>JAXCHB010000005.1:205000-1405000 GCA_036926305.1 Uropetala carovei
ACGAACATTTCTAGAAAGAAAGGAGTTAAATAAACTACTTTGTAGAATTTCGACAACAAACATTCGCCTGTCATATTGCACGAAAACTCTGTGGCATAGAATTTTTTACTATCAAAATTTTAGTCAAGTAATCGACTGAATTGTTGAAATAGTATTTATTATTCATTCTCGATCGCCCGAAAAGTAATATTCGAAAACAAGTTGGGCGGCGGAACGCCAAACGAAAATTTCTCGCATTAAAAATATAATCGTCGTCAACGTACATTTACTTGCACAGTTCCACAGAGGCAGGACGCATTACATTTTCAATTGACGGAAATGATACACACGCATACGTGACCGACATTTGATTTCTTCAATTTTTAACTTCGGATATCTCGTAAGCTTTCCCTCCTGCATGTTATTTCAGGTTGACTTCACGTTTTCTCTTATCTCTATCTGCTATCACTCACGTAGAGTTCACAGCCGCATTTTTCTTTATATCACCTCGAAGCTCCTTTTTATATGTTTTGTGTCGTCCTTGTTTGAACGAAGACAAGTCTGCGCAATCGATATATGCTTGCTCATGCGTTACAGATTCGTTTCAACTGCGCATATGGTTTCCTGAAACTATCTTTCTTCGCTTGAGAGAACAGCGTAGATCTTTTATTATTTACTCATACAGCATATAACGGCGGCATCGTAATGCTTTTTCGCACATTTTTGTGTTTTTATCAGGAGAAACGAGAAATCGTGTTTTTAAAAGTAAGAAAAAAATCTGCTGCTGACTTATAGATTAACTGGAAAGTTCATCTATAGCTAGTACACGATAGAGAATCTTACTTAATACCTTCTTTAATATTATCCTAACTTGAAATATTTCATGGAAGACTCCATTCCAGTCAACGAATTTTAGGTATCTGTGGTTGCATACATTCCAGGAGCAAGTCAATATGGTTAAACCAACGTGCATCAGAATACACGCTCAAATTTCTAAAAAAAATTTGACAAAATCGTCATTTTGTCGCAAATAGAATTTTTCATTGACGATACAATATATTCTGTAATACTATGACTTGCTGAGCCATCCATTTTGGTCCACATAAACACAGCATAGTGACGATTAGAAATATTAATATGCACCGCCATAAATAGTATTTAATAGGCTTAAAATCGCAATGAAATGAGCGAAAACGTGACCAACAAAGACGCCTGTTAAAGTAACATAGATGTTTCTTCGATATGATTTTCCTTTCTTGGAATCCAGATAATTTTCTAATGCATTCTTCACATGTGTACGATCGAACACACTTTATGGCTCTTTTCTAAGTACATATATTCGTATATCATTTTATGGCCAGCGGAATTGTGCACGTCGTTTTTCACCCATCTTTCGGGTCTCCATAATATATACAGTTAAGTCTCGCTATTCTTGGCGGATTCGTTCCTGAGACAGCCTCGAATGACGAAACCGAGAAAAATGATGCCAAACACTTATGGGAAAAAAGAGATTCCCGAAACTCAAAAATTTATATATTTATACAATAATAAATAACGTTGTATTCATGAACAGTCTCTAACAGCTTCATAAAAATATGTGTATCCATCTTCTTGAGGGCAGGCATACGAACGAACATTCAATGAAGGATATCTATTCATCTGATAGTCGGTGATCGTCATAATTTTCGCGAAGTGTTTACTTGCAATATAAAGCTTAATCTCTCCCAATATTAAAGGAAGCACAAAACACATGTTACTGTAGCTCATTAGAGTTAATACTAAGAATGCAGCATTCGGATGGCAGGCGATTTTTCGGCAGAATGCCCAAACGCTATATTTTATCATACTTAAAGTCCTCATTTTCCGTTAAGTGCTCATACAAAAATGAAAGCTGGTTCGCTCAATTTCGTATTAAAGCAAATTAATACATTTTCTTTTATCATAAATTAGAGAAAAAGACGGCTCTGAGCGCGATCGGCAAATCACTGGCTGTTTAACTGAGGAGATTTATAGACAGGCTTCTACCGGCGAATATCTGAAACCGCGAGTATATATATATATATATTATTATATATATATAATTAAGAACATTTAAAAAAATTAAAATACATAGAATTTTAAAACTACGTATTTGCCCCTAAACCGAGAAAAGGTTTTTGATTTCTTGCTCATGATGCTTACATTTTTCTTTGTAAAATTAAATTAGGAAGTATTAGCCGAGAGAAGTTTCAAAAAAATTAAACTGAGATTTTGACGTGAAAGGAAAAAATAAAGTCGAGTAGCTCGTTCAAAACTTACACGCCGCGCCGCATATGATCCAATTTCTCGCGAAAAACGCCAACACTCCCGTAAATCATTCAATCGACATTTGAAACAAGCACGAAAGAGAGAGAGAGAGAAAGAATACTTAACCTTATTCCGTGATACGGCATTTTTTTGAAAAATATAAAGAGAGGTATTGCTGCAACGAACAAAGTCGCCCTTTCACACGACTCGGTGACACACACACGTGAATTGGTGACGTGGGTCGGTAGACGGGGCGGGGCGCTAGATGGAAAAGGGGGGGAGGAGGGGGGGTGGAGGGGGGGCGGAGAGGAAAAGGGGAGGCGAGCAGCTGCCTCCCCGACCTCCCTCGCCACCGCGCCCTCCTCCCCCCTCCTTGACACACGCCCTCTCCCCCTTTTGCCCTACAACCAACCACCCTCTTCACCCTCCCCCCCCTCTTGCCCTCCTAATATTTGCTCGCCCACTTTATCAGCTCAGGCGTGACATTTTCACCCGAAGTGGAGTGGGTGGGTGGATTTAAGGGAGGAGAGATAGAGAGAGGGGAGGAGGTGGAGAAAGATAGGGAGGGAGGGAACTGGGACTCACGTGAGAATGCTATCCGGGTGGAGTAAAATGAGAAAGAAGGAGAGAGAGAGAGATAGAAGGAAGGAGGAGGAAGAGGTGAAAAGTGGAGGGCAGATAAGAAGGGGAGAGGAGGGAGAGAGGTGAGGCGATTCGCGGAGAGTGTGAGGGATGATAGTTTTGGATGGCGTGTGGATAACCGTGGCCTCGAAAAAAAGGTAGGGCGATGGTTTAGAAGGTGAGGTGAAACATGATTGATTGGATTTTTTTTAAAGCGGAGATACCTCGTCCCTGTCGGTCTTCGGATGATAGGATGAAAGAGGGGAAGAGAGAAAGAGGAATAGAAAGAGAGAAAGAGGAAAAGAAAGAGAGAGAGAAAAAGATTAAAGAAAACTAGAGGTAAGACAGAAATGAAGTGTGATGGGAAGAGCAAGAGGTGAAGACAGACAGACAGACAAATGGCTTTATTTGGGCGAGGTTGAGTTAGCGTTGTTAGGCTTAAACCCGACTGTAAAATATTTTTCAATTTATCATATAAAACGTTAATACATATTAACATACTACAGTGAAACAATTAAAAGGCACAATAACGGGTAAAACAATTGAGGGAAGAATTACAGAGAAAATTACATAAAGCGCTTTTTTCACTGCTATCGTTTCATCGGAGTATAGAATCGCAGTCACAATGTGTTGTTGGTTGCCTAAATGTGTAGAGCATCTTTTTTTTGTGATTTTTACGATTACTCTCCAGAAGATAATGTCAGATCCACCAAATTTACGTATAGTGTATATATATATATATATATATATACACGTATATTATATACATACCTAATGTAAAACTCTATATTCTTTAATTTTTGCCGTTTATAACTCACGTCATTTTTTAATACAGGCAGATGTATGAACCGATTTTTTAAAAGCTGAAAATAAGTATAATTGGAATATCAAGTTTAAAAGTGATAAAAATATCTCGTGAATTTGTGTGGGAAAAGCTGGCGAAGAGGGAATGATAAAGAGAGAGAGAGAGGTCTGTGAAGAAGAGGGCGACTAAGAGACGCGGAAAGAGGGGAAGAAGGGAGAGAGATGAAGAGGTCGGAAGAGGTTGGAAAGGAGGGACAGAATGAGATGTTAAAGTGGGAGATCATTTTCGTGTGGGTCGGTGCGTTTGATTGATCGTAGTGCGACCTTCTTCTCTCTTTCTCTCTCTCTCTCAAACCTCTCGCCCTCTATATATGGCCGCCAAGATGGGTTGGGTCTTATGTGTCGCGCGATGATGCGTCCGAGATATTTTTCATTCCTTAAATTTTTTTCCGTCGTCCGAAGGGAATCTCACATGTACCGCGTGAGTGGGTGTGAGAGTGGGCGTCCTGAAAAAATGGCGGCGAGGAAAAGGGACAAAAGTTTCGCGAATTATCCTTCATTTAATATAATACCATTTTCTAGCATTTGAACGGGACGCGTTTCGGCGAACGTGGATTTTTCGGGACGTCAGGAGTTTATCTACCTTCGTTTTTTTTACTTTCTTACAAACGAAGTGTATTTGGAAAGTGTTACCATCGCGAAAAAAATTCATATATAGATTTTGACGAATATGTACGTTTAGTCTGTCGTCTGTGTGTGGTCATAGGAGTTAAATCATTGGTTTCTTAACACTTTGCCGGTGCGGCACCTATTCAAAGATAGAATTTCCTAAAAGCTTACGTACACAACACGATAAACGACTAACACATCGCTTACTTCGAAAACTCATATATTCAGTAATATGAGTAAATTATTTAGTTAAAACCATCAGTTCTAAAATACAGACTCTTGTACCCAGAATTACCATCATTGGTTACATTTACAAGAATAAATTTTCGCAGGATAAATCCCTAAAGAATTAGCTCTTTTTATCCGCGCATTGAAAATTTTTTAAAAAACTGAACCAGCTGTATCACCTCCAAAGAACAGTAAAATACGTACACAATGGCAGGATGTTAACCTTGCGGAAAAACCATTAAAGAAAAGTACAAAACCTTCTGATAAATATGAGTGGATCTATACTTAAAACTAACCAGGAAAAATGCTAAATAACATCGAGAGTTAAACGACTCCTTTGTTTCCTATTTATATAGATGACGAAACTAATATTCGATCATACACTCCATATATATATATATATATATATGTAACAGTATATGTTTCTCCGTCGCTGAAGAAGGGCATCAGCCCGAAAGCTCCATTTTTGTGTAGTTTTTGTTCTTTTGTGTTTTTCGTGTGTCCTCAGCACCCCCAAGCGGCTCTTCATTCTAGGTAAGTGTCCACTGGGCTTCCTCCAACACCTTGTTGCTACCCTTATTATTACCTTTCCTTTTCCTTAAGTATTTATATATATATATATATATTTATTTATTTATTTACTTATTTATTTATTTATTTATTTATTTATTTATTATATTTTTTCAACACATTTAACCACATCTTTTTTCCTGTACGTTGACACTTTTATTGAGTTCCGCGTCTCGTGTTTAATCAGGCCACAACTGCATGAGCGTGTGTGTGTGTGTGTACAAAGTGGGAAGGGTGACAGATTTTTTTCCGGAATGTGATTAGGAGTTCAAAAGCGGCCTTCGTTTGTTTGCGTCTCTCGGCTATCTTATCGATATTCTGTGCATTTACAGTTGGTATCCGCCCTCTCTCTCTCTCTCTCTTTTTCCCTCTCAACCGGGTAATCCCCATCGCCCTTTTCTCTCCTCCACTAGCAGGAGCAACGCACTGCTCCCTTCCTCCCCTTTAACTACCAACACCTCTCCAGTTCCCGACTAATTTTAAGCATCGAATCGCGAATTTACTTCGTTCAAATTTTGAATTTCCCTTCGCCTTATTATTTTAAGTTAGCAAGAAATATTATTTTCGAAATTTTTAACAGAATGTACTAACATTTTTAACAAGCTAGCCATAAAAATATATATTAAAAAAAACAATTACAAAGTCCAGTACATGCTGCAGTATTCCGCTGCCTTTATAAGCGTTTAAAAAATATTCGGTGAATCTTTGTCCAACTTTGATATCCACGTCGCGAAATGTATTGTACAAGATTATACAAATGTGGCATTTGTTTGCCTTATGCGTTTTGAATAGGGCGCGCAACGCAATTTACGTAATCATAACCTATGAGCGCACTTGATTGTTCCATAAGGCTTTCAGTTAGGGCAAACGCGGCTTCAATTTATAGACTATTTTTTAAATATTGTTGTGTTAATGCTATTGATGACTGTTTGGCCTGCTATTTTGTTATCGGTTATTTATTATCAGTATAACTTAAGTCTTCCGATACAGCGGTCGTAAATCCATTTCCATTATTTAACATTGGTGTTTTTTTTAGCTCCAAATGCGGGTCACGAAATTTATTTTTGTGCAGAAAATGACTGTGGAGTTACAAGAGGAACCGATCTAGAAGTTATAAATCAGGTTAAGCGGCTTCCAAAACTAGGTGAAGAGTGCAAAAGTTTGAAAAAATTGAGTTATTTTAGAAAAAAACACGATAATTTGTCAAAAGCGAGAGAACTTCCAAAATTCGTGCATGATTGAACTAGGAGTTTGCGTGTCTACTCTCACAATTTGAATCAATTAGGTGCCGGTGATTACCTTGAACGCAAAGTAAGCTACCAAACTCCACTAAAAATGAAATTAACACAGTTTCTTTACTTTTTGGAACACCCCGTATTTTTTTACGATAGGATAAGGTCGTAGACACGCTTGACCTTTGACCTCCCTCACCCCATTTCGTCATGACCCTATTTAAAAACCGATCGGTTTGTTCTAAGGGCGACCGTTGTTTAAGCACGCGTGGGTCACCGTCCTCTACACACACACACACACAGGGGGAAGGGAAACAAGGCGTGGAAGAAGTAGGAGGGAGGTGGGAGGGGATGTGAGGTGAAGGGAAGTGAAGCGGCGGGGGAGGGCGGAGGCTACGTGGACTGTTACGGAGGAATGGCCGCGGCCGCGATAAGATACCACCACGGACGGACCCGACTTCCTCCGCCCCCGCCTTCCTTCCTTCCACCCACTACTACCTTTCCCCTTTACCGTCCCTATCCTACGCAACCCCGTCTCTCCCCATCCCACTCATCCCTTTTTCCCCCTCCTATTCCCCCGCCCCCCCCCCTCCCTTTTAACTCACTGGCCAGCTCGTTGCCCAAGCGGACGAGACAGAGTCTCTTTGGCAAAGGTGGTCGACGTGGATTTTTCACCTCCCGACATTTCCCACACGGGTAGCTGCGCCTTCCTCCTTGTTTTTTTTCCTTCCCCTCGCTCGCTCAAGACTGGCAGGGCGACGAGTTAAAAGCTAAGAATGCAATTGCGAGCCCAAATGGCTCCCTCTTTGTTGTTGCACAAGAGAGAGGGGGGGGGGGAATTATTTTTAAAGACTAATTGGAAAATATGTCACTCGTCGCGAGTCTATTCAACTGGGCGGTCTTGAAGGACGTTTGTGGTTAATAAAATACCCGATAACATTATTTGTTTTCGGAAAATATATCCCCGATATTTGTAAACGTTTAGCATAATTCGGTGTGATATTCTGGGTAAAAGCTTAAGAACAACAAATGTGCAGATTACATAAATGGAAAAGGCCGACTTACTTATTACTTAACTGATAAAACTAAGGAAATTAATATTAAGTATTTACACCAACAATGCAGGATTTTCCGTGAAATGCTCCGAACGATAATTTTTTTAAAATCAGAGTTGAAAATAGAAAACATTTATTTTCATTTTATCGAAACTTTGGAAAATTATGAACTACAAAATATATTAAAATTTGTCTGGTCTGAAATACATTTATCGACATTTTGGTTAAAAATCGTACGATGAAAATAAGTAATAATATCAGGTGAAAACAATTGTATGATTTATTTGTTATGCATTTCCGTTGGTTTTTGGATAGTGACAACTATTAAGTCCAATTCAAGGTCTTTCTCCTCAGTTATCACCCACTCCTTCAATAGACGTAGAATTCCATACCTCGTGCTTGCTTTTAAACAAGCCCCTGTGGCCTAATGGATAAGGCATCGGTCTCCTAAACCGGGGATTGTGGGTTCGAGTCCCACCAGGGGTGAATATATTTTCCCTCCTTTTGATTTAATAATGCTATAATAAAAAGATTTTCATCGTTTTCTTTTCTGGTCAACAAACTAATCACAATTTTCTGGCGATCTTCATAGAAACGCGCTTTGAAAAATTATACTTTTAAGTTCATTTGACCAAAAGATGCTTGCGTAACTTAAATCCATAATTCGCCTGAGGCACCCCAATATTCGTCAAACTCGAACCAGAAGTTGTCAAACAAAAAACCGCAATAGACAGATAAACTGAGCCCTTTTAACCAAAAATTTGTAATTAATGTAACACCTCCATCTTAATGCAGGTTCTTATGAAATTTTGGACAAATCCAGTTTCCAGACCCCTGTGGCCTAATGGATAAGACATTGGTCTCCTAAACCGGATATTGTGGCTTCGAGTCAGACCAGGAGTAATAATTATTTTATATTGCGTCGTTTTTTCATGTGGCACAACGTTAATGATTTTATGATTAAACTGTCGCCTGCATGACAAATGCCGCAATATTACAATAACCCTAATTTTTCATTCACACTAGTGAATATACAAGAACTATACAATAAACAAAAGTTATAAAAGCCTTAATGAACTACTTCCACTTTATAATAGACTTTATCACAGCATTAACAACTTTTATATCAACATTTTTTGGCTAATGAACATTTAAATATTTTCACTGCCCTAGTACCCTAATAGATAACTCATCGATCTTCTATGCTTGAAACTATGAATTCGAGGGAACAAAATCTACCTATTCACAAAATTGTCAGGGATTCATCTCTTATAAAGATGGCGATTACTTTTTACGTTCACCAATGAGCATATACTTATAAGCCAATTAAGTGCTATACAACAAACGCGAAATTTTTCACAAATTAATAATATGATACGACGGATATGTTACACAAAGGGATCACTTTAAATTTTCGTGCCAATATGCCCGGAAATTAAACGGGAATTTCAAAGTTGCGCTGAAAATATATATAAAGGCGATTTAATATAAAAGTTATTAAAAATAGGAAGACGGCAAAACAAATAGAAAATACGCGAGATAGAAAGGAGACGGTCCCTTCAACGTCCGCCCCCATCCCACTCTCTCGCCTCATTTTCTCAAGCGTGTAAACGGCGTGCCCTCTCTCTTAGAGGGCGAACCTCTCGCTCCACTCGTCCTCGTCACACATCGCTGTAAGACGCCGACCGAACTCCGTCCTTATAACCTGTCCTTACAACGTGTAAATAAAAGTGGTGGAAGGATGGTACCTTGAGGCACCCCTGTCACTCTCTCTCTGTCTCTTTAAAAAAAAAAACGTCGAGCTCAGTGCTCAGCATTGTGTGTTGCTCCTGGGTCGTATACATTTTAGCGCTTTAGGGGTTGTATGTAACCCGTGGCCGGTCTTCTCCAGCGATAGCGACGGTGATAATGCCCCAAATTTATGCTTCGCGGCGGGATAGCGGCCGCGGTTGGAAAAGTTTCCCCTTATTTTTTTTAAGAGTGGCCCCAAGGAAGCTTTTTTTCGGTCCGGTCAGAGCAAGCAGCGCTGCTGTTGGCCACCTCGGGATGAATAATGCCACCTCCTAATGGTTCTCCTTTTGTTGGTTTCTTTCCTCTTACTACCCGCGGAGGGATATGGATGACGAGGTCGTGTCTTGGGGGACCCGACACATTGCTTCACTCCCACGCCCAGACCTGAACTCGTGCCCTACGCCTCTTCTCTGACCTCCTACCGTACTACCGAAGACCTCATTGGAGAGATCGCATTCGCCCCCCTTGTTAAAGGATCCCTCCCATGTTTAATGGATTTTACTCCTAAAGAATGGTGGCCATATATTTTGGTTTTTAGGAGTGTTCCTTCTAAGGAGTGGAATCAGAAGGGGTTTGAAGAAGAAGGAACGTTGGGGTCGTGACGTTTTAGGACCGAATTCATGCATGCGCATGATATATTTCTTGCCTGCTTATTCATCGATCTGAAGACATTTCAAATGTCTCAAAGGAGATGAGTGGGTACAAATACGGTCATTATGCGGGAAAGAAAATCTGTTAATTTTCCTGGAAATATTTCGGTTAATTTTAATGAAATAAGAATTATCTTCCCTGAGATTACTGATGGCCTCGTACTTTATAAATTTTAAATGGAAAATACTTAAACGGTAGTAAAAAGTTACAGAAAAGACAAAAACGAAGAAATGAATTTATCCCATAAAAATGAAAAGAACTAAGCATATCAAGGCACATAAGGAATATAAACAAATAATTTAACAAAAAATTATTTTATTATAAAAGTGATACTACATAAAATATAAAACCATTGTTGTCGTGATAATCAGCATAATTTAATATCGATAGTGCATTTTTGAAAGAGATTGGATTTTTTCAACAAGCAAAATGTGCAACATAACATAAATTATAAAACATGGAGCCTAATATTTTATCAACGTCAATTAAATGAACTAATAATCAAGAAATCAATCAAAATGGACAATATAATTCGCTTTGTCTGATTTAAGTAAACGACAAGTGTGTTTTTGACCAATAATTCTTAAATGAATTATATTAATATTGGTTTTATTGAAGAAACTTTTAACGTGATCCAAATTTAAAGCAATAGGACGGTGTAATCTATAGATGCTTGTATATCATTCTTTTAAACTAACTGCACACCACCAGAGCCCCTGTTGGTGTTAATGGATAATTATTTATAGAACAGCTAAAAATTCTAAACCTGAACATTTTCTAAAAAATTATTGTATGTACATATGTTAAACGCGAAATGTAGGTTTGCCTATTTAATTCACAAGTTCGACTCGATATAAATCTAAATCTGTCCCATAAAATCGAAATTAAAATACAATATATATGCTACAAACGTCAAGCCCCTGTGGCCTAATGGATAAGGCATCGGTCTCCTAAACCGGGGATTGTGGGTTCGAGTCCCACCAGGGGTAAAGTTTTTTAAAGTCTTATTCGACTGCAAAAGCGATATATATATATGTGTTTACTGTAGACATTACTATCCATAACTTTTAACGTTTTTCCAAGAGTCAACGATTGGTAAAGAACATTCACACATTTGCAAAAGTTTTGGAAATGTCAGTGTAATACGTGCTCCATGACTCATGAACTCTTCATTTACCTATAGCGGTTATCAATAACTAGAGACTTCAAAATGTTGATAGGCATTTGGGCAATGAACAATTAGCAGTTACAAAACTAACCAGTAACAAAAAGGAACAAAAAAATATAAAATCATGCCTAACATCCATTTCTACTTTTTTTATCTTATGTCCGGATGCACAAGTCTAAGAATCCTTGTCAAAAAAACTAAAGAGAAAATCAAAATATTAATGTTCCTATAAAAATAAATTACGGATGGAACTAATGCGGAAGGCCTTTGATCTTTTGATCGATTCACGATTGGTAATCAATCGGTCAGATATAGTCCAATGCCTGATGCTATTTTTAACTTGATAAGAATTTCTTTAAGCTTAAAGTAAATTTGATTCCAAGTCTGACGGAAGGATGATTTAAAATTTTAAATATTATTTAGTGAATTGACACAAATTTTACCTTCAATAACGAGAAAAATAATACATAATCCAATTTTACTTTCATTTCAATCCAATTGTGAACTAAAAATCCGAATTCTATAGCTATCAAAACGTCTTTACCCACGAATGTAGATATGCATTAATCCGATAGTTCATTCCAAATACTATCGGTTCCATTGCAGGATTTTTATTGGCTTATTTGGTGAGACAATTCGCCGAATGTAGGCCATACGAAAGAGAATTCCTCCACCTTTATATCTCTGCCGCTATAAACAAATTTCCGCTAATCCAACATCGAAATTATTTATATTATAATCCAATAAAACTCGAACATTGCAATATAATATTTTTAAAAATATTGTTGGCACCAAAACAATGCCCTAAATTACATGTAAAACTATAATCCAGAAAATGTAAAAACATAACACATCACCGCGTTTGGAAAGCGTTCCATCGTTTTCCTTATTCACAGATTTTCATGCAAACAAAATACATAAAACTTCTAAATATTTACTGCATCGCAGGCATCTATTCTCCATAAAAACTTAACCTTTTGCGAAAAATTCACCGCGGGGGAAAAAATACAAACACTCGTACGTTCTCCCTATTATGCAATGGCGGTTATTTCCTCAGACGAGTTTTCCAAACCTCTACGAATCCATCAAGACGTCGACCTTCGAAGGTGTCAAAGACGCACGCAAGATACGCCGCTGAAAAACTGTTTCCCGCGCGACCTACAACGTGACCTTTTTATTATTTTTTTTACCCATCGTTTTCCCATCCGATGCTGTCGAGAGTTGCGTCGCCTATGGATATAGGATGGAGGAGGCGGAAAGTGGGGGGAGGGGGGGGAGGTTCAGAGTGTGAGAGTGAAGCACGGAAGAACGAACTGTCAAGAGGTAGAGAGAGAGATAAGAGAATGCGAAAAAGAGAAAGAAACGGTTCACAATACGTGGGAAGGATTTAAACCCGCCTACGCCAGAGTTTGGAGAAGTAAAAGAAGAAATCTCCGTAGGAAGTTATTCTTTCTTTTCCCCCTTTAGGGTGAAGTGGCGGATGAGGTTGTAACGCTGTCGCTAGGAGGAGGCAGAAAACAACAGAGCAATAGGATGAACACTCCTTGACAAGGACCGTTGTTGCCGAACATGTCCATTCTCACCTCCTCCTCCTCCTACACCCACGCCCACATCCCCACCCCACCACCCCCGACCACCCCGGAGTCCTAATGCCGCATGTGACACTGAGATGTCGAGCCTTTTCATCGCCCTTGTCATAACGACCGGATGTGACGACTCCGCGGTATGTGTTCGGTCCCATGACACAAAACCGAACGAGCCTGAGAGAGGAGTCGGGGCAGAGTGCGAAACGGAATAAAAGAATCGAAGGAAGAGACAGGTATTGAAGGGAAAAAAAGAAGCGAAATCAGCGAGGAAGGAAGGGAATTGGAGATTAAAATATAAGGAAGTTCGGCGCAGAAGCATTGATAAAAAGGAACAAATAATAGATATAAAAACATATTTTATAGATAAATTTTATAATATATAAAAATTTTACACCTTTGTCCGTAGAATAGCGCAAATTTAGAATTGGTGGCTCAACCCTATCCTACTTTTAAAAATCTATTGAAAAAAATCTTGCTAGTAAAATATCCGCTTTACTAAAATAAATAGCAATGCTACTTATTATTCTAACAGGTGAGTTGGCGTAGAGGGTAGATAGTGTCCTCAAAAATCAAAGAACCTTAGATTAAATCGCAAAGCTAACAAAACTTTTCCTGAGCAAGTTTTTGTTGCATTTTTAATGCTAAGTAATAGGAAAGTTGAAAGCATTTATATGATGCATATAAATATAGTGGACAAGTGAATATAAAAATTATTAAATAGAAAGGCAGAGTTGACTAAGAACGGAGAGAATGAAAGATTGGAACGAAAGAAAGTGAAATTCGGCGTAGATAAAGAGAAATGAAAGAAAATAAAAATAAAACCCGAAAAAAATAGTGAATGAAAGAGAGAAGAGGGGAGAAGCTAGAAAGAGATAGAAAGATAAGAGAAAAAGTGAAAGGTTGAGAAGGTATTTTCTCTCAAACATAAAAAATACTCATGATTTACGTGATTTTTTTACACCGTGTATACATATTTCTCCCGAACTAAGAAAGGGAGATAGTTCTACAATGTAATCTTAAAAGAAAGATCGGGTCAAAAAATGTGAGCCTTGATTGATTGAGGTGAAAAACGATTTCTTTTTTCAGAAATCTCTTCGGTCTTGTCTCTCTATATGTGCCTTTAAAGCGTGAATACAATAACTTAACACTGTTTCGCGGTTGTTAAGGGGAGTCCCTGTTAAGAATCAGTAAATGGCCTGTGTTGCAACGGTGTTTCGCTCGGAAAGCTTAAACGCAATCAATTACCTGACATTTTTTAACGGGAATGGCCGAGGAACTCAATCTCTTTTTTAAAAAAACCGAAAGAGGATAACCTCGAACGTGCACGTCGAAAACATGAAAGTTTTCCTGAATTCTTTAGTTATTCGTCACCGTACAAAGTGCAAGGCTTGAGATATATTGGAAAACGCTCATTCGTCCGATTTCGCGAGTAGAATACTCGAAACTGAATGGGTCTGATAAAAACAACTGCGGAGAAATGGCGCATCAAGACACTTTTAATCAAAATTGAAAAATAAACATGTTTGAGGACGGCAGAGAGAAAAAGAAATGTTTCATTTGAAAATTTTCTGATTATGTGACATTTTAAAGAGAATAAAGTAGCTTTCGTCGAAATGATAACGCCCCATTTATTAAAGTTCGATAACTATTAGGAAGATATATAATACATTAATTCTTAGGTCGGATTTTTCTCCCCACTACGCGTTGGAACAAAAACGTCGAAAGAAAAAAAAAGATTCATATGTGTGTACATTTAAGAGGATTCCTTTCTCAAACAAACATACCGAACCGAAAGATTTGATAACCACGCTCTCAAAAAAGCAGCATTTGCTAGCTTCAGAATTAAAATGATGTTGATTTGTTTTAATTTCAAAGCTTAAACAACACACTCAAAGACTACAGGCAGCGCAGTTTTCGTGAAAAAATCATGTTGCTAGAAACCTAAGCAATACGAAATATTTTTTGTGGACCTAGAATAACGAATTATTAACTTTTTAACAAACTGAGGTAAAAATCTTTGGAATTTGGTATTAATTTCATTTTTCCCTCATCTTCAGCTCACATTTGCGTTCGTTTTTCATATAAAAAACTTTTTAAATTTGCAACTTAAACGGCCTGCTATGATAACGTTATATTAGTGTACTTGAAACCTCATAAAACTTGGAGTGATCGATCATTATAAGAAGTAAGAGACTTCAAAAATAGCATAAGATAAGCCAAGTCGGCGATGTAGAAAATTAAGAGATCTCATTAAAAATCGCCTCTAACCTTTCACAAATAAGAAAAGGTCAGTTGGATGGGAATGGTCACGGAATGGAATTGGGTAACAACTGACCATTCCCTCAAAAATCGTGGGAAAGAATCCCGGCACATCTGTTAACGGACAAGAAAATTGTAAAAAAAAATGCATAAATTCTCTGATTGGACGAGCGAAATCGCTTATCTGCTAAATCAGTGAGAAAAAATTCTTACGTCACAATCCTACCGGTAAACGTGGAACCAAGGGAAAAGAAAGAAGAATGGTCATTATTTCGCTTGATAGATTGCCGAGCGGACAGAATTTGACGTTTCTCTTGCATTAATCAAACCCGGTCCCTGGACCAACGAGTCCGAAAGGGAAAAGCTAAAAATTAATCGATTGCTTCCAATCCATTACGCGGACCAACTCTTTGACTTTCCACGGCCAAAAACAACCAAAAATATCATTTTGATTAATGGCCTCGGGCCTTAATAAGAAAGTGTTGTTGAACAACGACAAAAGTCACGTCAAAATATCATTGAGGTGCGTGGAACGATTCGGGAGCGAAACGCAACCGTCTCACGCAGATGTCTGTTGAGTAACATGTCGAACTGAAAGAGAAGCCCTAAGAGAATAGGAATGTGAACAATATAAAAACAAATTTTTATAAATAATTTTTTTTTACAGACTAGACGCCTATTCTCCGAGGGCTTCTCCTAGATCAGGGGTTCCCAAACTTTATGAAGCCACGGAACCCTTATATTAAAGTATTTTTTCTCGCGGAACCCTAACTCAGAGATGGTCAGCCTAATCGCAATAAGATTAACTTTAAAATCATTATAATGTTTATTTATAAGTGTGGATCATGTTTCCTGCTGTGAATAAGAGAAAGAAGAACGTGTCGGGTCTCTATAACGGAACCCCATTTAGCTTCTGCGGGACCCTCGGGTTCCGCGGAACACAGTTTGGGAAACCCTGTCCTAGGCGAGGCTTTTTCCGTAGCTGCGCATGCGTCTCCGTACCGGCGCATGCGCAATTCGAAATTTGAATCGTGATTCATACAAGAATACAAGACTCAGATGAGTATAATAAAAAAGTTACAATAAAAAAGCGATGGGTAAGAGAGGTAGATAGAAAGAATGGGTAGGACGGAAAAGATACAGCGAGAAGACGCGAAAAAAGGGTCTGGTCCTGGATCGGCAAACACAACAGTAACGCAGCATGATCCGGAGCAGATGGAGACGGTGTGGGAGGAAAGTTGAGATGGAGGAAGAGGAATTGAGAGAGAGAGAGAGAGAGGAAATAAGAGGAGGAAGGGAAGAGAAGGCCGGTAGCCAGTAGGGACTTGACATGTTACGGAGTGGGAGAAGTTGAGCGGTGAAGAGGTGGACATATGGATGGAGTAGTGGGTCGGATGTGGAGAAGAGGAAGGGGGTGGGAAAAGGGTTGGATGGAAAGGTGGGAGGAGGAGAGAAAGAGATGGAAGGGGAGGATAAGAAGGAAGGGAGAGAGAGAGAGAGGTGGAAAGGGAGAGAGGTGGAAAGGGAGAGAGGTGGAAAGGGAGAGAGGGGGAAAGGGGAACGGTGAGATGGAACGCTTTGAGTCCTACTTGACGCAGATGAGTTGATATTCTTGCGGAGGCGTGTGGTTATGCGGAGGAAGTCTCCCCATGGGAGAGTTTGAGATGAAGGGGAAACATCTAGCGCTCTCATGTTTGGCGAAAACATCACTTTAACAATCAGTCGCCTCTCGGTGTTTTTGGCCGTGTTTCTTAGAAATTTATCCCCTCTCTCTCTCTCCGTGTTTTTGGGGGAAAAATTATTAAATTGCCCTCCGTAAATCGTGTCTTATATTTTCGTCTCGGCGTTGCGGTGTGTTCCATTACCGCGATAATCGCTGCCATACTTCCGGATGATGTTGTCACGAATTTCTTCGTTGTTACTGCTAAATGTATGCGATTCGGCTCTTTGTCAACGTACACGATGTCTCATTTTGTTTCGCGTTTCGTGTTCTTTTTGTCGCCGCTGTTTTCTTGCTACTAGTTCTATCATTTTTGTCGCGATTATTTAAATTTAACACTATGGCCACAATTATAATCCGTTACAAGTGAAATGGCCTAAAAATCCATGGTAAACGGGCGAAAAAAATTAATATATTCACTAAAAGTGTTCGATCGAACAAAAGTTATGCTTAAAAGTCCGAACAAAAAAAAATTAAGTTAACATATTTTTATAGGTGATACTTAAATGAAGGATGAGAAGCTTTACTTTTAAACCACGCCTTAGTTCAATTAATAGAAAATTGATTCCAACCTGGATTAAATATGCACATGGCAAGCCTTGACATTTGCGGCTGTGAACGGGAAAAACGTTTCTCGAGCGTGTCGTGTCGCACAACTAAACCATAAATGCGACCACGACACGAGCGTCCGCAGAGAGAGAGAGAGAGGAATGTCGGGGAGGGCAGCCATTCTCTCCTCTCCCTCCTGAGCGTTTGGAAATATATTTTTAAAATGTATCGCTTACAATATTGTTAAATCAATATAAATCTTGAAGGTGTATATTCTACCGAATTCCTTTGCCTTATGATTCATCTTTAACTTTTTTCCACGCACCTTATATCTTTGATTGCCGGTAAAGAGGGCACAAGTCAATAACTTACGTTTTTCAAGAGAGTGTTTCTACAGGTTTGTAAAAAAAATCCTGCAAATCTTAATACAAAATACTTAAGAGCCTTTTCCAACACACTGATTTATCTTGATAAGCTAATGGCACTGACTTATACCCTTTATACTAGTCGAAAGAGGTGAATTTTCTAAACTAGAGGCAACACAACCTAAGAATGAAAGTATATTACTTTTGACCACCCACCAAGGATATAGTGCTACTGTTTTAATTGTTACAATCTTATAAATGAATTTTTAGGCGCGTTTCGCTTACAGCGTGAGCGCCTATTATCGTCGGTCGGTCCGTCCGTCCGTCCGACCGTCCGTCCGTCTGTCCGTCCGTCCGTCCGTCCGTCCGCATGTTCGTTCTCGGCTTCTACCGAACGGATTTTTATGAAATTTGATATTGAGGACTTTCAATCAAATATAATAAGAAAATCGCAAAAATGAATCACGTACGCCAATCAGGGGTACCACTTTACTAGAGACAAAAAATTAAATTTTCGTCATATCTCGTAAACTATTGTTCATATCAAAATATTTATCAAATAAAAGTTGTAGAACTGGTAAAGTAGAGTATTTCCTTTTCTATATATTTTCATCGTAGGAGTAGCCGTTATCGAGAAAATCAAACAAGAATGTCTTATATGGAGTTGAACTTAGAAAATTTCTTGCATGGTTACTTCATTGTTGCTAACATAAACAATCTCCCAAACAAACGTTTAATTTCCTTACGTGTGCATGTAATACTATTAAATAGGAAGAAAATGGATTATTTATGATGAAGAAAAGGACTTTAAACGCTATTTCCCTTACGTACAGGTATATAATTCTTTTCTAATACTCCATTGCACGAAACGCGCCCCATTTGTGATACGTTGTACGCTTTCCTAACTTGTTGTTGTTTTCATTTAATCCATAGTAATGGGCCAGGTTTACAAAAACAAATAAATAATTATCAATAATGATAAATATCGTCGATCGGGTGCAGTCTAACGCCGAATCAGGTTTTTCCTCTCCAGAAAACTCTCTGTAGGCACTTATGCATGCAACTAGATATATTTATCTTTTCGATTTATTTTCTTCGAAGATTATACAGATGAAGCCTCCCGAGTCGTCATTTTGATCTAAGACGCCAGACTTTACGAATACAGAGTGGGTCGTCAAAAAGTTTTGATGAAAACGTATTTCCTCGGCACGTGCTTTCCCTTTGAAGCGTAGTAAATGAGAGTTCAGATTTCCTACTGAGATTCGGAAGCACTCTTCCTCTCTTTCTCATTCTCTATCTATCTCCATTTCTCTCTCTCTCCCTATCTCTCTCTTTCTCTCTCGAGAGCGTGATGAAGAGTTTCCTGTTACGTGTGGAGGATTTCGGGATAAATTGCGGAAACCGCGAATCAACTGCCCGCGCACGGAAAGCGAAACCGTGTATTTCTCGTGACACGAGAGAATCCGTCAACCCGCGAGCTTAACTGTGGTAATCGTGATAACTGTGCAGTTCTCGAATGCTTTGCATCAAGCTGTAAACACAGATATACTATTGTTGATAAATAAAATGTAATTTTTTCACCGGTATATATATATATATATATATCATCATCATCATCATCATCAGCCTTTTTCAGTCCACTGACGGACGAAGGCCTCCCCCAGACTCTTCCAGTTTTCCCTGTCAACAATATATATATATATATAATTTAATATCGACCTTCATTTCTATGTTTTTACGTCATCTTCGGGCAACACTAATGATTTAATCTGGGAATATATAAGTAAGGAAAAGGGGTGGGATTTTGGAGAAGGTGAGCACGCTTGCATTATTGTTGGGTGGAAATCAAACGTTTTGGTGGTACTAGCGAACAAATATTGCTTTAGAGCAACGGTTATTTTTTAAAAAACGCCACTTGGCCTTTTGGATATTTTCTCGTTTAAGGGCAAATGAAAGACCGTTTAACGCTTAACAAAGAAAAAAATTTTTTATTTGTGGATCCAAAAAATTATTAAAGATGTAAATTTTATTCTTAGCAGAGATTAGAAACTTAAAGTCGAATTTGTCTAACCTAAGGCCTTGATTCATTATAACACACCCGAGATTCTATGAATGGCTAATTAATTTAATTATTTATAGAACAACTAAAAATTCTAAACCTGAACATTTTCTAAAAAATTATTGTATGTACATATGTTAAACGCGAAATGTAGGTTTGCCTATTTAATTCACAAGTTCGACTCGATATAAATCTAAATCTGTCCCATAAAATCGAAATTAAAATACAATATATACGCGTTTTAAATACAAAGATGTTCCTAATTTTCTCAGAACTCAGAAATGTTTGAAATACTAAAATAGGTATATTGAATTTTTGGATCACTCTAAACAAAATGCCTCCTATAAAAATGTAATGAGTAGTGCATGAATAAGCTTATTAAGTATTGTTTGATAACCGATTAACCAAAGATCGATTAGAACCCCTCTTCATGTTCATTATCGAATTTTCGTGTTAATTACACGATATGAAAGCATAGAAATTACTTCAAGGAGTACAATTGAAGTGATTTACGTATTCGATTTCCCAACACAAGCCCCTGTGGCCTAATGGATAAGGCATCGGTCTCCTAAACCGGGGATTGTGGGTTCGAGTCCCACCAGGGGTGAATGTATTTCTTTTATCTTTTTGATTCGTTTGACCTAGAGTAAGTGGAATTTTCCAATAGTCTTACAAACAACATAAGAGACTTAAAAATTATACTTTCTTTTCAGATATTCCAACGATCAATATGTTGGCAAATAAATTATCTCCAGAGTTCAGCAAAGCCACGTATTTATATTCGTTCGTATGACACTAAAATTGTAACGTGGAAAAAAAAAACGAAAAGCACAGGGAGGGCTTGCTTTTAAAATATCATAATTTAGCAACTCAATCTACAAGACGTTTAAAATATTTTGGGCTGCTTTAGACTTCAAGCCCCTGTGGCCTAATGGATAAGGCATCGGTCTCCTAAACCGGGGATTGTGGGTTCGAGTCCCACCAGGGGTAAAGATATTTTTTCGACGCGTTTCAACATTTCTGCCACCTATGAAACCAACACAACTTACGTGACTCTTCTCTAACACCGATGCGTGATTTTTTTGCATTTAATCTCCTGCCGTACGCATCTTAAGCCGAAGCTTATTAAAAAAAAAAATCCTTCGCCTGTTACCACGAACACAAACGTACAACTTCACTACAAGAATCCGTAATCTCTTGAGGTGAAATTAAATAAAAAGAGAAAACTAATATAAATAAATAGCCTCTCGCAAGAGAACGGACAAAAAGTCATGAGAGAGGGAAGAAAACATCCCGCAAAACCGAGAGAGCTCAACTCTTATCGCAAAATGTACGAGTGTTGGAAGAGAAAGAGATACACCTCCCTCGTCTCCCTCATTCCCTCAAGTTGCTGGAGAAGAGGGATTGATACTGCTTTTTAATGCCGGCATATAACAGCCTCGATGACACATATGAGGACGAGAAGAGAGGGGGAAGGGAAGAGGTGGGGCGGGAGGGACATATACTAGCGGTTGCTGAGCGTAAAAGGCCGTAGTAGGGAAGGTATGGAGGGGGGAGGGGTGGAGGAGGTAGGAGGAGGATTGTGCCGAAGGATTGTGAGGCGGAATGGGTGGCCTAAAGGGCGGGGATATCTCTCCTAAGAGGAGGAGGGGGAGTAAGAGAGAGAGAGAGAGAAAGATGGGTGCCTTGCAACAAAAGGAAGGAGGGAAGGGCGGTGGAAAAAAAGATGGGGAAGGGAGAAAGAGAGAGTGGGAGTCGGGAGGACTAGGTACTACAAGTGAGACAAAGAGAGAGAGAGAGAGGCACCGCTTTAAAGGAGAGGCAAAGATAAAAGGGGTTGGGATGGTTGAGTAACAGGTGCAGCCGTGTAGTATGTACCTCGGTCGCCATAGTGTCGGGGTAGCGTAGCGTGCGCGTGGAGAAAAGGGAGGAGAATACCCCGATGGGAGAGGAGAAAAGGGAAAGGATATGGAGAGAATGTGTTGCGTGTGGGCAATATATATTTTTTTTATCCCCCAGAGCGGAACAAGGGACGAATCGAATGGAAAAATTTGTGACGACTCTTTTCCATCCGTCCTACCTCTTGTCCTTTTTTTTTCATTCTCTGCTGTGTCCGTTCTACTTCGCTTTACATGTAATCTCCATTACTTCGTTCCTTTTCCCTTTGCGGAATATTATTCTTTCACTCCCATCTAATTCCTTTTCCTCTCCCTCTTTCTATTTCTCTCGTCCTTCCTCTCTCTTCTCTTACTCCCTCTCTCTCCCTCCCACTCTCCTATCTCTCTCTCTCTTTCCAACTCCCTATTTCTCCTCTCTCTCTTCCTTCCTTCCTCTTTATTCTCTCTCACCTCTTTCTCCATTATTCTCTCTTCCTATCTCTTTTTATCTGTCTGTCTGTCTCTCCAGTTTTTCTCTTCCTGCCCCTCTCCATTCCTCTCTCTCTCTCTCTCTCTTCCTCCCTCTCTCCTGTTCCCCTCCCCTCCCTCTTTCTCCCTTCCTCTCTTCTTTCCTTCTCCTCTTTTCCCCTCCTTTTCCCCTCTCCATCTTCACTAGTCATCCCTTATTCCCCCTTCTCCCTCCGTTTCTCCTCTCTTTCTTGCTACGTACTTCTTATCCACATCTCCTCCATTTCTCATTATGTCCTTCAGTCTTGTTCTCTCTCCCTTACTCTAGCCATTTCGTTTCCCCCCTCTCTCTCTCTCTCTCTTTCTGTCTCTCCCCATCCCGATACCCTTTTTTAAAAATTTCCATCTTTCTATCGATACCTCTACAACCGTCCTTAGCCTCAATCAATCTTCCTCTCTTTTCCTTCCCCATCAAACTCTGCCAATCTCTCTCTAACCTTGTAGTCCATAGGTGACGAGGTGCTCGACACTTGGCAATAAATTGTTTTTTTTTTCCTCTCCGCATTCTCTCGTTTCCTCCCTCTTGTATTCGGATTTCAGCCCCGTCGTCTTCTGGTGCGCTACGACGGCGCACGGAGCTAGAGAATGCGATCGCTACCGTGTGCAAATAAAGAGATATAATGCGTTATTTTTCGAATAAATTACGATCAACCGCGGTGCGTTCAAATATTGGGCATAATTAACTCCAGTGCATTTGTAATCGTATTTTTTAAAAGGAAACGCTTGGTATTCGACGCGCCAGAATTTCTTATGAAACTGAATAGCCTCGAGAGAGATTCTTCATAAAAATATCTCTTTTGCCGAGGAAAATGTAGTTCATTCCTTTGACGATCAAAATTAAAATTAATATTGTAATTTATTCCTATCAAGAGAAAAATTAACGATCCGTTGATGAGCCACATTGATCTTTACTCAAATAAAGAAATGGAATGCGTTATTTTTCGAATAAATTACGATCAATCGCGGCGCGTTCAAATATTGGGCATAATTAACTCCATTGCATTTGTAATCGTATTCTTTTTAAGGGAACCGTTTGGTATTCGACGAGCTAGGATTTCTTATGAAATTGAATAGCCTCGAGAGAAATTCTTCATAAAAATATCTCTTTCGCCGAGGAAATTGTAGTTCATTCCTTTGACGATCAAAATTAAAATTATTTTATTCCTTTCAAGAGAAAAATTAACGATCCGTTGATGAGCCACATTGATCTTTACTCAAATAAAGAAATGGAATGCGTTATTTTCGAATAAATTACGATCAATCGCGGTGAGTTCAAACATTGGACATAATTAATTCCAATGCATTTGTAATCGTATTCTTTTTTAAAGGAACCGCTTGGTATTCGACGTGCTAGAATTTCTTTTAAAATTCACTCGCCCCGAGAGAGATTCTTCATAAAAACGTCTCTTTCGCCGAGGAAAATGGAGTTCATTCCTTTGACGATCAAACTTAAAATTAATTTATTCCTTTCAAGAGAAAAATTAACGATCCGTTGATGAGCCACATTGATCTTTACTCATTTCAAGAGGCAATTAATTCCTTGAATACCGGTTCTCTCGTTCTTTCATCATTACTATGGACAACAATCCTTTCCTAATGAATACCTATCTAACAAACTGATACACCTAGGCGGCATATACCCAAACAGGAAAACTTAGATAACATAAGATATTTTGTATTGAATATATACTTAAATTAATTTAAGCAACGTATTTATATTGTCGCACTTTTATTTGTGCACGTTTAAAACGATTTTAAGAAAGCTAGCAATCCAAATAAAACCTAACCCAATCCTGTTACCATTACTCTCGTGAAATTTTATCTGAAAGGCGTGCGTTATCGCGCAGACGTTTGAAGTAAAAACTGTAAAATAATCGATACATGACCATATGAGAGAAAGTCGGTACTCGTGAGGTACGCGGAACGGAGACGAGAGCCACATCATCCACACATTAACAAGGCATCGTCGAATCAACTTTCAGCCAAGTATCGAAAAAGTCAATGAAAAACCGAAGTAAACGATCGACAGTGATTGGCACATGGCCGAACACACTCCTTCTACGCCAAGAAGGTTACGTCGCATACCGCGCATTATTTCCATCCTTATTAGGAACGGCTTATCTGGTTCATGTGATCGCTGCATATATTTATGTTTGGCCTCTGGTGACTCCCGACCTCAACCGTACGAGATTGACTCGTTTGAAGAAAAAAATATCCCACACCCACTTCGCCAAAACAAAAAAAGTCGCCGAAGGTTAAGAGATAAACGGATAATGGATGGACCAACGCCGAGAGAAATGCGAATGGACACGATATCCAAAGACGTAAAGAGAGATTTTTCCGTTCGGTTATTAGGAGATGATTAAGCGGCGTGGGAGAACGGCATTTTTCCCCTTCGCATTCAAATCATCGTCGAGAGAGAGAGGGGGATATGGGCGGCTAGAATTGGAAGTCGAAGACGACATGGAGATGGAATGCGAGCGGTCTGGTAAGGAAAGGAAAAGACAACAAGTACGCACGCCCCAGAATCCGTCGCCGGGATACTGGAAGAAACCTGTTGTATGTGTGCGCTGGGAAAACGGCATTATCTGTTCGAAGTATAAGATTTATGTTTCGTCTGCAGTTTTTGATTGATGGGATACCTCTTCGGAGACATTTTTTTTTTAAAAACATTCTGGATTGTTTTTTGCGTGTGTCTCTCCTTCCGAAGGACGGCGGAAAACGACGAACGCATTAAACGGGCTGAATTTTTCAAGAAGGGAATTATTTCGCCGTTGGCTCATTTCGTCTCGCATTAAATGCGACGACGCTTAATTAGAGCCAATTTACCCTCCATTAGGCGGCGCGCGCAAAAAAAAGTCGCAAATACAATTAAAGCGGTGCAGCGGTATTTTTAAGGAGTCGGTCGAAGATTTTGAAACGAGTTATGCCTTTCGGAGTAAAAAGTGAGGATGGAAGAATGGATTCTGTTTATCCTCTCAGCTATAAATGGAGTGGTACAACAACGCTGAAATTCATACGAATTTTTTCGAAGTAAAAAACATCAAATCCAGAAAACTTTTAAATTAATCGATTTTCGTTTGATTTACAGAATTCAAGTATTGATAATTAATCATTGTTTAGATTGTAATTTATCATCGAATATTTTTATTCTTTCTTCATATTTCTTTATGTAAAGTTCACGATCCGACCGAAAAATAAATTATCTCAATAAACGGAACAGATTATAACATATTTTTATCATAATTTCATTGTTGATCAATTCAATATCATTTTAATATTCGAACAATAGCCTTTAATCTCCTATAGATTTTAGATTATGGCTCGTTTTAAGTCTTATTTGTGGCCTACTAATGGTAAAGGGTTAATAGCTGTCATTGAACTCTGGTAAGTTTAAACAACGATGCAGGTTCAAACATCTTCTAACGGCCGTAGTTTATCTGTCGCAGTAATCTTAAAGTTACCTAAGTCCACAAAATATATAACAGTGAATGCTATGAAAATACTATTGCTCTGGATTTCATATATACACACAAACACATGGGTGGCAGAGTCGTTCAGCACTTAATCAAAAGAAAATGAATGAATATATCTATCTATACATATATATATATATAAAGAAAAGTGTTTGTATGTTTTTATAGCAACTACAGCACGTAGAAACAAGATGACGGTGTCATTTTAACCTGAATAAAGTGTTAAGAGGTGTAGTCAGGTTTTTATACCGATTTGATTGGCCTTTCTAATTTTTAAAAATATTTTCTTTTTCCATTTTCTCCATTTGAATAACATAGGGATGAGTGCAGCTTATTTTTCATTTGTATTTTAAAATTACTTAGAAACATGGTAAGAACTTGAGACTTGAACGTTTCTATGAAGAAAAGAACAAAGTTTATTTCTATTGAAGAGAGAATCCGAATCCTGATGGAATTAGCGTAAAAATGCGTTTATAATCAGAAAAATACGTGATTTTATCAGTTTTACGGCAATGTCAATTATAAGCTACCGTGACAACTTCTATTGTCGCCGATGTTGAGAGTCCTATGCATCTATATTGGAAAAGTTTTAACGTAATATCGTTTTTCAATTTCTGTGTGCGATTTTGCTTTGTTTACATGGCAACCTAATATTTGTTGATTTTAATTTAAATATTACTAATAAATAGTTTTTAATGATATTTTCGTGTGGCGTAGAGTCCTCCAAAGCACGCTGTTTTTAAAACTACGTAAGTAGATTAAATAATTAGACGTAGATTTTCCACAAATTGTGATTGGATAAATAGTTCCATTGTTTTCCAAGTAATGTTGACATAAACAATTTTCTCGTAATAGAACTCATGGATGAGAGAATCGAGCTAATAGTCGGAGGATAATATTCAGTCTGTGATTCTTAACCGTTCTCTATTTACTTTTTTGTCTTTCGTCAAATTAATTAATTTCGTTTGTTTCTTTGTTCATCCATTTTCTGTTGATTGCTGGTTTTAATTACAATTTTTGTTTTGAATATATCGTTACGAAACTTCGCATAGGTGTATAATTTTACTCTGCGGGTAACATAGGCTATATGACGATAAAAAATTTGGGGGAGGGAGAGCTTAATTCAATAACAATTTTCCCATATGTTTACACGTAATTTTCTATTTTTCGCAGTACAAGATTTTCTTCATTCATCTAAATATGTAAATATGGGGCAGTTTTCTTCATTTTTACTTTATTGGACTGCCAAAACTATGTACTATGTTATTCTTGCGATGTTTACATGTTACACGGTCGAAGTTTTAGATTAACTAAATCCGTTGAAATTCAACGGGCACCTCTGCTATTTTTTTTAACTAAAGTTCAAGAGCACACCCCGGCTTACGTGCATCGATTCACATTTTATCATGCACTACTTTAAAGAAGTCAATAGCCCTGGACTATGTCTTGGTCGGCTACAAAAGGCATTTTAATTGCGACAACAGATAAATCGACCTCATAATCTTCGCCTTCATCCTCCGTAAACACGCCCCTTGACCGCCCCTTCCCCTCCCTTCCACACCCACCGCCCCTATCATTCATGTCCTTAATCTCACTCCACCAATCAATCCTCTTCCTCCTCAACTTCCACTTCTTATTCCTGCTTACCTCTACGGCCCCTCCTTCTTATCTCTCCTCCATCCTTCGCTTTTCCTCCTCCCTTCACCCACTTCTCCTCTTATCCCACTCTTTCTATCTCTTCCCTCCTTCACATTGCCTATCTCTTGTCCCTCTCTGTCCTCTCTTCCGTCTCCTTTCTTCCCCCCTCCTCACTCTTCTTTTCTCTCTCTCTCTCATCTCCCATTCCTTCTCCATCCTCCCTTCTCCACTCCTTTTACGACTCGTTCTCCTATACTCTCTCTCATTCACTCCCTCTCTTTCTTCTCCCCCTATCTTTATCCTTTCCTCCCTCTCTTTCTTTCTATCCTCTTTTCCCTTCCTTTTTCTCTCTTCTCCCTTCCTCTGTCCTTCGCTCAATTCCCTCTCCTTTCTCTCGCCTCCCTTCCTCTATCTCTCCTTAACCCCTCCCATTCTCTCCTCTCTTCCTTTCCTCTCTTTCTCTCCTCTTTTCTGTCCCTCTCTTTTGCTCCATTCAACCTCCTCTCTCTCTTTCCCATTTTCTCCCTCTACCTCTCCTTCCCTCTCCTAACCCTCTCTCCCTTTCTCTCTCTTTCTCTCCTATACCTCCCTCTCTTCTTCTCTTTTCTGTCCCTCTCTTTTGCTCCATTCAACCTCCTCTCTTTCTCCCATTTTGTCCCTCTCTCTACCTCTCTCCTTCCCTCTCCTAACCCTCTCTCTCTCTTTCTCTCCTCTACCTCCCTCTCTTCTTCCATCCTTCTTTCTTCACTCTAATTTTTCCTCCCTTCGTTCCACCACCTCCTTCTTCCTCCCTCTCTCTCTCCTCCCTCCCACTCCCTCTTCTCTCCCATCCTCTCCTCCTCCCCCTCTTTATCTGGTTCGGGTGATCTCGTTAGCGCAGGTGCGAAGTCGTCGTCACGAGGGCGATCTTGAGGAGGGCCCGTGCCTGCCGCCGACTGTCGCCGTCGTCCACGTCTACACCACGTGACCCTTTTCGGAGTGTTGTGGCAGTAGTCTCTCTCTCTCCTTTCGCAACAAGGGTAAAGGAGGGCGCCACGCAAAAGGTCGAGAGGGTGGGGGGGGGGGGAGGCGCGGGTCGGTGAGAGGGGGAGGTGTGGGTGGGAGATGGAAGAACGAACCGCTTTGGGAACGCTAATCAAAAGCAATAAGTGATCTTAAAATGGAGGGAAGGGGGAGAGAGGTGGTCGGGGGGGGAAGAGATAACAGAGCCTATGGGTCGAGGGACTCTTCCCTTCTTTGCTGATATAGCGCTTCGGGGAAAAAAATAAGAAAAAACGACCTTCGCGATAAGATGGGTTGGGAAACTCCGAGAGAGTGACGGGGAAAGAGACTCCAGAATCGAAAATAAAATAAAACGGGCTTCGACCTCACTCGAAAGGTAGACCGGATAATTATAATGCGCTCGAGTTATTTTTTTTCCTGAACGCGTTTTTTTTTCCTCCGGATAATTTTTTTTAAAGCTCACGAGCTATGGAAATCGCTTTAGGTTACCGGGTTATTTTTTTCGGGGAAAATTTTCATGCGAGTCGTTTTTGTTTTCAAACCGGCTGACGCCCACCCGTTGACAATTTGAAGGGGATAATACATGGTTATATCTCCAGGAACTCAAGATTTTTTGAGAGGTGATGTAATTATTCGTGATACTCCTTGTCATGGTAAACTTGCCCATCATAACTGTTTAAGTTGAAAATTAATTCATATTCACTTTTAAGTGGATTAATTCATTCCTCATTTTTTATCCATTAATTAACAGAATTACCTAATCAGTATAATCACTTGGGCTATGGATTTGTTAAAAGTTTTATTTTAATTCAACGATTTGATAGAACTTTACCATGAATCGTTCAAAAAATACTTTTACTGTATATTATAAAAGCTAATGAGGTAAATTAATCGAAGGATCCTTCTCAATTTCTGATTCAATAACAATTTCCGTAAAATTCTGCCCAAGAAAAATACTTTTACTGTATATTATCAAAACTAATAAGATAAATTAATCAAAGGATCCTTCTCAATTTCTGATTCGATAACAATTTCCGTAACGCTTTGAAACATCACTAAATTCTGTTAAAGAAAAATTTCGCAAAATTCGTTTTCAAATTTCAGACAATATTTTCACTTGTTTAATGAGCCATAATCAATTTAACGTAGGAGCTCTCATTTACTAAATTTCAATGTCTCATAGCAAAGATTTTCCTTTCGACCTTATATATATCGTATGTCTAGATTTCCTCTGATGAATCCTTCGCACGTCACGCTGAGAAACGAAAATAACCCACGTTTTTTCCTGTTCCCACGCCAGATTTGATGAGGCAAAAAAAACGTTAATTATAAATACGAGATTTCTCTGCGAATTTATTGCTGGAGCCGTACTACTCTGACGTCGGCGTTGTTCTTAAAGACTAAAGAACTACATTCAAATGCATGTTTCCTTAAGGTTAGAGAGCGACTGAGTTGGAGCTAAAATGAAGCAAACGCAGAGAGACAGACAGACAGACAAACGACTTTATTTGGGCGAAATTGAGACTATATAGTCCCTTCTTACATTCAACCCTTCGTCAACAGTTACAAATGAGAATCAGAGAATGAGAACCATAAAATATAATTGAAAAACACAAGCAAAACACCAGATTACACGTTTGGAAAATTTCTATATAAAGACAGTAATTGTGGTACTAACAAAAAGAAACGAATAACAATGGAGCGGAGAGGAAACCCCAATATACTTTATGCTGCGGAGAAAAGGGATGTAGCCTAAATACCAGATCATCCGTGGGGATTGGCAGAGGAATGACCATGTATGTACAATAGGATAAACACGAATAATCCGAAGGATGGTATTTCAAATGCTAAATTATTTTAAAATAGGTATGTCGTAAGTCCGGTGAAAATTTACCGATGTGAAAAAAACGGTACTGGTCGGTTATACGCCCACACGCAATTAATTACAATTTTAATTATAGTTGCTAACGAAACGCAATTATTTATTAGTTTTATTAATAGTTACCATTTATAATAATAAAGGATTAACCTTTTGAATCCAATTATAATGAAAATGAATTTAATTAAGTTAATTGAACGGCACTGCTGTAGCTGGGTTGCTCGGAGGTTTGGGGGCGCAGCCCCCATAAAAAAATAATAATTCTCTGATTGGCCGGTCTTGACATTTACAAACCCAATCTCCGGACAACGTGGAGGGTTTCTTTGGTTCCGGGCGAGGCGAAGGGCGCGGTAGCGCCCGGAGACGACTACCCATTACAACAAAGCGAGCCGAAGGCTCGTCAATATATCCTTTCAATGTGGGAGAACGATGAAACTTAAAAAACCGCAACATGGACATACGATAATTAAAGTTTTATAACTCATCCATTATTCTATGGGTTAATTCCGTTGCTATTTACTACGTTACTATTTACCCGAGTTGGGTTGGATGGTTTTCCATCTCCTCTTCTATTTTACCTTTGTTTTTCTATGTATATACCGTGTGGGCGTATAACCGACCAGTACCAAAAAAACAAATGGAATACCATAATAAAGATCCATACAGAAAAGGTTCGAAATTTATCAAATGCTGAAATTAGTGTACCACGCAATATGCTTGAGAGTTTTACAACAATTCAGTCCAATGCGTTTTGCGTTGAAATTTCGTCCATGGTAAATAAATAAACTCACAAACTGCGTAAAAAAGGAAAGCGTATGAAAATTCATAATCGGAAGAAATCACCACAATAACTACAAAACGCTCGTTCGCACGTACAATCGGGGCTTTACCTCGATTTTACAGGATGTTCAGAACAATTGGCTCGCGTGTAATGCAATGCAATTATGGACAGTTTAATAATCTAGTGCACGGTGACTTCTCGGAAACCGTGCATAAAGAAAAAGATCCGAAGTGAGAGGAATAGAAAAATAGCGAAACGAAGACAACGGCGACAGACAGAGAGTGAGGGAAAGATGGTGCGAAAGAATAGAGGCGCAGAAGCGAGAGGGAGAGGCAGGAAAAAAAAGAGACGCGAACAGAGCGAGAGGAAGACAAAAGGTTGTGTGTTGGCGAAGCACGAGTTATCGCCCAACCGTAAGAGGAAAGAGAGCTTGTGGACACGTGAAGTGGGAGTGAGTTGACCGACGGAAGATGACCTCTCCATTCCGTTGGAATGCGACGCGTGCAGGTCGTGCCGTGGGCGCGATCGCTTTTTGCCTCTGACCGACACGGCCTGTGTCGTCACCGCGGTGATGAATATTTCCTACCCACCGACGTTGCGAAAAGGCTGGGCTTCGTTTTAGCTTCTATTTTTTTTTTCTTTTTCTCTTTCTCATCCTACGGCTTGGCAGTTAATCACCTCGCGAAATCAGTTTTCGCGCGGAATGAAATATTAATGAATTTTTCTTAAATCCACACATCGGCGAGAGAATTACGGTAATTTGCTACGAAAATACAAATTGAAAAACTACGCCTTTCCGATAAACCGTGAACTGCTTCGAGAAACATTTACTCGGTTTGTTTACGAAGCAGACGTCGTCAACGGTGATGAAACCGTGAGCAGATTGTCTTAAAAACGATGTCGAGATGCGCTTCTTTTTTTCCCAAAATTTTTATGGCTTTTTTTTAAGAGACAGGATTGATTTTGGCCATGGCTTCCACGCATCTTATTTGGAGAAGACAAATACAGCAATAGAAAATGATTTTTTGGCGTGAACGATTAATTCTTCGTGGGTAAAACGCCGTGATATTTTAGGGAATTTAGTCTTAACGTGTAGCGAATTTATCAATAGTATATGTACAAATTAGTACAAATTCCGTACATAACTCTTCGATTTTGCCCCTCAGATTATGTTCTTCGGACAATAAAAGCTTCGAGAGGGAGGGAAGTCTTCGGAAAATAAAAAGGGAAGCGGCGAATGGCACACTCCCTCCATTGGTTAGAGAATTTTTTTTTAATCCGTTAAATGTTACAGTCATTGATCTCACCTCACTCTGAAGTTTGTGGATTGTACGAGGACGGTATCATATTGCAATTTAGTATTTTTTTATTGCCACGAATTGAAAAATAGTAATTGTAACCTTATCATTTTATGATGGAATTAATGGTGGCGATATGTAATTTTCGCTCACTTCCGTTCAGAGTATAAATTGTGACGTACACTAGTCCCGTGCGCAACGCTGGTAGTACGTACTTGGAAAACGACGTGCCGGGAAAAAACCCGTGTTTTGCAAATTTAATAGCGTCTACTAAAAAAAAAGCGTTCGTGAGCTTCCTCAGGTCATATTCTTTCGGTACAGTGAGCGCCCTATTCAGGACCGCGAATAATTAAATTTCACACTTGTTGGGTAAAAAAAAGTGCCACATATATTTCACCGTGTATAACCAAATCCCTGTTGGGCAAAGGTTTCCTGTAACATCCACGAATTCTCTAACCTAAACCGTACTTCAAATTAACGATACGTCACACCTATATTTTAACTCTTTTTCCAGATGCACGCAGGAAAAATGTGGATTAAGAGATGAAGCAAACGAAAGAAAAAAAAAAGAAAACGAACATTTTCGATGCGTAAAATGGAAGAGACGTTCCGTGGATGAACGTACTCGGAGAATCCACGAGACCCTTCATCCCTCAGTGGACCGGAAAAGGTTCGATCGATCAAGAGTACGATACGGAGGGGATGCATGTATCGTACATCCATCGGTTATAACTCTCACTTTCCAAGCAACGGGGTTGATATCCCGGCGGCGCCTGATTCTCAAACGCTCTCTTCCCCCGTGTCAAGGAGAGCAGATTGGACGTATTTTAGTGCTGCATGCATATGAGAAGACGGGATGTAATCTTATGGACAGGTTAAAGGGGAAGATCGGGAAAGAGATGGAAAATTCAGATGGAAAGGGAGAGTCGCGACCGAAGTGACAGACGATAAGGCAGAGAAAAAGAACCGCATAACTCAAAAGAAGAGAAACGGAACGATAAAGTGAGGAAGGATATATAACAGGGATTTCAAACACGAGTAGCCAATTAAATAACTTCGAAAAATATGGGATGTAACTATAATGAGTATTCCGTTGAAACTCCTATACATAACTGACAAGAGAAAATGTTTTAATAAAAAAAAGTACTGAGTAAGTAGGTAGTAATGAGATGACCGTAGTTTCTGAACAGTCCTGCACACATGGTATAGCATACAATGATGGCTTTGGTAACCTCGTACATACATACCTATTCCATGATGCAATACGCAAAAATAAAATGTAAATAAATAATTGCAATCAGTCTCAAAACGTATAATCAAAATGACTTTAAAATAAATAGCCTTATTATCTCTTTTCCTTACAGAAGAAGACAACAGGAAATGAGATGCCCACGACGAAGCGTACAGAAATAAAACAAAACTATGAGTTCACAATTTTCATTACACATTACATTGGAGTCCACAATTTTCATTACACATTACATTGGAGTCCACAATTTTCATTACACATTACATTGGAGTCCACAATTTTCACTACTTAATTAATATAAGTGTAAAAGCGCATTTTTTCCTTTAATAAGGTTTGTTTTCTCTAAACGAAGTCCTTCAAATTGTATAGCAGTCGTTAATTTGTAACCTTTAAAAGGACAACCGCATAATTTGGCTATCCATTATCCGAGGCAGAGAAGAAATTAATCCAAAAATCTTAATATAAAAAAACAACCAGCGCAAACAAATCTTTTTTTACGACCGAATAAATCGTGCTTATGACTATAACCACGAAAAACGGATCGTGCCCTCCCACGCGGTCCTTTGGCGCCCGATTCTTTTTTTTTTCCTTCTTCTCTTCAAGCGAGTATAAAAGCCGCGGAAACACGCTCCGTGTCATCTGAAGAAAAAAACCTCGTAAAATTGTAAATTTTTCCCAAAAAACCACCTCCCGGATTACCCTTTTCCCTCTCCTAATTAATATTTATTAGGGCGAGGGAAACATGTTACGCATTACTGTCGGGCTCGAGATTCCCCGTTATTTAAAGTTGCTCGTGAATTAAGGCCCGTCCAGACGGTATAAGCGACACCCTTTACCCCCGTGGGAACCTTTGAAGTAATGAAAAGTAGAAACAAGGAGGGGAAGTGGTGGGGATAAAGGAAGAAGAGTGTTCGGACGAAGGAAAAGGAAGAGGAAGGCCCTAAAAAAGAAAGAAAAAATATACAAAGCTTAAAGAAAGGAAATGAAATAGATGGAAATTGAATGGGACGATATTGAGAACGGGGCGATATATAAAGGCACCCATGAGAAAGATTATAGAACGGAGAAATGGAAGGAGGAATAACTCGGGAGGAGAACGAAGAGAAAAAAGAGAGAAACGGCACGCGAAATGACTGATAAACCCTTCATTGTCCGAATTACTGCCGATCCTCGATAAATCGAATTTCCGTTAAGCTGGAGTAGATATTTCTTTCCCCTTTCGTATTAATAAAAGTTAAGATAATGCTCTCCTATTCGAAGTCTCGATAAATCGACCATTGGAGCTCGATTTATCGAGGTTCAACTGTATCTTTTCGAGGGGAAAATAATTTAAAATTCAACTCGCGATTTAAATAATAATTTAAACATCGCCAGACAATTTTAAAATTAACATTCGTCATCCTCGATAGATTATCAACGAGGGTATGCCAATGCTGAAGCATTAATAATCGCTAAGAATAATATATCTGGAAAAAGTAATCGAGTAACACATAATCCTCACTACAAGTCAACATTGGGGAGTGGAGAGTAAAATAGGTCTTGCGTCTTGAGTGAGAGAAGAAAAGACTGAAAATGATATAGACATGTATGAGGTTAAGAGAGTGAGTGAGAGAGAGAGAGAGAGATAGAGAGAGAGATAGAGAGAGAAAGAAAGGGAGGGAGAGATCTTGGGATGAGGCCTTATAAAAAAAAAGACAGAGCGTTGTAGGGAATGGAGTGGTTTGAAATATATGGCGACGGAAGGAAATGAGAGAAGGAGAATGGGATAAGTCACGAGCAGGCCCGCGAGCGGGGCACGAGTTACATGGAGAGAGAGAAAGAGAGAAAAGAGAGAGAGAGGAGTTAAGCGCTTCTTCGCAAATCCTCCCGCCTTTCTCTTTGTGTACCATAGTCTCTCAGTCTGCTGATCTCACCAACCCAATCGCCCTCTCCTCGTGTTCCTTTTCCTTACTTGCTTCCCACCAATCAATAGGATATAGGGAGTGTGTGTGTGTGTGTGTGTATATATATATATATATATACACACACACACAGGGCCATGCCCAGATATTTTGCCGCCTGAGGCGAGATATAATATGGCGCCCCCTTAATTTTTTACTAAGTAATTTATTTTGATAGGTTTTCATCTTTGCCAAATTTTGGCGCCCCCCTTCGAAAGGCACCTGAGGCGGTGGCCTCGCCGCCTCACCCATCGGCACGGCCCTGTATATATATATATATATAGAGAGAGAGAGAGCGTGCCCCCCTTCGTCCATCTCCTTATACCCATTCTCTCCACCATTGTCCAATACTGCATAAAGCAAAGCTTCTCTCTCACTCATCAAACTCTCTTAGTCTTCCACTTCCGATTTCAGCCACCTTGTCAATTTTTACGAATATTTTATTACAATATCTTAATAACCTCTGGCGCATATTGTGGACACGGTAGAGGAGGCATGTGAAATTCGAGGAAGGGCCGGGGCAACATGGAAGCGTTGAATGTTATAGAATTAGGATTACAGTAGTTTAATGAAGGCCATACTTGGCAATGTAGACTTTACCAAGAAGATTGGCCACCTGTTCTGCTATTAAAAACAAAGATTTAGAAAACACGTTCAATTTTAACTGAAGAGCTAAGAAAAAACTTGTGTCCTTTTCACAATAATAAAATATCTATATAAAATTTCGAACAATTAATGTTAGTTGATGGAGAAATCATCATTCGGGCCGCAGTAAGGTAGAGGGCAGTTTGACAGAAGACGATATAAAAGACATTGGGAAGTTTATAACCTGAGAACTAATTTGATAAAAAGAATTGCTAAAATATTCAGAATTTAATAGCAATTGTAAAAACAAAAATCTAGTCCTCCAAAGAAATTCATGACTGAAATGGTTTACTAACAGAGAAACGGGGAAATAGAGTGGGTGGGCAAACTACGGCCCTCGGGGCCACAATAGGCTAGTGAGATCATCTTATGCGGCCCGCAATGCCTTTACCTTCAAATGTAAAACAGATATCTTCACATTTGATCAAATTTATGGCCCGAAAACCTCATATAGCTATGACTTTTTCACTAACAGGACCCTTCGCATTCTCCCAAATAACTCCCGACGTGAGCACTAATGGGGCACGTCCAAGTATTTTCATCTGCTAACGCTTAGCGCCCACAACTGCTGATGCCTCGTAAAAAATGTTTGCCAACCCTTGGAGAAGGGAGAGATGGAGTTATAAGAAATAGGAGACTGGTGTGAGGCGTCAGGTTTTTTTTTCGAGAGACGCGTGCTATCTCCAAAGGGGCTCGGTGGATTGAGTCGGGGGCGGAGAGGTCGAATGATAGGAGGAGGTAGAGAAAGATACGGCGTGGAGGCGGAGGCTTTGAGGACACCATTGGAGGATGGGAAGAGACGCATTAACGAGGCAGCGAAAGACACAAAGAGAGAGAGAGGAGTAACCTCGGCGAGTGCCAAAAACGCCTCGGAATTTCCGTTTGAGAAAATGAAGTCTGAAGGAGACAGAACCATAAACACGTGCGTCCGTGATACGCGAATCTTTTTTCATGCGTGTCTGCAGAATCGTGATTTGCGCGCTTCGTTAACGTGGAAGATGGAAGCGGAGCTATCGTCTCTCGAGTTTCTTTTTCTTCTTCTTCTTCTCTCCGAAAACCCGAGTTAGCCATTCGACCAGGCGTTCGGGATTCTGACGGTTGCGTTCCGTTGCTAATCGTTGGTACGCCGCGATTACTGTTAAACAGATGTTGGAATAAGGAACAAGCGGTCCCATTATAACGGTCCTTGCACCTGTTTGGAAGAACGCCGTGAAATCGATGTTTTGGTAAGGGAATAGGCAAGCTTACGCACTTGGAATGTGAAAGAAACGAATAACCGGATTTATTTAGGGCGATATTTGGGCAATCATGTGCATTCGTACGTATAATGGAGCGGAGAGAAAGACTGGAGAACATGTGCGAAAATTTGGTCAAAAATTAATTAGGCTATTTAATCGGTTTAACGGTTTAAAAACTACGGGGAAAAAAGGGACGGGGTGACAATACAAAGCACTGAAGGTGAATCAATTATTGGGAGATGACAAAAATTTGTCATCAATTAACAGTTAACAAAAGCAGTACGCTATACATAAAATCAAATGTACTCTTGTTGAAGAAATACATTTATACTTATCATGGATTGTTACAGATACCGTCGATTATCTTAGCTTAATAACGTACGTAATATGTGGAATGATTAAAATTAGTTTAAAATGTCATTTTAGATGTCAAAAGTATTTCCACCAAGATCAAAAATAAACTCAAGAAGTGCATCAAGGAAAATAGTCGGGGAATAAAACAAGTGGAAAAGTTTACGTACGTGCGAGTAAAACTAATATAAATGAGATATGCAGCAGCGGCTGGAAATAATTTTCGGCGACCCTCTTTGTCCGCGGAATTTTTTAACGAAAATAACTTAATAAATTTATTACAGCTTTAAAATAGCGATAGAAACGTAAAACAGACGAGAAAAATAAACATATGCCATTGAACATGCCCGCTCTTTCAGCAATATCCAAAGCTTGCCAAAACGTATCTATCTGCAAAAATATGCCCCTGCTTGGGGGCCGCAAACGGCCAAAGAGGTCATTTAATACGGCTCCCGAAGCTTTGTTGAAAATATTGTTTTTAATTCGAACGATTATGTACAATTTCATTAAAATTATCGCCATGTAACATTGCCTAGTTAAATTTTAAATCTAAAAATTCTTCAGTCTCACTTTTGTCAGCTTTAATTTTTAAAATAATCTCTCGAATTATTTCCTGTGTAAACCCTAATCGGCCACGTAGCGGCACTCACGACTTCTAATAAGGCCCACCAAAGCACTCACATCTACGAATGCGATCCGACACTTAAAAATCTAGCACGGCCTTGTAACGCAAGGAGAATTTGTTCAGAAAGCTCCCCCTTGAAATTCCCCCCGACTCGCCGTCGGCTTAGGCCAGACATGGCGATAAGACACGGATAGCTTGAGAGAAGGAAATGAATGAAATATTTTAAAAAAAGAACGCAGTTGGGAACAAGAGGATTCTTTTTTTTTCACAAAGAAAGGAAGTCATATGCGGACTCGTAAAAAAAAAAACTCCCTGCGTTTCTGAAAGGCTTTTTCCTCAGATAAGTCGGCAGAGAAAGATAAAACTTATAATTACCACTGCCGGTTGATCTCTGGGTCATCGTTTCTCAGCTTTAATTTCCTCGTTTTTATCGAAGTATTATGCTGATGAGCAGACCTTTACGCCGAACGGTTGCAAGAATTACGTACGATTCAACCTACTCGCCAAAGCGAGAAATTCTTCTTTTTTTAATTGAATTGATTCACGACAACATCCGTTTTATCAATCACGGCGTATTCACCTAAATTTAAAAAAAAACCGTCTTTAACGGTAGCGTGAATAATTACCCCGCGGGATTTACGACCGGCGTGAATCGGCATTATATCTTTTAAATTGGAAATGAATCATCCGATGACGGAATGGAGAACGCGAAACGAAATATAAAACGTTGGGATGTTGAGCGTGACGACGTTAAAAAAATAAAATGGAAGGAACGCGGTTTTATCGGATTAGGTTGGAATGCGACCTCATGCATTGAACTTTTCCTCACTCCCACGCGTGCAACGTCGCAAAATACTGCGAATCGTCGGCTTAAAAAAATAAATAAATATTCCTCGGAGAAGAAAACTATTTTAATAGCCATCAGACCAAATATACTGTAAGATGATGAATGTTCACCTGTCAATATGCCAACCGATCATACTTAATTGTTAAAAGGAATTGAAAGTACGTAGCATTTCTTAAATGTATGGAATGAGTGGAAAATAGATTCAATAAGGAATCATACCATATATGCCGCGCATTATACTGAGATTTATCTGAGGCGTGACATTCACTCTTCTGAGATTGCATTTGAACTCAAGTTCATCGTTCAACGCGCAATTCAATGCGAATACTCGTGTTTGATATCTTGTTGGGAGCATTCTCCTGTGAACCGTGGATAGTTAGCTCCCAGAGAGATGGAATTATTTCAACCTGTAATTTAAAAAAAAATCCTTAGACCGAAATGTTGATCTCCAGCATTGCTATATAAATTTTATTCAAAGTACGCTACATTCATTAACGTGAATTCCTGCGGTATTAAAATATAATCGTGTCAATATTTTGCGGAAATTCGTAAATACTTTTTTGTGAATGCTTCATTTACGCAATTTTCAATGAAAAGTTAAATTGAAATTGATGCTGAGCATGCTATGAGACTCAAGACTACTGCAGAAATCGATTATAGTTTTTAAAAATATGTCTCCTTTAAACTTTTAATTTGGAATCGTCCATAACGTAGTTTATTAAAACTATTTCGATGAAAGGATTATGCATTTTCATTCACGTAACCGATATTTTTTCTGTAGCGAAGTCAATTAACCATAACATTTTCGGTGTTTCAGAGCTCAGAACCTGAACATTATCAGTTGCAAATATTCCCGTTAGCATGAGCAATACGTATAGAGAATAACCAAACGCCTATTCTCAGAAATTGCTTTACCGCATATATTTTTTTTAATTTTTTCACAAAGCATATGCTTGAATAATTTATATCACATAAATACGGTTAAGCCGTAATCCCATTGACGCCATGAATAGGATCACTTTACGTAAATCTAAAAACCGTGTAAAATCATTTTCTGCCCTACTTCGTGAAATAAAGACATTTTAATGTTCACGCACGCTTTCTTTAAAATCGACACGGACGATTATCGTTAACGGAGTCGGAAACAAACGAACCGCAAAACCGGGAAATAAGATATCTTTCACAGACTACATATCCGGAAAGACCGGCGCGGAGATGAAGCAAAGGGATAAAGCCTAAGTCGGTCCCATAAATCTCCATTTCTGGCGTAAAAATTATGCAGAACAGAGACGCAACGAAAAGCGTCCATTGAGCGTGATTGAAACCGAGGTCCCGAGTACTACATCGCCCCCTGTGAAGTGGCTTGTTAAGTCTCTAGCGGAGTGAGAATGCGCGCTTAAATAGGCAACGCTCTTTGAGAACCAACGGTGACAGATAGGCTGGCAGAGATAAGGCGACAAAAAAATACACCTCTTCCCGCAGTACAACTCGAATTCCAAAGTACAAGGCGGCGTAATAAAACAGGCGTAAGATTGCGATAGGTATATAGGCGTTTCGTTACCATTCGGATTTTTTACGGCGAAAAAAATGCGCAAATTTGGAATCGTATGGAGCCGTATGCCGATCGCTTTTTGTTAGAGAAAACTTTGAAAATTTTTCTTCAAAATATGTACCTAGTCGATTATATCTGAAAGGCATTGCAGGAGAAAATCACGTCGCCTCGATGATTGCAATTTTGATTTCAGGGCGAAAACAATAACCTGTGCAAAATAGTACGAATTAATGAATCAGATAACTACGATAGCAGTACTGATAACAGTAATTTTCGGCCATTAAAATAATAGTTTACGGATTAATTTTATATTCCTTCGATGTAATTAAGAATATTTTTGTCATTATTAAATTAATATTTGAGTATCAAAAGCGTGCTTATTAGGATGAAAAGATGTTTTTTTTCGCATCTCTGGCTGGATAAGTGGGGCGCTTTTTTTCTTGCGAGAAGCGTAAATGGCAGAAAAGACTCCTTCACCACACAATAGTTACGGAACAGAAAATTATCCATAAAAAGCTTGGAAAAATCAGGTAATAATTTGGACAACAAAACAGCCGCCATTGGTGTCGAATCGCCATAGATTTTTAGCCATAATACCAACTCGATAATTTTTTTCAGAATCCTCAGGAAAATATTTACATGGCCCCGCAAAACAACATGTGCCGCATTAAATATCCCCAAGTTGTCCACGTTTTTGTTAGTTCCACAGTTTAATACTTATTTCTAACCTCGTTCAACGCTCCATCTTTTGTACCTATTCAATAATAGCACCCAGCACTCCTTTGCCTCTTTCCTATCGTCCCTTCTCTGGAAACCATCCCGTTATTTCTTCCCACCTTCAGTGAGATTCCGACCGCTTCTACCTACATTATTTAAACCGCCTTGGTTAAACTTTTATCTTCTGAAATTCACCCTGCTATAATCAGTATTGGATGTCTTTAGTGTCCAACTAAACATCTGCTTTATACAACTCATATCTCATAAGCTTTCCATTGTCACCAAAATATGATGCACTGAAACAAAAACTGTTGTAACACTCTTATGCATAAGGTGGCACCGATCACGATAGCGGTTTTACCGTGTAATTTAAATATTTACGTTAATAATATATTGTTGAAACACGGGATTCTTAGGATCCTTTTACGTGACAGCGCTCCGAACTAGCAACATGCTAAAAATGCGAGTAAAAAAACTCCCATAATATTATCTCAATGCTTTCAATCAAAATATTGGTAAAATATAACGCACGTAGAATAATAACAATACGACTTTATTTAAGGGCGATATTTAGACAATATATTCCATCCTTGCATCTAACCCCGGCATGACTAACACAAACATCCATGCCCCTCGGAAGGACTCGATCCCGCGACCTTAAGAACGAGGGGCAAGCACCGAAAAATCCAACGGAGATAAACCAATAATAATATCGTATCACCCGAATAAAGTACGGCATAAACGGTCCCCATGAATCCCTCGAAATTTTACACGACATCGCTCAGCGTCATTAAAGGAAACAAACAGAGAACGATCTCCGGCGAAACAGCCGCAACATTTCAATCCCCCGAATATAGTATCTCGGCCGCTCTTTCGGAGGACGCATAAAAAGCACGCGACGGCCAAGCGCGGCGTCGGTCGCCTCCACGCCCTCCTTTAAAGCGGCCGACCAAAAAGGAAGATCCGCCCATGATTTACGCCGACGAGACGCGAAACGGACGCGACAAGATCTTCGGAGCGAAGAGGAGAGGGGGGGAAAAAAGAAACAAAGGGAGAGAAACGACCTCCGACGGCGAACATAAAAACGTTCGCGGGAGATGGGAGTAATTAAAAAAAAACAGTCAAATTATGTCACTGTCCGTATAAATCACACCCGCCCGCGGAGGGAGATGGGAGGAAGAAAGCGCGCCGAAAGCGAGCGGGTGAGAAAGAGAGAGGACGCCCATCTATCGCGTTGATATTCCCACAGGAGAAGAGGATAAACGGAGTGTACACGTGGCCCTTATACAACGCGGGGGATGGCCGTGCAATGCGAATCCGCGTAATGTGAAGCCGTGTTATACGAACTTTGGATTTACATATAGATAGGAGAGGTTGCGTTCCATAGCCCTGCGGGCACGTTCCTCAACTCTCAAAATTCCCAAACCCCTTTTTGATTCAAATATACTATCTATAAATTAGAGCATTTTTACCGGTTATCATATATAGGTATTAAAAACGTAATGTAACTGCATATGAAGCATTCGATTACGGTGGCGTAAATAATCACTTTTAAAAACTATTTTTCAACAACCTTCCTGGAACTAAACCGCTTTTTAAAAATTATTGAAAATGCGAACTAATTTCATTTAGCAGAAATATGAAACACAATCCACCCAATTAAACATCACCTTCAGAACGCCGTCGTGTTTAGAAAAACAAAGGTGTAGGTGACATAACATTATCTAGTAAAGCCTTGTAAAACAAATTCTTTCTTAAAAGAAAAATCTTTTTAAAATTATTTTTCAAGATACGCTGCACTGCAACGGGGAGTCTAGTCTAAGCTTATAAACTGCAATGCAGTCAAGTCCTCCAAAATGTCTCTTCCTCGCTCAGCAATCTGGAATTCTATGTCACAAGTCCAACCAAACCTCCTTAATACCAATTATAATCGGCGTTACGTGAATTTTTCTATATTAAAAAAACCGCGTTGTAGTAAATATAGGATGCAGGCGTGCATAAACGGAGGAAGTAAGAAGGTGGAAGGAAGAAAGCAGGGTTATGGGACACGACTTTGTTCCACCTTAGTTGGAGACTTACGTACAGCCTTCCCTTCGCTGTCAATCTCATCCGCCTCATACATTTATAACTCTCTCTCTCTCTTTCTCTCTTGGGATCTCGCGAGAAGCGAATTAATTTGTTTGCACACAATCGCGAGGTTAAGACCGTTGACGAGAAGTTCAGCCTTAAAAGAATGGCACTTTTGTCTCTCATCCTCTCTTTATCTCTCTCTCTCTCTAGGGATGAATGGGGCATTAATATGGAAGCGACCGATGGAAAGGTTGTTAACATCATTCCATCCGAGCGCTCTTCAACTAGAATACGCACGTGTGGGGGTGTATATGGTGGAGGAGTTGGGTAGAGTTGTGGGAGAGTTAGGGTAGTGCGGAGGAGGAAGGAAGGTTGGAAGATGCGTCCAGAGCCGGGAAACCGTCTCGTTGGAGAATCGCTTGGGTCCTACCGAGAGAATAAGTTTATATTATAGATATATAAACGTCTTTATTAGACCGATATTAAGATTAGAGAGCCATTTTTTCCATCAAACCTATTTTACATGGCATCAAAATCCCGTTTTACGGAGTTGATTGGGACCGAACTCATTCCGTATAAACGGATTTTCCATAAAACCGGTATTGGGTAACGCAACCATAGAATTATTGTGATATACACGAATATGGATAACCTTGAGACGTGACAATTGTTTAGCTGCAAAGATAGATTTTAAAACAATACAGTGCATAAAACAATATAACATTGTCAAGAACACTTTACGTAACCACGTGTGGACCAACTGTGAAACTATAGGGAGCCAAATTCAGATTCCATTACCTAGATTTCTTTCATTCTGTAAATCCGGCATTTCCGGTTAAACGGTTCTACGTAAGAACAGGATTTTGATGTATAGTGATGTATATATTACAGCGAGAAAGAGAGATGGGGATAAAAAAAACTCGAAACCGATGTTTTTGTGACTGCTAACAGTATGTGAGAGGATGAGTACCTATATATAATTTTAGTCGAATGTATTAAATCGAGAGTAACATGTATAGGAGATAGGCGAGGAGTAGTTTGCGCCAAAGGGACGCAAAAACTGGTTTGTTGAGAAAAACGCCATGTCGGGGGTGGAAGTGAGGAACGGATGTTTATTTTATCGAAGCTTTTTATTCTGAGTTTATTGTAGAATGTTATGATGGCGGTATACAGTATACGATCGCTGAATTACGTCGCAAATTACGAGAAACCCCAGCTGCGGGAAAACTGTCGTCTCTTAAGAATACGCTGAGATATCTCAGCGTGTATTTTTATTCGCATATTTCGTGTTGGCTCACAATAACCACAGATGCACCTGCGCATCACTTAATAATTCTGGTCATTTCTGACATTTATTACTTTACATCCGATGTATTTATTCTTGAACGGATAATTTAAAGCGAACTGATTCATGCTTAGGAGCGGTGGATGAAAATTCAGGGTGTAGAAATGTTTTCGATTTCTGGATGGCGATGCATTAAAATAGAACTTTTTATAGTGCGTGTAGGCCTTTACCATTGAATAATTATACGGAATTAAGAAAACTGCGGAAAACAAAGTTCTAAAATAATGTATCACTGCAATAACAAAAACGTTGTGATGCATATATAACAGTTATAGAGAAGTAAGAATTTCCAGTTCACAGGCAGTCCATAATTTCTCTTTGCCTTGGCTTGAGATTGGTAAATATATTACAAAACATTTAAACTGATCAAGTGATAAGAAAACTTTACTGAAAGTAAATCGCATTGATTATGCCAATAATAATTTGTGCAGCAATGAAAATCGAAATTATTTCTCCCTTATTACGAAAGAGATAAAGAATAAATACGGCATACGAACAAAAACATGCAGCCATAGCAATCTAACAAAAAATAAAAATTACGTACATTCATTGCTTTGAAATTAAAACACGCCCACTTACCTATATATATATATATATATATATATATATATATATATATATATATATATATATATATATATATATATATATATATAAAATAGAAACCATTATAACTTTGCTTAAAAGAAACAGGTTATAGCAAGAAAAAATTCCGCGTAATATCACAAATGGATCTATTTTTGAAAAGAGCGACGAGACAGGACAGACTCGAAAGGACATTACTCAAGAGAATAACCGCCTCAGCGGATCATCCGTCTTAATTTAGGCGACGATGTCCGTGGAGAGTAGCAAAAAAAATAAACAAACAGAGAGAGGAGGGTTTTAGAGATAGGCGAAGAGAGACAAGAGAAAAGAGAAACGTAACTAAACGAGAACAAGCGTTTCAAAAAAAAAAAAAAGAAGGGCGGGTAAAAGAGCGGCGAAGGGAAACATGAGTGTACGTCTCGGTGACGCGAAGTAGGTACTTGTCGCGGAAGCGAGAGGATGGAGATAGGAGAGAGCGATTCAGTTAAAGAGGGAAAGACGGCTGGGTGAGGAGGAGAAGGGACGGGAAGAAATGGAAGTGAGGAAAGGGAGGGATTGAAACGGGGGTGTGCAATAACAGAAGAAACGGGAAAAAGATAATAATATACAGCACAAGGGGAGATTTTAAACAGAACCCAAACGGTCCTCCAAAAAATTGGGTTCTTATAAAACGGATTCGCTAATACCAAAAAAAAATCAGAGAACGCGGTTCGTGACTCGCAATAACGCGGTTTCGTCGGAACTGGAGACGTATTGAATGACCCGAGGGCTTTGTTTAAAAGCTTTTTAAAAACATAAGCAACGACACTCTAGTTGTAGATATATATATATGCATCGAAGAGTGACTTGGGAATTTTGGGACTAGAGCAGAGGTGGGAAAACTTTTTACGAGACGGGCCACATTAGTAGTTGTGGGTGGTTAGGTGGGCCACATTAGGTCTCACATAGGAACCTATTTGAGAGAATGCGAAGGGTCCTATTAGCGAAAATCAATTATTGACACATTTTTAACACAATAGCTTCGTTATATAAGGTTTTCCGGCCATAATTTTAAATACCAAAATGTGAAATTTACTGTTTCACATTTCACGGTTCTCTTTTGTAAGGGCACCGCGGGCCACATAAGGTGCTCACGCGAGCCAGATGTGGCCCGCGGGCCGTAGTTTGCCCACTCCTGGGCTAGAGTATGGTGCCTGAAGAGGAGTACGAAACACACAACGCTTCATTTCACTACGTAAACCTAGGCTCGAATAACACGGATTGACATTCACGCGGCATTTTTTCCGGAACTTGTCACTGAAAGGTTCGGGCGCACAGAAGAAGCTAACAAGTTAGGCACGAAAGGAAGGGAGACAAAACTTCACGACGAGATGCGAACATTTGGAAAAGCGCATGACACCGGGTGATCGGGAAAGGATACTATAAGCGGGAAAGCGAGAAGAGGAAGAGACGCGAAAGGCGAAGATCGGGTGAGAAAAATTAGAAGGAAAGTCGGAAGAGAGGAAGAAGAGTAAAGTGGCGCGTAGCGCAAAAAGAGACGGATGATCAACGTTCCGCTAAAGGAACGGGACGAGGAAGAGGAAAGAGAGTGAGAAAGAGAGAGAGAGAGTGAGCGAGAGAGAGAGAAAGGTTGGAAAGGAGAGGTAAGGTCACGAACCGAACCCACGGAAGGGAAAAATGACCGCCCTTAAGAAGCCGAGTAATTGCCGGACATTCTCCCGGACAACAGGTGGTCGCGAAGCGTACGCCGCAAGAGTTCCGTATCACTCATTCCTCCAGTTCCAGAGCGGGGTGGAGCGGTTTGTGTGTGTGTGCGTGTGTGCGTGTGCGTGCGAGTATGAGGGGTGGAGGGAAGATGGGAAAGAACAGGATGTAAGGGAAAGAGGAGGGAAGATGGGAAGGCGGTAAAGAGCGTAAGAAGGGATGGTGCGCTAAAAAAAGAGAAAGGAATGGAAATGGGATAGAGGGAGAGGAGAGAGAGAGGAGAATGAGAAGAGTATGAGAGGGATAGGAAGAGAGCGAAGGAGGAAGATAGAGGAAGGAAGAAAGACGGAGGACGGAGAGAAAGTGTGAGATAGAGGGAGAGAGGAAAGAAAGGAGGAAATGTTAAATAAGGAAGGAGAGAGGGATGAGATACATAGGGGAAGGATGAGAGGAGAAAGAAAGAATAGTGAAAGAAAGATGGAGGAGTGAGACAGAGGAAGTGAGACAGAGGGAGAGAGAGAGAGAGAGAAAGAAGAAAAGAGAGAGAGGAAAGAAGAGATGTAGAGTTAGGAAAAGGAGAGATAGAGGAATAAGAAGGGAGGAAGGGTTGAATAAAGAAGGAGACGGAGAGAGAGGGATGAGATACATAGGAGAGGAATGGTGAGAGGAGAATATGAGAAAGAGAGAGGAAGGAAGAAAGATGGACGAGGGAGAGAGCAAGAGTGAGAGAGAGAGGAAGAATTACAGAGAGAGAGAGAGAGAAGAGAGGAAGAATTAGAGAACGAAGAGAGAAGGTGAAGGAGAGATAGAGGAGAGAGATACATAGGAGGATGAGTGAGAGGAGAAAAAGACGTAGTGGATGAGAGAAGTGGAAGAGATAGATGGAGAGAGAAATACCAGGAGAGAGAAAAGAATGAGAAAGTGAGGGAGAAGTAGGCGGAGATGGAGGAAGAGCGGGAAAGAGAGAGAGAGAGGGGAGGTAGGAAGACAGAAAGAAAGAGGGGGGGGAGGAAGAAAAGGAATGGGCTTGCAGCCCCACCTCACCACTCCCACTCCGTTTATTTCAGACACCGTTGCCCGCAAAAGGGACGAGCCGGATGCGAACCCCGGGCTAGACACTTGTGCAGAGCGCGCGCACTCACTCTCATGGGAAGGAGGAATGGGAGGGTGAGAGAGGGAGGGAAGGACGAGCGGCGAATCCCTTTGGTATGCTAATGCACGGGCGAAAAGGATGGGCGACGAGAAGAAGGAGGAAATATTCTGTATGTATTTAAAAAAAAAACAGGGAAATGGGGGGGGGGGAGCTGAAAAGGAAGGAAACGTCAAAGTAATGCGCACAAAACGATCCACTTCTTTCTTCTCGATATCTCCCTTTTCCTCTTTTTTTCGTTTCTTACTCTCTTAAAAATACTTCTCACGCCAGTAACCACTCTCCTTCCTCCCATCTCTCGTTCTTATATCTTTCTCCTTTTCATTCCATATCTCTCTTTTCTCCTATCCTCCACTCTATAGCCCTATTTCCCTTACTTCATCTTTCTTACCACCTGTCTCTCAATCTCTCCCACCATCTCTCCCACCGCCTCTCCCACCGCCTCTCCACCCGTCTCTCCCACCGTCTCTCCTACCGTCTCTCCCACTGTCTCTCCCTCCGTCTCTCCCTCAGTCTCTCCCTCAGTCTCTCCCTCAGTCTCTCCCTCAGTCTCTCCATCCGTCTCTCCCACCGTCTCTCCATCCGTCTCTCCCACCATGACTTTCCCCATATCTCCCTCACCGTATTCCTCTCCCTATCTATTTCTTCCTCCTTCTATCCATCTATCCCTACCTTTCTCCCTCTTTTTCTCTATCCCTTTCTCTAACCTTTTCTCCATCCCTTTCTCTCTCCCTCCCTTTCTCTTCCCTTATCTCCTCTCCCTTTACGTTACAATCTATTTTTCTGCCTCCACTTCTCTCTCCATTTCTCCCCACCTCACCTACCCCATTCCACTCTCCTCCCTCCCTAATACCCTCCTCATCCTCGGTCCACTCAGCACATTGGTAGTCTTCCCATGTCCGTCCTTATGGACGAAGGGTGGGGCGTGGTTTTTTAAAAATTTTCCCTTCGTTTCAAAAAAAATTTTTTTTGATCTGGTTTCCATAAGGACAGACACCACCACCACCAAAGAGAAGAGAGGAGGCGGCACATCTGTTGTCCTTTCCCATTGTGTGTGTGTGTGTGTCTCAACTGGACCATACCCCTTTCTTTTTCCTTTCCCGTCTCGCTACACCCTCCCTCCCCTCCTCCCAACCCCCTTTGGTGCCCAAACCTTTTTTTTTCGGAAGACGAGAGTTCTGCATCCCTCTTATCCCTTTTGCCCTCGTCCGAACTTCTTCTTCTTCTCCATCCTCGCCACACTCCATCTTCCTCCCTCTTTCCTCCTTCCTCCTCCTCTCCCGCTTTCCCTTCCCTTCCTCTCGCATTCTTCCGATCGCGGAGCACTCGTTGGGGACATCCGTCTCCAAGGGGACCACCACCCGGGAGACTGGTTTCCAGGGGGGGATTGTGCGAAGCGGAAATCCAGTCCCATCCTTATTCCCCATCTCTCTCTCTCCTCTCCCTCTCTCTCTCTCTCCTCTCGTCCCTCAACCTATCTCACATGTTTATACGGACGGAATCTTCCACATCTATTTCTCCTTCCTCCTCTATCTCCTCCTGCCTTCTCTCACTCCACTCCCTCTTTCCCTTTCTCTCTCCCTCTCTTTCTCCCTCCCGAGTGTCGCAGACGCCGCCCTCTTTTAACCCCGCGTACCCTTATTCGCGTTATATAGTCCATACGCGCATCGCTCGTTTCCTTTGTTTCCTATTCAGATATCTATTTTTACTTTCTCATACGAAGTATCGAGAAAGTATTGTTATCGCGAAAAATTTCGACCTCGAGATTTTTACGGAAATATACCTATGTTTTAGGTGTCGCTGAATCCGAAAAAGTGGTTTTTGCAATGCCGTCTGTTACTGGATATGGAACCTAAACGGTAGAGCGAAAATGAATGAAATCTCGTACTTAGGCATTTTATCATACTTAGCAGAGTATACATAGAAATGGTTGACATTGCTTAATATTTAAGGGAAGTTTATTCTACGTATTTTTAACAACAATTCGATTTTCTCAAAAACGGCTTAAACGATTTTTATTAAATTTCGTATAGTTACTTGAGTTTACGTCTTCAATAATACTGCAGAGTTCATACTACTCAAGAGATGAATATAAGGCTAGTTTATTCTAGGCAACTTTAGCAATAATTTTATTTTCTCAAGAACGGCTCAAACGATTTTGATCAAATTTCGTACAGTTACTTGAGTATATGTCTGCAATATTACTACCTATTTATTTTTTCTGAATGAATGAGTATAAGGCTAGTTTATTCTTGGGCAACTTGAACAAAAACTGGATTTTATAAAAACAGGCTCATGCGATTTTCAATTTCTAAAGATAACTAAACGACCCATTAATATATGAGAAAGTTTGTACAATGTATGTTGTACCGATTTTTTTCTTTTAATTCTATCAGAATGCGTACCTTAATACAATATTCGGTGAATTTCTGGTGATGAATACTTAGGTACTATGATTAATATTGGACAGCCAACAAACGGCGAGATAGCTTCCTGCAATGCATTTTTTTACATACATAAGAGAATTAATTTAACGGTAATACATATCAAGGAAAGGTTTTCGAGAAAAATTGAAGCTTAAGTAATTACCTAAATTGTTTGCATTTCAACAGAATAATCTGCCGTTCAAAATTCGCATTCCTGCTTTTTTTACCAAGGTAAAATGACTATTCGCGATGTAAATGGTATCGGAAGATCTCCAGCGAAAAGTATTAAAACAATTAAATAACATTTATTTATTTTAAAAGTGTCATTATAGGATCGAAAAGCGCTACCTCTATCATAAAAATCGGTACAACATACATTGTACAAACTTTCTCACATACTAATGCGTAGTTTAGTTATTTAGAAAATTTTGTTCAAGTTGCCCAAGAATAAACTAGCCTTATATTCTTTTTTTGAGAAATATGAAGTATGTAGTATTATTGCAGACGTATACTCAAGTAACGGTACGAAATTTTACCAGAATTATTCGAGCCGTTTTTGAGAAAATCAAATTATTGTTAAAGTTGCCCAGAATAAACTAGCCTTATATTCATTTTTTGAGAAATATGAACTAATTGGAATTATTGAAGAAGTAAACTCAAGTAACTGTACGAAATTTGATAAAAATCGTTAGAGCCGTTTTTGAGAAAATCAAATTGTTTTTTTAAAATGGGTAGAATAAACTTCCCTTAATTATTGAGCAATGTCAACCACTTCTTCATATACTCTGCTAAGTACGAGATTTCATTCAGTTCCGATCTACTGTTTAAGCCCTAGATCCAATAACAGAGAGACAGACAGACGGCATTGCGAAAACCACTTTTTCGGACTCAGCTACACCTAAAACGTATATTTCCGTAAAAATCTCGAGGTCGAATTTTTTCGTGATTACAATATTTTCTCAATATACTTCGTATATGAGAAAGTAAATACCAATCGCAATCGACGGCTACGTATCAACCTAGTTGAAAGATGCGACTAAGGCTGATATGTGTGCTGCCAAAATAAAAGCGAATTTCCAATGCCGCTGTTTATGTCCGATGACGTGCCAACCCTGAGCAAAGAAAATTTTTCTCAAAAACTAGCCGTAAACATTTTCAGTTAAAAGGGACACTTTTACGATAAACCAAGGGCGCTATTTCATTCGCATAAAAACACCTGTTCCTGTCATTCATTTCAGAAAACGGAAATTTAATTCTTCTCTCTGAGACATGCAATCAAAATACAACTAATTTAAATTTACTGAATATCTGTGCTGATATGGAACAAATCGTTTGCCATTATGTAAGAATAAATACAAGATTAATTAAAATAAATTAAATATCACATGAAATTAAGTTAAATTATTAATTTACTTGCAAAATCAGAAGCGTAGTTAACATAAATATAGTTGGATGCCCATTTCTTCACGGATTAACATATTTATAACTGTAACGATGGTCACCCCATCTATTCAACTCTTTAAAATTCCAAGTTTCTTTGGAACCAAAATGATTAACAGCCAACCATTTCGCCAAATCCCTCTTCAGATGTCACTCCTTAAAGTAGACATTTTCTTGCAGAATCTGAGATGGCCGCCTTCAGAAAGGTTCGACTCAATCAGCCATTTTGTAGAATATGCAAAAAATAACAGAATGCTGTTGAAGGAAAATGTACGCATCGTCTGCACAACGTGAGGCATAAATGAAGTTTACGAATAAAAACTAAGCTGTCCAGGTACACATAATACACGAGGCACTTCGCAGAAATTTCACAGACAATAATGTTTATATTTTTCAATTAAGTCAAAATTTAAGACAACAATGGACTTTTAAATTTTCATCACCCATTCTCGGCAAAGTGGACCTCGTTAATTCCGCGAAATAACGCCAAGAAACGTATAAAGAACAGGAGAAAAGACGTATGAGCAAACCTTAATGTCGGACGCTTCTCAATCCCTACCTCTTTATGCCTGCCCTAGTTTACATTTTCCACAGTCCGGCGCCATAAAGAAGCATTCTTCCTCCTCCAGACAAATGGCGTATTTTCCCCGAAATAATTAATTCCTTTTTTTACGGCACCACTTCCTTCTCATTACTTCTACCTCTCTCCTTTTCCCTCCCCGCCTCCTTTTCTCATATTTTCTCATCGTCCACCTCTCTCTCTCTCTCTCGCTCTCATCTCATACCCTCACCCTCTCCATCTTTCATGTCCTGTCTCTCTTTCACTCTCCCTCCCTCTCACTTCCTCCATCTCCCTTCCTCTCCCTCTCCATTCCTCCCGCCCTATTCCTACCTCCCTCTACTACCACCCTCTTCTTCCCTCCCTCTTCCACTCACCCTCTCTCTTTCTCTCACCCTCCAGCTTCCACTCTCCCTCCCACCCTTTCCCATGTAATTATATGATAACTTTCCTTAGCTCTTTCATTGCAGATTTGCGCGGGTTTTTCATCCCCTTCCTTCATGTGTGTGTTTTCCTGCAAGTGAGTTTTGACCGAATATGATATGCTCTCTTTACGCTTAGCTTTTCCCAATCAAATTCCACTGCATCTTTTTATCTCCTTTCAACTTTATATTCAAACTGTAAATATATTTTTACTTTTGTAAAAAATACTTTCACAGTTTCGTGCAATCTGTAACTTTTTATTAACATTTTATGTGGAAAATTGTAAAATACACTTTAATTGGCTTTAGATGTGATGGGGCTAACAAGCCTCCAACCTCAACGCATTAGTTTGTCAGCCATTCTCACTCCTCTCTACCTCCTTTCTTCCTTCTTCCTTTTCCCATCTCCTTCCCTCTTCCTCCTTCCCCCTTTCTCCCTCCCTCTCCTCCTCCCAGCCTCTATTTCCCTCACTCCCTTTTCCTAACTCTCCTTGCAAGGACATCAATCCCGTCGTTCCATTATGTCCATCCCATTCATCCGAGCACACCTCTTTAGCATCCTGTCCCCTTCCCAATGTCTCCTCCCTCTATCTCTCACTTCCTCCTTTTGTCCCCACCCATTTGAGAGATGAACAAAAACCTCCCGGCGATCGGCGGGCCGCGGAGTTTACCCGGGAGACGCCCCAAAATAAAAAAAAAGAGATGGGCGTGAAAAAGGAAAATCCCACGACGCCTTTTGTGCGTGAACCGGGCGCGCACAAACGCACGCACGCGGGGCCACCGAATAACCACAACGGACCAACCATTAGCTTTATGTTTTTTAACGGCCCAGGCGTGACTCATTTTTGCGAATTATGGGCAGTTAAAATTCCTAAACTCCGTTCCTCATTTCCTCTCTGACCCGGGAACATCTCTCCCGCGCTACCCATCTCTTCCTCTCTCTCTCTTTTTCCCTCTTCCTCCCAATCTATCACTCCCTCTCTCTCCCTGCCTCGCTCCCTCTCTTTCCCTCCTCACTCTCCCCCTCCTCCTTCCTTCCTCTGTCTCCTACTCTCTCCCTCTCTATTTCACTCTCTCTCCCCCCTGTCTCTTCTCTCTCTCTTCCTCTCTCCCTCTTTCTCCCTCTCTCTCACTTTCCTCTCTCTCTCTCTTTCCCTCCCTCTCTCTCCCTCCCTCTCTCTCAGGGTTAAACATAATAAGGGACTATATAGTCTCAATTTCGCCCTAATAAAGTCGTTTGGCTGTCTATCTGTCTGTCTCCCTTCCTCTCTCTCCCTCCCTCTCATTCCTACTCTGATACCCAATTAAAGTATATCATTTCCTTTACTCATTTATGCCAACATCAATGATTCCCAACCCCTTTTTTTAATGCATGTGATTATATGCCTTTTTATATAGATGTGTGTTTATACGTTGTATGTGTGTGTGTAATTTATGTAACGCATTCTGTCTTCTTTGTTTAATATGTTTAATTACTTTTGTATTTTCAGATGAACTTTTTCTACATTAACATATATTTTATACCTTATCTCTTTCCAACAGCAGTCACTATTGTATTTCTACCATCTAGGGATTTCGCAGGTTTTTTCCACCCCCCTTCTCTTCATGGGTGTTTTTCTGCGTGGTTTTTTACTGGGTTGGCCATGCCTGGCTCTACCTGGGTTTTTACCACAAAAATTATATCTCTCTTAGAAGCTTCTCTAATGTGTAATGTGATATTTATTGTTCTGTTCTTGTTGTATTTATTTGACGCACCTTTTATTGCTATAGTTCTGTTTGTATATACATTTAATCATGTTAATATTTTGTAATCAATAATGTAGGGTTAAATGGAAGAGGGGATCTTATGGACCCAATTTCGCCCTGAAAATAAAGACGTCTATCTATCTAGCTATCTCACTCCTCTCCCCTATCTCCCTCTTCCCCTCCCTCTCCTCCTCCCTCTCTCTCTCTCTCCCTCTCTCTCTCCCCCTTTCTCTCTCCCTTCTTCTTTGCATGCAAAAAAAATAAACCGGAGATGAACACTTTTTGATAATTTTAGTTTTTTTAATTCTTGTAAGCGTTTTACACGTCTGCCGGTAATAAAACAAAACACTCCTGCCTACCTATTCTATGCATCCACCGACGATATTTCCTCCATAGCGCCGCCCTCTCTCTACCTTTTTCATCCACCCGAAAAAGCTACCCATTTCTCTCGCCCCCCCCCCCCCCCCCCCCCCCCCCCCTTCGTCCTCCACCCGTCACCTACGTCGGCCACAATGGATTCCCTCATCCCCTTCATTTTACACTTCCACTCCCGCGTCGTTAGTCATGTCTACCCTCATTAAAAGATAAAGCACTACGGAACGAGAAAGAGAGAGCTGAGAGAGAGAAAGGTGTAAGAGAAAGAAAAGAAGCGTTTCGGTGCCTTGGGATCTTTCTCCGAGGAGTAATTTTCACATCCCAGAAAATGGTATTGGAAGAGGAGGAGAATGAGGTTACGGTTGGATAAGAAAGGCATTTGGAATGAGAGAGAGAGAGAGAGAAAGAGGATGAGAACGAGATTACAAACATCTGAACGTCGCCTCAGAAGACGATAATTGCGAAAATTACGACAACGTGCGATGATAATGTTTAAAAAAAACGTTCCAAATGGTTGGAATAGAACAAACAAGAGGAAAGGGGGGAGGGAAATGAAGGATGGGAACTGTATCCAATAGGAAGCAGTCCCATTGTTTAAAGGGTAATTTTTCACTTCGAAAGTCGTTAAAAGCATTCATACTTTCTCACTTTCCTCTTGACGCCCTTAAGTGTTTACGCGAGTGTTAGAAGAAGTAATTTTTTCTTATCTCTCTAATCGCCTTACACGACACATTAAACTGCTCGACGCGGTAGGAATAATGGGCGGAACGAAGGAACAAAAATACAGCAAGAGAGAGGGAGAGGGAAGAACGAAGGAAAAGAAACGAGCTCATAACGAGAGATTTTTGCCATGAAAATCGATTTTGCGCGAAGAATTTCCATGATACCGGTATTCCTTCTCCATTGTGTGAACTCGACTCGCGTTTGTTCTAGGTTAATTAAGCCTGTCCGCGTTCATTTGTTTTTCTGAACGCGAATAAGAAGCGTTTTCCTCTACGCGGTTTATCATTCTTTTACTTCCTTTTAACGAGGCTCGAAAATGTGTGTGTGCGTGTGTGCGTGAGAAGGAATTAGTTGAACCACGGACTTTGACTAATGCGTTTTAAATGGTTCACGTGAGATTTATTGAGTATATTTTAGAGGATGAGTCTGTGTGTTTATGCTAGAGAGATGACGCGATACTCTAACAACACTAATTCTAATTATTGCGAAATGATAATATTTTTGGCCCGGCGGTCTAGATTGCCATCTCTTAACATATATAATCTTTGCGCGAGATCGTATCTCCCAGACAGAACTACCGCATTCATCTTCTAATGCTCTTTGTTTTCTCGCCTCGATGCTATAATTTCCGTTATTACTTTATGTAATTCTTCGCGAAAATGCGCGAGTCATGCATCGCTTTCTTGTTTTTCGTCTTCATTTTTCGCCCGCTGGTTCCAGGGACGGATGGGTGCGATTTTTTTTAATACGCCTAGATGGCGAGCTGCCTAGGTTTAATTGGAGAAATAATTGTCGAGATTTCCTTAAGGATGAAATCCGTAGGATGCGCCATGATGACGGTTGCTTTAGAGCCGAAATGCGCATCTGGATTTCTCAACATTTGGAGAAACGTGGATTTTCAATTCGATTTCATAGATACATATGAAATTACTCTAGATTTCAAGTTAAAAATACACTCTATATCAATACTTTAAGGGGTTTCAACGCTATGTATTATTAATATCTCTAATTATCCAATAGTTTTCTTCCAAAAATATTCCAAAATTTGACAATTAAAAGCTTTCAGTATTTTTTCTTATCTCAATAAAAACTATTAATCTCGAGAAGATTTCACACATAAAATGAAGATCACATTTATGTTAATTTTCCTTCCGCATTGGCAACATCCTCAGATCCAGTGATCATTGCCGTTTTAAGTGGTGCCTCTCTATTACCTCACAGAAAGCATTTAAAAATCCCAAGAAGGCGAAACGAGCGGACTCTTTTAACCATAATTTCGGAAATTTTTCACGAGGCCCTTAACAAAAAGGGCGATATTTAAAACCAACAAACCGTACACACTGAAAAGAACCGAGAGAACCACAACCTCATCTTTTTCCCACTAGCATTCCGGGCGTTTCTTCATCTCTTTTAAGGGTATATCCTAAGGGGAGTGGTCGCGTCGCGGTTATGAGGGAATGCCTCGCCGCGAAGCAGGGCGTTAGTTTCACGCCCATGCTGGACTTCAGTCATCGCGTGATACTTCCTCCCCCTCCCCTCTCACTCCCTCCTCCAACTCCCCCATCCGCTTACCTCCCACCAACACCGGACGCCATGAACGCCCTCCTCCGACAGTATATTAAATTAACCGAGATGTTGTGTAAAGCAAAACTGTGTGTGCACGCAAAGAGAGAGAGAGACGAACGCGTGGAGGTGGACGCGTGTTTAAGTTCCTAGCAGCTGCGCCAGAGCGCTCTGCAGTCGGGGTGGGCGGAATACGAGGAAGAAGGGACAACGAATACGACGTATTGTTGGTACTCACCAGGTGTGGGCCTCGCTTTTTAGCGTCTCTCTTTACATCCTTCTCTCTCTTGCTAGACATTTGGAGGATGGGATTTTCGTCCGTATCGTGTAGGACTTTACGAGGCTGGCGGCTTAAAAAAATCCCGTCGTGTTTGCGCCTAATTAATACCGTAGTGAGAGAGATACGCACGCGAGAGACGTTGATGACGTGTCTGCGGCGTTAACGTGGAAATGAGTGAGAAATTCCACGAATGCGGTCTTCCCCGGAGGTTCAGAAGGGAGATATATTTTTTGTGCCCCGCGTCGCTTGGTGATTAATTTTCTGACAGCAATATTTTACTCAGAAGTTAAAAGAATAAACGGTATGGTGTATTTGGCGGAGCATGCCGGAGGCCTTTTTCCTAAGAGGCCGAATTATTAACGTGCATCCGTATAAAGTATAGCATGTGTATGACTTTTTTAATCACAACTAAAAGAATCATGGATATTGCAACAGCTTTAATTTTTTATTTTTTCTAAAGCCCTTACAGGACGGTAAAGTAACGTTGTTTTAATTAGGTTTGGAAGGCGTAGCGACTTGCTCAAAATAAAGCTGTTAAACAAATATTATTTGTTAATGAGAAAATTTTAGCAGGATTCTATTTGTCGATATGATTATATAACCATAAATTAAGATGCAATTTTGGCTCAAAATTGCGCATATAAAATTTTGATTTAGTGTAGCAATGCTTGTACAGCAAGTTTTACGAATTCGAATAACTGAATGGAAATAAAGGAGGAAAAGTTGAAAATGGACATGAACGAATTCATCAGCGGATATTTCGCGAGAGAGCCGAAAAATTGCTATCATCTTTAACAGGTATTAAACCAAAAGCGAAGAGAGAAGATATATACATATATATATATATATATATATATACATACACACATATATATATATATATATATATATATATATATATACATATATATATACATATATATAAAACTAACCCTAATGAAATGAAATTAAATCTTTCTGACAATTCATTTGGAATTTCATAACAAATTCTTCGTCGCAATTGATAAAAATGTTTTAAAATCATCTCCGGAATTGTTCCTCAGCTGTAGCTCTATATCAAAGTGTTGATCTCCAGTTAATCATTGGATCAACAAAATGAACTAACTTTAAACCCATTACAATCCGAGAAAACCGTTTTAAATCCCGTTTCACTAGAAAGTGCGGAGAGGCGAAGCTAATTCATAGGCGAGGTTTATAACAAAAAAACTGCCACAATTACGTAAGAAAACGCTTTTGATTTATCCAGCGAGCTCACTTCTAAAAGGGCACCGTATGATACATTATTTCGAAAGGATATTCAAGATGACTAATGGAGGCAATAAATATATTTTGAACGTATAAATAGGAGAGAGAGAGAGAGAGAAAGGTGGGGGAGTTGAGAGATAAGTTTGATTTAATGGACGTACGTCATAGTCGCCGTAGTCCAACATGCAGTGCGGTTTACCAACCAGGCGCACATATAGGGTCGTATTTACATACAATAAAATAAGGCGCTAGAAAATAGTTAGTACACATTTTAGCGTTTATGTCGGCATAAGATGGCGCGTTATATTCCCGGGTGGTATCTATGCCTGTTAAGTGGCTTTTCCTTTTGGTCCTTGGAAATGTCGTCCTCCATTTTGTATGCGGGCGTAGAAGACCGTCGGAACGAAGGTCGTGCTACGTCTGGACAATGCAGATAATAATATTCGAATTAATAGTATCGACTCAAGGGAGTATACGATACAATTCGTCCAGGTTTCTAAACTGTTTGAAGGGGTTATCTTTCCACGGAGAGCTAACTTAGAAACTATCCGCAAACGTTAGGTGTCAGCCTCGCAAGTGTTAGACAGCCTTAGTGAATTCAAAAGAGAATTATCGAACTCGTCTTATGGTCAAAGTGAAACTGGCACAATAGGTATCATCAGTAGAATTAGAACCAACGATTGGAGAAATCCCACTGATGACGGCCGCAAAGCAGCCGAAGTATGCATTTGGTTTGCATAAAAGTTTTATGGAGATGCCTATTTTGAGGAACCTGAAGGAATTATTCATTCGGACAATTTTAAAGAATAAGCACTTTTGTACGAAAAATTGAAAAATTAAGTAATTGTCACGGGTGTCTCCAATAGTCACAAGAAGCTTATAAAAATAATTAACTTTCATATTTTCGGTGCTTAAGTGCTTATTCTGGAATTTATTTTCAGTCATAATACGAGCTTGATAATTTCCTAACGAACTTATGATATTATGATACATCTTACATTGGAAATACAAAAGCGCTACCCTCGGAAATTTAAGCATTAGAAAAATTATAAAAGTCGTCGATTCCAACATCGGTTACGTTAAAAATTGCCCTTAATGCGAGAATAATACGACCTCTTAGAAATACCTTAGCGACTGGAAGTAGTTAAATGCAATAAAAAAAAACAACTTTTTTTTACTGTAATGTAGCGAAACGAGCGCCTTTCTTCCATCCACTCCCCGCTGTTGCATTTTCACTAAATTTTCCCCAACGGTAATCTCCTCACAAACGCCATACATTTCCATTACTCTCAGCCCACCCAATCCTCCCCCGTATAACAACTACTTGCTCCTTCCACGCTTTTAAACTCTATATGTATATATATATACTCCGATGTTCCTTTCTACCCTTTAGGTATTTTATTTGTACAGAAGCCAATGGTGTTGTAAAACAAAGTCTGGAGAAGCGTACGAGTCTGAGGCGAGTAATTTATTCCTATTCATTGTATTTGAATTGGATATTGAAGTCTTGCCGAACCTATTTAATTGTTCCAATGAACCTCTTGTAACAGGTTGGTACTATAATAATGCACTGGATGCATGCACGCGTCAAGCAAACTCAGAGAAGGTCAGCATTACAAAGATTTCAACATATTAAGTATTTAAGAATATTTGTGACTAAATCCTACGTCCTGGAAACCGCAAAATAATCAGTAACTTCTATACACAAAGGTAACTATGCATAAAGCAAAGAGAATACGTATATGGTAGCGGTATGGAAACTGAAACTAGAAAACCCTGTGACAAAAGTAAAACCTGAATACTCAATTTTTGTCATATTATGCATCGTTAATATAATGTTCAAATAGCTTATATTGTCATAGATCGTGGCAGAGAGCTTTCTTATAATAACTAAACAGTATAAAACATCAAAACACATTCACTGCTTTCTTCGGTTTTTTAAAACTTTAACTTTACTCTTGTTTCAGATTAACAGCAATGATAATTTATTGGTTAAATCTCATTTTACACGATAATTATCAAAATTATGAAAATTTCACACACGTATGATTTTTGTGGGACTCGAGAATCATTCGTTAAAGCTAGCATTTTGTATTAATGATGTTTTACTGCTAGGATCTCGTTTATGCGAACTCCAAAGAGACCAATATTATCCTGCTTTGCAATTAGTACCAGTTGTGCGATAACGAGATTATGATAAAAACCTATAATCCCTTACGTTTTCGCTGGGGGACTGGAGCATAATTCAAATTAACGTGAAATCTCTGCATTAACCGATTTTCGTTCGGTTTTGCTTCTCATTGTGGATACTCAATGCAACCCAAACAAAAAAAAATGCCTTGCTTTGTACTTTAGCCCTGAGGATCAATGGAAAGAGAATAATGGTCCAGACGGAGGTGGAAGTTAGGATCTGGATAGTAGTAGGATGAGAGAGAGGGTTTGTTTGCGAAGGTTAAAGGGGGCATTTGCATCAGGAATAGGATCGAAAGGAGGAGGAAGGAGGGAGGGGGGGGAAGGGGAGGGAGTCGAGGAATGGAGGGAGGGGAAGCGGGGTCAGATGGGCGTACGGAGATAGGGAACGGAATTGCAATAGGGAAGCGAGATCCAGATCGAAGATAAGCGATTGATGGCGAAGGAAGGATAACTAACAAAGGGAGAGGGTTAAATCGGTCCAGTAAGATATGCAGAGGAAGGAGAGGGAGAGGAAGAAAAAAAACACACGGAAAAAAGAGATGGCAAAAAAGATAACAAAACAAGGCGATTCGTCTAATAAGGATCTATACACAATGGCTATCATCCCGTCCGTCCAATTTCGACCGAATTCCGGCTGCGTTGAGTGCATTTGAGGAGTGGCTTTAACGCGACTGATTTGGAGAGGATTATTTGCGGAATAACGCTTTTCGGCATAATTAAATCAGCAGTATTAAAGAAATGGAAATGAATTACTCGAGTTGGTTTTTATAGTATAGTGATCCAATCCATTCCGCTGATTCCGGGAGGGGAAAACAAAAGAAATACACAAGGGACGACATCCGATCATAGTAAAAACGTCGAATTTCCCTCGATAGTTCACGATTTTTTTTCGACGATGTAAATAGTACATACATTACCTATACATGCGCGAATATATAAATCTTATGATTTAAATAAAATCGAAGCAAACAGATTATACTTTTAGCATTAGATATTAGATTTGAATTAAACTGTGATAAGATTTTCTTTCGCAATTTCTTGTTCGCATGCAAAAACCTGACCATAAACTGACTACCGATTTTTCAAAAATGTCGGATTTGTGTGAAAATTCTCGTGTGAGACAAGGAATGTTCAACACAAAACTCTGAAAATTATAACACACGTAATCAAACAACGCGTCTCTGCAGCGCTAAATATGATATAATATAGAACAATGAGTGAATGAACCTCTAACCTATAAAGCCAATAGCAAAATATATCCTTGTAGAAAGGGAAACGTATAAATAACCTGACGGATAGTAAAATAAAGACATTATTTTTTCGAAACTAAGCAGAAAAGAATTTTAAGGATAAAATCAAGACCAGGAATCGAAAATTGCTATAACGGGCTCTTAAAAGTATGAACCTGAAAGGACGGCATTCTTGGCTTCCAAAAACCCTCTGAAGGCAAATGATACATATATATATATATATAAGGCAAGAGGAACGCTACAGATCGAGAGCAACCTCCCGAAGGAGCACATTCCAAAACGCGAGATGGAGGGAAGAGAGAGGGAGGAGAGAAAGGTGGAAGGAGAAAGAGGAAGGGAAGAAAGGAAGAGGGAGAGGAGAAAGGAAGAGGGAGGAGGGAGAGCTAGGGGAAAGAGAGAAGGGGAGAGAGATAGGGGGAAGAGAGAGGGGGAAAGAGGAAGACAGGACGGACGGGAAGAGAGAAGGGAGGGGGAGAGAGAGGAGAGAGGGGAGGACGAGAGAGAAAGAGGAAGTGAAAGAGGAGAGAAAGAGGGCGAGGAGAAGAGAGAGAGAGAAGGATCATGAAATAAAAGAAATCAAACATGCAGTCCTCCACCGATAGAAAAAAAATCGAGACGAATCGGAGCTTCGGAATTTAATAAAAATAATAATAATAAACCGCACACACTCTCTCAGGAATAAAAATGTCGTCGTCGGGCATAACTCCTCCCTCCATCTCCCCCTTTCCATTACGAATAAACAGCGCGCATAATAAAAAAAAAGATTCTCGCTCTTTCTCCCTCTTAGGCCATCCCCCTCCTCCTCCTCTTCTATGCTTCAAGATGCATTTTCGCTCTCCCCCCCCCCCCCACCTTCTTTTACCTGTCCGAGAAAGAGAGAGAGAGAGTGGAGAGAGGAAAAGATGTGGTTCGCGGCAGGAATGAAAAATGCTCCACGGTGTGAGGATGTATGGGATGAGAATCCTGGGTGTGGTTTAGAGGTGGAGGAAGGTGAGTATGGTCGTAGGGTGGGGAGGAGAGGGGGAGGAAGGGAGATATGGCGGAGAATAAGGGCGGAATGGGATGGGCAGAGAGTGTATATCAGAGCATAAGGAAGACGTACAACATAAGACGGCACTTGAGAGACTTTGCTGCAGGTGGACGGAGCGAAGAGGAGTCGCCATGCAGGTAATAATCTACGATGGAATAAGATATCTTCTCAGAACGAAGACAGTCTCCTGCGCGAAAGCTCGAGGAGTTTTAGATGTGGTGCATTCCTAGGGAGGGAAAAAAATCCTCCGATGACGCATTAAGAGGGTAGAAATTGCGAATAAAACCGGATTTATCGTTGTTTTATGATGGCGGAGGAGATAAATTTCGCCTTCAAGAACGCATAATTTCTGTTTTAACTTGATGTGCTTTCCCGTTATATCTTAACGCCGAAAGCTTTAATGTTACGCTCGAGCGTGATATTTTTCTCGCCGTGGGTATTTCGAATGAAGAAATCGCGACGTAAAATGTAGATTTCTAAGGCCAAAAATATTATAACGTCTTAGAGCCGTCGGGATAAAACACAGGCAACTCGCTATCGCTGATCTTCAGCATGCGATAGATTAAATCTTGTTAAAATTTTATCATTCGGTAGGATTTAGAAATTTTTTCCCCACAAAATTTCACCCGCTTCTTAGTTTCCTAATGACATAATTAGGACTGAATATTAAGAAAATACCATATAATAAAATAGTGACATAGTTGAACAGAATGGTTTTGGATTTTGTGGAAGAAAAAGTTTGCTTAAAATTTTTATTAGTTTCAGCGATATATTTTAATGATTGCGTCACAATATCAAAACAAGTTATTAGATTTCGATGGAGTCTAAAATATTAACGTCGCCCTTTCATAACACTAAACACGTCTATGAAACTCGTGCAAAGTCTTACCGATCAACTTCCACCAAAACAATATTTCTTTAGAGTGATGCCAAACATCTGCGGATTGGAAATTCTTCCCATCAGTCTTCATCAATGTTCTCTAATGTGTGCGCACTTCTCTCGTAAGTCGAAAAACGAAAATTAAAAATGAATAACTCCTCGAGTAATCGACCGAAACGGTAAGAAAGAAAACCAATCCATCTCGAACTGACGCAAATGCATTTTTCATAAGCCCCTCAAAATATTTTTTTAAGTCGTATTTTATTTTTCTCCACCTGTCCTCGCAAAAAAGAAAACTTTTCCTCCGTAATTACTCGAGCGAATTTAAACGCGAACCAACAACGCCTCGACGAACACCGATTTTAATAAATATTATTCGAACAGATGGCCGCCCCAGAATAAAAAAGAATACGAGAGAGAAGGATGGAATTAAAGCACCGCATAACCCAGACCAGAAAGAGAGAGAGATAGAAAAAAAGAATCGCGAAAAGGGAGACCCTAAGCTTCTCTCTCTTTCCGAAGAGGAACACGCTCCCTTTAAGAAATAAGGGTTGACAAGCAGGTCGGAGGGATGGATGAGAAGGGGTCATTTCCAAGTGAGGCGAGGCAAGAGAAGGAGGGAGGCTAGTAGAGAGGCGTGTCCCACGACTCCGCCCCCTCCAAACCCCCCCCCCCTCCCTCCCACCACCCGCCGGAATCCGCCCCCGCACCTGCAGCCGCCCCGCGGACATCAGCCAGAGTGGGAGGAGGCTGTAACTTGTGCCACATCAGAAACGCCAAGTTTCCAAGGTAACCGCGATCTCTCCCCCCCCCCCTTCCTCCTCCCTCCTTCTCGTCCCCCCTACCCCTTTTCTCGCTCCCCCTTTCCCCCCTCGAACCCGTCCACATAGACCTCATTTGCATCGCGAGGCACTGCGGGATTTATCGCGGCGATCCCTTAAGGAAAAAGGGGAGAAAAACGTACATCTCCCTCCCCTTTCCTCGTCCATCTCTTAGTTCTCCCCTCTTACTTCCCTCTCTCTCTCTCGCCTCCTTAAATCAATCTCATTTGAGATTCTTCTACGAGATGTGGCGTTTCAGTCCGATACCATGCGTTTAAATCGCTCTTTTTTTTCTCCTTTTTTCCTGGTCACAAGGAAAATAAAAACGACCTTTCCTCGACGAGCGATGCATTTCTCCCCGGAACAAACGATCTCGATTTCGAATTCATTGTTGCGATAGGATTCTTTAGCTCGAGGAAAGCGTTTTAGAAATATTTTTAACCCTTTCGGTCGTGAATTTCAATGATTTTTTAAAAAATTCCATTTCCATATTAATTCTGAATACATTATTATCGAAATTTTACTTAATGCACTTTATCATATCTTTTCTGTCCACTACTGTTTCTATAATAAGCATAAGAAGTTATTAAAACGACGTAATTAAATATACCTATACAACAATTTTTAAAAAAAGATCTGCAAGAGCAGATTCCAAAAGCGGTTTTTTTAGCATGTTCGTGTAAATCATTGGAATCTTCGACCTCCTCTCCCTACTTTCCCACAAAACGTAAAACCCAAAAACAATCAAAAACTATTTTGAAAAGTATCTCACCGAAATTAAGCAGCTGTAATATGATCTTTATCCCCTTTCGAATGTAAATGAACGTAGGTATTTACGCTTTTATTGTTGGAGCTATGTAAACAAAACAAAACTTTACCATAGTAACTAATCCGTATAGATAGTCGATAAGGTTTTTTTTTAAAATCCTTCTAGAAGGCAAAAGATGGTTGGATCCCAAAATTACTATAGTTTACATCGGTCACCAGCCCAAACTATCTTGAAAATCTTAAGTTTCCTAGTTCTTCCAAATTTTATTCGCTAAGCGAAAACATAAGTGATTTAAGAAAAAAGCGCTAAAAATGGGCGTGGTGACATCAAGGGTTAATAAATAAGTATTTCCTTTAACTTTTTATATAGAAACTTCCTTGCGCTATCTACCGAGTCTAGGCATTACTAAGATTTAACCTTGCAATTCAAACCGCAAGGAAAATTAACATAGGTTGATTTTCATTCTGAATAAGTCTCTCAAATAGCTGCTATCAAATTCCGTTCTCGGGCAATCGGATGATAGACTTCGCTTCCGCAATACAAACTTCTATTTATGTAAAAATTTGCACCGTGAGAGAATTCCACTGCATTTACCTCTCAAATGATCAGAAAGTTTTCGAAATGAACTCCTCTAATGGAGCCAAGATAACTGAGAGAGAAGTTATTAAATGATGGTTTATTATGAACTGTAAATAAAACAACATCAAACCCGCGTTTAAAATATACCGTAATCGCAGGCTAAAATTCTACAGTGGAATATCTTGAGATATCGACTAACAAACATTGAGGTACCAATTTTAAAACATAGCACGGTCAAGCGATTATAATTCAACAGAGAATTGCCAGGCTCGCCTTAGGTATTTAGAATATATTTTACGTGATTACCACTGAAGGCGCTGCTTTGTATCCGAAGTCCTCATATGGTTTTTTATAACCTCGTTGTGGCTATTGAAAATACCTTATGCAATTATTTTTAAGCGCTTGTTCTTGAAGCGTTTCTAAGTTTTTGTTATACGTCACAAAAAATAAATTCTTACGCCAATCTGACAAGTCTTCATAAAGGTTAAAACTGCGAGATTTCAAGTTCCAGAAAATCTCGAAGGTTTCAAGCAGTTGGATATGTTCATTTCACGCGTCACGCGGTCGCTAGGTGGAGGCACCTGACATGAAAGCGACAACGACAGGCACGCACGCACACACTCACTCGCCTGTGCCTTACGGTTTGTCGACTCGCGTAGACGGCTCCGATAAAAGAACGCGTGGGTGACTGTGGATTTATCCATTTGCTCAAGTGTAATCATTTGCATAGCCACTGTGCTAGTATCGCCTTTCACCCAACAATGCCTAGTTTGTATACACAAGGCACTTCAGCATATCGGAATAAATTAAACATGTTTTCTCGGTTTAATGTGCATTAAGGTCTTTCAGATAAGATGCGATGAGGAGAGTCTATTTTTAAAACTGTGATTCTCTGCATTTTGGAGTCACTAAATGCACACTTCTGAAACACTCGCACAATAAGTAGGTACTTAAAAATTGAATAGAAAGAATGAGTTCATACTCGAGTATAACCAATAGCCATAAAAAGGTTATGAAAACATTACACTCCTTTTTTATTACCACGCTGCCGTCATCAGTGGTATTCACCGATAGAAGATTATACAAGAACGCTATTCGGAAGATTAGCTTGACATTCTACATCGAATACATTCAGATTTGTCGAATGTTACTTTAATGATTTATTTCTTCCAAGTATTCTATGTACTATATTATCCTTCCTTTGCGGCGATATATAATACACAATAGATTATGAACAAACAAGAATAAAAAATCAACAATCATTATAAATGTTTGCTCACGAATCATTTTAAAGTTTGAATGCTATTCTTGTGTAAAAATCCATCCACAGTTATGCTTTTAAGTAGCAGAGGATGACAAATAAAGTACATATTTCATTCCTCGTCTAAAGGAATTGACTTTATTTACCGATACGTAGGTAACCATTTGAAAACTTCATCCCAGTCGCATGAGATCTTTTTCATTTACAGCGCGCTATCGACTTCGGACACACTCACCAAATTACGCAAGCCTATAGTCGCATTAAGTGATAGCGAAGAACCACCCGAATTTTTCCCTCCCATTTATTCCGCGGCAAAGAGTGAAAAAATAATAAAATACAAAAATCCATTTCTCTCTCTCTCTCTAACAGCCTCGGGATGTTCGACAGCTGAGCATCGTGAGTGGGCCGCGTGAGTCGGTCGGAAATAAGGGCGGGCAAACAAATGCCTGAGCCGGGGAAGGCCGGGGTCGCGACCGCTCACGTCCACTCCTCTTATGGCTGGCCACCGCTCAAAAGGAACAGGAGAATGGTGTCGGGTTAACAGTCAGACGGCAGATGGTGCGCATTAAAAAAAAAATGTATATATCCCGGCGCGTGAGCATAAGGACGGCCCGAGGGGGTGGAAGGACCACCTCGCCGAGCACGAGTAGGATCTCTTGAAAAGCGTGCCTTTTTTTTTTTTTAAAGTTCCGTGACCGCCGCGTGTCTCTCTCTTTCTCTTTTCCACCGGTCAGATCGATTTTGGTACAGTCACGTCCTCCGATGCGTTTATTTTGAGAGAAAAGTGCTGGAAAAATCGAGGCGATAATGAGTGAGGAACGCCTCGAAGGTAACGATCGGAAGAAGGTGGTTTTATATTTAAAAAAAAAAAAGCAAAGATAACTTCTACGGGAGATATTTTTACCTCTAATGCAGGGTTCTCCGGTCTTTTTCTTTTTTTAGCTGAGGTACCACCCCCCTTAGAGCATCTTTTTAATGGACGCGTACTCCTTAGTACATTTTAAAGTGATAATGAAATAATGGAGAATTGCGTTAAAATAGATAACTATTAATGAATAAAATTTATTGAAAAATAGTGCCCAAGTATTTCAACGTATTTTTCATGATTATTATTGTGATGGTAGTTTTTAAAATGTCATAATCTTTTTATTTTTCCAAAAACGTCTTCCGATAATAATGAAAAACCGGATAGAGTGTAATAAACGGTAACGAAATTTCAACCAGAATGTCTGTGGTTTTTAATTGTCATTTTCGATAACGAACGCTTTAAACGAAAGAAACATTAAACAAGATCGTATTTCTTTTTTAAAAAATCCTCCCCGCATAATTTTTGGCACCGTTTTCTATCTTCCTTAATTTTGAATAAAATATTTGAGAGTTGAAAATAATTATCCGACAGACACGAGAACGATAATATCCGTAGGAAAAAAAAACGACGTCATCAACTTAGAGATTAGGTTTTTATCTCTCCATCTCTCACTCCCACTTACGGCATTAATAATTCAAATTAAAACAATCTCCTAGCAGTAAAACTAATTTAAATTCACGTCTCGTGACCGAAAACTAAAACATGCACCGCTGTATATATTTTTTTTTAAAGATTATCAACGGTTAAAAATTAATTCCACTACAAAGACTAAAATTAGAAAACCCGATTTTCTTGACATGCAAGGACACACGCACGCACACACATTCAAATTCACACACACACACATTCAAACGCTCATACGCATACATATATACACACACACACACATACGAAGTAACCGTTCATATCTTCTTCCAAAACAAAAAAAATCTTTGAACGCCATTACGGGAGACGCATGAGAGGCTACGATCGACTTTCAACCGACCTCTTTTTAAAGATACGGAACGAAATGTATACGTTCAAAAAAACAACAAAAAAGTACGGCTGAGGTAAAAGGCCAAACATCTCTGACGTGGCACAGTCATGATGGAAAGATGAGAGAGAGAGAGAGAGAAAGGGATGTAAAACGAAACTGGAAGGAGAGAGAGAGAGATAATGGAGGCAAGAGTGAAAATGGAAGATAGAGAATGGACAAAAGAAGGGAGTCAGATGAAGACATACAACCAGGAGCACCTTAACTATATGGGCTAAATGGGCTGCAGCCCTAGAGCGCCCGGCGCCGCCGCTCCACAAATAAAATATATATATATATTTTTAAACTTCGCATCTTTATAATTTAAGCTCAAAAAAGTATAAATTGTCATAGCCTTTCATTTCTCAAGAGGCTCACCATCTATTACATGCTTCAGGTAGGTAGTGAATATGTGGCTACTTCCCTGTAATTCATAAATATTTTGGGCAATCGGAAATGTTAGGGGTTTTCTGAAAGTACGTACTACATAGGACGGCAGCATTCAAAAATTTCACTCGTCGCACACTGTATACTGGACAGAATCATAATAGCTATACTTCAGAGACTCCGAGGGCTTAACGAAGGTTCCGGTTTACATTGGAAAATTCTCAGGCCATGTGATTTATTTCCATAAGCATTTCTCGATGCCAAAATATGATGATATAAAGGTTCATTCATACAGAATGCACACATCTACGAGACGAAACGAGTATAAGCTACGTCTGTTTGTACAAATATCCATATCACTTGAGATGGCAATCTGGACCTACATACGCTGTGATAATTGTTTCTCTGTTCCCAGGAATCTTTCTCGTGCCCTGTGGCTAGTCCGATGTAAGTCTTTACAACGAAAGGTAGTCGGCAGTATTACTGTATTAAATACGTATGAAATTTACGTGAATGCAATTGCGATGTACATATACTTACACAGATTGAATCGTGTTGTTATTTTCAACATTCTCCGCAATCCACACATTAAGAGTTTTGTCCTTCTTTAGAATAGATCGTGAAGTAGAAAGAAAGTTCCATTCCAGTGCATCGAAATAAAAAGAATAGGCGGATTGGAGAAGATGGATTAAGAACCACATAGGTGAGTCATATTTTTTTATCAAAAACAATTAATTACTCAACCCGACAGTCGTGGTAACCTGCCCTTTTGTACAGAAATATCTAGTTTTGCGGTTTACCTTCGTTGGGCGCATCATGTAACTATAGCCCAGGGCGCCCAAATGTCTTAAGACGGCCCTGCATACAACCCCCTCGTGGTTAAAATCATTGATGAGCGAACAAAACATGGTCGGTGATTGAATCGGAGTCACCGGATTCCGCGAGGGAGTAAAGATTACGACGATATACAAGGGAAGAAATAATTCGAAACGTATGTACGATCCGCCTCACCTCACCCAACGCCACGCCACCGAGGAGCGGGACACTTTGAAAGCTTCATACGCGTTTGCGTGATAATTCCACGGACGCAGATCCTGAAAATATTTTTTTTTTTAAAAGAACAAAAAATATTCAAAAGGAGATACGTTTGATGCCGGTGATCAGATCTTAGCAGACGCGTCCTACTCCTCTAGCGCTTTATTACAAATTCATCCTACGAAAGGAAGAGACTGATTGTGAGTCCCGAGGACAGGATTTTCTTTTAAACGCCTCTGTTTTACAAGGGGCCGAATAAAGAGGCTCGTAACTCAACTCGGGCGAGTCTCTGGGTAAGCGATTAACACCTATCCTTGCGCCGAATGAAACACAAATCGTTCTTTTAATTATTCCTCTAGTTCCTCAAACGGAACCGCTCCGCATATAAGACCTTTTACTTCTCTTTTATCGCTAACTTATAATCGCTATGAGTTCTTACGTAGTCGAGGAGTAAACCCAGAGCGACCATTAAAAGGTTAGCGTTTTACAATCATCATGTGAGGAATATCTTGCTTTGCGGTACCTTTCTCGCCAAATGGGTTGCCATCCTTCTTCTTTTCAGAGTAAGTCGCAGGTAACACCGGAGTTCGCATAGCAACGGATGCGAGATAGATGCTGTAACACGCTAATGTTAAAGATGTGTCATAATCTTTCGCGTTACTTTACCTAGCTTTTCCGATCGTAAATCTATTATCTTCAATCTAGTTCTTGAATATACGTTTTTTGCGTATATAGTCCAAACAAGTTAGGAAAGTGTACAACGTATCACAAATGGGCGCGTCTCGTGCAATGGAGTATTATAAAGAAATTATATATCTGTACGTGAGGGAAATTGCGTTTTAAAGTTTTCTTCATCATAAATAATCCATTTTCTTCCTATTTAATAATATTACATGCACACGTAAGGAAATTAAGCGTTTGTTTGTGAGATTGTTTATGTTAGCAACAATGAAGAAGTAACCATGCAAGAAAATTTCTAAGTTCAACTCCAATTAAGACATTCTTATTCGATTTTCTTGACCACTACTCCTACGATAAATATTTATAGGGAAATAAATACTCTTCTTTACCAGTTCTACAACTTTTATTTGAAGAATATTTTCATATGAGCAATACTTCACGAGATATTACGAAAATTTCATTTTTGTCACTAGTAAAGTGGTACCCCTGATTGGCATCCGTGATTCGTTTTTGCGATTTTCTTCTTATACTTGATTGTAAGTCCTTAATATCAAATTTCATGAAAATCCGTTCATTAGAAGCCGAGAACGAACATGCGGACGGACGGACAGACGGACAGACCGACGATAATAGGCGCTCACGCTGGAAGCGAAACGCGCCTAAAAGGGATCTAAAAAGCAAACTTTCCGACTTGGATTTATATCATTGGGTAAATATTAACATGGTTCCTCCGATTTAAAAAATAAATTATATTTAATGTAGCAATGGAAATGATTAAAAAAATTTTCTTTGAATTTCTCTGCGCGAAGGCGTATATATTCTCAAATATTTTGACCGTGCTTAAAATGTAGTCGATACAAATGCCCTCGAATATGGTACTACTTCAGTACCCACTTGTATCATAATATTTAATGGAAATCCTCCGCTACATGCTAAATTGTGCCTAAATCGTTTTCAGAGTCTCAGGCTACATCTTCTGTATTAAAAACGTTTTTATGATTCAAAAACCATATTGTATATGAAATAATGAAGATGAGAATAAGGGAACAGTAAAGAGATTAGGGGAAATGTTCCAAGAAATTGGCGAAAATAAGGCATGGGATGATCTAGTGATCCAGAATGCTTTAAAATTAAATTGAGGCTGCAAAAAAACAAATATTGCGAAATATTCTTTCATTAAAAGCGGGTTCAGAGATTGGAATATTTTACCAGAACCCTTACCAAAAAATTCAAAACGTTTTAAGAAAAAGTTACTTTGATATGAAATAATCTTGCAGATTGAAAAATATTGACGACCGAGTTGGAGGGATTAAAGGAATGTATGATGGGGTAAAGTAGGGCGGGAACCTGGTAAGCCCCGTGACTGCTACGCGTAGCTACCGTAGCTACGGTAGCCATGAAGGGCCAACTTGAACCTATAATCTGTAAAAATCGGTGAAAATGAGTATTTAATAACAATAATGAGTAGGTCCTTCTAAAAAAGAATAATAATTTACGTATAATTCATATACTATGTTTTATGCATGACTTAAGTATTATAATTTTCAAGCTATAGTTGTTGATAGGGTTGATATTATTAAATTTGTCGCTACCTGGATTTAGCCTACTTGCAACCATTAAGGTCAAATAAATAAGAAGCGACAGCAAACTGCACGTAAAATTAGTCCAATCAAACAAATACCACAGAAACTCCTTAATATTATCTAATTAATTACCTTTAACTAGACAAGACTTTTACCGTAAACTCAACTTAATGACATGCTTTCCTCAATAGTAAAAAAGGACGCATTTTTAACTTTCTTTTCCCATCAATCCCTAAACGTGTGGATTTTGTTTTCCTTCGCGGACACCAAACTATCACGCATCCATCTCGTCTTATCGCGCCCGAAATCTCACGGACTGTGACGACCCCTTCGCATAAACGGACATTAAGCGTCACTTAAATAAAAAAACTAAACGGGAGAGAAAAACCGCTCTTTATACACGTCACACGCTCCGTCTCTTTCCCCCTCAAACAAAAAAAAAGGAACAGAAATTAAACAGAATAAAAAATCTTTTAAGAAAAATATTAAAAGAAACGCGAGCAAAAAAGAAATTTTCTGGTGATGGGAGAAAGAAACCACCGTAGAAATGTAAAAAAACGTATTTACGACGTCGTTATAAAAGCCCGTGGCGGAAAAGCTCTCGGTGCGCGCACAACTACACACACACGCGCGCGTTAAAATCTCCGAGAATTCAAGATGAGTTGTGGGGCATGTTTGCGCTTCCTCCCCCAAAGAGGATGGGGCATAAAACATCCCAACCTCAAAAGGGGTGACTGAAAAAGGCGATTCCTATGACAGCCGTGATGGCCGTGCTTACAACCCCAAAAGTGTATGGAAATTGAGAGAGAGAGAGAGAGAGAAAAAAAAGAGAGAGAGAGAGAAAAAAGAGAGATAGGGAGAAAGAGGGAATAAAAGTATGAGAGAAACAGATGTGTCGGAGACGAAGAGGCCGAAAGAGGGGAATGCGTAAAAAAATAATAATAACATGGAATAGAAGAATTTCGGAAGGAAAAAGAGTGAAGAGGAGAAAGAAAAAGAAAGCGAGAGAGAGAGAGAGGAGAGAGAGATCGCATCTTTCTTTCTCCGCTCCTTGCTACGCGGAGTTATGCGGCCTTTAAACACAGGGGCCGACAACGTCAGATGCTATCTCGCGTGGCGGCAAAGGGCTACTGCAGTTTTTAGGGGCCGCGGCTACCAAAAAAACATCTCCCTACCCATCCCGAAAACTCTTTCCGTATATTCTACGCGAGTTGGAGGAGGAGGAAGAGGTGTTGAAGGGGAGGGGGGTGAAGGAGAAGGATGGCCAAAAACGGAAGGGAGGAGGTGGAGGAGGAGCGAGGCAGAGAACGGGAAAGGGGCGGTTCCCGATGAGGAGAAAGAGGCGGTGAGCGGAGGAACGACTCGATAAAGAAGGTGGAGGAGGTAAAAAGATCGTGTAAGAGGTGGGAGAGAGAGAGAGAGGAGGTGAGGGGAGGGAGGGATGAACAGGACAAGGATGTCAAAAGGAACGTTTAAATTAAAGGGCTGATGTTGGGTTGGAGAAGAGTTGGGTGCTAGTAACGAGAGGAAAGAAATGCGGGTGAGGTGAAGAAGAGAGTGAGAGGGTGAGAGGTTTCAACGGACTCGAGGTTTTAGCCGCCGCTTGAAAAATGTAAGATATTATTCACCAAGGACGAATGAAGAATAATATAACGTATATATGTTAATTAGTTAGGACCGATTTCATTCGAAACGAATTTTAAAACCGTACTAAATTGCTATTCGCCTATAATGCGTAACAGATAAATGAAACGAATATATATATATATAAATTTATAAAAAATTATCGTCACATTCTTAAATCGGCCTAGCAACACTACAGTAACAAGTTCATTTCCGAAAATGAAGTAAATACGTGACAAATTATCCTTTTTAGGAAGAACGAAAATAATTTGGTTCCACTGATCCGTTCAATATTTTTCGGCTCGAATCCTATTTCTCCTGGCACGTCATTAATTTAAGTCGAAAGTGAAGAAAATCGTAAGGATGGAAGCTTAAAATAAAATTTAAATTGTGATTTTAAGCCAATTTCGTGGAATTACTCATCACGAGAAAGACATAAAATTCAATTAGAAACTTTCTTTACGGATAATTGAAAGAGTAGACGGCAAAAGTTCCGTTAACTACCCTGACTTATGCGATAAATATAAGGTAGTGTAATTGCACTAACAAATTGGTGTGCATAAGAAAGTGTTAAAAGTCGGCAAAATTGACGCTTTACTTATTAATATGTATGTATAACAACTTAAAGCAAGGCAATGAAAATTACAAAATCGACAGCTAACCAACTCGAGTGAGTCTATTTTTGCTATAAATGTAATTTACTCCGCTTGAGGAAGACCTAAAATTATCACATGTGTAGCACTATCAAAATTTATTCCTACAACTAATAAATTTGTGCAGATACGTCAAGTAAATATTAACTAACATTCGTACAAACATAATATTTATTCTCCAGCTAGATACATTATTCCAACCAGTTGGAGCTACATAACATATATACTAATACATAAAGTTTGAGAATAGATGAAAATTAAAAAGTTTGGAATTTAAGGAAACAGAAAATTAGTGATGATGAGAATAATATCCGTCTGAGAAATGATCAAGTGAAACCGTGAATGGAGCATAAATCTAGCACTAAGACTAGGCAAGAAGTAGAACACAATAACGGGCATATCCTTTTCTACATATACCCAAATCTTCAGAAGGTGATTCAAATGGAGTTCAAATATTTTCAGCTTAAATGTAAGTAATACTATTGTATTCGAAAATAATTTTTATTTACGTTTATCTATGTTCTGCTGGTATAAATGCCCTACGTTTAGTAAGTAATCTAACATCTATAATAATAGGAATGTAATAATCCTTTTAGTGTTTTAACATGAAATCAGAATTGAATTGGCGTGAAATTTACTAGACCGTTGAATATATTAATATACAGTAATTTAATCAGTCGAGAAAAATTTTCTTGGTTATATTTTGTTCCTCACCCAATTCATACGCCATTTTAATTATTAATTACGGAAATTCTGTTAGAACAACTGCGCCAATCAGCGAGCTCCTCATCGCATATGTTCTGAAAGAATGTATCTGTAATTAACTCCATGATATGCAATATTATTTTGAAGATAAATCTTATGATAATTTTAAAATATGAAAGGTTTTCGACAATCTACACCATCCTGCTTATATTTTATATGTTATGATACATTTATTCCAGTGAAATTTTTATGGACTCTAATATACACCGATACATTACAAAAGTTATCACTACCCACATGTAATCCCATTAGACAAAGAAAATAGCTGGCCAAAATATCTCACTCTTCATACTATCATCCGATAATTGATTCCATATTTAATTTCATGCAGCAAAACCCAAACGAACACAAATATGTTCCGATATAATTATACTTGCAAAGGAATTACAAAATTTCTCGGATGAAAAACTGGTTCGATTTTGAATGTAATGATAGAAGAACATTATTTTACGTAAAGTTTTGGCTAATAAAACCACTTTTTCTCATTAAAAATAACTACAATACCATCCAGCCAACCACGTAAGGAAAAAAAATCTTTCCCTCCTTTTTCGATGACATGATAGACGTTTCGTAGATCGTTCATTAGCAAAGAACCTGGCTCTGTGGCCGAAGAAACGGGCGGAGAATTTTGAAAGGTACGTCAGAGAGATATGAAGAGGTGTTTGAGAGGCGGAGAAGCTTTGGATGGAAGAGGAATGAAGCGAAGAGAGGAGGAGAAAAGGGAGAGAGAGAGAGAGAGAAAGATAGAAGTGTACCATGTGGTAACAGGAGGCATTTCGGCTGGACGGTCGATCGGTGTTAAAAGATCGTGAGGGTTCAGGAGGTTATGGCGAACGGCGTGATTCGGGCAAGGAGAACGATTTGGGATGTTTCGATGATGGATAAATGAGAGTTAAGGGTAAAGAGAGAGAGAGAGACTGTTTGCGTGAGAGGAGAAAGAGAGAGGGAGAAAGAATGAGGGGAGGGAATTGTAGAGGTATGTTTTGAACGGGAGTTCAAATGGAGATAACGAGAGGGCAGAAGTAGTTTTTTTGAGTGTTTTCCGATGGGAGGGATATTGGGAGAGCGGAGAGTTTCGAAGGAAAAAGGTGTAGTAGAGCTAGTAGGGAGATTTAGAGGGGATGGAAAAAGAGAGGGAGAGAGTAGGGTTATATTGATAGGAGAAAGAAGGAGGGAGAGAGGAAGGGAGAGGGAGGGGGAGGGGGAGAGGGAGGGGGAGAGGGAGGGAGAGAGGGAGGGAGAGAGGGAGGGAGAGAGAGGGGGAGAGGGGGAGGGAAAGAGGGAGGGAGAGGGGGAGGGAAAGGGGGAGAGAGGGGTGGAGAGAGGGAGGGAGAGAGAGAGGGAGGGAGAAGGGGAGGAAGAGGGGGAGGGAGAGAGGGGGGGAGGGAGAGAGGGAGGGAGGAAGGGGAGAGGGGGAGGGAGGGAGGGAGGGAGGGAGAGAAAGGAGGTGAGAAAGGGAAATAGTGAGAATAACGGACGAAGGGAAAGAGAAAAATGGAAGAAAAGTGAGAGGTAGAGAGTGATATGAAGAGAGGGAGAAAGAAAGAGGGAAGAAGAGTGTGAGGGGGATGAGGGAGGGAGAGAAAGAGGAAGATAAAGAGAGAAAGGGAGAAATGGAAAGATAGTATGGAGAGTGAGAGAAGTGGGGGATAGAGGAGAAGGAAAAGAAAGAGAGGGGGAAGGAGGATAGGAGAGAGGGGGGGGGAGGAATGGAGGGAGAGAGAGATGGAGGAATAGAGGGAGGGAAGAAGAAGAGGGAGAGATGAGTCTGCCATTTCGAAATGGGATGAGGAAGAAAGGAGAGTAGGAGTTTGGTTGCACACGCGTTGTTTATATACACGGTAACGGATTGTTTGCAGGTCAGGTATTTTTAAGTGTAAGAGAAAAGTATACGGTGAGAGTATGTGTGGATTTTTCCCTCTGGGTAATGTTGGATGGATTCACCGCACTTGGGAAAGAGGGAAAATGGAGCAAGGGGTTTTAAAAGGAAGAGGAGGAGAAGGAATTGATGGAACAGGTTGCGGACGTAGAGAAAAAAAAGAGAAATCCTTCGATTAAAGGGAACGATCCCGATGAAGGTGGAAAAGTCCGACTTTGAATCTGGATGGAACCGCGTTATTTTCTCGGACGCATTGAGATATCATAGGGAATCATTTCGATCCCTATCACTGTTTTTTTTCGATTTGTTCTCCGATCGAATCTTTTCGGAACAAACACCTACTTATGCCGTAAGATTGTGAGTTGAACACAATGTATCACATAAAAAAAATGAAACTCAAACGTAATTCGTGGTTGGTTTTCAAAACCCATTATTTTTCTTACGTCAAGAAAGATTCTCTATGTGTTATTTAGTGTTAAAAATAATAAAAAAGGGTAAATATTATGTGATGATTGCTTGAATTTCGGATTTAGATTTACCGATATGTCGAACTAAAATAATCGTTTTAATAAACCTATTACTATGTCTATATAGGCTAATTTCTGGCATGAAATCTAATTAAAAATATGCAAAATTTTGTGAAGCTGTTCCACATTTTTGCAGCATAATTTTACGGTTTACATTGAGGTGTAAGTTAACTTTAATACATACATTATAAAAAATAATGTTGAAAATGTAAAATAAAACAAAAATTAAATTTAAAAAACAGTAAAAACCCAAATACAAATTTATGCCCCTCTTATGCAAATTATCTTCCTTCAAAATATCGCTTCCATACGAAAAATTAATGAAAAAATATTTCTAATAAAATTAATCAAATACCAAACATTACAAGATCATTTTTTTGCGAATAATTCCAACTTAATTCTCAATAATAATTTGAGTAACAAATTAAGAACGTGTATAAAACACGGCGCTTGAAAACTTTTTAAAAATCCACTCAACAAAAACGTTACAAAATGAAACGTTCGACGTTTTCCAGATTTTGTAAACCTTCGAAATTTCGCTCGAAAATTTCCGCGTGGCTTTTTAATCCGCGGGGAGTAAACCACAAAAATCAACGATAAGAAACCTCTTCCAACCCAAAGGAATCCGTTGCGTAAAAATAGACTCCGGTTTCAAAAGAGCAATATATTTTACCTGCCACGTCGGCAGAAAACTAATTAGTACCACTCAGCGATACGGGTCAACGATTAATCAGAGACATCTCTCTCCTCGGGTTTCTTCACTGTTCTTCGGAGCGAGTAAATTTTGAAGCGGCGCTTCGCTTGCCATGGACGAGGAAGGTAGCGGGGTCGATCCCGGCACCTCGTCATAGGCACACACGGGGGAGAGGTAAAAAAAAAAGGGTCACGCACAGATATTTTTTAACTTTCCTAGTGGGGCTAATTTTCTTTCTGAGAACGAAAAATTTTAACTTGGTGTATACGATTACGTAAGAGGTGCAACCTAAAATTTAACTGTTCTTTTATTGTTCAAATTCACGAATAAGCATTTAAGTGTTAAGCCTGAGCTGGGATGAGGGCTAGGCGACCTAGGCGCTCCCGATAGTGCGCAGCATGCTTAGGAGCGAAACGATTGACAATTTGGACTTTTATGGGCAACATTTTATAATATAAAATGTATTTTATTTTACATCTACGATGTTAATAAACTACTGTTTTGAGAGGTAAAATTGTGTGCTGTATACTTTCGCTTATACCTGCCTAGGGCGAAAAAATATTTTGTCCCGGCATTATATCGAGCCATAACATGGTTATATAAGACGATATAGATGATTCTATAATGACATTGGTCATTTGGCGACATAACCTCCGTCTTTGGCAGGGAACAATTTCCACTGCTTTACCAAATCCGATTAAACTGTTTAAACAATTCTTAGTGGTATCAATAAAAGCCACACTCAATGCTGTCCTCTATGAATGCTGGATTCGACGCATAGCAACCTTCCAGGTTTTCAACACAAACCAACTCGCTTTGAATATCTATGAGGACTGTCAATAAGCCATCCTCTGTCCTCTGTTAGTTCAGGAGATCGTCAAAAATAGTTTATTTCACCTTCTCTCAAGTATTTTTTACTCAAAATATCCCCATTAACCATTCGGATTGGCACGTCTCTTGAGGTTATTCTTAGGGTAAGATCTTTTAATATTCTCTTTCAAAATCTGTGCTAATCACTTCTTGCATCTTCTTTAAACCATGGCAATAAAAAACGCTCTTCACAAAACTTCATTCATCTTTCAAACATCTTACATTCTACGGCAATTCTACATCTCGACATCCCAAAAATTACTTCCACCCACTTTCTTTTAAGACCAGTTGCGTGGTTTAAGTAATTAATCCGATCGAGAAAGTTTGAAAAAGGTTATCTGTAGGAATCAATTTTTTTTTCAGCTCATGGCCTGTGATTGCTAAGCCCCGCATTAATGAATAATTAACCAAACCAACACAAAAAAATTGCTAGTGAAAAAATATACAAGACATTTCCATGTCAAAAAATCATGAAACCGGAAAGGATGGGATAGATCTAAATCTAGCTGGCAATAAACGTATAGATAAAACATATCAGGTTAATTATTTTAGAGAAATCTCTCTGCCAAAAACACACACTCATCGCTCCATAAAATTTATACGAAACTTGCACGAAAGCACTTCTTCACCTTACTCAACATCAGTGCGACATTACTACATAGACGCCCAATTAGCTAAAAATTATACCACGGACTGTACTATTTTTAGAAAATCTCTCTTCACGAGTCATTTTTAAAAAAAAGAGCACAGCGGGCGTATTTCTACCACACGAGCACAAAATCGCGGAGAATACTTCCCACACGCGCTCGCATACACACACACACACTGGATCGAACAAACACACACGTATAGACGATCGGGTGAGTTCCTCCACAGATAGCACGCCATCTTTACGAGGAGCCGTTAAATAAAAAATAAAACTTTTTCCATAGTAAACACCGCCTCAAAAAATATATAATACGAGAAAATCGACACTTTCCGTCGTCCACGCACAAAGAAATTGTTGAGCCACTTCGGCGTCGACGTGATATTTTCACCTCCTTCAGGACGCCATAAGGACGAAAATTTCACCGGATCCTTATCAGGCGGGGGATATTAACGAGCGAACAGGTTGGCGTAGAAGAAAGAAGAGGGAGGGTAAAGGTCATTCAGGTGGAGGAGCAGGAGGAGGAAAGGGGGAGGAAAATGTAATAAGGTGAGGAGAACGGTAGTAAGAGGAGGTTGGAGGAAGAGAGGTGAAGAGGGGTCGAAAGGGGGCGGGGAGAAGGAGTTGAGGGGGGGTGGGAGTGGAGTTGGGGTGAAGGTGAAAGAGTTCGGGGAAGGGGGGGTGAGAGAGAGAGAGGAAGAGGAGGGGGAGGGAGGAAAGAGGGAGATACTGGGAGGGATAGGCGTCTTCTTAATTGTGTTCCTACGGAGATTATCATCTCTCCCTTCGGGCGAGCAGCAGCGAGTTGAACGCACTGCCCCCTCACGGCTATCCCTGGCCCCCACGAAAGAGGGCGTTGGGGAGAGAGAGGGAGTTGGGAGGGGTGGAGGGAGAGGTTGATATCGGAGGGAGGTTACGTTTGAGAGAGAGAGAGGTCATCTCGAGCGAGGTCGGAGGGAGTAGGCGTAGTCGCCGCAGTGATCATCTTCCTCTTTCCTCCTCCTCCCCTCACCGCTTTCTTAAGCCCTTATCTCTCCCCCTCCCGTCCCTTTCTCCTCCCCCATCCTCCAACGCCGCCTCCACCCTTACAGAATGGGTTCTTCACGTGTGAAGTGATGAGAAATGAGAGCGCGAGGTTCCTCAATTACGCGAGGACCTAATTGCGTTTTTTCTTCCTTTAACCGTCTCGAAACTGGATTGAAAGGATTTTTTTTTCTCTTTATCTTCGTCCCAGACAGACAGATCGACCGATTCCCGAAACTCAGGTTTCCTGGAACTGTCGAAAGTTTTCTTCAGATCGAGATGACGGCGGGAATAATACCTCAGGGGAGGGAGTTACTATGAATGGATATTAATTACGAGCATAATTATCCTTTCGTAGCAAATAAAGCTGAGAAAAAGTATTTTTTAAATATTCTCGAAAGTCTACGAAATTTCAGTCGCTCGAAATGTGGTCTATCAAAAAGCTATACATTTTCTCTAGGAATAAATTGTACCTACACAAAAGTTGAAAATGCTTAGGATACAGATTCAGATGTGGAAGCTAACCAGACACCCTCTTCTAACGGTGAAAATTTATTTGAATCCCGCGGGATTCAAACGTTTCGATGATTTATAACGAAATATTATCGCAAAGCACCTTAATTATTTTAATAAAATGTCTGTTGGATGGAAATAATTTCGGAATGGTTCTATCATAAAACTTTAAAAAACTCCTCCGAGTTTGACATTTCCATATGCTGCAGTCGCCAACATTTCACCCAACATGCATATACATATAGGTTGGAATTCTTAAACCCTGTATCAAATTAGAGGGCCTTATACGTTTTATATAGGTATACGTATATGCGATAAATGACACAAAAGGAATGATGATTTGAAGTTTCGCAAATTTTGAGCGAGGAGATAAAAAACTTTGAAGATCCGATGCATGAATTAACCTCAGCACTACTAAGTTGAATATCATCGATACTGATTCCGAATAAAGTAAACGTTAGACGACGTATGATGTGAAAAGCACAATTTAATATAGGCGAAAGACTGTCGGCCCTTTCAAACTAACTCGAGATTACAAGTTTACAACTGCTCTCGAAAGAATCAACACATTTGGTGAGTAATGTTAGATTTCACAATTTAAAGAAAGATAATGCCAAACATATATGTAAATCACTGCAACGCTTGATGCATAATTTTACATAGCAATTCATTTTGAATATATTAGTATCTTTAAAAAATTTTAATCTGAATACCAAGACCCTCCCTGATTAAAAAGTCCGCGTTTTTTTCTTTACAGAACTCTCCAGGTCGTAAATTTTCCAATCTGGTTAATATTCTAGAACTCTGGAGAACGGTTCTCTCTTTTCCTTTTCGAAAGAACGCAGTTCAATAGCAATTCGTAAAAGGATCTCTTTTCTCTCTCTCTCTCTCTCCTCGCTCCTCAAATTGAAGTCGCAAGGTCACCTTGTGCGGTTTGGGAACTCCGGGAGCGATGTGGACCAAAAAGGGGAAAGAATAAAAGACTGAGGTCGGCAGTACATTGAGGAGAGGGAGGGAGGGGGGGGAGGGGGAGTGAGGGGAGGGGAAAGAGATAGAGAGGGAGGAAGGGTTAGAATCATGGAAAAGTAGAGTGGGTGGAGGTAATAGGGAAAGCACAAGGTCAGAGCAGATCTGCAAGAAGCCCGGGAGCGGGGGAGTGGGAGGAGAGAGAGAGAAAGGGAGGGAGAGATAGAGAGAGAAAGACGTAGGGAGGGAGAGGAGGGGTGAGGGTGGCGAGGGAGTGGCGAGATGATGGTCTGGTAGAAGGAATAAATGGAGGAGCGGGATTGATTACTTTTCGGCTCCCCCTACCTCGCCTCCTCCAAACTAATTTCTCGTCAATCTTTCTTTCTTCACGACCCTTTCTCTCTCCCTATCCCTCTCTCTCTCTATCTCTTTTCTAACACCTACACCTCCTCCTGTCTGCGCCTTTCTCCAATTTTCTACGCGCATGGGTAAAAGTTTAGCGCGCCTTACGAGATTAATCGTGAAAAACAAATCCCCCCCACCGCCTTATTAAACCGTTAACACGCGGAATAACGAAGTAACTAGCGAGGTTATTACGGGATTCAACGACTCGACGCTAAACCGGACTACTACAGTGATGAAATGAAGATAATTCAAAATATTCTCTTTAAATCGCTTTTCATTTTGGCGAAATTGCATTTTTTTTTTGTTAATGCTTAAGTTCTTCGTAGGTCACCGTGACTACAGCTACTTTTGTTTCTTATTTAATAACCTTTGGTTTTATTACAATGGTCATCTATCATGAAAGCATAATGAAACGAAAGTAATATAATGCCTTATGTATTATCGTCAATAAATTACTGCATTTTCGCTTAAATTCGGGTTTCATTGCATTGTTAGACAAAATTACGCAATATCTCGACGTGCTCCCGTCAATAATTTGGTGTGTTTTTATTAAAATTTGGCCTTATTCGAATAAATTAAGAACGCATGAAACCCTTCGTTACTGAAGCGTCTACAAGGTTCTGCAAACGTTCTACACTTTTGCACTTCTGTATCTCCATGCTCCAAGTTCTCTTCCCATTTTCGTCTCCATTTCTCTCGTTCTCCTCCAGATTCTCTCTCTCTCTCTCTCTCTTCGCTTCATGTCTTCACCTCCTCCTTCCTCTTTTAGCAGTTCCTTGCACGCGCAATTTCATTTTAACCTCGCCCTGGATGACTCGAATTTCCGTTCCTTCTCGTCTGTTCGACATGTCGCACATAACTTATCACGGCTGTTGTGATGTCTTCCGTTACTCCATTTCACTATTTCGTTCGGCGGCTGTTTTTATTAATGCGTCATTATCGTGTAGCAACGAAGAGTGTGTTTCCGGAGTAATGGAATTACTTTTCCTTTAGTCACGCCTGTTACTACTTCTGTTTGCATTCTTTGGTACATTAGCCGTTGTTTTTACATTTTTTTCTTTCTTCGATCCTTACCTCTCTCTCTCTCTCTCTCTCTCTCTCTCTCTCTCTCTCTCTCTTTTTTACTATCATACATAACCATTTGACGCCTTTTCGAGCAGTAATCGCTTGGCGCCTTTTATGGTATTAATCGCTAATAATATACCGCGCGCGCTTATAAATAAGGCGCCTTATTACGTAATCGACGTAAATATGCATTCAATCGATCGAATTTCAGGGAAATTAGCCAAGATATTTTCCAACGGCGTCCAACAAACAATCCTACGGCCATCGATTGATACCGATCGAATAAATTTGCTTCGAAACGCGTTAATGAATCAGAACTACAACCGGGAGTCAGAATCAGCCTCGAAACGATCGCTATCCAGTTTTGAAGCATTAAAGTTGGGTAATTTATCGAGCTGTGAGGTTGAATGCGATATGTATGCAAAACGCGATTCCACATTAGTGTATGGATGGCGCAAATTTCCGATTCCGTAAAAGGATTTTGCATAGGACTCGAATTAAGGTATTATTTTAAAATTGTAAGATGATAAGCTAAGTGCATGTTTCCTTGTGGAGATGTATGCTTTTAACAATTACATAATTAAAAGACAATCATCTAGAAAAATCATGTCAGCATATGGTGCCTGGAAGAGTTCCGCACATACTGTATTGCATCCGCGAAATTAAGTTCATACGCGTTCATATATTATAACCCGCACCTATTTAAAATGAAGAACACGAGAGAGAAATTTCTCCCCACTGTTGTCTCTGTCGTTCGCTATCTCTTCCTTTCATATAACGCATATAAATAGGTAGATATTATTTCCGCCACTCTTCAGCTTAAAACCGCATACTTCATTCCCAGAATGTTCCGCCTTGTGTGACCTGACATCCTAACAACCCCTTTATCTCGGCAAATGAAATAGGTAACAACGAAAAGTGCACATCTGATGTCTACATGCGTTCATTACGCCCTTACGAGATTAAAACAAATTAAGTGGGCCGCTCTTTTCTTTTACTGCTCCACGCGCCTTTGAGTTTGGGCGGAACAACACCTGACCCTATTCATTTCTCCCTCTAAATTCACTTTTCAACTTCGTGGAAAATTATTATTACGCCCCTCAGAGTAACCGGCGGCACCCGGCGCTCAAAGAAAGCGGCCGAAACAGTTTTTTTTTTAAATCTCCTTCTCCACAGTCACAATTAAACCTTTAATGCCGACAAAAATATCTACTTGCCTCATCGGGGAAAACGAAATTAATTGCCGCGCCAAAAAATTAGCCGAATTTGCTAAAAAAAAATTGGTCCTCTTATCGCCTCTTTTTAATCTGAAACGTCGCCGCCTCTAGCGACAAGGGAGAAAACTAGGTTTGATCGACTGCAGCCGAGGAGTTTTTTTAAAAAACTTTTTCAAAAGTTTCCGGCAGATGGCAGAGAAATCAAACCCCCTTTCAAACTAGATCCGTCGTTCTCTTTTATTCCCTTCAAATCGCCTCAATCGCGCGTCATTTTCGCTTTCCTGTTTTCTTCCTCTTCCTCTCTTTCCCTCTCTCTCTCTCAGGAGAATAAGATGGCGTCAGCGCAATCCCTGCCAACCAATCCGGTGGTAGCGCATTTCATTTGCAGCCATGGGGACATGGGATTTATAATCTCTGGGTAATCTGCAACCAGCTCACGTCCTCACATACTTCCGGATATGCTCCAACTCTTTCGTCTCTTTGGCAATCTTCCTCTTTCTATCGCTGTTTTCTTCCATCTTCCTCTCTCTCTTTACTTCCACGTCCTTAATGTCTCCCACTGGATCGGTGTCTTGCACGAAATGCTTTCACTTCCTCGTCGTTTTTCTGGGTAATCTTTCGCAGATGGATATTTTCGTTCCCTTTGGCCTGTGGTACAGATTTCCGATTTCCGTATTAGATGAAGCAATGAGATATAAAATTAGCACGCGCAACTGTTACGCAAATCGCCATCGCTATTAGAGCGCTTAAATGTTTTCAATAATTTTACGCAATTAGGCGAAATTTTTAGAGTACCTACTCCAATGGAGCCTAAATTTAAGCTAATATCTAACTTCAAAACATTTCAACGAGTATGGATCTCTCTCCTTGACGCTGGGCGATGAATGTTTTTGTCTTCTACGCCGGTCAAGTACACATTAAAAATAAAATAATGGCGTATTAAAAGGACAAAAAAAACGCAATGGCGCAATTTATTTACGCTATTTACTTCGGCATAATTATTAGTAGTCTGTAAGCAGGCGAGTCCGTCGTCATTGACAAACATCAGCTAATTTCCTCATTCCTCAATAACGTTCTTTCGTCTCTTGTGGCTAAAACCCTTTTTCTTCCTCTTCCTATTTTTACTTCAAATTTTTCTGAAATCGTACCTTGAAGCATTTCGTATTTTCTTAAATTTCGTTACCCCCTATCTGGACAAGTTTAGATTTAAAGCTGGAAAAAAATGTTTTCATATCTTTTCGTAGGTCATTTAGCTTTTAGAACATGGAGAAAAGTGAAAAATACTTTTTTTAATTTGTTTTATTATCAGTTTTATCCTAGAACAGCGGTATTCATATCCTTTCGTAACTCATTTAGCTTTTAGAACATGGAGAAAAGTAAAAAATACTTTTTTTAATTTCAGTTTTATTATCAGTTTTATCCTAGAACAGCGGTATTCAACCTGTGGTGAGCGAGCTCTTTCCGAGGAGTTTGCGAAGAGTCGCGGACACGATTTAAAATTACTGATTGTCAATGAAGATCTTCTATATAATGTTTCTAACATTCTAAATATTTCGCGTTTTTAGAGTTTTTCGTGATTTCTAAAAAGCAATATTATCGTTGAGATGTCCTTCTCCGTATTTAAATTTATTAGGGAGCGCACCGAAATTCCAAATATGTACTTAAGGGTTCGTCAACCGAAAATGGTTGAATAACACTGTTCTAGAGTTTTAGAAGCAACAGAGCAATTCGCGTAATAAAAATAAAAATAACCTCCGTATGTTATAGGATACATTGCCAAGTTAAGGGTTAATTGTATAATTAAAATTCCCACCAACCCCGTGCTTTGACCTCTTACAGATCTCTTCCTCAGCGTGAACAGTTCTTTCCACACAATCTTAAAACGAGTACACCTGTGACCGTCACGTGGTATTTTACCACGCTCGAACGATTCCAGCTGAACCGACTCCCACTCGAAAAGTTGAAACGACTCAAGCATTCAGAATCAAGCAGTCGATACCTATCCTTTGTCGTCTTAAACACGATTCTAACGAACGGCAGCCGATGACCATCCGTGGGTTCGCCGTGAGGTCCGTTAGCCGGAATCGGCAGTTCTTCACGCCCTCGACGCGCAAGACAGGAGGAATGCCTCTTTACGCCCAAAAAAAAAAAAATAAAAATAAACCCGCCCACCACGACCGCTCCCACGAATGAAAAATTTGCATAAGCGCGATCGGCAATGAATCAAAACATTAAATAATACTTTAGAGAGACAGAGAGAGAGAAAGAAAAAAAAAAGCAAACGCGGCCTAGCGTCCCGCTGACGATTTATCGTGAGTCGCCCACTTCGCGCGCGCAGCTTTTAACTTTTTTCATTATTTTTTTATTGTTTTTTTAATTTTAATTTTATTTTCGTGTCCTGTTAGCCGTTAATTCTAGGGTCCGCCGCGGAGGCGTGGCGGTCGCTGAGGACGAAGGTCGGCCCCCTTCGTCCCCGCCCATAGGAAATACCCGCAGACACCTCCGCCTCCACCTGTCGAAGCGAAATTCCCTTCGGTAATAAAGCAGCATCTGCGGCAGTAAATCCGGGTGCGATGGGCGAAATGGATGGAAGCGCCTCGGAGTCCGCATACCGGAGTAATTACCGGGATCCGAACGTATTATGGGACTCATTAAAAAGCTATGCATAAATATGGCGGGACTCACAAGCGATTTGATTCATTATCGTGTCGTGAGACCGCGTCTTCGGGTTCGTCATTGAAGAAATTTATAAACAACGCACTCGCTATTCTCTCGCTATGTGTTACTGAAAAACAAGAGGTCACGTCAACTAGGACTGGTATGTCAAACTGGCTGCCCGTGGGGCTACATGCGGCCCTTTCTGTTTCTTACTGCGGCCCTAATGCGAATTTCGGTCTAAATAAAATTGTTTGAAATTTTATATAATTATTATTTTTTTGAGAAACAGACGAGAGTTTTTCTTTGTGATTGAGGTAGAGAAAAATGCTGTTTCTAAATTATCATTCTTTTGCGAACGTTTAAGCAACTGTAACCTTAACGCGGCTCTTCGATTACATCTGTAGATTCCTGCTGCCTCTTCAAATGTGACATGCCTGATTTAAGTTATATTAACGGATCACTCAGTCATATCATCGACACATTAGTTTGACCTGAAATGTGTGACTTAATTTCGGTGTAGCATAACCAGGAATACAATTTACTAATAGTCTGTCTTATTTGTTAGCAATTGTTCGAAAAACTTCAAATATTTTCCTCCGAGATACAAAAGGACTCAGATATGGCAAAAAAACAGAATTACTGACTCCAAATGAAATCGCTAAGCTTTTATTCAATTTTGTTTCCATATTATAAGGATAAAATTGATATATTTATAATTAATTATAGGTAAAATCCTTCAATCCTACAACACTCGTTGAAATAGACATGAAAAAATGAACTAGGATTTCCAAAATTGAAACATTAAGGAGTACTACATCTTTAAAAGATATGGAATTAAACAGGTGCTGCTGAAATCACTAAGAAAGTACAATATCACTCCCGCCATCAAAATCTATAGATTTTGCCCACAAATCCTTTTCCTTCTGAGATAACTCGCAGCGCCGCGAAGAAAAAGCGCATACAGAAATGCCCACAGCCAACAGAATTCCCAAGAAAATTGCATCGGAAAGGCAAGGCGAACAAAAGACGAGCGAAAAAATGACGGAGGATATGAGCGGGCAGTAAAAAGACTTATACGAGCGGGGAAGACCGTTTACGTCTCCACCTCTTCCCCCCCCCCCCCCCCCCGCCCTCTACACTACACCCACACCCGCCCCCCTCCCCATTTCCCCCTCCTCCCATCGATCCGCGGATAGTCGAAAGGTCAGAGAAGGAGAAGTTTAAAAAAAAAAAAAAAACCAGCGAGAAAAAATCGTCCGCGAAATAAGTTTCGGCATAAATAGAGCGAGCTAGATGTGGCTGATATCCACCGAGCGAAAGAACAAAGAGTGGCTGAATGTATTCCTTGAGGATCCTTCGATTTCGCCCGAAAAGAAGGAGAAATCGGAAATCGAAAAAATAAAATAATAATAATAACAAAACGAAAAAACGGATCGTTTCCGGCGATGCGAGAACGGATTCGAAAAAAAAGGAGCGGGGACAAAAACGTACGACCGCGACGCTCGCGGAAAAAAATAAAAAGAGGTTTCGAAATCCGAATACGTAATAATCCTTTGGCTTTGGAGAAGAGAAGTGCAACGAGGGGAAGGCAACCGGTCGCTCGTTTGTTTTTTTTTTGTTCTGTTTTCTTTTAAGGTCGGATTCCTGAGGATGTCGATGGATGGTGGAGATTTTTATTTCTGTCTCCTCCGACGGATCTGGTCTGGAGAATTGAGAAGAGACGCAAAGACGTAAAATAAAAAAAAGAGCGAGGGAAGGGAATCAGAGAGAGAGAGAGAGGAAACGAGGGGGAGAGAACGAGACGTGAAAGGTGAGACGTAGAGAGACAGAGAGAGAGAGAAAGAGAAGAGTAGAAAAGAAAGACGGTGTGGCGGGGGAATGGAATCAGAGCGAGAGAAAGAGGAGAGGTGAAATGTGAGAGTTAGAGGGAGAAAGGGATAGAGCAGAGTTAAAAAGTAGAGATAAAGAGAGCGGGATGAAGAAAGACGGAAAATAGAAAGAGACGGAAATGGAGGAAGAGAAGGTGGAATGGGTGGTGAGAGACGATGATAGAGATTAAGAGAGAGAGATTAAGAGAGAGATGCGGGGGAAAGATAAGAGGGAAAGACTGAGTAAATAGGGGAATTATCAGGGAAGGAGAGGGAAAATTAACAGGGAGAGAGGGAAGGAGAGGCATGAAAGGAAGAGAGTGGGAAGGGGAGAAAATAAGAAGAGTGTAAGTAAAGGAGAGAGAAAGAGAGAGAAGAAAGGTGTGAAGGAAGGGGAGGAAAGAGGAAGACGATAATATGAAAAAGTGGAGAAAGAAAATATTGAGAATGTTACTGGGAAGGACAAGCAAATAGAGAAGGAGAAAATAAGAAAACGAGAAGGATATATGTATGAAGGGGAGTGCAAATTAGCAGAAGGCAAATTTTCAGATTCGGATACCGATTCAAAAAATTAAGAGTGATGGAGCTAAGATAGGCTTCGTTAGATTTGAATCCTTCCCTATAATGACATAACGAGCCTGACTAAACACTTTCTGAGAAGCGGTAAACTCACTGGGAAGAAGAGAGAGAGAGAAAGATTAAAGAGGAACGGATATCGTAGTCTTTACGCTCCATGTCACGCGCAGATTCGTAATTTGAGAGAGAGATAAGAAAACTCAGAGATTTAGAGAGATTTTAGATGCGATGGAGAAGTAAATACTGAGGATTTAAGATTAAGGAAACCCGAGATGCGAGTGCTTTGTCCTTATTATAAGTCGCCAATGCCTCGAGGCGTCAGATAAGAGTTTACATAGAGACTATTCAAGAGATCTAGAAAATGAAGGCCAAAATACATTTTTTTAGCTTTAAAATGTTACTTCATGGCAAAAATTGTAATTATAGCACATAAAATTATATTTATTAAATATCGCAGGCAGCGTCTTCGCAAAAGCTCCTCGAGCCTCGTAAAATCCTTTAGCGGGCCTTTGTTTGCACGCCCATGGCTTATGTTCTACGGAAAAAAGTGGCAGGTGTTTTCAATTAGGGTACTTTGTGAAAAGAAAATGAGTGCTGCTTACTTCTGACAATGATCTAGATGGAAATAATTCGGTATTTGCGGTACTTTTATTGCACATTAACTATGCATGATTTTTTATTATGACGAGGGTAAAAATGCATGTGTTACAACTCAACCAAACATTATAGCCATAGACAAGACTTTTAACGCGCTATGGTCCAACTAACCTTCTTGAATCCTCATCCACAGCAATGCGTACATTCTGCACTATAAAACATTTATAAAAATCAAGTAACAATAATAATGGTCTTTCTTAGTAGATTTTTGAGGGGTCATTCCGTGAGAGAAAAGGGACAATCAAATAAAAATGTAGAGTGTTATCCATAAATATGGATAAAAATGGCGCGTTTTATTTATACCGTCACATATTCGGCCATCTTTTAATACTTCGAAGATATTTAAATATATTTAATGTGTCCCTATCCGGCCCTGTATATTTTTTCAACATTCAAATCTAAGGAACAAATATCGCAGCAAGACATAAATCCACTCTCAAAGTTTCAGCTCACTGTCGTTTACAATTTCACTTTAAGCAAGTCCCCAAACAGACTCTAAAGTGAAAGTATCAGTGCATTAAAAACGCGCTAAAAACAACAATAATAATGGGATTTGTTATAACAGTATCGAGGGATCGCTTTAAGAGGAAAAGGATAAACAAAATGTCATAAAGAAACATATCGATGACCGAAAGCAGGATCGAATTATCATAAAATTTCACGATCCCGAAAGTTATTTGGATGCCCCGGAGGAGTTTCAGAAGGATAAAAAGAGGATGGGAAAGGGAGAAGGTCAGAGAAGGAAAAAGGGATGGCCAAAGAGTAGGAAGAAGATGGAAGAAAGGTGAGCCATGTGATGAGGGAGAAAATAAAGAGCCCCCAACGCAGCCGAGGGGGAAGGAGAGAAAGGGAGAGAATTCAGAGAGTAGGAGAGGTTAGCATACGAAAGGGGGAGGGCTAAGGAGGATGGGAGGAGATGGGGAGGCGGAGGAGGCTGGGATGCTCCCGCCTCCGCCCACATCCTCAACCTTCCGTGTCTGTTATACGGCGGTGGCATCGAGAAGTTATTAGCTCCCGAGTTGCCACGCCCAAATACTCTCTCGATCTCCCTCTCTGCACAACGAAACTCGTCCCGAAACCAACCTCATTCCCCCTTCCCTCTCTTTCCGGCCTCTCGTTACGCTCCTTCTCGCTGCTTCCGAAAGTTTTCTTTTCCGTCCCGCTCCCTTTCCGCATCCGTCCCATTTCCCGTCCGTTCCCGCCAAAAAGTCCCGAGTTTTCGTCGAATAATGAGAATCGCTCCCGTCCATTTACTTCTCCCGCATCTGATTTTTATCGATTCTTGTTAATACTGAAGTCTGTTTCGATAGTTCATGTAGTAGTCTCTTTCGATAGTTCATGTATTAGTCTGTTTCGATAGTTCAAGTACTGGCCTGTTTCGATAGTTCATGAATTAGTCTCTTTCGATAGTTCACGTAGTAGTCTCTTTCGATAGTTCACGTAGTAGTCTCTTTCGATATTTCATGTATTAGTCTGTTTCGATAGTTCAAGTACTGGCCTGTTTCGATAGTTCATGTATTAGTCTGTTTCGATAGTTCAAGTACTAGCCTTTTTCGATAGTTCATGAATTAGTCTGTTTCGATAGTTCACGTAGTAGTCTCTTTCGATATTTCATGTATTAGTCTGTTTCGATAGTTCAAGTACTGGCCTGTTTCGATAGTTCAAGTATTAGTCTGTTTCGATAGTTCAAGTATTAATCCGTCTCGGTAGTTCAATGGTAGAACGTCTGCCCGGAAAGTGGGAGACCTGAGTTCGATTCCAGGTCATGGCAGGATTTCTCTCCCGTGTTCCAACACGTTCCTATCGCCAGACCCTCATAGAGGTCCAGATAGGCTGGGGATGCTTCAAGAATTCGAGGCCCCTGACCATAATAAAAAGACGTGAAAACATAATAAGTCAATCGTTCGCTAAAAAGAGTGAAATTTTATTTGTGTATTTTTTATTTATAAAATGCTATTCTAGCCTTTGGCCATAAAAATTTATCAATTTTTGTGGATAGATATAATTTTTGTGCAATTTTAAAGTTGAAATTAAGCATGGTGAGTGAGTTTGAGGCACAGGACAAATAGCCTTCCTGGCCTAATCTACGATCCATTCTTTCCATCACCTTCGATTCCTGTTAACTCGCATACATTCCGACAAAACCCCTCAAATTTCATCGATTTTCATGAGACCTTACCGCTAAATTTCAATCCTTTTCCTTAGCTAAGGGCCAAACAACCTGCTGCTCTTTAAGGACTTAATGGGTGGCCCTCTGAGTAATATGTTCCCCGGGAAAAATCTATTGGAACGATATTGACGCCGGAAAGTGCTAGCCTACTTAGAACATGTCTTTTTTTCTAAATATTAGCTGCATTAGACAGGCGCGACCTGACCAACTATTAAGCCATTTGAAAAAAAAAACATTTAACTGAGACAAGGAAATGCTAACTTACAAGCACGAAATGTATTGAAATATAAAGGTTATAAAATGATGGTGGACATTCCCCATTCGCTATGCAGTGCTTTCTATGTGTGCATTTGGATTTTATCTCGAACAATAAGTGCTATTACATATGATTTACATTTACAGTTCTTATTCCTGCCTACTGTGGCTTTTCTAACGTTGACTTTATACCAAACTTGAAAAAATGAACAAGAGATAGTCCTTATTGTCAATTCTCTAACATAATCGAGTTATGGCCTACCTGAAAACCTGGTCTACTTTTTTTTTGCACCTATGATAACGAGAAATACGATCGACGGCATTGAGACCGAGGCATTTAACGATAAGTATGACGCGCAAAAACCTCCATGCCCCGAGCAAGATTCGAACCTGCGCCCTTGACTGTTAAGGGGCCAGATACGTGCACCACGTCCAAGGTCGCCTAATCACGTTCCATGACATTCCGCGCATATTCCCGCGACTTTGAACCGTCACATTCTCTTCTCCTCTCTATGTCTCTCCCCCCCTCCCCCCCTCCTCCCTGTCTCTCTACACTTCCAAAACTTTCACCCTTTCCTTCCCCTTGGAATTCCATTATTCGACCCTCTCTTTCCCCTCCCCTCCCCCCCTTTACTTTTCACTTCTCCTCCTCATCAAAACCGCTCACGCAAAAACCGCTCCCGTTTAAATTAACCGAGTCTCGACCAGCGAAATATATATAGAGAGAGAGAGAGCCTGGATACGAAGGAGAAGAATGCGGATTTTTGGGAGGGAGTTGGGTGGGGAGGTTTAGAAAACCTCGTCTGTGCGTCTTTCCTGCGTGCTGATGGCGCCCTGGGGATGAACCCAGAGAGAGAGGAGTTATGGAATCTGGGCCACAACGGCCGGAAGGGGTGGGGAAGAAGAAGAGGTCGTCGGGGGAAGAGAAAGGGGATTTTTATCGCCCTGTGGAGAGAGTGTGCACGCATGAATGTATGTATGCATGTATGGGAAAGATATATAGGAGGTGAGAGGAGGGGATGTGCGTGCGTGTTTGTGTGTGTGTGTATGGGAGAGGGGGAGGGAGGTGGAGTGTTGAAGAGGGATGAGGGTGGAAGGGGGCAAAAGGGGGCGTGACTCTACAGGCGGGGGTGGAAAAGTGCCAAGAAAACCCTTCCGCACGCAGAGCAGAACTTGGGTACACACCGCGTGACTGAGATTAATTGACCATTGGCCCATGCATGAAATCGGAAGAATAGTGATGGAGAATCCTTTTTATTTTTTTCCTTTCTATGAGGATGGGAGGGAAGGGCTGCGGAAGGAGGAAAGGTCTTTTTTTTTGGAACGTGAGGGAACAAGGACGGAAGGGCCCCGAAATATGATTTTTTTTATCTCTCTCCCTCTCTCTCTATTCGCTTCTCTTTTTATGGAGCGTTCTCCATTTCCCTCTCTCTCTCTCGAACTAAAGATCCCGCCGCCGAATAATCTCTCCTCGTTACGGTTCTCTGGCGAACGCGATGATGGACCGCACCATGGAAATTATTGTACACATAATCTCCCGTGAACTCAGGTAGTTAATGAGGTAATTTTCTACCTCGAATGAGAGATTTGACGACGTGAGGAGAGTAACTTCTCCCTCCCCCCCCCACCAGATTTCCACCGCTTTCTGCGATTTTTAGGGGGATTTAAAACCCTTTATTTCGCACATTAACGTCTTCGTTTATTTTTTAATGTTTATTATGGGAAATATTTATGGAATGATTCTATGGTTGATAAGTAGTGCGATTTTTTCGGTTACTGTCCAATGATATTTATTAATATAAGGACTAGTCCCGGATTCATGTCTGTAAAGTCACATGATTAGTAGCAAAAATTCTACACGTCCTATTTAATTTATACTTCTTTAGGGTGTAACTAAAACAGTCACGAAGCCCATATCTCAGATAAACGGGCGATAAGAAACCAAACTATTGTCTCTCTTACAACTAGTAAAAGCTACTTAAAAGTTCGCAATCGCCAAAGACTTCCATCGCGACTACAAGTAAATAAGCGCTATGTGCTATTCTACCCATTGTTAGCCGTAACAAGCACTTCAAAGTAATGAGATGCGTACCCCAACCATCCCTTATCACTCGAAAAAGATTTATGTTTTTTCAAGAAATGAGACTTAAAATTCCAGTTGGGATAACGAGAATTAAATGTTCTGAGTTTATTTTTTATATATTATTAATTCATTAAAATGAACAATATTCATTAGATATTAATAAAAAAACATTGGCTTCTTACTGAATTTATGGTGCTCTAATTAAAAATCAGTAGCTATTTGACTGATCGGTAATTGTGGCAGGATAGCTTTTGATGACGAGCGATTAAGACGCGTGATACTGACAACAGATTTCACTAGTTGTGTATTAGGCATAAGCCGTCAAATCTATTGAGAAAAAATTTCAGGATGAATAAACAATGCCTAGATAACGGTTGGGAAAATTCCAGAATTTTATCTGGGAATTTTTCTAGTCATGTCCAGATTCCCGGGAAAGAACTGCTTAAAATCGAACTAACTTTTAAAGTATGAACAATACTTATAATATGTGAGAGATCATAAAGAAAATGATTTATTAAGTCATATATTACAGTGTAGAAATTTTAAAACGTCTGCAAAATAAAATCTTTTAAAAATGCCATCAAACCTGTAGAAGAAGCTGAAAGAGCTTTTTTAAGCATTAAAACTATTCGCGCTCAAAATTAGATACATATATCAAGAGAGAACTATCCTACGCTTCTCGAATGTTCATTCTAAAAGGAGGAGCCTAGCTAGACAAGCAATTAACTAAAACATAAATATCTAGTATTTCCTAATAGGAAAACATGATTATTTCATACTAAATAAAAAATAAACACCTGTTCGGAAATTAATCAGTTTTGTCCCGGGACAGCGAGCCTATCCAGTAACCTTAAAATATATATAAATTTAAGTTATTTAGATAAATTCCACACAACCTTAATATGAGTCGCTTATGATGGCATCTAATTAGAAAGAAAAATTTTCTTTTAGATAAAAACGCACACCGCCCTTTCAATTAATAAGGCTAATTTTATGTTAATTTCTAAAATATTTATGTGATTAATTCAGGAAGGCGCTGTAATTTCCATAACTCACTTAGGCTTAATGATAACATCTTGCAAACAGAATGTAACCATTATCTAACAAGATCGGAGATTTAGGAAAATACTTTTTTCTTTCAGTAAGATAAAATCATAATATTTATGTTTTCCATCTTACTGCTTGTAATATCTTCATACATCAATGAGTTGCTCATTTACATTTTTCCAATTCTAACTACAGTAAAATCCCGCTATACGTTGTTTCGCATATACGTCGCCAAACAATTAAGGAACATGTTTTGTTATAAGTTGTGTCGCTTCGCATATACGTCGTTTGTGAAATCCTAAAAACAAAATTTCAGAAATTCCAAATGCGGTGCATAAATTACAACTATAACAATAAAAACCCTCTACTCGGCTTTTAATTTCATGTTAATTATTATTTATATGAATTAATTTAATTTCATGTTTATCAATTCGTGTGAAATCATACTCAGAATAAACATTTGCTGGCCATGTGTTTGAGAGATCACGATGGGTTAGGAGGTTCACAAGATACACAGAGGATAAAAGAGACTGTCCCAATTTTAATGACGATGTGTAAAAATCTATTTCTGAGAGACAGTCAGCTATAAGAGAGATTTGTGAACAGTTGTGTCTAACATTTTGTGTGTTTACGTTTTCGTTGATATTTCATGAGATATTGGATATACTTTCATTGCGAAATCTGCTTGAAAAGTACTCTAAAGTGCGTATCAGTGTAAGTGTAAGTAAAGAAACAATTTTTCTGCTCCATCACTCTATAGACAATTATTTTCGGTGATTTCTGAATTTATGATTGCAATTGGTTACTCGTCGTTACGACTAAATGTATATTAAACCCTAGTAGCAATGAGTGGTAAACACATAGTGGTAACATAGTACATATGTCCAATGTACTGTATTGATATGTATTATTTGGGAAACAAATGTGTCACAAAATATCCCCCAGGAATGTAACCCCTAACTTTTGCCGTAGTTCTTATGGTAATCTTTGTTTCGCTATACGTTGTTTCGTTATAAGTCGCATTTTTCAGGAACGCATCTCCGACGTATAGCGGGGAATTGCTGTACATCATACCGACAAAGCATTTAATTAGATAATTTCTAAAAATTTCACTCAAGTAGAAAATAGTTTCCGCGCCATAATGCGAGTTATCTAAAAACCAAAACAAATAGATTAATTATTTTTATCGTCTTACAAACTCCCATATCCTACCACTTTGTTTTAAATATATATGAATAAAACAAGAAACATTTAAAGGAGAAGTTGGAGGAATAGAAAAAGGAATACGATAGTAAATTAACCTATTACTGCATAGAGTTATTTCCTGTTAATCGTGTTATAAATTTCAACGACTTATATTAGTTTTAAGGTGTGAAATAAATTACGTAGTAGTAGTTAAAAGCACGTCAAAGAATTTGTGAAATACAAGAGAACGAAATACACCACCCTTCCGATTATTGGACACAACGCCCTAATGGGTCAACATTGTTTTGGTCACTGATCAAGATTTCACATCCGTAGGAACTTAAAATGGAAAGCGTGACAAAGGGAATTCAAAGCCGTTTCGAAACCAGGATTTTTCGCAGGTGTTTCGAGAACGTAAATAATACACCTCCAATTCGTGGCCAATGAGTCATACCAATTTTCTTAATTGCTATATTGAAACTCGCGAGAATAAAAAGGCGTCTCATTATTTCCCTAAAAATAGTCATGTTTCGCTCCTTGTGCATTTTTTTCGGTTCGGACTGCTTCGTTTTTTTTATCTTTTTTTGTCGATCTGCCTGATATAAAGCAGATGACCGTGGCCCGGTTCCGACTCCGGACACGCTAGCGGTTATATTTTTTCCCCCACTTCGGCCGTAAAAATGCCCTCCGTTCGCGAGAAAAAAATGAACGAAATTATAGTCAAACGCTTTCCCATTGAGAAAACTTTACGTAAATATATGTATGCGGTCACTGTACGATTCGAGCAACCTAGAAAGGAAACGTTTTCTTCCAAAAATTGAAAGTGTGGCGGATGGATGAACTCATTTGATACGAACTGTTGGAATGGTATCAGTTAACGTTAATGAAAACGTTCGAGTATCTGCATTATCAAAGAATAAAAATTATTTAGTTTGTGAGGACGCCGAATAAACCCTGGGGTATTTCCAGTGAAACTCTATGAAGGTATTCGATGTACGTAACTTGTATAAACTATCCATTCGCCAGTTTCTTTCGATAGGTGTTTCAACATTTAAAAATGTTATCTCCGAAAAGATATTTGCAGCGAAAGGGGACTGCAGAAAAACGAAGGCTTCATAAAAATTATCGACCAATAATAATAACTGGTCTATAAACTCGTGAAATCAAATTTATGCCTCGGTGTGTGTGTGTGTATATATATATATACATACATACATATATATATATATATATATATATATATATATATATATATATACACACACACACACACACACATACATACATATATATATATATATACACATACATATATACACACACACACCGAGAGATATATATATATACATACATATATATACATATATACATATATACACACACACACACACACCGAGGCATAAATTTGATTTCACGAGTTTATAGACAACAGTTATTATTATTGGTCGATAATTTTTATGAAGCCGAATGCTTAGCTCCCTTCGTTTTTCTATATATATATATATATATATATTACCCCAGCGTAGACGGTTTTTACACGAGAAAACTAATGACAACAATAAAACACGTAGCAATGTACCTACACCGGAAATCATATCATGGGAAAAATGGAACATTTTTACCCCAAGATAAGACGTTTTTGTCCGCGGTTACAACAAAAACTAAATCAATCCTCAAGCGAAGAGAACAATAAACACGTTCTTAATCCTCGGTCTCCCATCCGCACGCTTCGCTCGAGTGCACTATAAATGACAAAATAAAAAAAATACAATCCTCCTCTTCCACGTTCCAGCGGTTTACATTACCAAGGTTTCTTTTTCTCCCGATTTTCCACCGGTGAAAATCGACCAGACGCGAAACAGAAAAAAAACAATCGACCGATTTAAGTCACGCGGTAAAAGGAGAAAAGGAGCGGATGGAAGTCGTTTGGTCGCGAAACCGTAAATCACAAAAAAAAACGAGTCGTCTCCACCGCTTCTATTCCTTTTTCTCTCTCTCTCTCTCTTCCTCGCGGCCACCTGAGGTCGAGACCTCTTCTCGGGGTCGTCCGTTGCCATAATTGGCCGTTACGCGTCTCCACCTCTCCTCTTGAGCTACATTCTTACGATTCCATCTAACCCTCCAACCCCCTTCCGCCTTCAAACACTCCCGTGTCCACTGGCTACGTTATCTTCTTCTAGGCGTGTCCAAGGTAAATGTGTGTCAAAACTACGCCCATCCCTCGTTTTGCACGGTACACGCACTCTTAGAAAATGCCGTGCAAAGTGAAACCGCGCAAAGTGAGAGAGATTTCTCCCATGGGGTTCATATTCGAGCGCCGTATTGAGTTCAGCGTGTAAGGATTATTTAGTCACTTTTTACTCGTTCATTTACTCGCGTAATTGTTCCATCTTAACTACGAGGATATAAATTTAAGATTATATTTTTCTGACGTTAACGCTTTCGTACGACAGGGAAAATCCGTAAACATGCCCCACCTTTGTTTTAGTTTTAAAAAAATTGTGCGAAAAAGTGCAGCAATTACGCCAGTAAATAGGAACTATATTGTAAACTCGGAATTTTTCCTTTATTCTTTATTAAAACCCCTAAGTAGAAACATTTTATGATTCTTAACCTTTGGAGACCTTTCCGAACCCGTGTTAACGTGAAATTGACCGCCTTGCATTTCGAGATAGTTCTCTAAATTGAAAACGCTGAACCTAAAACGTGTGAAATAAAACCGTGACAAGCGAGTGATGGGTGTAATCGATCTACGATTTACCGCATTGACATTTTTTCTGTTTTTGCGTAGCATACAATGTGGAGGGGTTCGAAATAGATCAGCCATAAAAAATGTAAAATTTTGAATTGTAATAATGCGATATGGTTTATTCAGGTTTACCCCTGTACTGCAGAAAAAGTAATATATATATATATAGTCGCGTTATTATTTTTCTAATGGCTTACTGAAATTATAAATGTATATAACATCCTCGTGATTTGTACTCTATCCGAAGAAGACGCCTGAATATATTTCTTCCTGTATTATTTTACCTCATATTTATTTCTTCACCGCTGCATTTCCTCTTCAAGTCCCCTAACAACTGAATCCTATTCGTGCTTCTCCCTGCTTTGCCTTCTGATTTTTCTTGAAACGCTGCTCAAATCATAAAAAGTCTCTTCACAAGAAATATCCAATTATCCTCTCTGCCTATAAGTCGATACCTCAATATAACGAACGATAGTTTATACGTTTCAAACAATTTCTTTCTTAGCGAATGTTCGAACAGAATTATTCAATCCACAGAGCTCCGTCCGTTCCATTTAAGTAGTACATGAAATGTAGACGAAGACATTCCATCGTCTCCCCCTTCCCTCCTCCTCGCCCTCCCTCTCCGCCATACCTCTCTAACCGTGCTTTCCTAGACACTCCCTCCATTAGCTCTAAACTCTATTTACACTTCCTCCTCGATCCTTTTCCTCTAAAAAAAAAAAAAAAGAACGTCACAGGTGAAGAGCTAACGCACACCGCAACCCTCTGCGGTTTGGATGTCTCCAGCCAATGCATTATTAACACAAATGCCTACGGACTCGAAGAATCCAACATGCTCGTTCGAGTTGGACGTTAATCAGGTATTTTCTTTTTTTTTCGCTCCGCGTCGCCGTAAAAATAAAATCTCCTGACAATGCAAGCCGGCCGTTTTAATAATACCGCATATATTCCGGCCGAATGAGCATTTATTTCGCTTTCTCCTTCTCCCTCTCTCTCTCTCCCATCCTCTCCCTCGCCTCACCGCAAATCGCTTGACGAGGCACTCTATACGACGCTTACGCTTGCAAATATCGGTCTTAAATCTCTTATCATTTACCCATAATTCTCCTCCATTACGACTGCTTTGGCGCGCTAAGAGAGCGTTCGTGTCTCCCCGTTACTCGTCCCCTCCCGACATCCGTCACTATGGAAACGTAGTCCTCTTTTGAACAAGCTCTCCGGAGCCATACATCAGAGCCTTCTCTCTCTCTCTATTTCACCGCATTCTCAAGGCTTATTTCAACCATTCGGAAAAATTTACATTTTTTTACCCTAGGAAGTACCTACATGGTCGGTTTCAAGATTGAGAGATCAGATCGGCATATGCAATGAATCCATCGCTACGACTCTTTATCTTCTAGAAAATCAAAGATGAAGATTTAAATCTCCAATCTACCCGCTGCTCTGAAAGAATAAATTTCTGACGAACGAAATGAAAACGGTGATTTCTACAGCTATTAATCCTTTAAGGAATAGAATTTCGTATAAGCGTCCATTCTCCCACCTCCAGTTCCTATGATAAGGGCAAAGGTGGCATTTACCACAAGCGCCGCTTGCAAAAGGCGCCATGCATTACCCCAAAACACGTCAAAAGTTTATACTCTCATAAATAAGTATTAAATTAATACACGCATGTAAATTAACGTCTAACAAAGTTGCTATTCTTCTTTATTAAAAATATGGTATAGTATTCTGCATATCTTAATACTAGAGTTTCCTACAATTTTGTTCACCCAGGTACGTCTCCACCAACCACCTTCATGGTTTACGGCCGCGCTCTAAATACCGATAAAATATCACGAAAAGTATTGTTTCTTTTCCATTACGAAATTCTGTACAAGTTTTTTCAAGCCTCTACACATTTACCTAACATAACCCATGAGGTACTACCAAAAGAAATGTAAGTTAGTGCTTTAAAGAGTTAAAACAACGGAGTAGACGAATGGCGCATAACATCTTCGGAGAAACAGTACTCATTCGTTGATGGCCATTAGGTGTTCCTCTTAACTATTGCTGTAACCAATGAAGTACCACTTAAGGTGAGTACTTTGTGGTTTAAATGCGTTTGTGGTTGACTCGACTGTTTCGTGTCCGAAGGAATTTTCATTTGATTACACGCGTTCAGTAAAAACGTTAACGGATGTTTCAGACCAGTCGCATCATTTTAATAGTACCTAGTTTGTTAACATGAAATCGATTTTACACTCGCAATTTCGATAATTGTTAAATTTTACGGGGATAGATTTTTTATGACTAGAATGATGGTCAGGGCTCGAATAAGTGCCGATCAACAGGCCACCGTGGCGAGTACTACTTCCTCCTATTTTTTACACTCTCTTTTCCTTTCTTCCTAATCGCTAGATTTAAATCAAACGCGTCGAATCCTAATGGCGAACACGAAAAACTAGATAACGCATATGAATTTTGTTGATTCATTATACATTTTTTTAAACGTGCTAGAAGTAATGGTAACTTTGCTGGCCACCTTTAGGTATTTGATATTTCTCCAGTAATAACGCGGGAAAAAACTTCTTATTTTAATTATCTCGGGTTATTTATTTTTTTAAGCGACCCCAAAGCTGAGACCGGATGTTTAATTACCGGAAAGAGGGACTGGTTTTTAGTATATCGAGAGTGTTTTTTTTATATAAATTGACTTGCTTCTGCACCGGGAAACACGAGGAGGTTTTTCCAAAATTATATATTTCGAAGATGACACCTGTTTACAATTTAAGTGCTTTCAATTCTTACTACAAAAACATTAAATTAAACTGTCAATTTCTGAAAAGAGGATCTTCCTAATTCCACCAATGTATGACCAAGAAGACGCGCGAATATAATCAATTTTATATTTTGCTTACAAGTTTGTACGTGAAACTAGTTTATTGGATGATCGAATGACCAATGCGATTGATTACTCGCGTCCTATTGTTTTATCGCTTACAGAATAATACACAGCCTCATACTGCAAAGTAAATTACAAGAATAAATATGGGAAATTTATAATGAAAAGCAGAGCCGGGACAAAGGCTAGGAGATTAATAAATACACTACTTTTGAGAGATAAAATTCTGGCCCGCAAACTTTCATAAGAAGGAAGGCATATATTCCTAATATTGCCTAGAGAGAAAAAATGTCTAGTCCTTGCCCTGTTTAAAATACAGACGTGCCATAACAGAATGAAAATGTATGATTTTTTCCGCACTTATTTCTATTCCCTAAACAAATAAACATTTGAGAGCGTACATATCGACAACTCCGCCGCCACGATTTAATAATCGCTGCCTGATTTACAATTGAATCTCTCGAATAATTTGCTTTTCGGGCAACGTATGGACCGTCACGTAGGCCAGGCAGCAGGGTTAAACCTTTTAGCGTCCGGTTAAACTGATATAAAGGCGTTCTATTTACCGAAGCGGCGATAATTTCTCCCGTTCGGGTGCAAATGGGTTGACAGACGAAGTCTTCGAAATGCCTATTCCGTCTGAGAATATTTCGGTTGAGAAAAATTTTCGACAACACTTCTTTAAAAAAAAAAAACGTAACGGTATTGAGAAAGAAAAAGAAAATTTTCGAAACGATTTTTGCTCATAACCGTTCAAAAATTAAAGCATGGCAATCGCTCCCCTATTGGTTGTTTTTTTTTTAAGCTTAAATAAGTTCACGTGACGTTACTCCACGTTCCGCAAATACGTTTTCTACCGTACAGAAAGAACGGTCGCGAGCAAATAAAGATCACGAAACTAACTTAAAATGTGTGTGTGTAATGGATTCGTGTGCATTCCACGAGTACGGCCTAGTCCAATTAAAAGAGATTAAATATATTTTTTTAAAAGGTTAACATCTCATCAAGAGCGTTCGTCAATTAACGCATGTAAAGTAAGGGGAGGAAATTTTCATGGTTTACGACTAAGGCACCAGAACAACACCGCGCAACGCCCCTGAATTATTCATAAGTGCGCCCGTGAGCAGAGGGTCGGAGCCACGCATTTGCCGATATTTATCAGAGCACAAAGTGATACGTGACACAAGACGATGGGAATGCCTTCTGGTGCCCGGTACCTTGAAAAAAATATCCACCAGTTCCTATTTATCTTTTCCTGAATGCTTTAACCGACGTTTCAAATAAAGCCTGCGCGTATATGTATGTAGTATACGTGTATATGTATGTAATGTATGTATGCGTGTGTGTACATACATACATAACATGAAATTAATATTGTTATGTGGAAGCTGTGTTGTTTGAATTTTATCTTACTTTTTAACAACGTCGAATTTCCTCAAAATAAATACGGACATTGTAATTCTACCTTAGACCTCAATTTCTCCAAATATATTTCCTCTCTCCCTACATCTTTTCTGACATTCGTCTTTTTAAGGCTTCTTTCACCAGACCGTTTCCTTTCAATTTTTAACCCACACATTTTCCCTCCTCTGTCCCTTATTACTGTAATTAAGATGCTCTCTTCCCCTACTGTATTAAAAAATTCCTCATTAGTTTTCCTCTCTGTTAAACTAATTTTCTCTAGTCTATGCCATAACCACGTATCAAACCTCACTAATCTGCCCAAATCTTATTTTCTCATTGTCTCTTTCTCGCACCCTTATAATGCTACACCTCGTATCAGTCTCCATTAATTTCTTAGTATCTTTACTCAAGACTTCCCGTCAAGAAATTTCGTATTCTTGCAAATGCCTCATTTGCTCTTGCTATCCTTGTCTTGATCTCTCTCGTGCTTCTTCCATCCTGCGAAAGAATACTATCTAAATAAGTAAAATATTCCGCCTGTTCCATCCTTTCTCTATCCACTGTCATATTTACATGGGAATTCCCACTCTTGGAAAATCTTATGAATTTCGTTTTTGTATATAATATATTTAAGTATATAATACATATACACACACATAAACACAGGGAGGAGATAAATGCGATGGAACACGTACCTAGTTTGTCCCATTAGGGCCAATGTTATATTTGTTTGCTCAATGGCTCCTGGCAGACTAGACCTAAACTTGGTCACGTCGCCTAGCATTGTCTTGTCTTTCACCATCAAAGCTGCAGGTATAGTAGAACTTCGATGACTCGAGCCACAGAGAAAGATTCGAGTTGCCAAGACTTCGAGTAATAGATGTAAGACGGAACATGCCAGACGCGGACGGAAAGGATAATTTTTTGTAATTTTTGTGTTATTAAGTAAATTTTGAACCTGCGAAAGACGGAAAGAAGAATCATTCTCTTTAAAATATGCCTCGAGGGCTTTCAATAGGGTGAAAATGATTTCTTTAACAATGTTGTGGAATTAGGGTTTTCCTTTTTCAACTTAATGAAACCACAGAAAAAAGCAACGCTACCAAAATCGGATATTTTTTCAAACAAATGTTTAGAATTTCTTCGCTTTGTTTAATGTTTTTAAATGGATTTTTAAGTGTATTTGAAATTTTTCGCAACCTTATGGCATTTTACTGTCATGCTTCTGAAATTTTGTAGCAATTTTAACAGAAGTTTATTTAACGTCTAATAAATTCAGGATTGTGTTTACTTGAAATTTCAAGTTTATGTTCGCATTTATTGTCTATGTCGATTTTCGTTGTGATTTTAAAGCTTTTGTTTCATTGAGACCTAGAAAAACTTCCATTTTCTAATTAAAATCTACAAAAAAACTGCTTCAATTATTTTAACCTGTATTAGACGGAAAACCTGCGAAAGACGAAAAAATACGCCGATCCCTTGAGGTTCCGCCTTTCGCAGGTTATATATATATACACACACACACATACATACACTAGCAGAATTTCCCGTTGAATTTCAACGGATTTAGTGAAGCTACTACAGCACAACATAAAAACTCTTTAAAATATACAGTAGATACTTTTTCACTTACAATTAGCTTTTCTTAACAATTAATCATATTTGCTTGTAACAATCCGTTTGCGAGCCTATTGCATTCAAATATAACGATAATTTTATTTCCTATCATATTACTTTCGCCAAACCCAGCTTCATTTCTTGTGTAATTATGCCTCGCTGAAATATTTACTTTTATGTCTTGTAAGCAAGAAATCCGTGAAAAAGCAACATACAGTTGTACATGATTGAACACTGACTCCGGTAAATGTACACAAGATACGTGAGCTTTTTTACGTTAATAAACATTATAATGTAGAATATAATGATTTTACTTACAAAAAATGTAAGATTCCAGTATTCAATAGACGAAATAAGGTTCCAATACTGTCATCAATCGTTATAAACGCTTCCTGAATAATAATCAGTATCTATTTACGTTGCTATCCATAAACATCGATCGTTTCGTTGCCTAAACAAAAGTGCGAATCGAATAAAGCTAAAACTTTCGTCTATTTATAAGCGTCATTGAAGCTAATTGAATCGAAGGTAACAATGACGGCCGCCGTGGCAACGCCCGGAAAGAGTACGAAAAATACACAGAATTTAGAAACAAATAGCGTATTTCTGAAAACTTCGAACGTGTAACATGTAAACTTCGCAGGAATAAGATAGTATAGAGTTTTATTCGTCGAATAAAGCAAAAACGAAAAAAATCCGTCCATATTTACGTACTTTAATGCTTGAAGGAAGAATACCTTGCAAGTCAAGAAATCGATTCATACGTGTTATGTTATGGAAAAATTTAATCCCCTATATTGGCAGCACTGATTAATCCCGGTTGACCAAACCTTGACCATTCACTAAGTTAGGATGTAAGGAAGAATCGTACCAAATTTGGTTATTCTAGCTTTTATCGTTTAGGAGGAGTTCCATGAACAAACCAACAAACACACACTTCAAAATATATTATAGTACATTATCATTATAAATTATCGCGAAATGAACCTCCATTTACAGCGTCGCGTTTAATTGAAAATCTTCGAAAGAGGAAACACACCGGCGTTAAATACAACGAGCTGCAGTCGTTAGGAACGGCACAAAATAGCCATTAGAATGAAAAAGGCGGCGAGCTTTATTTTTTAAAAAACGCCTTCTTCGATCTTCCCGGAGGACGCAAATGGAGCGAGTCTGCATCTCGTGAGTTGATGGGACGAGGGGGATTTCGACGGAAGCCTGCGCCACCTAGGTAGGCCGTTCGCAAAAAAAATCGAAACAAAAGAAGTCAGCTGAGCGTAGGAACATACGAAAAAATGTTCGAAAGACCGGTGGCGCCGCCTGTCTCCGGCGGAAGGGGTTTTTATCGCCTTTTGTTCCGAGACGAAGAGCAACTGTAAGGAGAAGAAGATTCGTTCCATCTTCCTTTAACGATTAAGGCGACGTAAACGTCCGACCGAGTTTTACATCGAAGGAGTGCGAACGTTACCCGCGGCTCCGTACGTTTGGATTGGATCAAACGGCTTTTACTTTGTGCGAGCCAACAAACGTGCCAATTAAACGTTTTTTAGGTGGAGAGATGGGTAGGTACGCGAATGCGTTAAAAGCGTACTAAAAAAACGACGGTTGGAAATAAACGAGTGGAGTTATTTTCCAAGTACTGGAACCATCTTTGATTTTTCAATAGTTCCAACTGTTCTAGAAGATTGTAGTAGATTTCTTCGCTGACTTAGAAATTTTGATTAAATAATTGACATTGAATCGTCTCCCGTACTTATCACGGCTTTAACATTACATTGGTAAAATACTGTATTTAAAAAATATATAACGCTGGAAAAGCGTTCAATTTTCTTCATGTAATATCTTACGATGGCGGTAGATGCGTTGAACATTTTTTACCATCTATCACTGAAGCTATTTATGAAATGCCATGGCAACATAGCAATATCGGTGATTAAATTAAAAATGAGCTACTCCCAAAATAATAGTGCGTGGATGATCAAATTGAATCGTTAAATTACCTATAACTTAAACTGGGCTCCGCGGACCCCCATGGGTCCCCGTAAGTAGTACCGGGGTCCGCGAGTATGGTTCGAGAATTATTAATAACAATTAAAGATAATAAAACGTGCAACATAAATCCCTCACAAGTGCACGCAGGATTCAAAGTCTACGTTACTTTTAAAGAAAATGATTCAACAGAGCGATGGTGATTTCCTAAAAACGTAGGAAAAATAAATAATAGTACCTATATATGTAGTTAGGGGGTCCACAAAAAAATAACCGAATGAAAAGGGGTCCTCGGATTACTAAAGTTTAAGAAACGCCGACCTATAACATTACTCGAAATACTTAAATGTTAACTTTCTTTATCTTTAATTGTTTTCTTTATCGTCTCAATACTTTTATATTTTTTCATTGTGTTTACTATTTCTGAATATCCACATCGTTAAACCAGAACAGATTAACCCCTGAGCCAACAAGTGAACCGGGAGTTTACCGAATATAAAAACGAATAAATACATTTCATTTACAACATCATTCATAATTTCTGCAAAGCTCCGCTTCTGTTCAATAAAAAGAATACGCCACCGCAAGCTTCAAATGTTAATTTTTTTCGCGCGCCCAAAAAAAGATCACAGGGTGAACGTGGTTAAAGAAAACAATCGATCGTGAATTCTGTCTATGACGCTGTCCTATTATTCCCATTTAATTGCGCGAAAAATTGTTCTCACTCCCTCGCTCACGTAGACGTGAGGACGGTCTCGGAGACACGCTCTCCACATACAACGCACAAAACCATCAAAAGCCGGCCGCCGACTTTCCGATAGATAGATAAGGACGTAAAGGGGGAAGTAGAAGGAGTACGGCGGAAAATAATGACGACCGGACTCGTAAGAAAAATTTATAGGTCAAACCGCACAAATCGCAAGCGCGCTAAAAAGCCCCGCTCCTACGGCCATTTTTTTCCCTCCCGCGTACGAGGACAAAAAGAAAACAAAAATACCGCACGCGTATCACGTCCAGATCCCCGCGAGAGATATAATTGCGGATCCAATTAATGGAAGCGGACGCAAGAGAGAGAAAAACACGATCGGAAGTGCGTCTTTTTAAAACCCTTCCAGTCACGTATGTATCCTTATAAAACTCCTATCCCTTCGGATCGCCGTTTTATCTTTATATCGGCCTCTTTAAAAAAAAAAATGGTCAGTTTCGAACGCGTGTCTTCGAAGAAGAAGAAGGGAGAAGGGAATGAGACTGGTCGAGGAAGGAGAAAATACAAATAGTAGATCGTAGAGAGAGAGAGAAATGTCCGAACGCGACATGTTTGCCACATTTTTTTAATCATAGGAAGTCCGTGAACGAGCTAGGCATTCTTCCTAGCGACAAAAGAGAATGCTCCGCTTCGACTCGATAAGTAAAGAAATTAGAAAAAAAATAGTTTCGCAACTCGATGTGTGCTGCTTCGCTCCGTTGACACGCTGCTCGTTTTTTTTTTAATTTTTAAATAAAGGATAAGATTTTCGAAATCCTTTTAAAGAGTTTCTCGTGAGAGAATTTATTATACCTGCGCTGTCGGCGATGCTCGGCGTGGTAAACAAAGCGTCGCTCTTTCTTTCTCTCTCTGGCTCATTAAAGTGGCGTAGCGACGGGGGGGGGGAGGAGGGGGGGGGCAGAGTGGGGCAGTTGCCCCCGGGCGCAGGTCTTAAGGGGCGCAAACTCACGGCCCGATTTTTATCTGTGAAAGCAGATCCGCTGGGAGGTCGCGGGGTAACGTAATATCCTTGCGGTTTAAGACTTAAAAGAGAGGCGAGAGTAATCAAAAACGCGTCTGGAAGCTGTTCCGAGATACAATGAATCATCCTCGTATTTATCTTTAGGATATAGTGGTGACGTAGACTGTTTACGTTTAGATGGTCCCTGTGACTTAAGAAATGGCAATCATAAGGAGTTCAGAGAAAAATATTTACAATATTTAAAATAAGTCCCGCTTCGGGTTGCCACCTCTTCATGTCTCACCCGAAGTCTTTGGGGTTATCGCTCATTCTTCGGGTTACACTTTTGTTTAGCCTGTATATTTCCTTAAGACTGGATCACACTTGTAAATGATGTTTTGCCTATGGGCCAGGGGGAGTTTGCAATTGAGCTGAGGTATCTCCTGCCATCTAACTTTACTCGAACCGATTTCCCATTCAAATGTGTTCGTTGTATGCTTGAATTTTCGAGAGCCACCCTAATGGGATAGCAAAACAGGGAATTGCCTAATGATACCAACATGCTAAATTGAGTACAGAAGATCCCGTAAACCCCTCCTCCTTGGCACTTGGCGGCAAGTAAAAAGGCCATACGACCCGGACTGGGCGCCAAGAAGATCCCTTGCCCCCGGGCGCCGAAGACCCTAGATACGCCACTGAGCCGAGGTTGTTTTTTGAGAGTCTGTCTCGTCTTATTGACCTAATAACATCTAAATAAACTAGAGAACATAATTTCTTGAAGGGGGAGAGGACGCATATTTAGCATAGTCATAGCAGGTCACTTTATGTGCATTTGATTTCTGCTAACCTTTTTATGGCAATTAGAGGAGAAACCTTTTTGACTTTATACCTTCCCCAATGATTTACAATACGCACTTGGATGCGATAGCCATTTGGAGATTTGGTACGCACTTAATATTTCGCAATTTTATTCTTGTTTATTCTTGGCTTTGTAGTCGGACATAAAACGAGCTCGTCGATTCTCTAATAAATTATTTAATCGGTTGAAAGGGACTGAATCACATTCTTCAGCGAATAATGACGGGTACATCCAGGGGCGGCCCTAGGAAATTCGGCGCCCCGAGCGGGATAGTACACCAGCGCCCCCTTCCGTAAATGTTTACAAAGTGCACGTTAATTTATTCACCGCTCTGTAAAACTTATTGATAATGAAAAAATAAAAGGAATGCCATAAGATTCCAGCCTCTTTCACGGTGTAAATTGCTGTCCAATATTTATTCGACTGCAAGTAATGCATGGATTATTGATCAGGATAGGGCCCCTAACACTTTGGCGCCCCGGGTAGCCGCCCTGCTCGCCCGTATCTCGAACCGGCCCTGGATGAACATCACTACGCTCCAGAGACTCTTTATCACAAAAAAAACGGATGGAGGGTAAAACGCAACGAAATGCCATTCTAAAATAATCGACAAAAACCAAAATTTGTAATATTTTTACCCTTCTCTCCTCCCCTCCCTCCTCACCCCCCCCCCCCCCCCCCCCCCCCCCCCTTTACATCTCACAAACGGCATACACACTTACGCGATCCCTTCCATTCACGCTTCTAAAAACTTTCACGTCTTTTTTCGACGAGACTTCGCGAAAATCCGACCCGATAAAAAAAAATCTCCCGGCGCCAAAAATTAGTCTATATCTCCTCTCGACCGCATCGATTGTGATATAGATCTCGACTAATCGCTCTGGTCGTGACAGGATTGATTATTGAGAGGCACAGCGGACGAAAGCAAAACGGATCCACGCCGGCTTTATGACGTCGAGGAATTGACAAAAGGTGTCGTAGAGAGGAGGAGAGAATAATGGAGCGAAATAGAGAGAGTGATGGATAATGGAGAGAGAGAGAGAGAGTTAAGGGAGAGATATAATGGGAATTACGTGGGGAGGAATGGAGGTGGGGGGGGGGGGGGGGGAGGTCATTCGTCTTAAACGAATCTGGTTTGGGCGTTACCCGTAAAGACAAATGCTCCCCTATAGAGTGGGAGAGAGATATAGTTGGAGAAGGAGAGAGACATATAGGAAGGGGGAAAGAGGGAGAGAGACAGAGATTAAGGAATGGGGAAGGAGATTGGAAGATAAATAGTAGAAGCGGCGAGGGGAAGCAGATTAGAGGTGTTGTTTTATTTTGGCGCTAGAGGGCGAATTCGATAGTTAATCGAAATAATAATAGGCGGTAAACGACCGCTATATATACATACATACACACATACATACACACACACACATACATACATATATATACATAAATATATATAAATACATACATATATACATACATATATATATATATATATATATATATATATATATATGACCTCTTAAGATACGAGCAAGTCCGCCCACGCTTCGAATTTTTTTAAAATTTTTAGATCTTACTTTTATCCGGTTATGCTAACGTAAACAGTAATAATAACGACAGATTCATTCTAAATTTTGTTTATTTAGCCTTTTAATGCATGTTATGATTTAAAATTCTCATTGTTGAAGTTATTGTTAGGATTTTCTACATTATATACGAACTAAATTTTCAAGATATATTAAGTACCATATGACATTATATCATTAAAACATTTTATCATAATATATTTACATAAGCGTCATTTTGAGCACAAAGATATAAAAATAGAAGAAATAATGCTAAAAAAATGTAGAAATATTTAAACTTTTACAGGCAAATTGCGATGCGTGTTTAACGCAGCGGAAGCGATGCACATAGCTTTGCGTCTGTTTTATTCCTCAAGAACAATAGCTAAAAGGTTGATAACAACTTGTTCTATAAGTCAGGCAATAAAGATATGACAGATAAGAGAACAATGTATATGAAGCATTCTTTACAAATTGAAAGAATTTAAAAAATATTTGGCGCACTCCGTTCGCCAGCGCCCACTTAAGGGTTAAAGAAAACAGAAAGCCATTTGACTTATTGACTTCCTTCATTTTTGATCTGAGACATCGAAATCAAACAAGAGAATACTGAAGATAAAATGCGTTAAAATAAATAGCCACAATAAAAAAATATACAAAGAGCGGTATAATTATTTATTTAAACAAGAGGAAAAGTACATTGGTATATCAACGATAACTATGTGTTGAGGGATGAAAGCCGAGTGGACACACCAATAGGACAGCCGGCTGGGGTAAAGACACATTTACAAACGTAGACTGGAGCTTTCGGGATATGATATATCTCTCTATATTACAAAACTAGAGTACTATAACCTGTCAAAAATGACGGGAGGAAAGATACGATCGCTCAAACTATTTAGGGAGATAATACTAACATCAGAAACTTCAACTGTCTTGAAAATCGTTTCTCCCTCCCTCCCTCTAACTCCGCATCTCTTCCCGATCCATCTCCCTCGCTCTCTCTCTCCCTCTATCTCGTATTAAAAGCATTCAAAGAACGTTTATACCCATAAGAATTGAAATAACAATATGATATCGAAGTCTAACACTGGAATAGGTAGACAAGGTAACATCCCGTTAAAAATGGCAAGATTTCCTCAAACTGTGTGAATTAAACGTTTAAATTGAGAGATTTCGAACTGTAGGCGGAAAAAATAAAAAAATAATAGGAAACTTTATAATGTTTTCTTCAAAATGGTTTATATCCGAAGATCGTAGGTCAATTCTTTCTAATTTTAATCTAAAAAAGAATGAAAGCCTGCACGTCGAAATGTCCATTTCTACGTGTTACCTTATGGGAAATGGAAATTTTCCCCTGGAGTCGAACCCGGGTCTCTGATCTCGAGTTCGACACATAAAAACGCTTTGTTATTATATCATAATGCTATCCTGAAAATTTCATCAAACGCGGTTGTCTTTTGCCAGATATTAAGCTTCAAAAAACATTACCTACAAAGTGACACAGTCCTTTATATACGAGTTTGGATCGTAATGGTCATCATGATGTGTAACGCTCAAATTCTGTGAATAACTCGCTTAGAAATAAACTTAGAAGCCTGAAATTTCTCAGGATTTCAGTGTTGATGAACCTTTACGTTATGACTAAAAAAATTCGAAAAAGGTCACGGGTTCGACTCCAGAGGATGAATGTCGTTTTCCATAAGATAAAACGTAAAAACTACCTTTGTGGTTGGAAGGCTTTCATTCTTCTACTCTTTAAAATATCTTAAAATCAAGTCATCGACACAAAATTTGCGCTTAAGCACGCCTAGTATGTAGGTACGTATTCTTATGTACATATAAAGCTCTGGAAGGCAATGGAGGACGATGACAGATAGGTTGACGCACGCGTCACCGCGTTCGGGAATGAGGCGGGGGGTTAAGGGGAGAGAGATGTACGTCCGTCGGTTTCTTTGAAAAGGATCTGGCACGCGTCCAGTCCTTCAAAACCTTGCCCCTTCCATAACAACCCCCTCTTAACTTCCCCCATCCTCAACCTCCCCCTTAAGCGAGAGAGAGAGTATGGATGCGTTATAACATTTTCGCAGGTGTCTGTGAGACCTCCCGCCGACGCGCTGGTACGCGCGATGCCTCTCCTCATTCTCTCTCTTTGACATTTAAACGGAGTCACGTCCGTCTTCCGAGCACGTGACCAACGTCTGAGGTTATATAGGAGGAGGAAAGAGAGAAGATGAGGGTTGGGAAGGAGGGAGGGGGGGAGGGAAGTAGAAGGCGGAAAAGTGCTTAATGGAATAATTAACCTGAATGGGGTGGGGGAGGAGGGGAAATGAAGTATAAAGCGAAGTCACTCGAATCATCGAGTATATATATATACACACACACTTTAATGAACTCCTTCGTTTCCCTTATTTTCACCACGCGTACGCATTTAAAAAAAACTACGTTTTCAACTTGCGTGACCTTTGAATAATTCATCGCAAACGTATATATATATATACATATATGAGGCACAAGCATGTCGGGTCATCTCTCTCGCTCGCCAACGCCCACCAATCAGGTCGGCGCGCGTGCGTCTTCCGAACGAGAGAGCGTTGTTCGCATGATTTTTTTTATGACGCCCTGCGTGCCATTCCGCCGAGACGATTCGGCGATTCTTTCCCCGGAGAGAGCGGATGCCAGGAAACTTGTTGAAAACCAGCGCAGCCTACGATTTTCGAAACTTGTTCGGTTTCTTGTAACATGTCGCATATAAGTGGGAGACAGTAGCATAATAAACTTTTGTACTGAAATGTCTTTAATATAATCAGAAGAATTCGGCCAAACTTTGTGATAAGCAATAAGACTATTTTACTATGAAAAAGAAAATTCCGTAGCTTCCACAAATAATTTCATTTCACGGCCGGTTTCGCTATACAACTAGCATCATAAGGCGTGGCAAGAGCTCGAAGTAGTTCAATATATGATATTAATATAGAATAAAATTTATCAAGTTCGATGAAATTAGTTATTTGTTTAATTATTCCACGAAAGCAATCGTGGAGTCAGTTTTCTCTCGTGAACTACGGAACTTTTTAATGAGACGCACATTAATGAGTTTTAGGAATAATTATCAATGCGATGTTATGACCGATATAGTCGTGTTTTTCGCGACGACTACAGCCTCATTGTCCACGGTGTTAATAATGCATACGTGCAAAAATAAAACGTTCTGTTTTCATAGCATTATCTATCTCGTAGATATTTAAAATTACATTTTTTCATATAGACGCAAATCGATATAAGAACTGAAGTTAAAAGTTTTCTTCTTATAATAAGAGATCAAAAAATTGAAAATTTTGATCTCTCCCAACAATATTACTTAGGATTCAACCGAAATCTAGGACATCTCAATTTAAATAACTCATACGTGAGAAATTACGCAACTAATAATATATTTTAAAAGGTCTTACAAATCCTATTATGAACCCTTTCTTTTGTCTGTCACTCCTTCGAACTTCGAACTAGCGCCGACACAAAAACATCCCAGAAGGAACGCAAGGCATACACCAGAGTATTTTCCGGCCTTGTCTCGTCCCCTCGACCACCTGTTCAATTTCACGCTCTCGAATGTTTTCCATTTTAATAGCTCACAAAGGAAAAAAGGTTCATCATACGTCATCTTTGCCATTTACGACTGAATGTCAACCCTTGAATTGCAGTTACGAAATTAGGTGACCTTTTAATCCAACGCCACTTAAAGTGTATGCTCATAAAGCATTCAGTTATACGGCTATCATCATTCTAATCCAGCCGCCGCAAAGCTTTTTAATTAATTTGCCTTGCTTTCTTGCGGTGCTGCCGCTAGTTTAATCAAAAGCATATATTTATTTATATAACGTGAAACTCGATGAAGTTTCACGTAAAAAAAAAGATTAAGCGCCGCGTAGAAAATAAATAAAACGGGCGAATCGCGCTCCCAAAAGGCATTCTTCAAGAACAGTGACAAAGCGTGATATTCTCATTTCATTGGATCGATTTACAGTCGGGACACGGACGAATATCCGGCTGCGGTGTCTAAAAAATCCAGTCCTGACGTCTCTAATATGTTTTCATAGGCGAATTCACGCTTCGTCACCTCCAAAGACAAGTCCGTCGACCTCACTCAATGGAATCCCAAGATATGATTGCTCGGGAGACGATTGAAGATGATGGGAAAAATAATTCCTAAAGCCGAGTACATAAAAAAGGTGGTGAGTGTAATTAAGGCTCGCGCAAATTTATTTGGATACTTAGGCCATTATATTCCTCTGAGGTATTTCTCTTGGAAAAGATATAAGAAGATATGAATTTTTTTTAATTCTGGCTCTCCTCATCGTGGAAAATTAAGAGATATAAATGGCGGAAGTTAATTTTCTCACAGATAAGGATTTAAATATAATTAATATAATAGTAAGGATCCAAGATCGATTTAAGAGGCATTATTATTTCAAATTTCCTAAGAAAATTTCTTTCTACGCCCTTAATCAGTTGCTACTACTGAAACCACCTGAACAAGATTATCTGACGTATGCTCATATGATAATGAATCTAACGAGAAACTGTTCCAGCCCATAAATCTCGTTTTTAATAAAATGCTCGCAAAAAATCGCAATAAAAACATTTTATTAAATGCGGGTGTTTTGCGGTCGCCGCTCATATTTGAAAACTGCGAGCAAATTCTCGATTACTTTAAATAATTATACAATACTAATTTCATGTTTGTTGAAACTTTTCTCAACTTCATTGAATTATAGTTTGATTTGTCACGTTCATAAGACTCTTAAATGATCGTGCTGTAATAAAGCGGATCAGGCAAGATTGACGACGCTGTAATTTATCATTTTTCTCGCACCCGTTGGACAAGACGCGTCATTAAAGTTTTCCCATTTTCCCCGCCAATAATTAGTGTATTTATGGCTACCTAAGGATGTGAAACTCTAACCGAGGTCTCATTTCGAGCAACTTAAAAGTCAAGGCATAAAGATGGAAGGACGCAGGCTGGTCAATGTATTAATAGGTTGCTCCGGACAACAGTCACATCAATATACACAGAACCTATTCTCTCAATTTAAAGGGCATATCATAAAAATTCTATAATAATTAACATGGAAAAACGTTTGGTTTATTTCGTAACAAACTCAACGTAAGTTAACAAACTTGCTGTATTGGCTCTATAAGCTATATATTTCTTGAAATCATAAAGAGACCATTTGTATCATATGCATATGAATGGTATGTAGGAAAGGGTTTACTAAAAAAATCATTGTTAGTTAATAAATAAACGTTCATTATGTATAATGCTTAATGTACGATCTCTGGTTAAATTTTCAAATACGTAAGCATTTTGGAGAGGATAACCTCACATTTAAGATAAATTACAGTTAAAAGAAGAAATAAAAATGTATTTTCTCTAAGATATTTTTTTAAAATCAATACGCATATTAAAATTTCATCAGTACCATAACGACAATGAATTATTTGTTCAAACTACATCAAACCCTATCCCGTTATTAAAAATATTATTATATCGTCGTCAAAAATTTTCCTAAAGAAATCAGTTAACAAGAAAATTAACACGTTTTGGAATGTTCGAATGAACGAACGAGGCGGAAAACAAATTCATTTTATAAATGGAGCAGTTCTCTCTGTCTGACGCTTTGGGAATAAAATCTAAAATAAATACCTTTTCGCGTTTATTAGTCGTAGTCCTCCGTGGGACACAGTAAATGGTTGTTTTTAATATTTTCAAGTACAAAATCACATTCACTCGCATGAGTTTCGTGGGAAAACTTGTCGACACGGCACAGTGTTTTTTTTAGCGAAACGATACCTTAAAATAAATCTGCAATAACCCGTAAATGAGCTATTTCTTCCATAAAATCCTGCAAACTTTACAGTAAGCAACGCAAATGGGTGCAACCAAATATAGGATTCCATCGATCTAAAAATAAATAGCCTCCAGATTGTCTTATAGAATTAAACATTTCCTCGTCATTCTATGAAAGACCGTTTATTATACGGTGAAGATAGGTTCCGGCTCCGGCGAAATGTGAAAAAAAAAGTCCTCCGATTAAAAGAAAATAAAAATTGAGAGTGCCATCGCCTGAAAATTTCCATTATCCTTATTCTCGGCAAGCAATGCGCCATATTCTTTTTTTTTTAAATATACATATATTAGGAAGGAATGAGAGCAAATTTTCCTCGGCACGTTTTCCGGGAACACGCCGCACTCCTTCCTTCCTCCCAACTCGTACTCTCTTACCTCCGAACCACCCTCCCACTTTTCCCTCCTCCACCCCCTCACCTTTTTCCCAACCCTCCCTCCCTGCCTCTAAATCTCACTCTACCACCTCCAACCCTCCCCCCTATCTTCAAACGCACTCTCCCCATACCTCTAACCTTCCTCCCCTGCCTCCGACCCTCTCTCTCCTCTAACAAACCCTCACTCCCCTACCTCTAAACCCTCCCTCCCCCTACTTCCCAACAAACCACTCCCCAACCCGCGAATCACGACGTCAGAATTCACTCCAACCGTGATAGCGCCCTCCCAAAGCAGTTATATTACGAGTTGGATAACTTTCACGACGGCGCATCATAAAAAAAAAAACAAGCATAAAACAGCGCAGGAAAATGGCAAAAGAAGGGATAGAGAGAAAGAGAGAGAAGAATCCTTTTCTACGTATTTCTCTCTCTCTCTCCCCCCACCTCCCTCTCTTTGAATTTATCCCTCTTTCCCTACGTTTTATATCCCCGTATTGGGTTTCCTTTAATGAATGGATAACGACCACACTAAGAGGCTATACTTAAGAAGACCGTCCCATTACTTTTCCTACTCTCTCTCTCTCTCACTCCCTCTATCCTCTCTGATACTCTTCCTTTTATAAGTAGCTCTTCCATTCTCTCTTTCCCTCTCCCTCTAAGAGCGTTATTAAACGAAATTGTGCTCTTCAATCAGACGACAATGTAATGCGCGCGGTGCTAGCGTAGACTTTTTTTTTATCTGGCCATTTTCTTGTGGACGGGAAATATATGTTACGGGTATTTTTGCGTGGCATGCTAATAGCAGAGTGGTGGGAATGGTAGTGTATTTTTTTCTCGACACTTATGGTTTTAGTGAGCGCCTTAATTATCGTGGGAGAATTATGTTATATATATATATATATATATATATATATATATATATATATATATATATATATATATATATATATATCCATAATATGATGCATTAATTACGAAATGATTTTTTTTCACAGGGGAAATTATTACAGAGGATTTGCTTTAACTCGAACGTGTATTATTCGCATTATTATTTGAAAAATAAAATATTTTTAATCCGTTACATTACCTATCGAAAATTCTTTATTTCTGAAACGCCAACCAATTTCTTTTCCTTACTGATATATAGGTTCGACTTCATATTCTTATGTTGAATGCGAGGTTTAGAGCATACACTCATCGTGTGAGCATAAAATGTTAAACTGCAGTGAGTGCATTAATAAAACAAATGAGAAATATATATATTTTTTTTAAACAAATATTTTTCGGCAGCCGACCTTGGTATCGGTGTCAGCTTACAGCTAAAGTCGTCTGTACGAATCCTAAATTACGTCTGTCATTCTTATAATCAACTTAGAAAACAATTTAAATGTTTTTTGAAAGGAGACGAAGGAGCTGGAGGAAGTAAGAGTGAATGCTTGGTAGGGTGAAGTACGGTGGGGACTTCGTGGGCCCCGGGACCGCTACGGTAGTAGTGAAGTCCTATTATGAACCTCGAAAACTTCGGCCTCGAGGGTACATGGTATTTTATATATATTTAATGTGTTGCTTGTTCCACTGTTTATTATTTTTATGCTGTAATACGTTGCCACCTGGGCATGTACCTAATTTCAGCGTTCACGTTCGTAAATTTAAAAAATTAAAAAAACAATCAATGAGCAAATGGTTGTATTAATTATCTTAAGATAAATAAATTAACAGAAATCGACTAGCTGCCAGACAACATATTACCGAGTTCGAGAAATTTCAGCGATGAAAATTAAATATTTTTCGAATTAATGACCCAGCAGAACGAATACTTTTAAAAACTTTGAATTGTTTCACGACTTTCTTTAATCTTCGGGAAAACGCGGCAAACCAAAGACATTAAACCTATACATTATACGATGAATTACTACGTTTTCTAGATGAAAGTGAACGCATTCACCGCGACCGACTTGGATCGCACTTACTACGACGCGATCCGACCCTTCGGTGCCACGAGAAGATGGATGCGTGAATGGCTCTTTAAAAAAAGGCGGCACGGCGGACCTACGGATGGTGATGATATCACCGAGTAAATAAGGCGATCGCGATATCTCAATGGAAGCTTATATAGCTCGTCTACGGCCGACTGGAAGTCTTCCATTATCGAAGGTTGGCTAAACCACTTCTCGTAAGGAGGTGGCGATACTGTACGATAGGTACTGTCGTACAAACAATCAGAGGAACATAGACACAATATTTTGTTCTACGGGATAAACAGAAGATTAAAAGCTTCCAGCGGAGAAAGGAGCCCCGCAGTTATCTTCTGCTCATCCCTCGATTTGCACGGTTTCAGTTTACGCGTTTTCGGTTTAGCGCCATCTTAATTTTAGAGGACGACCTCGAATTTCACGAGCATCAATTTCACTTTAACGCGTTTTCAAACGGTCTCCATAGCATTAGAAATCATAAAATATTTCATTTCGGCTCAAGAGGGTATGATGAAGAATAAAGGAAGCGATTCCGAATGTACGCTATAATTAAATTGTTGCGAGTTGAGTTCACGACGGCGATGATATATAACCTCACTGGGAAATCCCACTTTGAACGGTTTCGCTTTACACGGTCTTATCAAGGAACGTATATACTGTGCAAAACGAGGGATGGATGTAGCTTATAGAATAAAACCTTTTGTCTGCATAATCTACCAGAGAAAAAATCGGCGCGCGTCCGATTCAGGACAGCTGATAATTAAATCGTATACGAGTTAGGTAAATGATTGTCACATTTTTATTTCACCGCTTTAGATGAGGGTTTACCGCAGGAGTCTAAAACTCACATAGTTACGCGGGCCGCATTAAGTCTCTACAATAAATCTGCGGGCCGCATTAAAAGCACCTAACCTAATCCCCGGGCTGAATTCCTCGCTTTCCCATTCTCGCATTCTTTGGAAATTCACCCTCCCCTTCCACAAAGGGAGAAATCGCCTCAAACCGCTTCGGTAGCCGTGAAGGCCTACCTACCATGAACCCTGAATATCCTAACACAACTTTCTAAATTTACACTATTATAACTATGTAAGCTTATCTATAGTATTTTAACGTTATATTATACCCTTCCTATGTATAACTGCGTCGTTGCCACATAGCCGGTTAGGCCTACTTCTCAAGTTTTATGATAATAATAATAAACATATTACTTTGGACGTCGACAGTAAAGTCCTCTGGACACGCAAAATAACACGTTAGCAGCAAATTGTACACTCTTCTACCCCCAAAATATTATTAAAAATGGAAATGAGTAATAAACCGTGGATATATTAAAATAGATTATTTAACGTACTTCTTAGATCACAAATATTTTCTAAGAAATACCAGTGGCGTAGTTGAGGTATGGCAAAAGCCACTGAATATTCCCGCAAAAAATGCCAAAAGGTTATTTTCACATAAACAAGTATTGATTTAATGCTCATATGTTAAAGCTATTGTCGATAAAAAGGCTATTACGCTTGATTAAAACGCAGGAAAATAATACTATACATAACCAAGTTTTTTCCTAAAATTTTGCCATAGGTACGTCCCTGAGAAATACATTTCATCTTGCCACGTCGAGTATATTATAACTTACTTCGCAGGCCGCATAATTTGACCACGCGGGCCGTGAGTTTGAGACCCCTGGTTTACCGTATTAAAAAAATATAAACATCTGTCGGGGCGGAGATGGTTTATTTGAAAAAAAAATCAAACACGTCTTCTCTATATACTTATTCACTGATCGGTCAATCCCTCGATAAGAGGAGCGACGACCTTTTTCGTTCTCGTAAAAGGGAACCTCCGTCATTATTCACTCCCCTTCTGGCCACGATATTATCGATATATCCTCTCTTCCTCTCTCTCGACCTAATTATTCGGTCGGAATCGAGGTTGACGACAAAACCGGAACGCCAGCCCTTATCTATCTCTCTCCCTCTGCCTCTCTCTGGCGCGCGCCCGTGTTGACACGCGGAATCTCCGACCCGTCGCCATTGGAGATACGGCCGTGCCCAACTGGAACTGAGGGGGGGATTAACATCAACCTCTCATTTTCCACGGGGGTCGTGTGCTGAAGAAGGAAATGAAGAAGCGCTCTCTCTATCTTGCGGTATGGAGGGAGATTGCCTAGGAATTGCGTATCGTGACTGGCGATGCGAGCGTAAAAAAATTGGAATAACAAAAACGCGGCGCTGGGCGCGCGCATACGAACACGCGCGCGTTCTTTTTCTTGTTCATTCTTTCCTTCCTTCCACGACCCTTCGGGGGCAGAGTGGGGGCAGAGAGAGAGGTAGAGAAAGGAGAGAGAGAGAGGGGTGCGGTCAAGTGGGCAAGAATGGAACGTCTAATCCGCCCCAGGCATCGAAACGCGCCTCTCTCTCTCTCTCTCTCCCTTCTCTTATTACCCACACACGATCAAGTCGGACTCTGGATCTTAAGAGTTAAAAAAAGACACTTGTGTGCTCTTGATTGCTTTTACCATAGGCAAGTTCTTAAATAGATTCTTGGCCGGCGTTTGAACACATGTCCATATAAAAGTCATACACACACATATATACATACACATATGTCTCTCCGTCGCTGAAGAAGGGCGTCAGCTCGAAAGCTCCATATTTGTGTTGTTTTTGTGTTTTTCGTGTGTATTCAGCACCCCCAGCGGCTCTCCAATTTAGGTAAGTTCCCACCTTTATTATTACCTTTCCTTTTCTTTAAGCATTTATATATATATATATATATATATATATATACTACGGAAGAGGAAAGGTAAATGAGGATATTTAGGGCAACTAGGTGTTGAAGGAAACCCAGTGAGCACTTACCGGAAGGAGAACCGCTGGAGTGTTGGAGAGAGACATTTGTAGAAGTTATTGGAGCTTTCGGGATGCTCCCTTCGTCAGCACAAGAGAGACACAACTCACATATATATATATATATATATAGAGAGAGAGATTTATTTATTTATTTATATTTATATGACAACATCACCGTTTTGAAAGACGTTAATAAACTTAACCATTGATTAGGATTCCGGATTCAAGAATAAGCGCGTCGATATCATGAAAATTGAAAAAGTTCTAATCTAACGTATCTCCAATAGCCATAACAAAGTTATAAAAAACCTCGATAAATCTAAAATAAAAATTCGGATGTTTTTTATCAAAGAACTTCATAAGTTCAATGTCTTTGTGTGTTATTTTTTTTAAAGGTGTTAAGTTGATATCAACCCAAAAATAACTTAAAGACATCAAGGTCTAAGGATTAAAAATAATGGTTTACTCCAATACTCACGTTTTTTTTTAAATGAACCATGAACTTTTCAACTACAATCCCGCCTTCCTCAATAGGAATTCATCGGTTGATCTTTTTAAATATTCTCTAGAATACTTCGGAGAGATTGCAGATTAAAATACGGCAGATTCAATCGCCATTTAGCTTTTGGGGTTGAATCTTGTATTTTCCATCCAATATTTAATAAAGCAATATGTTGCTGGAAATTTTTTACGAAAAAATAATAATCTGAATGATAGTTTTAAGCATCACGTACGTATTATTTTCGATTAATTTACTCTATCGGTAGCATTTCTGGTAGGATCTACGCAAATTTGAATAAATCACGAATAAACTTTCTAGGGAAAACATTAAATATAGCCCCTTTCAATTGTAGCAAATAGGTATACGGATATTATAGAATAATATGTGCGCATACATTTTTAGCGTGAAACATAAAAGGGAATTACGTATTCTGAAAAATATATGGTTGATTATAGGTAAATTAAAAGCCAATACATATTTCATCTCGATTCACAAAGAAATTACGGATAATAAACATAAAATGAATGATTCCCGGTATTTAACAAAGAATAAATTGCGATTATTTCATGTAATCTTGCCGTCGACGCAATAAATCCTTTACGTAAATTGATGTGAAAGGTTTATATACCAACAATACTCGTATAATTTTTCGATCAAGGTACTGTGTTATTACAGGGAACGTTTTAAATGTTTCGAAACAATTTTGAAATGCTTATCCAGCGCAAATATTATGGCGAATCCCAAGCAATATTTTTTCTTAGATACTTACGCATCCATTGCTTAAAAACTTCAATCGAACCGGTAATTTTAAGCAACAAAAAAGTTAGTTTTTACGGTGTTTTCTTCACGTTTGAAAATTTATGGCAAGAGTTCGGTAACTAATAAATAACTTTACTTTTATTCAAAGTAAGACAGATATACGAAAGGTTATAAAAAGAATCGATTTTCGTGTCACATATATAATTAAAATAAGTCTGATGCTCTGATGCTTTTTTTCCTTGTAAAATTTTACGACGATAAATTTTATCAGCGTTACCGAAAACAAGTTATTCGGAGCGGCATACATCAAATTATCTACCTACGCGGAAAGCTGAAATAGGAAAGTTCACGCCGCGCAGCGGAACAGCACTTCATTCGGCGATTTCTGTTCACGTCATGCGAGAAATATCTGATGATCCTACAAGTCCCTTTCGTTTCCACGCGTAGATGCACCATCCGCACCGGAAACCGGCATAAAAAAAAGCTAGCGAGTGCGACGAGGCGAATCAGGGCCACGCAAAAATGCATCCCTTTTTCGTTCTGGGCCGTATTGGAGGGCGATTCATCTTTTTTTTTAATTTTAGAGGCACGCACGCGCGGGTACAATAAGTTCCTGCTACACGTCGGAGATGCGTTCCTAAAACTATGACGTATAGATAAGCCCACTTTCTAATAGACGTAATGATAAAATTTTGGGTTACGTTCCTGGTGGACATTTTGTGATACATTTGTACCATTTATGCCCCAAATAATAATAACAATCTATGTTTAAAATAAGCACAGTGTAATAAATATAATTAGAACATATAAAAAACACCTCGGACGATTCTCAAGTTAAAACCATGCATAAGACTGCGACTATATGCAGAATCATTAGGCAGAGAACATAAATTTTGCGTCCCATATGAATTTACAAAATTAAATTAAACATACATGAAGTTAAATTGCATAAATAATGATAACATGAAATTCAAATCACAATTAGAGGTATTTTAAATTATAGTAACATTTTATAGGTTGAAATTGGAATTTCTTGAGTTTTGCCATAAGCTCTTCATAAACGACGTACGGACGAAGCGAGGCAACTTATAACGACACGGGTTCCTCAATTCATCGACGACGCATGTGCGAAACGACATACGAGGCGAAGTATGGCGGGGAATCACCGCAAATCAATCGGCCGCCATTACAAGACATCCATCCGAAAAATAGATCTATCCGGTACGCTAGCGTGACTTCGCCATACTTGTTTTCCGGTCCGTAGAGATTTTTTTTCGATAGTCGGATGCGTCATTACGGCGGGAGCAGACACTACGGAAAAGAACAAAAAAAGCCACCAAAGAGATATCGTAGTTGGGAAATTCTCGAACGTAAAAGTTTTTTTTTGAAAAAAACGATATTTTCGCGCTTTCAGTCTTAAGGTCTCCTTCCTTTTTGTGTCGCCATCGGAGGAGACCTACCACCTCTAACAAACGGAATAGACTGACGCAACTCTCTTTTCTCTCTCTCTCTCTCTCGCACGCGTACGCATAACACGTAAGCACATAAAAGCGCAGCCGTATCACAAAGAGAGGGCATCGCCAAAAATGGAGGGGACTATTTTTTTTATTGTCTTCGCTTTCATCACCTTGGGAGTAGTAGCTTCACCAAGGGCCAAGAACTGGGAGAGAAGGGGGGAGGAGGGACCACGTCCTCTCCCTCCTTCCCTCCCCTCTTGACCCTCCCACCATCCCTCCTCATCCGAACCCCAACCCTTAACCGATATGACCTCGACGCCGACATGCGTCGGGGTCTACCTGAAGCATTGATATGCGCGCCGTCCCGTAAGACGTGCAGTTATTCCCATTGGCGTCTGCGGCCAATCCGTCCGTGAGTGCGTGCCCGGGTGGAGTCGGTGGTGGACAGGCTGGCCAACAGCGCGCGCGGCCATTTCGGGGCCGATGGGAGGTATAAGAGAGAAGAAAGAGAAAGATGTATTGAGCTTGACCGCCATACCATACGGCCTCCATTGTTTTCTCCCGCGTCGTAAAAAAAAGTTTTTTTTTACGTTCCTTTTGCGCTACCGTCAAGCGTGGCACATCTTTCTCTCTCTCTCCTCTCTCTCTCTGTACACCTGGACTTCTTTTAACACGGTTCTGATAACGCGGTTTCGCTAAAATGGGGTTTGTTCTCTTATTATACGAAAATTTGATACGGATTAGGGTTCACATCGATTTGGTCGGACTTGGGATGCGGGATATCAAATTGTTGAGCGAGGAATAGCCATGTATGAGGGCCCAAACTAAGGACCACATGCGGTCCGCCGAGTGTCTTCATCAGGCCCAACATAAGTTTTAAAATCAAAGGACACGATGTATCATAAAATGAAAATATATATAAAATTATAAAAACGATATATGGGTATTTAATCTTTACCCCTCTGTTCCCATAATCAAGGGTTACACCAAAAACAAATATCACCACACAACTAAACACTTCACTTGAATTATTCTTCGACTCTACTATCGACTGGATGTGGCCTCGCTATGAGCCCAGTAATGGGTTATGTGGCCCTTGAACCGAACATTTTGGGCGCCACTGGTTTATAGGATTATATAACCGACGACAACATCCTATTTGTACATGCGTGCATCAAATAGAGGTTTGGAAATTTTGGGACTGGAGATGGATTCCTAAATGGGTATGGAACGTAACCTCCTATCACTATGTAAAGCCAGATTTACATAACACGGATTAGGACAGTCTTAATGGGAGGAGGAGGCTGGGAGGACAGTTGCCCGTGGCCCCGTGCCTAGGGAGGCCCCGCGTCTACGAGGTTGCGCGCTTGATATTAGCTTACTAACTACTCTTACTCACCACTCATAGTAGAAAGACGCAACGTACGTGGAACGTGAAGGAAATATCTATAGATATTTGTTATAAGAATGAGATATCATTGTTCTTTGTGTGGTGTAGAGGGGGAGGGGCCCGCGGCTGCCGCCTCACCCTGGGCCCCGAGCAGGGGCGGATCCAGAAACTTTCCATGGCGATCACCCCTTCCTCCTCTTGAATCCACCACTGCTTACCACACTTTATTCTGAAAATTTCTACCTCTATCAGAATCTTTCTTTCCATTTTGCCTAACGGACCTAATCTGAGGCGCAGAATCGAGAAATTTGGCATCAAATGGAGGGCAATGAGAACATCAGAAAGGTTGGGATCGGCCCCTTCTGGATCCTCCATTGGTCCCGCGGATCCTAAACACGGCCCTGACACGGATTCACTTTTCCAGAAAGAATTAATCGTGTTAAAGGAGGGTATCTTTTCCGCGACTGTTTTTCTTCTTTCCGATTTTCTTAATAATCCCTGGAAAAAAAAGTCCACGCTGTCGTTTTCGGAAGAGTGGCTCTTCTAATGGATGGATGGTCTTCGAGAGGCAGGTGCCTTGGGGGAATGGAAGGGGGTTGGGGGAGGGGAGGAGGGAATGGAGGAGGGGAGCGGAAACTGAACCGGTATCTTAAATTGACCGTTCCTTCTAAATTATTCCTCCGTCGAACAAAAAACATTTTTTTAATTAATAGAAATAAATTTATTAGTAGATGATATTGATTACTTCCGTGGCCGTGAAAACTGTTGAGTTTCATAGGTCCAAGCTTAAAGCCGCAAATCGAATCTGATTTCATTATACACACATCCAACACGAATGCTCACTTAAATATACTTAATCTTCTCTTTGCTGTCACATCACATTTTCACGATACTGTTCGGGATTTTATCAGAAAAAGGGATAATGCTTAGGTATCCTTTGTATCGGCAACCCGGTAACTACTTCTAAAATATTTACTTGACTAAAAAATATTGTAATTTCCGGCAACTTCAAACAATTTCCAGAAAAAGCACTAGAGCATCAAACAATGAACATTTTATTTTCTTGGGTGTATCCATAATCGGTCAAAAAAACCAAACTCGTATTTAGACTCCAATGCAGTCGTCTTCAGTGGTGATTCGCCGAAAGTAGATTCTAAAAAGAAGCGATTTAAAGTACTTAAATCTATAATTTTTTATGTTCAAGTGCTCATTCTGGAAACTATTTTCTGCCATAAATGAATAATTTGTACAGTAAAAATAATAGATATGTGCAGAAGAAACATCGTTTCATCGTCATGCCAAAGTTCCTGTGTTGTATCGGCACATTATGAAGATAGAGAAACGCAGTCTTATAATAATCTTCAAATATAAAGAGAAATAAGATATTTTTCATAACTTTTCACGGTGAACATTGCATTCGTACTATGAGTAATTCCGATTTGAGTATTTCTCTTTTTCCTCAGCGTAAATAAATCGGCAAACGTCTTTGAAACCATCATTTATAGGGGGCGAAATGTAACGCGAGGATTACGTCGAGATTAACATCTTCTCCTTTTCGTATCTAAAAACTAAGGTCGCGAGAATCACGCCGATAATTACGTGCAGCCACACGGACACCAACATACACACCTTTCTGATCTCTTCATAGGGTAATTACCGCACATAATTCATGGCGACGACTACTGCGGTTATGTTACGGCTTTTGAATGTCACCATATAAGTCCATTATACAGTCAAACGCTTCCTGACGGAAGAAGCAACAGGCATCCCGCCTTAAATGGACTAATTTGAAAGCTTATCGGTGCTAAAATGCTCGGAAAAAGATTCATCGTCGCCTCCAAGTATCAGTAAATCTTTCGACGAGATTGCATTTCTATGTTCATCTGTCCAATTCGGACCGGCTTTTGAGCCTATGACGGAGCCGGATGCCGAGGAGAGTGGTGTTGGTGGTTTCGTGTCTCTGGCGCGCCACATTCGGAGCAGAGGTTGTTAATTCCACCGTGCAAAGGGTCTTGTTTACTCTGTTTGCTCGAATAATTGGCTCCCTGTTCTTGAAGTAATTGTGGCACTTAATCTTATAACGGTTGCTCTCACCAGAGGAAATGGTACAGTTTTACCTTACTAGCTGCAACATTCCGACGTTAATTACGTTACGTCTAAACTACCTACTTAAAATGGAGTTTTCGATGCTGCATTCATCGAATTAAGACATCAAAATAAAGACGAAATATATCGAAGCGAGGATTTAAGATGGCATACGACGACGCCGGATAAGATTTCAGAAGCTACAAAAAATATATCAGAGACGTAAAATAAACACGATAAAAATCGTCGTATATCACGAGTATGATAACAACAGGTTTATGAACAAAATAAGCACTTATATAAAGACGCAGCATTTAGTGACAAAAATTACTGCTTGAAATTTTAGGAAGGCTACCTTCAACCCAGTTTGTAATTTATTTAAGCTGGCCTTTATACTTCTGAACGACATGTCCGTAACTATGATTTAACACCAAAAATATTTGGTGATTATATAGTGATGAAGAAAGGTCTAAAGCTAATCAGAAATATTACAAGTGGGCTTAAACAATCGATAAAGTTTTTCTCACTATAATTAATATATGGCACGAAACACCCCCAAGCAGCGCTAAGAATGATAAGATATTTATTATCCATAAAGAGATATTTTTAAATAAAAAGAACGAAAATATTGATTGCCAACTATCAGATGGAATTTTCCGGCGCTATACAATAAGTTTCATTCACAATAAAATAAATAAACGAAGGGAAAAATTTAGCTAAGTAACAAGAAAAATTTCGCGGCATCAAATCTCGAAAACGACGGGATCCAGGGTAAAAAAGACAATCGCAGGTGGCAGAGAAAGTCATTTTCTCATAAAGGTCAGTTAAATTTTACGTTACCGAGGCAATTACTGCAACTAAACTTTGTAACCGGTTTTGTAAATGCCGGGCGAATGGACACCGAAAACGACACGTCTCGAATGAATTACGATTCCATTACAGCTGGGTGCGACATTTATGTGATTAAAAAATGGCCGCGAGTATTTTATCGCGACTTTACAAACAATTGTAAGCCCTCTATTGCATGTTTAAAATTATAAAAAAATAATTATGCAAGTTACCGGCAGAGCTATTGGTCCAACGCGCAAAAGATTATGAATATTCATACAAAACAAGAAAGTTTGAATTTTGAATCGCGATTTTATAATACAAGTTTTAATTTGGAGCGTTGAGCTCTCGTTGACTTACGTTGTTTAAAAGAGATAAAAAACGCAGATAACTTTTAAAAATATATTTCACTTTATCCTATCAGTAACGAAAAAGTTTTCAGTCTTTCCGATATCGTCACATGCAAATTTAAATATTCTATAAGCTTTCAGCATTATCTAACATAATAGAAATGGCAAGAAAGGTTATATGTCAAAATCTATTTGCGGCTAATAAAAATAATGTCATGATATCTTCAATACACCGTCAATCAACCAATGACGCAATTAAAAAAACGCCACCCACTCACGCAAATACATAAATGTAGATTTTCGCGAAACATTTATTTCCGACAATCAAACTGGAAGTTACAACATATTTCCTCGCAAAGGCTGTTAATAACCCAATCAACAACTTCATTAAGTTAGAGAAAGAGAACGAAGGTGAGAGAGAGAGAGGAGGGTGAGCAGAGTGGCACGCCATATCAAAGAGGTAAAAAAAAGAATATAAATAACACAGGAGACGGATATATTATGTACAAGAGGGAAAGCGGTTCGGATTAAACCAGTTCCGACCCCTCTATCTCGCCTTTCTAGATAAGCTTGTTCGAAAGAGAATGTTACTCGACTTGCGTTAGTGTTTTTTTTTTAACCCTTCCATCCGATTCGTTCTTACCTTGACGACGCTGTCTGGTCGGGATGGTATCCAAATGGGGCTGGAATGTTTACAAAAATCCCGCGAGGCGGCGAAACGATGATCCGAGAGAGGTCACAACAAAACACCAACCACACTCACTTAGCAACAAACACACACGCCCGCCGCAAACATTACGTACACGATTTTCGCGGGTAAGTAATAATGATGACGCAAAAACAAAACTGAAGCAAAACTAGTATTTAAAAAAAAGAGATCATTCAGAGTCGACGGGAGTAAAAATGGGCGTGTCGGGATGGAATCGGAGCGAACCGACCAACCAGAGGAGGCCAATGGCACTACTGGGGGAGGGGAGGAAGTAACAATCCGCGGAATAACGTCCGTCTTTTTTTTTTTTTTACTTTTTCGCTCCCGCACAAATTACGCGTGATGGCGGGAGGTCGGCGCGCACAACGTGATTCACCGGCGAAAGAATGGAAAAGATTCCACGCACGAATCCTTTTTGAATGAAACGCGATCTTCCTCGATTCGTGCCGCTGCTTCGGAAGGATTATGGAAGCTCGCCACGTGACCGGTGCCCGGTTCGATTCCTCTGAAGCTCATTTAACTGGTCGAAAGAGGTGGAAAGAAAATCGGAAGTCACGTGGTCCTTCCCGACTGCTCTCGGGCGAGTTCACCGGTCAAGACGGCGTGGAATGGAGATTAAAGAAACTTCCTTCGCTAACGACGACGAACAACACACGCGCACACACACACACAAACAACAACACACGCACGCAAGCACGTGCCTCGAAAATCACTCGGGGATGCCTTTCCTCTTAAACACTTCGCGATTCTGGTGCGTAAAATGGAGAGGAGGTCGTCTCGAAAAAAAGGTTAGCGCACGCACGCACACTCTCTCGTCCGATCCGATAGTTCGATTGAGAAAAAAAAGAAGATCGTTCCCCCTTCCGGTTTGAACACGCGGGAACGTCGAAGAACGCACGACCGGCCGCCGCGTTGCCTTGGGCAAGACTCACCTTATTCACTCCCTCAATCATTCGCCGGCCACCGGTATCACTGTCCACGTGACAGCAGCCGCCCACTCCCTCCGCCTACCCCTTCCCCTCTTCTCACCAGCAGCACACACACACACACACGGACAGAGCCCTCTCCCTCTTTACCACTCCCAACACTCCTTCTCCTCCTCAACCACCAACTCCCTCCTTCGCTAGTTTGCCATTCCCCCTTTCCACGCCAACCACTCCCCTTCCTCTACTCCCTTTCTCTCCTAAAAGTCTCGCGATCCGTGATTCTTCTTTGTTTTTGACGCCGCGGGCGAGTTGGAAAAAGACGGGGGTCTTTTCCCCATCCGCTGACTGAAAGCGATCGAGGCGGTCATCACGAAGCTGAAGAAAGAAGAACGGGGAGGGGCATTTTGAGGGGAGGCGCAATCGGAGTGAGAGAGAGAGAGAGGAGAAGAGAGGGAGGAGTATCGTTGGAGATAGAGAGAATGCGGAGAAGCGAGGAAGGGAGGTTGTACGGTGTGGTAATACCTGTCGTCGAGATTGGGGAAGTTAAACGGGGCGTTTCGGAGGACGTCGCGTACGTCCTTTTCATGCGTTCGAAGCCCTACTACTCGTTCTGGGAAGAAAAAATAAGGTAGATCCTGGGGTATCCGTCAAACTCTCATTTGCACGTCGTCCTCGGACGTGATTTCCAACGCCTTATTCTCACGCCTGGACCTAATTACTCTCCGAAATGAGAGAAAATATTTTTTTAAATAATCTAAAAGGGACGAAAGAATAGGGGAAAGGGGTTTTGTCGCGTGAAAACATAAAAGAGGACTTCTTGAGGTCAGGCTCCGGAGTATATAGAGGAAGGGATTTATATTTTTTTTAAAAAGATAGGGTGTGTGGAGGAGACTCGAAGGGGGTATTATATTTTGGAAAATAATAAAGGACAAAAAAAAAGGATCATTTTTTGACGCGCGGTCAAGATGTCTTTTTTTCACGAGAGAGAAGGTCAAAGGGAGAGAGGAAGGAGGAGAAAGAGGGATGAGAGGCGTGTCTGGTGTCTCGCCTTGGTTGTCCTCTACCTCAACCCCCTTCCTCTTCTTCTTCTTTTCCTACCGAGAGAAGTTCGGTAGGAAGGAGGAGGGCGGTGTTGTGACGGCGTGCTGAGAAAAAGGGTCAGCCCAGATGAAGGAGTATGGAGGACGATGGTGTCGCGTGGTTGATGCGTACGTCCCAAAGGAGAGAGAGAGAGAAATAGAGGTGTTTGTGAGAGAGAGGGAGGGAGTGGTGTGATTGGAGGGCCAGGGATAGACAGCCCCGAGGGAGGTGTGGGCGAAGATATTTTCGCGGGGACCTATCCAACGCTATATCCCTTCCTTCAAGACACAAACCGTTTCGCCCGCCAGTGCCGCCTGTTGTGACGGCATGGAATGAACGAAGAGGGGAAGGAGAGAGGGAAGAGAGGGAGAGAGGAGGGGAGAGAGAGAAATACGTAGGAGAAGAGGAGGAGGGTGGATGGACGTAAAGAAAGAGAGAGAGAGAAGGGAGACCGGTGTTCATCTTATTCTTGGTAGAGGGGAGAGAAAGAGGGTGGCTTAAAAAAGGGTGGGGGAGGAGTTGAGGCGTGGAAAGAGAAAGGGGAAGAGGAGGAGAGGAAGAAGGAGGGAGGGAGACAGAGAGGGAGAGGGAAGGTCTGGACTGGAGAGGAGAAACTCGCGCGCGAGTTACGGTGTGCGTGTTTTGGAGTTGGGGTGTTTGTGTTGTGTGCGTGCGTGCGTCTGTTGCTCGGTCTCGTTCGTCACTCGAGTCGAAAGCTGATGGCGAAGGAGGGGGGGAAGGGAGGAAAAAAACGAGCGATAAAATGTTGGAGAGGATCGCCCTTTGGCTGTGAGTTTTCACTCGGTAACTGTCTCGACCTCTTACATATTTATAAAATTGCGGTTGAATCGAAATATTTTTTGCGCCAACGGACCGTTCGCGGAGGGGTTATATTATATCGACCGCGGAGGAGTAATTATCCTCAATCTTCAACTACCGCGGTGCGATCTGTTGTGGAATTATCCCGCTATTCTACTTTCATTTAGTTTAGCATCAAGTATTTTTCTTTAATGCCTCTAAATCTTCATGACGTTAATAAACACGAGAAATTCATTGTAGATACGGCTATAACTATTTGAAATAATGAGAAAAAATAATATCGGTCTAAGATACCGCGTCTCAGTTACATTATGACCATAATTTCACCCAAATGTTTAAAGGTCATAGTTCATTTCCACGCCGAAGGTTTTTCCAAGTTTTCGGTCGGACGTTCTCCCTTATGACACTAGGCTAACAAGAAAGCAAGTCATTATTACACGCAAAAAAAATTCATTAAACTAAAACGAATGCTTCAATTTCAATTAATCAAACTAATAAAAAAGCACGCCTGACGATGCGGTTGTAGCTTTTAAATCCGACTAATTTTTAGGAAAAATAACAGCAACTTCATCATTTGTCATGTACACCTGGCCCTCCTATAACGCGGGTTAGTTACAGCACGGTTTGTTTTTCACTACCAAAAATTCATAGAACGCGGGTTACGGTTCGCATCAACGCGGTTTGGTCGGACTTGGAATGTGGGATTCCCGATTGCTAAGCTAGAGAGAGACGAGCTGGAGGGCTCTTGCACTTCTTACCTGTTAAGTTTTCTTCCTTTCATTATTCGTATCTTCGTTTCTTTTTAATATTTAATACATATGATGGCTACCCCCATGAAGAAATCCAGGACTGCACCAACTCTAGAATCAGAGCTGCGTCGCTTGGGCGCTTTTAAAACGTGCACGAGTCAAGCATCAAGAAGGACGCAGAAAAAATTAGAAGCTCTGTGGCCCAGTCGTGCTCAATAGCTGCAAAGAAAACGGCAGGAGTGAGAAACCCATTGCTGAAAAAGATGTTGGCTATCTGGGGGGAAGAACAGAATCAAAAGAAGATGGCGATCAGCTCTTATACCATCCGTACAAAGGTGCTGAAGCTGTACGATCACGTACAGAAAGAAGGAGCAGGTCCTTCAACTGCCAAGCAATTCTCAGCAAGTAAGGGTTGGTTTGACAAGTTCAGAAAGCGTCAAAATCTCCATAATAACAATCTTAAGGATGAAGCTACTATAGTCGATCCAACATCGGAAGACTTATGGCCTAACACCAGTTAGCAGCAGCCAATAGGAGACTGTTTGTTTGGGAAGGTAGTGGGGAGGAAACCAGTCTCACTCCTGCTCTCGAAGAGATCGCATCGGACTGCGTTGCCGTTTCTACCGCCGTTTCCTTTTTATTTAGAAACTGCGTAGTATATCAGCTGAGCAAGAGCTGGCAGCGCGCACCGATATCTGCTCTCCCGCACGAAAGTTGAGAGGGGCGATGGAAGGGGAAACGTTCGTGATTGGCTACTTGCTCTAAGTAGGCCAAGAGACTTCCGAAGTGGGATCGACTATAGTGCTGATGACTTTACCGCTTCTAACTTCCCAGAAGAGTTTAAGGCTATTGTGAGAGATGAAGGATACAAACCACAGCAGGTTTTTGACGCAGATGAGACTGCCTTATTACATGAATATGAATAAGAGGAATTTTTGTTCTGGATGAGGAAGTGTGAAAGAGCACGGAACGCAACCCCCATTTCACTATGTAAAAAAAGAACAGGCTTCGCATAACGCGGATTCACATTACACGGTGCTGTACCAGAACGCACCCCCCGCGTTATAGGTGGGCCAGATGTATCATAAATTTTCCTACGCCGCAATAGAAAAAATGTTTACTACGAACTTATTTTCGCAAGTTATTAACGTATTCGTGTCCAGCATCACGGACTACTTACTCTTTGCGCAATTACTATTTTGTTTTAATTCAGGCAATAATATCGGAAACGGGGGAATTGGCAAAAGACACGCAGATATTGTGAGATTGGAAAACTCACCCGCACGGACTTTACTGATATACATATATAAATAAATATGTGTTCCAATAAATAGTGAAATATTTCAGACACGTGGTTTTGGAGTGTTTACTCTATTTAAAAAAAACGACATTTATGAACCTTATATCGCTCAACTTTCTCTTTTGATTCCAAGCCATTTGAGGATTCTTATCGAACGGACGCAGGTTATCAGAGACGTTATCGGATCCCCAAAAACTGACACAGAACAAAGAGTGTTCCGTGAATATAACCGAGCCGCCATGCGTAACTCCGACACACGTGTCAGCGTCCATCCAAATCGAGCCGATTCCTTGGTGTGTAAAAATGTACGAATAATAAAATTAATTTATTGCAAAAAAGGCCAAGGTTCATATACATAAATAAAATACAGGAAGTTATCCGTTTACGTTGCTCCAATTTAAGGTTTTTCGCCATAACTTCGCAAGCAGTTTACAGATAACCATATACTTCGAGTTGTTCCGATGTGGCGTTGTTTGGGAAAAAAACACTACCTCGATTCGTCCAACTCCCAATACAAAAAACAAGATTTTGGACAAAATAAATTACACCGGTCCCTCGCACAACGCGGAGGTTGCCTTATGAAAATTTTCCGTCTAATTTTAATCTAGTTTTTTTTTAATAGTGAAAGAAGGGATGTGTTCCACCCCCTCTCAAGCACTTTCCCTCTTTCAGGTCCAAAACTTCCTAATCTCTTTCTAATACAGATTTATCTGCAAATATTACATACAGTGTTTTCTTCTTTTATTTAATATTACAAACAAAGCGTTTGGCCTCTCCAAGATGTCTCTTCCTCATTCTGTAATCTGAAATTCCTCACCACAGACGCTATCAAAACGCTTTGTCTAAGTTTTTAATATTAGAATAATAACGGTGTTATAGCGAATCCGCGTTATGGGAAACCGTGTGATAAGTTGGTCAAGTTAAGGATATATATATATATATATAATAAATAAAGGCGTATAAATTGGATTGGGAATGGCGCTATTTTTTTCTAGATTGGTCTGTAACGTTCGGGACGCGTTTCAGAACTCTGTTCTCGTTTTCCCTATCGCTTACACGTCATTTCCTCCCTGGGTTGTCACCTCCCGGGTTTGACCCGAAGTCTCCGGGTTTTGAGACTAATCTCCGGGTTAAGGATATAATTCTCCGGGACAACAACATATGAAGTAGTGTGGAATATATCAATAAATAAATACGTCCCTCACATTTGTATGAATACTAATTAACCATTACGTATAAAAACACTTAATTATAGCAAAAACATACTTTACCTTCTTTGCCTTTGTGATCTCCGGGTCATTGACGAATTTGAGGTGGTAACCCTGTTTCCTCCAAGTGCATAATTTGTTTCTGGCGTTCTGTGGCATCTTCAGAAGTTCTAAATCGTCTTCATTTTCCGAAACCGCGAAGTACGACAGAATAACACGAAGGGAACGTTTCGGCGAAAAAGTCTCGTCAAGCCTTCAATTTATCAATTACTTTCATAACGAGAAGTGTCCTTTGGGACTGATTAAATATCTTTTTCTGCAGATTATGGGAAAAAATATCCTTAGGAACGTATTTTCAACGTGTATAGTTAAGTCTCAAGGAAAATGAGGTTGAATTTCCATCGTTTCGTTTAACGATGAAACTACCGTAACTATTTCTTCGTCGAGGAATTTTCACTGTCATTTTCTCACATAAATAACGCTCGCCAATAAATAATACGCGGCATTCAATAAAGAAGAACTCACGGAATGAAATTATTTCTGCATTAGGCGCAGAAATTTTTCTGTTAATACGAAAGACCATCCTAAAATAATGGTTATGCTGGATGGCAACGGTAAAATTTAAAGCGGTGAAGAAGCTACAGACGAGAGTCTTTTAAGTCGCAAAACTAAATCCAGTAATTTCAACTCCTCCGAATTTTTATAAAAAATGAAAACCTACATGTTTTTTTAGGCTGATGAGGTTTTCGCGTGCCATCAAAACTATTATCGTGAACGTACTTAAAAAAAACTACGCTTTCAGCATTAAGGAAATCTCTTAGCTTTCCCGTATACCGAAAATAAACTCGTTGGTTACCGAGAGAATTTTTTTATATTGTCTCTTCTGATTGACGAGGCAAGGGATTTAAAATGTTCTTGCAAAACCATCAACCAAACAGCTGCTCGCACGTTCATCTCACGAAATATCGCAATTGTCAGGTTTTCTTTTTTTCGAGAAAATTGCAGATTTTCCATATCCTATTTCTTTTTGCACATATTTTATACTTCGCTAAAATATTTGGCCTTGAGAGAGTAGGCACAATTTTATTTCCAGTAATTTGGCAGCCCTGGTTAAGTTATATGACATATAACATATGGTCTAAAATTTTAAATCCTCAAGGATAAAACTCTAAAGATTACTACTTCACCGCAAAATAAAGTATTTTATAGCAATTTTTTCAAAAATAAAATGCGAATGCTGGAGGTCCCATGTTGAAAATGTTTCTCTTTACAAAGTTGTGAATTTCGCGTTTTTGTGCATTGAAATTTTCATGTAAACGAATCGCGCCTTCCTTCATATTCTCACGTAACGATCTCCTATTTTTTCATTAAAAACGACTGAAATGTCTCCGGCCATACAGAAGCGATAAAACGCTTTAACCGTTTCTTCGGTTTTCGAAGGTACTTTTTTAAGGCAAGATTATTTTTTCGAAAAGATGGAAACAGAAAATCATGGACTAATTGGTTAAGATAATCGCTTATGAGGTGGAAGCGCAAATGAGGTATTTTGACGCTCCGGACGAAAATATTCTCCAGCGCTCCAAACTACAAATTTTTTTGTTATGTTTTAAAGGCGCTCACTGATTTATTCATTTCTCCGCAAAGATTATTGACGATAAAAAAATTCAATTTCATTGATATTCCAGACTGATCCGCGATATAAATAGCAACTCAACATTTATATACTTAGGAGAAGAAGGGAAGCCAAGAGGGCTTTTTGACCTGGACCTCAAGCTCAAGGGGGGCTAAATTTGCGTCCTAATGCTTAATAACAACTGTGAAATTGCGCGATAATTAGATTTTTCCTCAATTTTTTAAAATTTGCATGGATTAAGGCTGGAATAACATTTTATAAATAAAAAATATAAAATTGCATTTCACTGTTTTTAGATAATGATTGTATTATTTTGCTTTCATGTGTTTTCATTACGTTCAGGGGCCTCAAAATCTGGGAGTGACCCTGGCCTCTCTGAACTCCTAAGAGTAAGTCTTTCAACCGGTGTTATGAGTATCCCTAGGTTTTTATCTTTCCTGTTTATTTTTGGCATAATTTAAATTAACTTAAGCTATCAATTTAAACCGGATGTTAATGATAGTAGGATAGTGGCCGGCCAAAAATTGGCCCGTCTTATAGTCTGTTCACTAGCTGAAGTCTCTTGGCCTACTTAGAGCAAGTAGCCAATCACGAACGTTTCCCCTTCCATCGCCCCTCTCAACTTTCGTGCGGGAGATCAGATACCGGTGCGCGTTGCCAGCTCTTGCGGATTTTCGCCTTCAGCTGATATACTACGCAATTTCTAATGGCAACGCAGGCCGATGTGATCTCTTCGAGAGCAGGAGTGAGACTGGGTTCCTCCCCACTACCGTCCCAAACACACCGTCTCCTATTGGCTGCTGCTAACAAGGCCAAGAGACTTTAGCTAGTGAACCGACTATTAAAAAAAAGTTTGCCACCCCTGATCTAAGGGACAACCCCAAGACTTTGACACACCGTGCAACAAATCGGTTATACGGTACCTCGAGCCGACCCTGTAAAGAACATTTCCTCTAACCATATCGGAGATGGTTCGTGTCTCACCAATCGACAAAGGTTTTTTTTTTTTATACAACCGCTCCATTCCACCATTTTGACTTATCGATATATAAACGACTACGTGAAACACCCTCTTGGTAACAAAATAAGATACACTTTTTTAAAAATAAACAACGTAAATCAACTACCTTAACACGCGTAGATACATTTATTCGTCGAAAACTTGTATTTTTATGTTCCTAAAAGTTCCCTCTCGGTTCTTCTGAGAGCAGGAAACACAGGTGAACTTTCACCCCGTGAGATTCCTTTCGGGTGCTCCGGCGCTCACACTCCGTGAAAAGATTTCGTATCGCTGACCTCACTGAAAATAATAACCGCCCGATCTCTACGAAAGATTAACTTCTCCCTTTTTAAAAAAAAAAATACCTATTAATGAGGTTCGTAAAAAATTCATGGTCTGGGGCGGTAGTAAGTATTAACGCAATCGTGAAAAAAATAACGAAAAATCAGGAGGAAACCCGACATAATCGATATCTGTAAAAAATAATAAAGGAAAAAACAGAGAGAAAGAGAAATAGTTTGGAAAGTGGCTTTTCTTTTCGACCTTTTTGTTCCTCCGTCGCTCAGACGGCGGCAATTCATACAAAGGGGGGATATATATTTTGGTAGAAGAAAAGAGAGCGTCCTTATCAACCCTTCCCATCTACAAAATGATACGTCCGCGGAACTTTTGAAGGAAACGCTGGCGAATCTCGATAAGGCGGTGCGTCCGCACGCACGCAATTTCCCTCAATCTCACCCATCCCCGTTATTCGGACGGGAAGTTAAAGAGGGAATCCCTCAACGATAATAAATCGGCTAAATTACGGCGATAAAGGTGTCGAAAACGACCGCTAATTGATCGCAATGGCGAAACAATCGCACCCCGAGTAATTCACAATCGCTCATATATCTCTCGGTCGGATTACATCGATTCGAAACGAATCTTAATCGCGTCTGTTTTACCTTTCCTCGCCGTCTTACGAGAAGTGAGTTCGTGTTCGTTTTAGATTTTTTTTTTTTTTAAATAGAGAGGTGCGAAATTTTTTCGGATAAATCGAGCGAGGAGTAGGTACCTATAGCGTCACGCGGGTGTACGCAGGAATGGAAAATTTAGTTGTTTTTTTTTTGGGTTCCTTTTATGTTCGGCCTAAATCAATAATGGCGAACCTACGGCAAGCAAAACGATTTTGGTTGGCACGCCAACGAAATGCGAAAATCAATCTAAGCATTTATCGTACTGATTTAGTGCCGCAAAACGATTTGTGTTATTTAGTTAACTATCGTAAACATTAGTTTTACGGTTACAAATTTCAATCTCTTATGTCTTGATCACGAATTTAATTTAGTTGGCACGCAAAAAAAAATCAAGGACTTTTTGTGGCACGCGAAGCGAAAAAAGGCCAAAAATTTCAGTAATATTGGCACAAGGGCAACAGAAGGTTCGCCATCACTGCCCTAAATAATACCGAAAAGGACGATAAAGTACTTTGATTAATGAAGATTCAACATTACCTGTCATAACGAATTCTAACATGTGTTTTCACTGTATGTCGATGGTTTACGGACAAGCTCAGTGTGTCCCCAAATCCTCAATCTCCCCAGTTCTTCAGATTCAACACTATATAAAAATAATATTACGCTCTTCCATTTAAGTATTCTGGTCTTCATATTTACTCTGAAAATCTATAGTTAAAAACGCAATCGCAATCTGTAGTACATTAAACCCAAGGGATAAAGGTACTTAAGAGACACACATATTGATATTATTGAGAATTATAAACAAATTTCACGATAAAATAAACCATATATATATACATATCAATAAACGCAAATAAATATTCATTTCAATTTATCAATAATTTTTTTTAATAACTAAAACAATAATCATAACAAATATAACATAGCTGTGTATTTTATTTTTAGAACTCAATCTTAATACCTGGAGTTAAAGAGGCTTCTGGAATACCATGTACGTTCAGTTAGTGCAAAGATCTTTCTTTTTTCTCGAAATCGATTGGAAGGAAGCGTCTTGGAACGGCAATGACAGAAGTACTTCTTTATATCCGCGGCAGGGGTCGCGAACCTATGACCTTCCTGCGGTCCTCAGCAGCGTTTTATGCTGCCCGCGAAGCTTCAGCGTAAAAGGGATTCATAAATGCTAACATCAAAAGTTTCGTGTTTTCAGATTAAAATGAAATTTTGACATTAGTAATTTATTCTGACTAGATTTTTGTTAATGCTGCACCACAGAATCTGTGGATAACTTCTATATAAACACATCCAAACTGTTAAAAAATTATTAAAACTATATGTGTGTGATGTCATGCAGAAAAGGATACTGATCCCTGGTATACAGAATAATTATAAACAAAATTAATATTGAAAAACATTATACAAATAATAGAGAAGTTCCATCGTCTTTCTTCTGTAATATCACTTTTTTATACAAGTGATCAGTACACATAAGACATGGGCGGATCTAACCAAATCTGTGTCATAATGGTAAAAGTATTCAGCCAATTCATTAGGGATTATCAATTTGTGCACGTACACATTACCCGACCGTTTTGTGGCTACACCAGCTATTGAAATAATGTATTTCATACAACCCATAAACCGAGCTCGATAATTCATTTTTTGAATATCATTAGACTTTCAAATTAAGTTAATTTCTCACCTGAGGTGATCGTTTAATTTATGACGGTCGATCTGAATAGTATAGCGTTTCAGACGCTCGGTGCTTTCTCTCGAATAGGCCAAGATATAGCGTGTTGTCGTCATTATCCTGATAGCATCGGATAATCTGATCTTGACGGACCTGTTTTATAACTAAATTTTTATTTGAAAGTAGCACCTCCTCGAGACAGTTGCTCCGCGCGCCATTAAACCGCATAATAGAGCTTCCCAAAATCTTGGTTTGTGTCTCCCTCACCTGCGCTATTTGTAATTTAATTAAACGTTTTTTATTGCTTTATATGAATAACCTGTCCGGAGTCGTTTGCGACTCCGTGTTTAGGACGCAATCAAATGGGAGAAGGAAAGGGATAACGACGCCTTGTATAAGGTCTACAGAAAATACCCTCGGGTGTTATTGGAAATTACGGGAGACGACAAAGGATCGGGATTCAGCTACTATGCCATTATATTTACTCAGAGTTGTCGCTTTAAGACAGATTTCTGTCTTGCTCTATACAGAACATGCGTTTTGGGGAACGCAAGGTTAGTGGCTTTTGAAAAAAGGGCTTGTGCAAAACTTTGTTGCGCAAATTAGATAAACCTTATGAGAAAAATTGCGTGTTCGTGTGGGTTAAGAGCTTTTTCACGTCACACACATTTGGTGCGACCCAAATTCAGGTCTACATACAATCTGCAGGGTGGCCCACGAAATGATCCTCCATTAAAACCTCGAAAAGAATAAGCCATCTTGCATACTGGCGGGAAAACTCGTGCTATCCAACCTCGAGTTAGCTACACGGGACTCACATGCCTCCTGGCGGTATCTCCACAAACTAGTGCTTTCACCCATGCGATTCAATCATCGTCCATATCATAGCTGCTGTTTCATTATAAAAACAAATAGGGGATCATTTCGTGCGCCATCCTGTAATACGAGTTGGGGAGTACCGTAACAATGGAGGAGCGAGCGGATGGATCGTCCTGGAAGCCCAAGCGAAGGGGTCGGCAACCGGCAAGTAGCCGCCATATATTTTATTATAAATATTCATATAAATGTTGTTGTTGGATCGAATTCACGCATTTATGGTAATAAATACAATATATACTCATTGTACATCAAGGCATTGTTTTTACAATTACGAGAGCACTGGTATGCTACTCTAGAAACTTCAACCTAACCTTCAGTCGTTCCTTTTGTTAATTTTAAAGCTTTAAATATATAAATTTTTATCCAAAATGGTAGAAAATAATTTCGCCTATCACAAAAAAATATTAACGTAACATTACAATTTCAAACAAAATAAATGAACCGCGCCTAAAAATAAAAATCCGAGCAAAGTACCGTTTAGAAAAGCATTTCAACGCTGACATTCTCATGGGGAGTGATTTTACTTCAGTCGAATTAATCTATCGCAGTTTTTCTCCAGAAATACCGATCCCCATGTTTTTGCCTCTTAAAATTAAAAAGTTCGATCGTATTAATAAATGGGGGGAAAGGGTAAACGAACGATACGTCACAAGAAAGCGACCACATCTGTCAATCGCCTTATCGAACAAGAAACATTTAAAGAAGAAAATATCGACATTTAAGCTTTTAACAAGCGCGATACAGAATCTCCTACTGCACTCGGGAGGAAATGCTCTACGAGGTTTAGTTTGGTGGGTTCATGAAACGGATAATTAAAGAGGCGGGAAAAATAAATATGTCAGAAATCGCACTCGCTGTAATAAGCGCCGAGAGCGGAATATGCGATCCAATCGATTCAATTACGATTGGAATGACAACAATGATAAAACATGCCGACGGATAGGATCAATGCTGAACGCCCTCTCCGTATATCCTTTTGATGAAGATGGTTTCGCCCTATTTTCATGTTACTATTCATCAGTAAGCGATTTTTACGTCAGATAAATATCATCGGAATATTTAAGTAGCGATGGCGGCAGATAATTAACAAAGAAACTACGTCGTACAAGGCGTGACGCGGAAGTTTCAGGGCTGACTTTTTTGTGGATTTTGTAGTATCAATACGCAGTTGGCGGCATTAGAAATTTTGTCTCTGACTTCTCGTTACCTGTACTGCACTGTAACCGTGTGTTACTTTTTATTTGTGCTGTGGAATGTTTTTTTGCCGTGGTAAAAGAATGGTTTCAAGAGTGGAACAGCATGAAAAAATCTGACCCAGATCCAGGAGCCACTTAAAAAACCTAAGGTAAAGGGTAGATTCCAACGCGATGCGATTTAACATTTAGATTATTTAAATCTGTATAAGTAACGTGCACGCGAGGAAAAGATATTACCTACTTAGTAACTCCAGTGAATTAACAATATATGTGTAGCAGAAAAATATAATCGCCAATGGTGAACGAGCGCCTGGGCGTATTTATGTATGTATAGGTGTATGCGTGTGTAAGATAGAGGAAATTATCAGGGTAGTTTGAAGAAGAGAACGGAGGAGACGATGGGTTAGGTGAAAATGAATGGGAGACTGTAAAAGCCGAAAGAAAGGGGATGGTAGAGAAGCAGGTGGATGGAGTGAGATATAGCCAGAGGACCAACCCTTCTCACTCTTATTATACACAATTCACTCATCCCCCTCCTCCAGACTTATAGCCCTGATATAATTCCTGAGGACAAGTATGAGAACGGCATATGCCCCTGACTACCATTTATTGTAAATTATTGACCCAACCTCCTTATAAAATGAGACGGGAAACGTCTCGTTTGCAAGATTCTTCGTTTCTGAGTCGGGGGAACAAATGTATGTCCGTGTTCGTATCGGCCATTTCTCTCGGCGCATAATTTCTGGATTTATGAGACGTTCTGCGTAAATTAAACCGTTCTTCGGGGCTGTAATTTTTTATTCGTGTGACGGCAATGGTACGTTATTGAATTCGAATGATGTCTCTCGAAAAAGTTAGAGCTCCTTATTTAAACGAGATATCTTACATATAAGAAGATTAAAATGTTATCCCTTTTTCAATCTTGAAAGACGCATTTTAAAAGTTGTAATCATATATAAGAAAGAATAAGCACGAATTAATTTTAATACAATTTTTGTTTTTTTTTAATTTTCTCAAGATTAACGTCGTCTTGTTATGGGCCGCGTTAAAAAAATTACTATGCATAAAATATAAATTGAATAAGGAGAAACTGTGAAACCAATTTTTTTCTCCTTCGCACATAAATGCTACTGTCTAGCGTATGAGTGCCCATTACGTCTCCCATGGGCGACCGGTCGCCTTTTAGGAGGGTCTGTGTCGCCCACGCACCCATCCAGGCATTAAGCTTATTATCCTGAGTAAGGAGTTCCATTTTATAATATGAACTTAATTATATCAAAAACTAGAAATGCTCTCACTAATGAACATCTCGAAGACTATTTACTTCTCTCTGTTTCTAGTTACATGCCCAATTACCATTCGCAGCTGAAGATATACAGTGTAAACGTGCCCATAATCGCGCAAATGAAGATTAAATTAAATTAATCATTTGTATAATGTTTTTCGATGTATAATGTATATTAAATGCATTTTGCGGTAAATTTGTAGTCTAATTCGTTCTTAAAATCCCTTTTTATATATTGAAAAAATAAGTAGCCCGCAAGACAATTACCAGGATGAAAGTACCCCATAATATGAAAAAGTTTGGGCACCCCTGGTCTAGCATATGCTCCAATACACATAAAATAACATATTTTACTTTCTATGAATTTAGAAAACTTGACAATATTTGTCATCCTGCATCATCATTAAATCTTCGATCTGTTCCTTATTACTTTTAAAAGCGAAAAGGGTTATGGTTGAATATTATCTCAGATTTTACAGATCGAGGTGAACAGCTATTATTTGTGTGCCAATTTTAGTAAATGGAATTATTACTATTACTAACTAATTCCAGTATTTAGCCCCTTTATTCCTAATGGTTTAGCTGCAGAAACACAAATATAAAATTATTTTCCAGCAGACGTGATATCTTTTCTTGAAACCGCAAGTGAACATGCGTTAAACGTGCAGCACTGCCAAATTCAAAACATAAGTCATTCGATTGACTCTTTCTGTATTACTGCGTGTTGTGTCGTATTGAAATGTAAATAGGATACATGTATGTAGGTATAAAATTTTTCATGGTGGCATTCGTTACTGAATAACGATACTGTAAAACCTGAATATTTTTTCGTAGATCAGGATAAGAAAAATCAGCATTTCGTTTCTTTTTATAACTATGCATCTAACGTCGAAATCGTCAAATAAATACGAGTGAAATACTGAAAAGACTAAAATTTACTGCATTAACTAAGTTACAAGCGTTTAATAACATTTACTTCTGTCATTTTCCGATCTACATCAATTAAAATATATTTTTTATCCGTGGATAACGTAAAATGATTAAAATCGAATGGACGATCTACAGAATTAAACAGCTCTTACATCAGGAAATGTAAATATTATATTTGACATGCCATTTTTGAAATGCATTTCGCCAGAAGACAATTTTCAATAGACCGAATATCGCATTTCAGACGCATTTCAATCGATTCCAAAAACATAAAATTCTAAAGAAATCTCGTCTTCTTCGCAAAAAAAAAATACACGCACCTCCCCTCCTGATTCACAGCGGCTGAACACGAAACCCTGCGGGCATCGGAAGCAATAGGTACCTTCTCATAAACATCGCCCAAATATGCGAAAAGGACCTAAGGGTGCAAGCACTCATTATTCATCCAATAGACATCTGAGACGAGAAGGAGAGAGGATGAGAAAGAACAAGACAGTGCATACAGTTCTAACCGCACATCGCGTGCGGGTGAGGCATTACTTCTCGATACATTAATTCTTCAAACCAAAGGCATAACATACGCTAAGCCGATAGGAATCGCGAAAAGGAGAGAGAGCGCGTTAAATGATATAGTAGTAAGCCGACGAGAATGACCGAACCGATGGTAGAAATATCCTGATGGTTATCGTGTCCCTTAAGGATACGTCACCCTGCGATGGTATTTCCTTTTTCTCCCCCGCACGACGCTTGGTGGAGCGAAATTAACGAGACATAAGCTCTCACATACACACGCAAAGGGTTCCATTTTACGCCGCCATAACCCGAATAAATTGGCGGGAAGATGTAGAAAGATGACCGAGTATGACTTCCGAGTACGGATCGTAATCTGAGCAATATACACTTTAAGTTTTCCTTTTAAGTGTTTTCTCCATCACACCTCTCACTCTCTCTCTCTCCCTCTCCAAATCCCTCAATCGCCTTTAAATCGGACTGGGAAAACGGGTCGAAAAATAAAAGAAAAGATCGACATTCGTTTCCACTTAAGTTTTTTGCCGCGCTCGAGAGGGAAAAGGCTCTTCAAAATTTTAATTTATCGAGGGTCTTGAAAGGGATAATTAAGATGGATGTGGGAGAAAAGGGAGATCTTGGCGGTAATAAGCACCGAAAGAAGAATTTGCGATCTAAATGAGAACTTAGATCAGTGTAAATGCGATTGGTATGATAAAAATAATGAAAATAACGCATCGAGAGACCAGAACAAATAGGTACCATTAAGTGCTGAATATCCTCTGTGTATTATCTTAATGATGATGGTCAGATAGGCGTTTTTGCATCAGATAAATAGGACTATTTAGGAAGAGGTAATAGCATAGAATGCGTATACTCGTCTCTCATACCAAGGTGGATATAAAACAAGTGAGGGAAAAATTGCAGAGCAAATTACGCAAGACACTTTTTTTCACCGACTCCTATCTTTCAATTGGAATAAATAATTGCAGATGTGATGTATTGTCGGTTGCCTACATTTATAGCAGTGTGCTCTTTTTTTCTGACTTTATTATTTTTCCGACTATTCTCCAGTAGCTGATTTTAGATCCACCAAATTTATATTAAATGTAGCCCTAACGTCGAACTTTCTATCCTGTAATCTGAAGTTTGTAACTTATGGAATTCTTTAGTTATTCTGTACACGAACAGACGGACGGATGAATCGAATACATAACCGATTTATTTTTTTAGAAAAAAGCGCTTAAAATGGTTAAAACTTTCATTTATCAAATAATTCGAAGGCGACTGATTTGTATAAGGTGTGACCCAGAAGTTTCAGGCCTTCATTTTTTGTGGAAATATTTGAAACTGTACTCATATGGCGAAACTAAAAAATGTGTCTCTGACTTTTTCTTATATCATGAATGAGGCACAATACTGTCTTATGCCTAATTTTTCTTGCAGCAGTTTTTAACCGCCGTCATAAAAATTGTTCCAAAAGTGTTGACCGAGAAGACAAGACGAAAATTTATTCTGATCACAACCAAGAAATTCAAGAGGACGAAAGCCTTCTGAAACGTGCCATTCGTGAAGATTGATCTTTCAGTAAAATTCATAGAACAAATTTCGAAGTCTTCAGAAAAAAAACTCCTTCATCACTAAGACCAGAAAGACATCGTATTCATCGGACTTCGCCTAATGTAACTTCTTGTTCTCCAAGTTCGAAAATCCTTCGAACGGTGGGCACTAGATTTGAGTACAAATCAGACAAAAAAACGTAGGCCATTCTGACTCAGAATTTATGAGGAAATTTGCAAAGCAATAATTATAAATGTTTCCAGGTATGGCAGCACTGTTGGAAGAAGTGTATGGCTCGGAAAAGTGAATATTTTGACGAGGACCGTGTTAAAATCTTTTCATTTCTTACGTGCGATTTTATACGTAATAATATATTCGGGAACTTTTGGATCACACCCCGTAATTTTCCACTTCACTTTAGGACACCAATGTTTCGCTTCTTCAGACCATCTTCGGGACATGAATTTGTTTCGAAAAATTGCATTTTCTTTGAAATTATTATGGATAAATTGCGCAAACTATCCCGAAAATATTCTGTTAATTTATATTTAATTTTTCTGTCATTTATATTTTCGTCGCTGATATTTAGCTATCCATTTCCCCGAGATGGAAGGCGGAGAAAACTCATCAATATTTAAATACACACGACTCTCAAATCCAACCAAAATTATTTAACTTTAAACGCTTTGTCAAAATATCATTTAGTAGTTTTAAATTTTGCAATATCCTATGGAAAGGCAATGAAATGTGTAGAAGGTTCGAACATGAGGAAATGAGTAGTTTCGGAAGTTATCCATAAGAAAAACACGAAACAAATAAAAACAAAAGTGCAAAACCGAACAGATTAAGGGATACAAATTTGCGCATTTACGTCTCTAAGAAAACAAACTGATGTAGTAATGTTCTCGCAATGCTTTCTCTTCTTTAAGCTAAATCCGTTTTTTACTGCTTTTGGCTTCGGATAAGCATTAAACTACTGCAATTTTCCGTCTCAAGTCTTATTATATACCTATCATTTGTTTCTCCCTGCAGAGCTGAATGATAACTATCAAATGAACATCGGTAATAACTACGCAAATAGCATATAACCTCGATATATTCGCATAATAATGACGTGAAATTACGTCGAGCGTGCGAATAATATTGCTCAATGATCTTCATTCTTTCATATACGTACATGTGTATTTACATCAGTTAAAAAATGTTTCAGAATGACATAGAACCAGTCAACTTCAATGATTTCCAGAACTACTGGCAAAATCTGATAGGAAAAAGTTCAAAAGTTATTTTCAAATGAGATGTTATGAAATTATATTATATATGTAGTGATGTGATAATTACGATATTATGCTTTGGATTTGTATGATGATGTATATAGGTCATATGCGATGTTACGTAATGATGATATATGATGATGACATTATTAAGTATGAAATTATACATATAATGTGATAATTTATAATGTTATAATAGTGTTGATATCACCAAATGGCAAACTCGGATAAACCTAAATAGGCTTTGCTGGACCACATTGCATTGCAAAGACTGTAACTATAAATGTTACCCATATACTTGGCATATTATATTATAATTAAGTATTTTATTATAATTGTGTATTGTAATTACGTGTTATACTATGATTATGCATCGTACTATTATTATTATTAAATTATGATTATCTCTGAAAAAATAATGTTTTCATAGCAATAAATGAATACGTGTTTACGGTATTTAGCGAGTTTTGCCAAAATTTTCGAACAAAAAAGTTTCGGGTAGGAATCCGATAAAATAACACGTTTATTCCCATCGGATCGACCGCATTCGCGAAGCATCGCACGCGTCCCCAAAACACACCGAAATAGCCACCCAGTACGACATCGGATAATAGGACACATTTTAACCTTCCAGAGGTGGAGTAGAAAAAAATAAGACAAACCTCCCCCCCAGGCTGGGCAGCCTCTTGTAATCTCGTGGTAAGACAGGAGGGGGCGGGAGGGAGGGAGAGAGGGAGGGAGGGAGGGAGAGAGGGAGGGAGAGATGGAGGGAGAGAGCGCGGGGGCGGGATAAGATGCGAATAGGGGAGGAAGAGAGAGATAGAGAGGCCCCCGTGGTGTGGTTTTGAAGCTATAGGGCCTAAAGGGAGCGAATACATAAGGGCGCGAGTGGTGGCCTCTGGCCAAGACACGAGCAGCGACACAGGAGAAGAAGGGAGAGAAGGTCGACTGGACGTAAGGGGGAGGGGGGGGGGGGGGGTGGAATTGACACGATCGGAGGAGGGGAAGGGGGAGGAGAGAGAGGGGTGGAAAGGGAGGAGGGAGGAAGTCGCCAAGCGGTCAGAGGGGAGAGCCTCGGAGGTAAAAGGGGGGGTGGAGGGTGGGTGTGGAAGGCAAGGTGCCAATTCGTCTACCTCCTTCCTCCACTGTTGTCGCCGTGTCTCTCCATTTCCCTCCCCACCTCTTTCTCTCTTTAGCCCGTCCACCCACGCCACCTATAACTCGCCTGCGTCATCCCGACATATCCCGTTTCGTCACAGCTAAGGCACACACTCTCCCTATCTTTCTCTCTCTCTCGCCCTTTTCCTCTCCCTCACTTCTTCCAACTGCCTCTTTGTTACCTTCTCATTTTTCCTCCCTCTCTTCATCTTTTGTCTCTCCCCCTTCCACGTTCTTCCCCTGACTTTCATTCTCTCTCATAATTATCTCTCTATCCCTCTCTTCTCCTCTCTCTTTCCTCTCTCTCCTCATTATTTCTCCCTCCCTTCTCCCCTCTCTTTGCTATCTTTATCTGTATATCTCTCTCATTATCTCTCTCTTCCAACTCTCTCCCTCTCTCCTTCTCTCCCTCATTATCTCTCTTCTCCTCTGCCCTCCCTCTTTCTCTCCATCTCTCTCCCTATCTCTATGTAAGAAGGGACTATGTAGTCTCAATTTTGCCCGAAATAAAGTCGTTTGTCTGTCTGTCTGTCCGTCTCATTCCTCTCTCATCCATCCCTCTTTCTTCCCCTTTCCCTCTCCTCTCTTTCCTCATTCTTCCCTCTATTTCCGTAGAACTCTACTTTTCTCTCCCTCTCTCCCTCCTCTCTCCTCCCTATCCCCCTCTCCGTCTCTCTCCATCTCCTCTTTTCTCCATTCCTATTCGATCTGTGCTCACCGCTCCCTCTTTCCTTTCCCCAATCTCCTCCTACCTCATCCTTCCCTTCTATCTCTTCTGAATTCTACGACAATCTCATACTCTCCTACTCCATCTGTACTGTATTGTTCCTTTTTTCACACTCGACAAGTATGGCTTCAGCGGTGTTATCGCTTCTCTCTTAACCTACTGACCGTGCAGTGAAGTAAATCCAAAGGAGGATTATCGCGCCGGAATTGTTTTTCTTTTTTGAGTTTTCCTGTGAAATCATGCGTGGGCCGGATTTGTAAGGAACTTTATTTTATACTAAGTTTGATTATGTTAACTGGATGATATTAAGAAACAAAAAACACACTATCCTATTTTGAATCCGATGAGCACTCCAAATGTGTTCGGTAATTTTTTGCCGCGTTGCGTTTTGTTCATGATGCATTTTCTTTTTAAGAAAAACGAATTTCGTTTCATTATTCGTTACGTGTTTAACATCCATAAACCATTAAAGGGGCGCTGTTTCCGCTTCAAACGAATTAAATTTATGCCCTCCATGTTTCGTAATCTTCATCATTATCTCCCTTTCAAGCTCACTGCTGGACGAAGGTCTCTCATGAATCTTCCACGCATGCCTATCCATTGCCCGTTTCCTTTCATGTTATACCTGAAAATCCGTTTATTTCATCCCCAACATCTCTCCCGTCTTGATATTCTTTTTTTTTTAGGCCGGCTCCAGTCGCTTAGGATCCAGCGTAGAATTTACTTCGTTCGACCGTGTTAATTTTTCAAACAAAACGTTGGGATCATTGACATTTCAGATCCCTCACTCTAACAAGCGTCATTTGTCGCAGGAACTCGTTAAAGCCATAAGTTATTCGCTCATCGGATGGTTCCTAACCTTACTGCTTATCATTTATTTGTATCGGGCTAAGCTCCTGCGAGATTCTTTCGCCCTTTATCCATGGATTGGCCTGCCTAGTTGTTTTGTAGTAAATATATTAGCATAATATAAATGAATTACTTCAATAAATTGTTTAATTGTTTTAATAAATTATTTCAGTACATTGCGATAATACAAGTGAAGTTTTAATAACGTATTTTGCCTCAATATGTATAATTAACAACAAAGTATACTTTCATTTATTAACAATCGATATGTATTAATTGAGTAATGTCAGACACACCCCCAATGTGCAAGATTTTTTTCTTCATTCATAAAAATACCTAAATATACACCGATTTTATTAGTTTTTTCTTTATTCGACGGCTGAAACTTTATACTATCTTATTTTTGCAATGTTTCCGTGTAACACGGCCGAAGTTTTCAGAAATTCACTTTCTTTTTCTAAATTTTGTGGATTTTTTGTACTCTTTCCGGGCGTTGGAAAGGCGACACTCATTGTTGCCTCCGATTACCCAATTATCGTCGATTAAGCTTTCAAATAGACGGAAGAATAGCGTCGTTCACTTCGCACTTTTGTTTAAGCATCGAAATTTTTGTTGTAGCGACAATATTTATATATAGCAACTTAAATAGTTACTGATAAATGGGCAACTAGTCTATAATATTAATTTAGCAACCAATGAGTTTATAAACAAGTCACTGATACAGTCGGACTCTGTTAATATGATAATTTATATATTGTTTTCGTTATAAAATATTTCGATCCCATAAGAAGACGTAAGGCCCTTAAATATGATGTATCTCTCTAGGCAATAAGTGAAATCTGTATGAATTTCATTAGCATTAAATAAATGACTCTGTGTTATTAAAGTAACGTTTAAAACGTCACTGCTGTTTATAAAGGCATGTAATCCGTAAATATGAATTTACATACCCAAGGCTACAGTTACGCAACAATAGCCTGCACAGAAGTAAATGTTCATAGAGGAAAATATGAAATACTATGGTTGACTGCGTAAGCACGGACGCGATTAACTGAAGATACATAACTCGGAACCTGCCATAAAGGGAAGATCCATCGGTGAGCGCATTGCATGTGTTCCATCGACCGCACGTCAACAAAAACGCGAGCGCCCCTAACGGTGAACCTCGTCCCTTTGATGCAAATCCCATCCATTCCTGCCGATGACTTAGCGCTATGATCAGAGGATTGCACACACGCTCGCAAACATGCATCTTACCCCGCAACAAGGAGAGTATGAGCGACCACGGCCATCCATCCTAAAAGCCCTCCTTGCGCGCCTTCTCTCGAGTCTCGTACTTTACGAGATGCCGCCTCAACCGCCTTACTCCTCCTATCCCCCTCTTCCCTTAACCCATTGACCACTCACTTTCAATCCCTTAGAAGCCCATAACCATCAACCTCACAAACACAATGCTTTCCCATTCTTACCGCGCCTATGCTCATATCCTGTCTAACTCACCCCACCTCAATCACCCCGCCATCTTTTTCCATCTCCGAGGAGAGTTTATGGAAGACTCCGTTCGTACATCCATGGCGCCACCTGTCTCCTTGTTTCCTCCTACCATGTTCATCTCGCATTTTTTTCTCATCCCAAAGGATGCCACCACTTCGTGCCTTGCCCGCTCTTTTGAACTCTGGCGCGTTCCTTTTCCCCGACTTCTCCCTCTCTTCTCTCAATCCCATTCTCCTTAGGTGTGGGGTTTCCAAGCGATCCCTGCCTCCGCAACCACGAAGTATCAAGGGAGAGGATGAGTCAGTGTCAAAGGTGCCGACTGATTAACATTCCGATAGTAATATATGGACTCTCGAGATATAGGGAGAGGGGGATTGTGCGTGTGTGTTTGTGTGTGTGTGTGCGTGCGTGTGTGACAGGAAGGTAACGAAAGAAGGAGTAACAAAAAACGTAAAATCGAATAAGACGGAAAATAGATACCTTGTGAGAGATAAGCGCTTCAAAATATCTAATTGAAAAATAGATTTTATCTTTACGTCTGTTTTCAATGGGTCTAGTGCATGCTTTATTCATCAGCCATATCTCTCTATATTATAAATTCGTAATGGTCAAGATGCGTAACGCTCTAATTTTGAGAATAACTCGATTATAAATAAACTTAGAAGCCTGAAATTTCTCAGGAGTTCAGTGTTGATGAATCTTTACGTTATGACTAAAAAAATTTCGAAATAGGTCACGGGTTCGATTCCAGAGGATGAAAGCCGTTTCCCGTTAGATAAAACGTAAAAATCACCTTTTTTGTTGGAAGGCTTTAATTCTTTTACTCTTTAAAATATCTTAAAATTAAGTTATCGACATGAAATTTGCGCTTAAACACGCCAAAATGAATTAGAATTCTTATTCTTACCGTCGAATACTCAATCTCATTCGAATTCGGTCATATTTTGAATTTATACTCGAGTTTTGGTAAATTTTTTAACACTTCAATAATAAGATTCCATGGCTACCGATATTGTTGTCCGCGGTAATCTTCGTGCATATGCACTTAAATAATCGCTTAAAGATCGAAAATAAGATTGAAACTTGCTCGAAATGAACGAAGATATGAATTTAATGAAAATAAATCGAACGCAGTAGTGATGTTATTTATATTTTTTTATCTAATTTACTAAAATGCTATTTCTGGTTGTCTCTCTCTTTTTAACGCTCTAAACCTCAGCCATTTCTAATCTCAAGGAATTTCAACCCTCTAAGTTTATTTTTTATCGAGTTATTCAACTAATTTTCTTAATTTGTTATTAAAAACCAAACATACATCCCTTATAAAATATATTCATTAAACTCATATTCAATACATTCCCGTTAAACCAATCTAAATCCAACAGGTATATGGTAGGAACGAAGAAACAGCGAGCAGGAGGTTTGCTCCATAGTTATAACATATTTGTAGTTGTACTGCATAAAAATTTTTCTTAAGTTCATATATATATATATATACACATATATATATATACATATATATATATATATATAAAGTGTAATTTTAAATAAGAAGATAGCCTTAATGAGTAAATGTACCATTGCGGCTATCGCTGAAGGAAAGGAGCTAAAAAAAACATAATCTTAAATAACTTTTACGGTGAGAACACTTATAATTGTTTATTTACGTTAAATCTGTTACAAATATCAATAAATTGGCATATTATTATTCAATAATTCATTCGTCTTTTTTTTTGAGGAAACATCTCTGAAGACCGTAAATAAAGACAAAACACGCGTCTTATTATATCCATTTACCGACGATTATTAAGGAAAATTCAACTATTTTGAATGTATTGAATCGCTTAATAAACTTCAACAGAAAAGGCGTTAAATTACGTTTCATTTAATCCTAAAGCCATCATCATCATCATCATCATCCAACATTTAAATAGTTGAATATTCATCCGACATCCTCTTCTACAAACAAAACTAGAAAGCAGCCAGCCACAAAACGAATTCATTTTGCTGAACAAAGCTCGTTACGCATCCGAGGTTTTTTTTTTCTGCTAAGCAATTCACTCACTCCCCGTGTTTTAGTAGATACCCGAGAGTATAAACATGTCATCCGAGAGAGAGCTCGCCGCCGCTTTTGAAAATATCATCTAGTCGCAATTTCTCCCACACGCGGTGAGCTATCCTTAGCGAGAAAGATTCAATGCAAACAAAACAAGAGACTGTCAGTCGGTTTTAACGAGACCCCCTGCCGATACGACTTACGCTCTTTTATTGCCCACTTCACCTGGGTAATAATAACGCTCTTTTATCGCGGCCGCCGTTAACTTTAAGGCGCTCTTCGAAACCTTTGGAAGGTGGCGCCGATTTAACCGTAATAGACGGCTAGATTGCTTCAATAAACACTTTCGACGTTAAAAAATTTCTATTTTTTTAAGTGACTGTTAAAAATTTTTAAAAATAAATAACCGTTTACTCCTTTTTAAACGATAAAAATTTATCATAATTTAATTATTTTAGCGACAATCGCTTGTTCGTTTTGCAGGGCTGACGAAAAGGGGAGGAGGAATTGAGGAGAAGAGCGGTTTTTTTTTTTAAATAAGGAAACGTTCCCTCAGCCACGTGACCGCGGAGCGAGTTTCGCGTCTGCCGGGAGATTATTTTTATTTAAGAGGCGCCTTTCCCACGAACAAATGACGGCGCTATGAAAAATGGAGGCTTTTTCTCCTCTTGGGACACCGCCGCGTTGTTGCATTTCCTTTTTGTTTTGAGAGAGCACTCAGAGAAGATTGGAAACTCGATCGGGATACGGTGGGAAACCAACACGTCCCAGAAATGAATAAGAATTTTATCTAGAGCGTGTATAATTTTAAAAAATCCTATTGAAGGTTCCCGTCAGGGGCAAAAATGTGTCGATTTAAAGCATATATGTAGCATAAAAATGTTAACGAAGTTGAATAGGGTATTCGATTAAACTGGTGATGTCTCTTCCTCTCACACACAAAAATTTATTACTTGTACGGCAAATGGTGGTTCTTAGATGTAAAGTAGGTATATAGGTCATTGCATTTAATCTTATCCTACGCCATATAATGTAATTCATTTTTTAAATTTCATCTCATTATGCGAAAAATGGCGTGTATTTTCCGAATACGATCTGCAAAAACTTGCGACGGAGAACTGAGGATAGATCATTCCCAGTTTAACTTGACGAAATCACCATAATATGCTGGTTAGTTTATGCATTATTTATTACTACGCCTTCGCTTAAATTTGCGTTAGTTAATTTGGTCTTCTAAACTACTCTAAGCAGCAATCTAGACGCCTGGTCGAATCAATATGCGTAATTTACTTTCATTTATTATTGTGCTATTATTTTTCAAATTATATCATAAAATAATTTACACAAGCATATAAAATAAAGAAAGAAAATAATGACCTTTAGCCCTCAACGACTCTTTTTTCCCCACGTTAACTACGCCCTACAGCATGGGTTTCCAAACTTTTTGAAGCCACGGAACCCTTATATTTAAAATATTTTTGTTCGCGGAACCCTAACTATCGAAGAGGCGGTAAGGCAAATCGCAGCAAAATTTATTTTATAACCACTGTAATTGTTATTTGCAAAATTTATGTATCGTGCATTACACAGTTTACAAGTGAAGTTCAAGTTTCTTGCTGTAAATAAGAGGAGGAAGAACGTATCCGGGTCTCTTCCTCTGTCTATCGCGGAACCCCATTTAGCTTCTGCGGAACCCTTGGGTTACGCCGTACACAGTTTGAAGACCTATGCACTACAGTGACCGATCATCAAGGCGGCGATGACTTGGTAGTGATTGCAAAGAAATGACTACGACTCCGATATGTATTCCTAATACGCAAGTTTTATCAACATAAAGCCGTGTATAATACCTTTAAATACATCTTTAAAAATTTTCAATAAACCAAAGTAGTGACTTCTTCCGAATAACTGCTGTGCACATTTGGATGGTTTGTAGTGACTCAACTCTTTTACGGAATACATATTCTTGAGCGAACACACTATGTCGCTTTAATTCACCTCATGATTTACAGACGATCATCAAAACGTTATTGAGACATAAATACAACAATACCCTAAGTATGACCGAAAAAAAACTTATCGAAAATTCGACAAACTTTATAACATTTAGAATCAATTATTATACATTTACGCGTATAAGGATGTGAATATATCAATTATTTAAAATAAATAAAAAAGAGTCGTGTTACTTTATTCGCGACCTCCAATAATGAAGACCTAGATGGACACATACAAGCATATACCTAACCGTAAATAGCGACCCCATTTTTTTTATCTTACGACTATTTATAAGACCTTAAAATGGCTTTAAATGAGAGCCAGGTTCCTCTCCCCCCCCCCCCCCCCCCCCTCACCCTCCTCCCTCAACACGCGGCCGGTTCTGAGAGAATATCAGACGATAATACGCACGCAAAATAAACACCGCTGCTCCCAGCTGTTGGTGATCTGAATCTCTTTAAGGGTCACATATAGGTCGTGTTCTTTGACGGGGACAAAGTACGGGCAGGAAAAAGTGCGTTGACAAGTCGAGGCTAGGAAATAGAGAGGAAGAGAGAGAGAGAAAGAGAGAGGAAAGAGGGAGTGAAGAGAAAGGGAGGTCATAGCCCTTTCTTGCTCATCGATTGAGTCAACATATAGACACGCTCCCTCCCTTTCCCTCCCTCAACCTCTATGCTTACTAAACGCTTCTCTTTTTCATCTTGAGTACCACTTCTGACAGAAAGGATATCTTCTCTCGGTTGGCAATAATGAGCAAGAGACATTTTAATGCGCAATTGCTATTCATGCATTCTCTTATTTCGTCAATAGACACCTAAAGTTTGAATAATTTTTTCTAGTTAAATTAAGCAATAAACAAGTAAAATACTGTTGCTAGATTAAGAGGTGAAAGCTAGTTTTCTAAACAAATGCATGCTTCTGGTTTGCAAATAACCTGTACAATTATAATGTATATCCTAACTATAGATACCTTTCCATGCGTGAAAACTTCATTCATTGACATTTACGTGAATATCCTGAAAGCCGCCAGAAGCGTTTGGCAGGGGGTGTCACAGCACCAAATGAACTCTTAACTAATACCGCTGTTGGCCTGTCTTATCGTGCCTGGGAAAAAAAGAACTAGTATTTCTCGGTTCTACCGACTATTTCGACGTATTTCCTCGTACGGTCTGATCTAACGTTACGTTCACTAACCCCGACTATGCCGTGTACGTCTTCAACGAATTCGGAGCCTTTAAACTATTCAATTCTTCTACTCTCCAACGTCTGCCATTTCAGGTCACTAAAGAACTCTGATGCACTCGCATCATACCGATATTCTCCCGTAGCTTCCGCAGTTTGGCTACAATACGATTTCGAAGTTTTGAATTTTCCAAATTTGACACCAACTAGCGGGAAATCAATGAACTGTGTGGAAAATTCGATCGGTGGAAAATTCATAGATCAATAAGAGCCATCTAAATTATCGCCGATAAATAAAATTCATTCAAAATTCGCATTTTGCAACTAACGTGGCAATTGTTTAGAGAAAAACTTGCCACCAAAAAGTTATTAGCGCATTTTATATTTCTCGGAAAAAGGATCACACTCTTTCAAGGACATTACAAACGAAATCGGGCTCAGATTTTGGAAAGAATTAGAATTGGAAGAGAAGAGATAGCGTTAGCAGGCATACGTTGGATTCGGCGCTTTCCTCGTAGACGTAATTCGTTTCGAAACGAGACGCGGCATCAAACCTATCGCTCTCACAAAGTTGCGCTCTCGAAAAACGTCATGCGCCACTCAATGAGTCAAGTTTCAGCGCGTCTGACGACAATTACGAGAAGTCACGTGAGAATCCTCACAATTCGGGGCGTTGCTTTGGGAATAAATGAGAATCGGTAAGGACTCACGAATATGGCTCTCTTTTGAAAACAAAGGGATATTAAAAATAAAAGGTTTTCAGAGGAGGGAGGCGGATTTTTAAAACACAGCACTTTTTGTCTCACTTTAGTGCTGATACCCTACGTGAGCACTTAGTATAATTGAAATTGCGTAGAAATAAGGAAATAACGATGTGTGTTTATGATAACGTGGAAGTGGCGCTTCCATTTTTAATATGCTCGTTCTCAAGCTCTTATACCTGTGCATTCGTCTGTCTTCCACTAAATGTAATGGAAATTGTGGCTGTATTAAAAAGAAGTCTATATATGTGTGTGCGCGCGTGCGTGCGTGCGTGTGTGTGCGCGCGCGTGTGTGTGTAATCATTTACGAATGCGTGTTTGAAGGTATTTTATTCGTTACATTTCCTTAAATAACAGCCAATAAAACGCACTTCATTCATCACTTTTTTTCTAATATTTGGTTTATATTTAAGATACAATGTGTTGAGGTTTTTCGACACAAAGAACGATTATTTTATGCAGCTAATGCCCCGCATATGAGTTATTTATCATCAAGAATGTAAATGTGAGAAAGCTTATGAATATATATCGTCCTTTTCCCATTTGAAGCCATTTGTGCAGGATTAAATTAACCGAGAACATGCCTGTTCTATGATATACGAAACAACTGCTAGTGTATGTGAAGCAAGATTACTCGCTGAAACAATCTCTCTATTAGACTTGAAGGTAACATTCAATCCTTCCTCCTTATCTTTAAATCCTTGCGTCCTCATCTCTCCTCAGCCCTACTATTTCCTCTCTCTCCACCTACAGGTATTCATACGTTTTCACAAGAAATTACACCGCTTGCGTGTTATTTCTTATACATATAAATTTATCGTGCTATATTTGTTATAAGCAAAGGATGATATGTAATATTTTTTCTATAACTTTGGTATTCAACCTTTTTAGTTTCGTTTCATTTCGCATGTGTATTTTGAATCTGCGCTGTCAAACGAAAAATAATTTTATCAAAACAAAAAACTAGATTTTATAGATATGAAGGGTTGAAAAAACGGGTTTGCGGCGTGATTATATTGTCCGCGGGCGATTTCTTCCGTGAAAAAATACATGCAGAACTTCAAGGGTTATATTATGTTGATGGATAACTCGCTGTTTCGAAGGTACACACGACAATAATAAAGATTGTGCCTACAATCTAATCATCCTTTTAAAGTGGATACGCCACTCTTCATAAGCCTTATTTCAAAACAATAATGGTTAATGACGCAGTAAATAACAAAGTATCTATAACATTTTCTGCCTTACCCTTAAAAGTATTCACGTATCCCAAAGGTTACATGTACTCAAGGTCGAATACCGCCGTTTTATATTCCGCCTTTGGTTCAAGTCCTTCATATTTCTACGTGGCTATCATTCTATTCATGTCTCCTTTCCTTCAATCGGCTGGTTCATTCCCTTCGCTTTCATTGCTTCCTCCGGATTCAAAACCCTATCGCTTTCGGTTTCCGCGTTTCCTTTTTTTTTTTGCCTTTTCGAAATCCAACTTCTAACGCCGTCCGTCAGCCGATCCGTCTTCCGCTCTCGACTCTTTACACGCGAACAAACTCCCGACTCTTACATCGTCGCAATCGCACCCTCGCAATCTTTTCGTGTTTCGAACAGGTTCTAACCCAAAAACATTTACATAATTCGAGCCTTTTTTTGCCGCGTATTCTAACCCGACGACTCCTTTTCCGACAGCGGCAGAAACAACAAAAACGTCACACACACACACACACATAGAGATAGGGGACATTTCCGAGAGAACGGGGATAGCGAACATGCGCGCTTCGGCATTGTTTAAACGCGAGTCGACACCTTTCTCCATTCGAGCACGTCTCCGCCAAGAGAGCCGGGGAGGGCGGAACGCGGTCGTCATTTGTCCAGATAGCGCTAGTTGCAACCGATGTAGAAAATAGTTATTTTTTTCATCCGGTGACGGTTTTAATGTTGATACCTTCATTCTGAGTCAGGTAATTTTTAAAAATCAATGAACGCGAGGAAAAAATGAAGCCAGGTAAGCAAACTGAATTTATTTAAACGGATGATTGAAGCTTTGACAAAATAATAACTCGAGTATAGAATGATAATTCGTGAACTGAAATTAAATGCGTGTGTCCGCTTGTAATTATGCTGAATATAAAATTATTTGTGGTTTGAGTTTCGGAGGGGAATGGGTTAATCAAAGATAAAAGAATAAACTGTTTGAAAGTATCAAAAATATACAGATTTTAATGTGCAAAAAAGAATTAGATAACATTTTGTACGCCAACATAAATACGCATAAGACGAAAAAACTTTGTATCTTCCACACAATATATTATTGTGAGGAAGATACAAACTTTTTCGTTTTAAATATGCATCTTACTTAACATAAACTTGAGATTATAAAATAAATACAGAAAAAGTAACATTTCTTTCATATATTATTTTTTGGGAGGAGAATTTATAATTACACCCTTGCCACTGCCGAAAATACCAAACGTTTGGGAGATGTAAACCGCTAAAAATACAGAGTCCAACACAACAAATTAAAGTTAATTGTTAGCGCTTAAATTAATGCATGAGAATAACAAATAGGAAATAATCAGAGGCGGCGGACAACCTCGCGATCCCCGCGTTGCAGACCTAAGAAAGAAGACTTGGAATCGTTTAACTAACTAAGGTGAAAATTCTTATCTCTATTATTTTTAAAATGGGACTGCTTCAGGCTTATTAAACTTTAGGACCGGTGGGGGTAGATATAATTATTTATTTGGTATCCCGAGAAGAGGTTTACGTGACGAGGAGGACTGGGGAGGGGGATGTAAGAACGATTTCGGTTCCCTGATGGAAATGTTTTTTTTTCAAGAAAACATTCGACTTTTTTTTATTTCGAGCCACTCGGTAAAAGCATCGTAAAACTATCGCCTAAGAATTTTTTTCATAACCGCGCGTAAAATTTTCCGTTCGAATCGTTCGTTTCGTGTTAACCTCACACGGTATGAAAAATCCTAAGCGATTCCATGTTGCTTTTTATTTGTTTTTACTTTGGTATTTTTTTAGAAGCGTGTGTGTGTGTGTGTGTAGTTTATTGCGCAATGAAAATTGAAATACTCATCAGAATGCAGTACCTAAAGTCTCCTCTCCTATAAACTGAAGCGGGCGAGGGCAATACAAACCGCCGGCGGTATTTTTATCACCGACTGCAAAACAGTACATACAAAGCGCCGAGTAAATTTACTGCTCGGAAATATTTCACTTTAATGTGTGCACTATTATTAGGATTTAAGTTGTGATTTATTCAGTGATTTCAGTGGCTTTTATTCGATGACATACATGGTTGTACAAATCACCGATCGGTTATTGTATTATTTTTTTCGATTAAATTTACGAAGGATGATTTAATGTGCCTGGTATAACCGGAACGTAACAGCGAAATGAAACGCAGCTACCAGTTCTTAGCATATTTTCAAAGTAAGCATTTCATCGGTAAAAGTCTATATAACCTTTTCAATGTTTTTCAAATCTCATTGCGCCTCTCAATCCCGTTCTTAATGAATGTGTTTTGAATGCTACTTCTCGTGAGGTAGGAAGATAATGGTCACTCTAATGGCTATATTTATATCTACACTAAATCTTATTGCTCGAATTTGGAATGGAAAAGTGAGGGAGGTACCTGATATAGATAAATCACCGTGCTTGGTCTCATCGGTCACCTTCAAATGTATTTTGTAGAGGTTACGTTAAAATGACCGTTAGTGTAATAAGGCTGGTTCGCATAAATAAGAAAGATATTGCCTTAATTAGAAATCCATTAAGAGGGAAGAAACAAGCCAAACTTTTTTCATCAACCAAATAATATATTTATTAGATATATTTCGGTTTGTCTAAGAACAAAAATAATTACAGATTAGCAAACGACGTTAAAAAAAGTCACATCAAATTTTGGCGAAGTAAATGCCGTGACCACCTTGCAATCTATGTTTTCAACATCCCTCTTAGCACGAATTTTTGCACCATTTCTAACACAGAATCTTTTCTGCGGCAAGCAGCATTCGAAGACCAGCTTCCTCCATAGGAACAGATCAAAATCGACCGTTTTCGATTACGCAAACGTGACAGTAGTTATTATTCCACAGTTTCACCCGCTTAACATAACGTGACAATGGATATCTTTTGGATTTAGTCACTCACTCACAGACGTGGAAGAGGTCTGTGTGCGTATTTAATCGAAAGATTGAGAGAAAGAGTGAAAGAGAGAGAGAGTTCGTTTCCTCGACCGTGTTGGAAAAGGAGATAAGGTCGAACGCAAGATTTGAGATTCCTTTCACAGTTGCCACCTGCGCAACAGTTGAAATTTCTTGTTGCGAACTTCGTCATTATAGTATACCTCTTTCTTTCTCTCTCTCTCTCGGATAGCATTGATTGGGTCCAGTGTTCCGTGACCAACGGTCCGAGGGAAGTGAGAGGGAGGTAACACTCGCCGCAGTAAACGGCTGCTTTCTCGCGTGCGTCAATGTGTCGTTTGTATGTGTGTGTGTGTGTGTGTGTGTGTGTGTGTGTGTGTGTGTGTCGTTCTGCATTGCTATAGCCTTCTGCAAAACGGATGTGACGGGGAACGAGGAAGGAGGAGGAGGAGGGGGCGGAGTCTCATGATAATGGAGGGTAGAGGTTTTCACAGAGTTGGGGGCTAAGTATTTTGGTGCCCGGGGCAAAGAACGCGAATCGCGCCCCTAGCTCAAACCCTGTATTTTGTGTCGTAAAAAATAATAATAATAATTACTGTCTGCCCGTCGAAGCCAATCTCACTTTATCATGTAATTACAATTAATTTTATGGTTGCAAATATATATGTTTATATAAAGTACATTCATAACCACAATTTTGGCGCTCCCTAGAATGATGCGTCCGGGGCAAGAGCCCCGCTCGCCCCACCCTCGTCCCGGCCCTGGGTTTGCTCAGTATGCGTAACACAGGTTTAGACGGAAAATAGATAGGAGCATAACAACTTTTGCTGAGGCATTGGTTCCTGGCACAAAACCATTTGCTGCGGTGTAAAAATTAGGACAAAGAAGCTATCTTCAGTGGTGATTCACCGTAAAGTAGATTCCAGAAAAACTGTTCCATTTTTAATGCCCCAATTTGTACTCCTCACGCCAGTAAATACACGCTCCCATTCTTCGAATAACACATAAAGCATTTCACTCGCCTGAATTTCTTCGCAAACACTGCTTGAAAATCTAAAAATCGCTCATAGCAATAGATCCAAAAACATTTCATAAGTAAATAACATCAATGATTAATTAAGATTTCACGAAAGGTAGTGGCTACAGCATGTAGATAGATATTTAAGCTACAAGTTACTAGGCTATAGGCAAAATTTTAAATCAGTCTAAACTAATTTGAAAAGGAACATAATCGTTCGTGTAAGTCCCTTATCGTGGATTTCATGAATTTTAATTTTTTGTCTTTAAACAAACATGCCATACTTTTATACTCATAATTAATAGTCATAATTATAGTCATGATTAATAAAATATTGAATGTTTACAACTGTATATATGCATATTAATCTTTAATCTCTATGTATGTATTTATGAACATTTATTTATGTGAATGCGGAATTCACAGAACAAAAAACCTTTAACTTTTCATGACAATCGAGACATTCCGATGCGATTACGAGTCTCCTGAATTTATTCCTCATTTAAAAACTCCTGAAAAGTTCACATCCTCGGTATTACTTCTTTTAAGACACGTGACTCGAAGGGATACAATAATCCTAAATTGGTAATCGAGACCTTTCCACCTCTCTAATACAATCACGACGCGCATAATTGCATCAGCCATTCGCAGAAAACGCGAGGTTTTTCTCCATTAAACAACTTATAAGCGTTGGGAATTAACTAATTACTTTAACTAAATTAACTAATAGCTTACTAATCTCGCAGGATTGCTTCACATTTTAGATTGTAAAAATACACCAAGAATGCCCACAGCTAAACGAAAAATAAAACATAAAATGGTTGAAAAATAATTTGCAATAAAGAAAGCGAATGACGCATAACAATAAATGTCCTTGCTGAATAAATCTCTGGTTGAAAGCTTTCAATTTGAACATGGCGAAATCTGATGATTTTACTGTGTGTCAAATGCACGTAATCCAGTCGAGGCTTCATTAACTGTCCATTAGACGTTACGCGCGACATCAACGGGAAAAATCACAACACCCTCCACGCCGACACGCATCACGTATCCGCTGATATCGTGCACGATCTCCTAGACCAGTGGTCTTCAAACTTTTTTGAGTCACCGCCCACTTTTACCATCTGTTGTCCTTTGAAATAAGTTCACTGCCCACACAGTGGCATAGTGAGGGTTTCTGGCGCCCCGGGCAAAGAATAATTTTGCGCCCTCAGTAGCAAAGCGATTTACGGAGGTATGGTAACCCTAATACTAGTGGGATTGACGTTAGATGAGATTACAGAATACGGTCTCAGTGGTAATAACAGTGTTTAAAAATTTATGATTTTATATATTTGATAAAATTAAACTTAAACGCTTCGCTGCTTCTGCGAGAGACTCCGACCACCCTCATGGGCCTTTCGATTTTACCGCAGCATGGATACATTATCGCTAGTATAGTATGATATGATACTATAGTTAACGACAAATGAACTATAATACTTGTACATAAAATAGTTGTCCAGAGTATGTGTGCGTATCATTAAGCTTTTTTATAGAAATTTATTTTTCAGTGTAAAAATTAGAATAGCATTTGGTGAGTTCTTTAACGCCCACCAAAAATCCAAAAACGCCCACTGGTGGGCGCTATTGCCCACCTTGAAGACCACTGTCCTAGACAAATCGGCAACCATAAGGACGCGGCGGAAGGCACATGCGAAAAAAATAAACTTCCTTTTGGCGAACCGAAAGCGGTCGTATGACGTCACGTTACGGTTCGGGATCCAGTCGATCGGTTTAAGGCGGCGCTGCTCTTCCGAGCGTGTGCGCTTCGCCATCGCCACCACCTTCTGGCGGGGGTCAAGGAGAGGTTACGGAGGACAAGAGGAGGTTTTGCTCCGTCCCTCGAACCAACCTTAGACACCTCCGGTCACTTAGGACCCTGGATAACTCGCTCGCACGGTTTGTGAGTTCGCGCAATTCACGCCATTCCGCTAAGCGGGACTTTCTCCCCCTTCCTCAAATCCACCGCTCTCTTACAACCTCTTCCTTTGCCATCTTACCAACCTTTCCTTCTTTGTGTTCCCTTTCCGTACCTCTATGTGAGAAGGAAATACATAGTGTCGATTTTACACGAATAAAGACGTCTGTCTGTTTGTCTCCCTCTACATTCCTCTTCGATCTTCTTTTTTCGTCTCCTTTCTCTCCATTTATTCCTACCATCCTCTCTCTCTCCTTTTTTATTTCTTCCTTTCCCTTTCCTCCAATCTCTTCTTCTTCCTTCTCTTTACTAAAGATTCCCCAAGGTACCATTCTTTCCCCTGTTCACTTTTTTCTCTTCTCTTTTGGCTCTCGTCCTCCCTCTTCCCCTCTTGGGCCTCCCTTTCCCTCCCTACTCGCCCTGTCCAACATTAATAAATGAAGTGCAAGACACGAGGTCCCCATTTGGGTACTCAATAAAAAAAACTGAATTCAAGATGGTGTAATACAGTCTAAACGTTTTGAAGAATGGTGCAACTGATTTGATAATTCACATAGTCCGTTTGCTTCTTTTTTTGAAGCGGTTTCTCCGAGTTTTTACTGATACACGTCTGCAGCAGGCTTTATCTGGATGTTATGATAATCAGTTTTAAGTTAGATATTTTTTATAAGCAGATATACCTCTGAAGGGGGTATAAAAATTATAATGTGAAATGTTAAGTGTATTCTTTATTTACGATCTTCGAAGTAAAGAACGCTTCTCTCAGAAGTGTTTTATGCTCCATATCATTAAAAACGGCGATTAAAAACATTTTCCATTACAACAAATATTTTTCAATTTATTTTTGAAGCACTTTTTTTTATTTATCTCTTCCAAAATTTCGAGAAAATTATTTTTTTTAAATACCGCGTTAAATTTACACAGAACGTCCTCGTAAAACGAATAAGCTACTTACAAAAATTTTCTCCTTCTGGACATCCATTGCGAAGCTCGCCACATTTCAAATGTTACGGTTAATGGAGCGGACATTTTATCGAAGCGGATCGATTATTTATTTTTCTGGATGTCATTGCAAAATCAGAAGTTGAAGTACCTGCACACAAAAATCAAAATTCCTGGGTCGAGTAGATTCATATATATATATATTTTTAAATTCCAATTGAATTTACGCATTTGTTCCGTCATGTTGATCACCAATAAGGCCTACTCCAACGAACGCTGTCTATTCTGAAGTGGTGACGCAAAATTCAAAAGGAAAAATAAATGAAATTTAAAAAAATATATCCATCAATAACGAGCGACTCTTTCTCTTTTTAGCAATCTCGTCGTCACGCACAATTTCGCCGAATATTTTCGCGACTCGCACGCATACGAAAAACGAAAGGTCATGTCCTCGCGTGTCCTTGATAGAAGTGCCGAATTCATTTGCACGAATTCGATCAGCGTCGACAATTATCACTCTGTCTGTTCCGCGATTACATTAACGGCCGTGAAGTGACACTAAGCAGCGAAATTCATGCCATACGCGCGGCGATGACCCCCTTGAGCGAGAAAATTCCAATTGCCATAGAACGAAATTTTCAACCGTAGAAGATGGGTTTTATTAGATAATATCGCGACCGCTCGAATGTTGTTGGACTCTTAACGATGAATTAACAGCAGTTTTGCAGAACAGTCCTTCACTTCGTAAACTACTGAAGAATTTGCATTTATAGCAAAAACAAAGTTAAAAATACAGAGGTTTTCCGAAAGACGGTTTATTAAAAATACCAAAAAACATAAACGAATATGCATTTGTTTTTAAATTCGTTTTGAAAGCCGCCTTTGTTTTATTAATCCTGCTTCTTTGAAACGCCCGTTTGTTTTCAAATTCTGTAGCATCTCTCATCATTTCATGTCGAATACATCAACGAATTTCGGCCCATCAAAAACACCACTAAGCACTCGCGAGGATATTCGCCGTAATGGGAATTTTTCAAAGCGCTCGGATTTGCGCGTTAAGCCTAAAAACGAAAACAAAACCGAAACTGCGACTTTTTTTAAACAATATTTTCCCTCTTAAAATCATCCCCGAAAAAAGCGGAAGGTCAGGTGACGTCACGCTTATATAAAAATAAAAGGAAAACGCCGAAAACAAAAGAGTAAACGCAAAAGTATTGACCAATAAATTTTTTTTATATATTCGAGACGAAAAACACTCGACGCAATTCCTCAAATTTTTTAAAAAATTTTAAATAAAATGATAAAACCCGAGCGGTAGATTATCCCTCACAAGGCAAGAGGAAGAAGAAACAAGCGCCAACCGCTCGGTCTAATGGAATGCCACTTTGCGCGCGCAAAGGTTTTATTCCCACGGGAGCGTCCGAGGGCAGAGGTCAAGGGGGTCGAAGCGGAATGTCTCTTGTGTGTCGCTATAGTGGATGGGAAGGTAGAGCGAGCGAGGGAGCGAGAGAGAGTGAGAGAGAGAAGGAGAACGGGAACGGAAGTCAACTTGGTATATGTGCATGCACTGTTTTTGAAAGGAGGCTGTGGGAATGGCAGGGAGAAAGAGATAGGGAGAACGGAAGAGAAAGGAGAGAGCGATAGAGGGGGAGAAGGATGGAGAGTGAAGCAAAGAGAGAGAGAGAGAATGAGGGAGACAGATGAGGGAGAAAGAGAGGAGGGAGATTGAGAGGGGTAGGAATAGGAGGAGAGAGGAAGGGACAGAAAGTAGAGGGTGATAGTGAGATTGAAGGAAGGAGAATGAAGCGGAAATAGACAAGACAGAAGAAAGAGATAGGGAGAGAAAGGAAAGTTATAGGGGGAGGGGGGAGTGATGGAGGAAAATTGAAGGAATGAGAGAGACGGGAGAAATGAAATGTTAAAGGAGAGAGTGACAGAGGGAGTGACGGTGAGAGAGAGAGAGAGTGAAGCAAGGAGAGGGATCAAGGAATGAAGACATAGGAAAGGGAAGGAGAGAGGAGGAGAGAAAGGAGGGTGAAGCAGAACGAGAGTGATAGAGGGAGCGAAGGAGACAGACAGACAGACAAAGGACTTTATTTCGGGCGAAATTGAGACTACATAGTCCCTTCTTACATTTAACCCTACGTTATGAATTACAAATGACAATAAAAATAATAACATACAAATAGAAAACAAATACCTGAAACTAAACAAATGAAAAAAGAATAATACAAAAAAAACAAATAAGAGATTGAATTACAAATTCGGAAACTTCTAAAGAAGACTAAGTATTTGTGGTAAAAACTTAGGAAGGACCTTACAGGGAGAGAGAGAGAGAGAGAGATGGGAGAGTGCAGGAGGGAGAATAAAGCAGCGAGTGAGAAGGAGAGAGAGAGAGATAAAAGAGGGAAGGGAGTGAACAGAGCGAAGCAATGGGAGAGATGGGAGAAAGAGTGCAGGAAGGATGTGACGGAGGAGTGTAAGAGGGAGAATGAAAGATGAGGGAGAATGAAAGATGGGGGAGAGAATGATAGGGATGTGAGAGTGACGTTTGCGTGAAGCAATCAAGCACTGATATAACTCGGAGGAAGAAAGAATGACAGACAGACAGACTGACTGACTGACAGACAAACGACTTTATTTAGGGCGAAATTGAGACTGTGAAGTCCCTTCTTACATTTGGGTGAAGGAAAGAGATTGAAGCAGAAGTAGACACGGCAGGAGAAAGAGCGAAAGTGAGAGAAAAGAGAGTGAAGGAGAGAGGGGAAAAGGAAGGAAGAAGAGTGAAGAAGAAAGAGAGACATGGACTGAGGGAGAGAGAGAGAGAGAGAGAAAGGAGAGCGTGAGAAGAGGAGTGAAAGAGGGAGAATAAAGCAGGGAGAGACATGTTGAAGGGGGTCGAAGGAAGAGGAGGTAAGGAAAGAGAGAGAGAGAAAGACGGGGGATAAGGGGGAGGGGGGAGGAGAAGAGAGGAGATAGGAGACGCAAGGTGAATGGCAAAGATCGGTAAGAAGACCCGTCGCACCATGGTCGCCTCTTTAACCGTAACTATTAAACCCCGTGAGAAAATCCGCCGGAGCCCATTTATGTCTGCGATCGAGCTGAATACCGTGAGAAAACTTCATTCTGAAATGACGTCCTGTTGAAAATTCTCGTTTTTTTTGTTAAATCTTGAAGAAATGATACTGCCGCCGCTTGTGACTGCCTCCGCAACTCGTGCTCAAAGGCGTTCAACGAGGATTTCGATTGAATTCGTTGGGGGGACTGCGTTTTGATCTACCTCGGGTCATTCACTCCTCCGAGCGAGAATGAATATTAACGCGAAATGATCGCGATGACGAGATTAAAATTTTCGGTAAGTTTTGATTCGATGATAATATATTTTTTTTGGAGTTTGAATTTTATGAAAATACAATCTTTTAAATTATCGCCCTGGTTGCGGGGGCGTATCTTCTATATGTGCAGAGTGCGCAGAGAACACGGGCCCAACGAGTACATGGGGGGGAGGGGGGGATGCGATATTTTTTTTTACACTTTCGGCACGTGGTGCGCATGCGAAAAGAACGCCTTGCACCAACATTTGTGTTCTTCTTGTTATATATGTTGCGTTTATATTGGTTTTCGGGAACGTGTAATATGGGAAGAGGGGCTCTCTGACGTTGCATTTGCATTCTCGCCCACTGCATCCAGTATACGCCACTGCCTGATTTGTATTCTCTTTTCTTTCTAATTTTTTTCAGTCACCGCTCGAAACAGCGGTTATTCATGGCTCTTATCAGAAATTCAGTGTTCATTTTCCTTCAATAAGTGAATTCTTCTTGATATTAAGTGATGACATATATCTGTGAAAAGAAATTTATTAAACTAAGCATCCCAATATATATATATTTACAAAACCGCATCACTTAAGCTCTAAAACTTATCAACACATTTCATTTAAATGTCAGACAGCAACTAGATTTATCCCCAGGTTGATAATGAACCCAATCTATGTACATGCATTATAGCCATAGTCTAAAGAGGTAGTTTTAGAAATAAGAAATGTTGACGTGGCCAGTCGAAAGTTTCGTATTAAAATGTCTCACACGTAAAAGAAAATTCTCCAAAAAAATTAGCAACAAGAATTTTCATTCCTGTAATTGGAAATGTAGCAATAGGGCATTTTTCGCTGGAATCCGAAGGCTAAAACCATAAACGACAAGATTGAATCACATTATAAGGAAAGAAAGAAAAACATGAAAACTATAAAAAGACAAGGAAAAACGGCCACACTGGTTTAAGGGGACGTCATTCCTCGCAGGGATCTATCTATGAATCACACGCTCTCTGAGTTTAGGGATGGTTCTTTATGTCAGAGCTCCTTGGTTCACAAACACACAGATCTTCTTAAGAGTGTGAGTGATTGAAAAATTGTTTGGTCTCCGTCGAAGATAAAAATCCAGTGAACCTTGTTTTTTTATGGTTATAGGGAGATTTTCTTTCTTATGTTTTGAGTTAACTATGGGGCTATAACATTTTCCCATTGATCAAATTACATTTTTAACAACTCTCATTTTGGAAAGAATGAAAAAACGCCATCACACTTTTTGATGACCTAATGCAATTTTATGAGTTTTTATGCTGTCGGAAGACGCAGAAGGGCATAAATTTTAAGCTCATAAGTTCGAGCTGGAGCTTATTACTTTTTGGACTATAAAACAAACCTATATATGAACTTCAACCCTTTTTGAAGAGTAAGACAATTTCATTGATTTTGTAGAAAATAGCATACAGATAGCGTCCGTGATAAATATGGCCGAATAAGGAAACTACGAAAAGGTATGTAATATGTTTTAGATGTAACGTCAGTTTAATCTACCAATAACCACTTCGCACGTTATAAATATATACATATATAGTGGCGCATGATAAAAACATTTACTACACTTTATAGTTTACATATTCCATTTACACATCGAGAATAATCAGTCACCGAATCATAAAAAGAATTCGACCATGAAACTCACAAAACGCAACCCCGCCCTTAAAATACCCTATAAAGAGAGTTTTTATCGCTGTATTAAAGTGATAAAGACGATGGTGGGAATAAATAAGAAAATAAGTACACGTGAAATGTGTGTTTTCAACCGTGAACGGAACGGAATTCACGAGATTGTACCTCTGTTCGCCATACGGAAGGATTTACAAATGTCGCACATCGTACCGCATTTGCGTATGAAAGATACGAGTATGATGAAAAAACCGGTATTTTCTCTTAAAATAATAACAATGAAATTTTAGACCTGAATTATTACATATATATAATGCCCGCATAAATGCACACAATTCACGTCAACTGAATTTAAAACGAGGTTGCGTACGAGATAAATTGTTTCTCGTGCAGATTTCCGTTATAAAATAAAATTTGCCAATGTTCTGCCTGGATGTAGAATTTGACAAAGAACCACTGCGTGAACCAAGTGATAACCTGGAGTTGATGCTGTTTCACGCACTTTCAACCTTCCGTTTTTGTCATGAAATTAAGTTAAAATTTGAGAAATGAAGTAGAAATGTAAGTGAAAAACATACGGTACGTTTTCATTGGCGAATCCAAACTAAATGTGGATTGATTTAAGATACTGAGTGGGCGATATAAACATTATTATAGCGTACCAATGACGCCGCTTAGAAAAGTCACTGTTATTTATATAATAATGTAATTGCACCTCTTATATTGAATAAGAAGATAATAAATCGAGCGAATAGAATTCGACATTCATTTTATTCCAGTATAGTATTAACTTCTTAAACTCTTTCATTCTATGAGAAGCGTTTATTAAATAAATGATTCTATCTAAGAAAAATGAATTACGGAATAGTTTATAACAATTTGGCAATTCAATGAAACATGTACGCGTGTAAATTCCCGTCAACATAACGAAAAAGAATATAGCTTTCTCGAGATATTTTCCTGCTCGGAATTCGATTATATATATATTCTAAGAATTCATTCATTAGAGGCTGTATATTATCAAATTTATATATTTAGCCAAGAGTTATTTCAAAACTGCAGCATAAATAAATACAAAACCGAGTTTGTTATAAAATAAAAATATCAAACGCAACAGTATGATAGTATGTTTTTAAATTAAGGCGCAAATACGTCAGTTATTTCTTTCGTTATAATTTATACTAATACCTATACTGTCGTGGCGTGTGTTATCAATATACAACAAATTGCAGATTAATTTCCACGCAACTTAAATCTGGATAACTCAAGAAATTGCGTTCTGCGCCAAATATTAGTCGTTTAGGTGGGCACATAATATTTTCCAATATCTAAATCCAATTCGGTATACATAATCTCATAAAGGTACCAACAGTATGGTTACGCTTAATGAAGAAAAATGTTCTCAACGATACGGAATGGCATACAAAGTTTATTATATCGATGAATGTTTACGCCACAAATATATCTACCATATTTTAATTTTGTACAACTTGGCGTAACATTTTTATTCCCGCAGTTTATACAAAAATCGCCTGTTAATTGAACGCCCAAACGAAAAATTCCAACAGAACAACGAAAACATTTTCCTTTGACATCCACACCGAAATCAATCAAACGAAGCCCCTTTTCTTCTCAACAGAACTTCAGATTAGTCCGCTGCCGAAGAACTTACGAAGCGGGAACATTAGACGTTTTTTTTTTTTTTACGTGGCCATCCAACATCTACATAATCAAAATAGCCTTGTTTCCCTCACGGATCGTAAAAGGGACAAAAAATAAATAAAACGAGTAGGAGAAAGAAAAAAAAACACTTCCAAAAAAAAATCAAACGGATAGATAATTCACGCGGAGAAAATCCTCACGGAATATTTAAAAAGGTTTCCGAGAAAGACGCTCGAGACGAAAAGTTTATGAGAAGTTTAAGGCATTTTCACTCCTCTCACAGTCAGAGCTACCTGGCGACACACACATACAACCTTTCAAGAGGAAGGCCATAATAGTCTTTCTCTCACCCTCTCCTTCTCTCTCTCTCTCTCTCTCTCCCGAGTGAAAAAAAGAGTAACGGGCGCCACCCCAACCCCCTTCCAGCCCGCTGTCCCACCTCCCCTCTCCGTTTCCGCCCCCTCCCGGTTAGCAAGCCGGTGCAACGTGAGAGCTCAACACAGGGGGCCTCACTAGATTCCGAAAAATACCTTCCTTCCTTTACCTCTCCCATCCATTTTCGCACCAGGTAAAGGCGAGGGGGAAAAAAATAAAAGAAAAGCGCCGTGCGTAACCGAGTGAGACAGGACTGCTTCCGTTCATCTCCGAAAAATGCGTCCTCGACACACACACACACACACCCACTTTAAAGGAGAGAGATGAGAAGCCGACATAGGTAAGATGAATCAACCCTATGAGGAGAGAAATGGAGGAAGGAAAAGATAAGAGAGGATGGACAGAGAGAGAGAGGGGGGGGAAAATATAGAGAATGAGGGAGAGACAGAGAGAGGCGGCGAGAAGTGGATTTTCCGCAAAGGAAAAGAATTACTCGCCAAGGAAAAATGTTTCCTTTTTCGGTAGGAGGGAAAACCGTTTTTTTTTTTTTTTTAAGAATTTGCGGAATTCCTTTCACCCGAGAAAAATTGGGGAGTTTTGGTTTTCTCTTGTTTTGTTTTCCGTCTCTTCTTTCGCTCGTTAACCGTCAGGAGTGTTACTGCCTCTATGCCTCTCGAGGCACGTGCTTTTTTTTTTAATCGGAATGTTCCGATGGTGTTTATGCGCGGTCGTTCGTCGGATTATATTATCGAGAAAAATCTAGTTTCTACGCGGTGTTTTCGTTTCGATGAAAATCCAATAAAATCGCGTCTATTTCGTAAGGATTTTCGAAAACGACTACCTACGCTCCGAAGATATACAGTAAAACCTGGTTAATTCGAACCTCTATATTTCGAAATTCGACTTAATTCGAAATTTTTTAACATGTGAAAGACCGAAAAAGCCAATTTCATACAAATGTGTTTCAATAATTCGAAAATCTCTATAATTCATTATTCGAAAAAAAAATTTCTCCGATTCTCGGAATATCAACGCATTTTTGTCGACATAATTCGAAATAAAACTTACCAAAAAGAAACTAAATGAAATTTACTAAAATATTTCTGGCACTATGTCGGCTGGTTTACAAACACTGTGCGATCGTGATCAAAACGGAGAGCAAAGCGGCGAGCAGAGCGGAGAGCAAAGCGGCGAGCGAAGCGGAGAGCAAAGCGGAGAGCAAAGCGGCGAGCAAAGCGGAGAGCAAAGCGGCGAGCAAAGCGGCGAGCGAAGCGGAGAGCAAAGCGGCGAGCGAAGCGGAGAGCAGAGCGGAGAGCAGAGCGGAGAGCAGAGCGGAGAGCAAAGCGGCGAGCGAAGCGGAGAGCAAAGCGGCGAGCGAAGCGGAGAGCAAAGCGGCGAGCGAAGGGGAGAGCAAAGCGGCGAGCGAAGCGGAGAGCGAAGCGGAGAGCAGAGCGGAGAGCAGAGCGGAGAGCAGAGCGGAGAGCAAAGCGGCGAGCGAAGCGGCGAGCAAAGCGGAGAGCAAAGCAGAGAGCAAAGCGGCGAGCAGAGCGGAGAGCAAAGCGGCGAGCGAAGCGGAGAGCAACGCGGAGAGCAAATCAGAGAGCAAAGCGGCGAGCGAAGCGGCGAGCAAAGCGGCGAGCAGAGCGGAGAGCAAAGCGGCGAGCGAAGCGGAGAGCAAAGCGGAGAGCAAAGCGGGGAGCGAAGCGGCGAGCAAAGCGGAGAGCAAAGCAGAGAGCAAAGCGGCGAGCGAAGCGGCGAGCAAAGCGGCGAGCAGAGCGGAGAGCAAAGCGGCGAGCGAAGCGGTGAGCAAAGCGGAGAGCAAAGCAGAGAGCAAAGCGGCGAGCGAAGCGGCGAGCAGAGCGGAGAGCAAAGCGGCGAGCGAAGCGGAGAGCAAAGCGGCGAGCAAAGCGGAGAGCAAAGCGGCGAGTAAAGCGGAGAGCAAAGCGGCGAGTAAAGCGGCGAGCGAAGCGGAGAGCAAAGCGGCGAGCAAAGCGGAGAGCAGAGCGGAGAGCAGAGCGGAGTGCAAAGCGGCGAGCGAAGCGGAGAGCAAAGCGGGGAGCGAAGCGGAGAGCAAAGCGGCGAGCAAAGCGGAGAGCAAAGCGGCGAGCGAAGCGGAGAGCAAAGCGGCGAGCGAAGCGGAGAGCAGAGCGGAGAGCAGAGCGGAGAGCAAAGCGGCGAGCGAAGCGGAGAGCAAAGCGGCGAGCGAAGCGGAGAGCAGAGCGGAGAGCAGAGCGGAGAGCAAAGCGGCGAGCGAAGCGGAGAGCAAAGCGGCGAGCGAAGCGGAGAGCAGAGCGGAGAGCAGAGCGGAGAGCAAAGCGGCGAGCGAAGCGGAGAGCAAAGCGGCGAGCGAAGCGGAGAGCGAAGCGGAGAGCAGAGCGGAGAGCAGAGCGGAGAGCAAAGCGGCGAGCGAAGCGGCGAGCAAAGCGGAGAGCAAAGCAGAGAGCAAAGCGGCGAGCAAAGCGGCGAGAAGAGCGGAGAGCAAAGCGGCGAGCGAAGCGGAGAGCAAAGCGGAGAGCAAATCAGAGAGCGAAGCGGCGAGCAAAGCGGCGAGCAGAGCGGAGAGCAAAGAGGCGAGCGAAGCGGAGAGCAAAGCGGAGAGCAAAGTTGGGAGCGAAGCGGCGAGCAAAGCGGAGAGCAAAGCAGAGAGCAAAGCGGCGAGCGAAGCGGCGAGCAAAGCGGCGAGCAGAGCGGAGAGCAAAGCGGCGAGCGAAGCGGTGAGCAAAGCGGAGAGCAAAGCAGAGAGCAAAGCGGCGAGCGAAGCGGCGAGCAGAGCGGAGAGCAAAGCGGCGAGCGAAGCGGAGAGCAAAGCGGCGAGCAAAGCGGAGAGCAAAGCGGCGAGTAAAGCGGAGAGCAAAGCGGCGAGCAAAGCGGCGAGCGAAGCGGAGAGCAAAGCGGCGAGCAAAGCGGCGAGCAAAGCGGAGAGCAGAGCGGAGAGCAGAGCGGAGAGGAAAGCGGCGAGCGAAGCGGAGAGCAAAGCGGGGAGCGAAGCGGAGAGCAAAGCGGCGAGCAAAGCGGAGAGCAAAGCGGCGAGCGAAGCGGAGAGCAAAGCGGCGAGCGAAGCGGAGAGCAGAGCGGAGAGCAAAGCGGAGAGCAAAGCGGCGAGCGAAGCGGAGAGCAAAGCGGCGAGCGAAGCGGAGAGCGAAGCGGAGAGCAGAGCGGAGAGCAGAGCGGAGAGCAAAGCGGCGAGCGAAGCGGCGAGCAAAGCGGAGAGCAAAGCAGAGAGCAAAGCGGCGAGCAAAGCGGCGAGCAGAGCGGAGAGCAAAGAGGCGAGCGAAGCGGAGAGCAAAGCGGAGAGCAAAGTGGGGAGCGAAGCGGCGAGCAAAGCGGAGAGCAAAGCAGAGAGCAAAGCGGCGAGCGAAGCGGCGAGCAAAGCGGCGAGCAGAGCGGAGAGCAAAGCGGCGAGCGAAGCGGTGAGCAAAGCGGAGAGCAAATCAGAGAGCAAAGCGGCGAGCGAAGCGGCGAGCAGAGCGGAGAGCAAAGCGGCGAGCGAAGCGGAGAGCAAAGCGGCGAGCAAAGCGGAGAGCAAAGCGGCGAGCAAAGCGGAGAGCAAAGCGGCGAGCAAAGCGGCGAGCGAAGCGGAGAGCAAAGCCGCGAGCAAAGCGGCGAGCAAAGCGGAGAGCAGAGCGGAGAGCAAAGCGGCGAGCGAAGCGGAGAGCAAAGCGGCGAGCGAAGCGGAGAGCAAAGCGGCGAGCAAAGCGGAGATCAAAGCGGCGAGCGAAGCGGAGAGCAAAGCGGCGAGCGAAGCGGAGAGCAGAGCGGAGAGCAAAGCGGCGAGCGAAGCGGAGAGCAGAGCGGAGAGCAGAGCGGAGAACAAAGCGGCGAGCGAAGCGGAGAGCAAAGCGGCGAGCGAAGCGGAGAGCGAAGCGGAGAGCAGAGCGGAGAGCAGAGCGGAGAGCAAAGCGGCGAGCGAAGCGGAGAGCAAAGCGGCGAGCGAAGCGGAGAGCAAAGCGGAGAGCAAAGCGGCGAGCAAATCGGAGAGCAAAGCGGCGAGCGAAGCGGAGAGCAGAGCGGAGAGCAGAGCGGCGAGCGAAGCGGAGAACAAAGCGGCGAGCGAAGCGGAGAGCAAAGCGGCGAGCGAAGCGGAGAGCGAAGCGGAGAGCAGAGCGGAGAGCAGAGCGGAGAGCAAAGCGGAGAGCAAAGCGGCGAGCGAAGCGGCGAGCAAAGCGGAGAGCAAAGCAGAGAGCAAAGCGGCGAGCAAAGCGGCGAGCAGAGCGGAGAGCAAAGCGGAGAGCAAATCAGAGAGCAAAGCGGCGAGCGAAGCGGCGAGCAAAGCGGCGAGCAGAGCGGAGAGCAAAGCGGCGAGCGAAGCGGAGAGCAAAGCGGAGAGCAAAGCGGGGAGCGAAGCGGCGAGCAAAGCGGAGAGCAAAGCAGAGAGCAAAGCGGCGAGCAAAGCGGCGAGCAGAGCGGAGAGCAAAGCGGCGAGCGATGCGGTGAGCAAAGCGGAGAGCAAAGCAGAGAGCAAAGCGGCGAGCGAAGCGGCGATCAGAGCGGAGAGCAAAGCGGCGAGCGAAGCGGAGAGCAAAGCGGCGAGCAAAGCGGAGAGCAAAACGGCGAGCAAAGTGGAGAGCAAAGCGGCGAGCAAAGCGGCGAGCGAAGCGGAGAGCAAAGCGGCGAGCAAAGCGGAGAGCAGAGCGGAGAGCAAAGCGGCGAGCGAAGCGGAGAGCAAAGCGTCGAGCGAAGCGGAGAGCAAAGCGGCGAGCAAAGCGGAGAGCAAAGCGGCGAGCGAAGCGGAGAGCAAAGCGGCGAGCGAAGCGGAGAGCAGAGCGGAGAGCAGAGCGGAGAGCAGAGCGGAGAGCAGAGCGGAGAGCAGAGCGGAGAGCGAAGCGGAGAGCAAAGCGGCGAGCGAAGCGGCGAGCGAAGCGGAGAGCGAAGCGGCGAGCGAAGCGGAGAGCAAAGCGGCGAGCAAAGCGGAGAGCAGAGCGGAGAGCAGAGCGGAGAGCAAAGCGGCGAGCGAAGCGGAGAGCAAAGCGGCGAGCGAAGCGGAGAGCAAAGCGGCGAGCAAAGCGGCGAGCAAAGCGTAAAGCAGAGCGGAGAGCAGAGCGGAGAGCAAAGCGGCGAGCGAAGCGTAGAGCAAAGCGGAGAGCAAAGCGGCGAGCAGAGCGGAGACCAAAGCGGCGAGCGAAGCGGCGAGCAGAGCGGAGAGCAGAGCGGAGAGCAAAGCGGGGAGCAAAGCGGTGAGCGAAGGGGCGAGCAGAGCGGAGAGCGAAGCGGCGAGCGAAGCGGAGAGCAAAGCGGAGAGCAAAGCGGAGAGCAAAGCGGAGAGCAAAGCGGCGAGCAAAGCGGAGAGCAAACGGCGAGCGAAGCGGAGAGCAAAGCGGCGAGCAAAGCGGCGAGCGAAGCGGAGAGCAAAGCGGCGAGCGAAGCGGAGAGCAAAGCGGCGAGCAAAGCGGAGAGCAAAGCGGAGAGCAAAGCGGAGAGCAGAGCAGAGAGCAAAGCGGCGAGCGAAGCGGAGAGCAAAGCGGCGAGCAAAGCGGCGAGCAAAGCGGAGAGCAAAGCGGCGAGCAGAGCGGAGAGCAGAGCGGAGAGCAAAGCGGGGAGCGAAGCGGCGAGCAAAGCGGAGAGCAAAGCAGAGAGCAAAGCGGCGAGCGAAGCGCCGAGCAAAGCGGCGAGCAGAGCGGAGAGCAAAGCGGCGAGCAAAGCGGCGAGCAGAGCGGAGAGCAGAGCAGAGAGCAAAGCGGGGAGCGAAGCGGCGAGCAAAGCGGAGAGCAAAGCAGAGAGCAAAGCGGCGAGCGAAGCGGCGAGCAAAGCGGCGAGCAAAGCGGCGAGCAGAGCGGAGAGCAAAGCGGCGAGCGAAGCGGAGAGCAAAGCGGCGAGCAAAGCGGCGAGCGAAGCGGAGAGCAAAGCGGCGAGCAAAGCGGAGAGCAGAGCGGAGAGGAAAGCGGAGAGCAAAGCGGCGAGCAAAGCGGAGAGCAAAGCGGCGAGCAAAGCGGAGAGAAAAGCGGCGAGCAGAGCGGAGAGCAAAGCGGCGAGCAAAGCGGAGAGCAGAGCGGCGAGCAGAGCGGAGAGCGAAGCGGGGAGCGAATCGGCGAGCAAAGCGGAGAGCAAATCGGCGAGCAAAGCAGAGAGCAAAGCGGCGAGCGAAGCGGCGAGCAGAGCGGAGAGCGAAGCGGGGAGCGAAGCGGCGAGCAAAGCGGAGAGCAAATCGGCGAGCAAAGCGGCGAGCAAAGCAGAGAGCAAAGCGGCGAGCAGAGCGGAGACCAAAGCGGCGAGCAGAGCGGAGAGCAGAGCGGAGAGCAAAGCGGCGAGCGAAGCGGAGAGCAAAGCGGCGAGCAAAGCGGAGAGCAACGCGGCGAGCAGAGCGGAGAGCAAAGCGGCGAGCAAAGCGGCGAGCGAAGCGGCGAGCAAAGCGGCGAGCAAAGCGGCGAGCAGAGCGGAGAGCAGAGCGGAGAGCAAAGCGGCGAGCGAAGCGGAGAGCAAAGCGGCGAGCAAAGCGGAGAGCAAAGCGGCGAGCGAAGCGGAGAGCAGAGCGGAGAGCAAAGCGGCGAGCAATGCGGAGAGCAAAGCGGCGAGCAAAGCTGAGAGCAAAGCGGACAGCAAAGCGGCGAGCAGAGCGGAGAGCAAAGCGACGAGCGAAGCGGCGAGCAAAGCGGAGAGCAGAGCGGCGAGCAGAGCGGAGAGCGAAGCGGGGAGCGAAGCGGCGAGCAAAGCGGAGAGCAAATCGGCGAGCAAAGCGGCGAGCAAAGCAGAGAGCAAAGCGGAGAGCAGAGCGGAGAGCAAAGCGGCGAACGAAGCGGCGAGCAAAGCGGCGAACAGAGCGACGAGCAGAGCGGAGAGCAGAGCGGAGGGCAGAGCGGAGAGCAAAGCGGAGAGCAGAGCGGAGGTCAAAGCGGCGAGCAAAGCGGAGAGCAGAGCGGCGAGCATAGCTACGAGCAAAGCTTCGAGCATAGCGACGAGCAAAGCGGCGAGCAAAGCGGAGAGCAGAGCGGAAGGGAGAGCTGAGAGTGAGAGAGCTGATCGGCGACCAGAGCGAGGAGCAGAGCGGAGTAGACCTGAGAGCAGTGCGGGGGAGGAGAGAGGGGGAGAGGTCAGAGAGAGAGTGCAGAGCGGGGAGCAGAGCGGCGAGCAAAGCGGAGAGCAGAGAGCGAGCAGACGGGCGAGCAGAGCGTAGATCAGAGCGGGGTAGAGAGGCAGATAGATCAGAGTGATGAGAGAGAGAGCAGAGCGGAGAGCAGATTAGAGAGCGGAGAGCAGAGCGCGGGGAGAGAGGAAGAGAGATCTGAGAGATGAGAGATAGAGCAGAGCGGTGAGCAGAGAGATGAGCGGAGAGCAGAGCGGAGAGATGAGAGCGAGAGAGCAGAGCGGCGAGAAGGGCGTCGAGAAGGGCGGCGAGCAGAGCGGGGGAGAGAGGGAGAGATCAGAGAGGCGAGGAAAGCGGGGAGCAGAGAGCAGAGCGGCGAGTATAGCGGGGGAAGAGAGGGTGTTAGATAAGAGAGATGAGAGAGAGAGAGAGCAGAGCGGCGAGCAGAGCGAAGAGCAGAGGGGAGAGTAGAGTGGAGAGAGAGCAGAGAGCGACGACGAGAGCGGAGCAGAGCGGAGAGCAGAGAACAGAGCGGGGGGGAAGGAGCTGAAATTTTTCAGAAAGTTAGAGAATGATGTTCCAGAGGTAATTAACATTGACAATTACAATTAAATTTATTATTGTGACCGTTAAAAATTCATAAATTGTAAACAATTAAATCAATGTAAATTCATTTATAAAGGTGCTACATCATTAAAATTTGGCATAAATTTTTGGTATTCGTAATAAACGGAAAAAATATAAAATTCTTAAATTTTAAATTTTTTGTGTTGTTTTTACCCTAATTTTGTCCAATGAGGAAAGCAGAGGTGCAAATATTATTCGTAATACAGTAAAACCTGGTTATTTCGAACCTCTATATTTCGAAATTCGACGTAATTCGAAATTTTTTAACATGTGAAAGACCGAAAAAGCCAATTTCATACAAATGTGTTTCAATAATTCGAAAATCTCTATAATTCATTATTCGAAAAAAAAATTTCTCCGATTCTCGGAATATCAACGCATTTTTGTCGACATAATTCGAAATAAAACTTACCAAAAAGAAACTAAATGAAATTTACTAAAATATTTCTGGCACTATGTCGGCTGGTTTACAAACACTGTGCGATCGTGATCATACCGACTGGGCGTTGGGTATTGTCACAAGTTTCGGTCCATTCCCTCAATTTCTCTACTGTTTTGCGAGTTTGAGTTCCAATATTCCTTTGGTTCTTTGTTTATTTCGTATTAGATTGTATTTTTCATCATTGTTAGTTACTTGTTTAAATAATATTCTTAGTTTAATAACTGCAAGAGAGACTAATTTTAAATTTATTGCTATAAAATATTTTTTAAATATACCCTGCAATGGCTCCGGTTCGTGGTGCATATAAGACTCTTACTCTTGCTGAAAAAATGTCTTTGCTGCAAGACATTGACAAGAAGTTAGAATCGAAAGGAAAGCTGGCCTCAAAGTATAGGATTCCGAACTCGTCTTTATCTACAATTTTAAATAATCGGGCGAAGATTGAAGAAAGTTTTTATAAATTTAAAGGGAGCGTTCACGGCCTGCGAAAAACGAAGACCTCGAAGAAGAACTGTCCGATTTTTTTTCACAAGTACGAGCGGCGAATTTACCTGTGACAAGCCCGATGCTCATTGAAAAATCAAGAAGTCTTGCGAACGCTTTGAACATTGAAGATTTTAAAGGGTCCAATGGGTGGTTGGATGATTTTAAAGACGCCACAATATTTTTTGTCTCGCAGTATATGGTGATGCCCAAAAAATTAACGAAGAGGAAATGACGACCTGGCTGCAAAGTAACAAACATGTTTTGGAGAAGTATGCGCTCAAGGACATTTTTAATATGGATGAAACGCATTTTTTTTCAATATGTTGCCCGATCGTACTTTGGCTCTCCGAGGCGAAAAATGTCACGGCAGCAAACGTAGTAAGGAGCGTCTCACCGCCGCGCCGTGCTCTGCAAAAATATGGATGGGTCGAATAATGAAAAACTTGTAATCATCGGAAAATATGGCAACCCACGCTGTTTCAAAGGTATTAATCGTGATTATTTGCCGATAATTTACGAGCATAACAAAAAGGTGTGGATGACAACAGGCATATTCAAAAGTTTTTTAATAAGAATGCAAAAACGTGTGGCGGTGCAAAATCGTAAAATTTTATTGACACTAGACAACTGTTCTGCTCACCATGTGTCTCAGATAAATACGCCCAATGTTGAGTTGCTGTATTTTCCGCCGAACACAACCAGTGTTCTGCGGCCACTCGACCAGGGCATCATTCAAAATTTAAAAAGTCATTACAGAAAAAAAACTATTGTCGTCATACTTGCTGCAAATTACAAATGGATGTTCGCAGGATAATTTACGAAAATGGACGATTTTAGACGCGTGCCGGGCCTTGTCAAACCATCGCCAACTGTTTTATGAAAAGCGGGCTATCTTCGCAGCCGGCAGAAGTGTTCCAAGGTACAGAAGTGGAGGAAGTAATCGACAGTAATGTATTGGGGCCTGTCAGTTTCGGAAACTTTGTTTCCTTTGATAATGACTTGGCTACGTCGGTTGTGTATGACCCCACGATCGACGAATCGAAAACCGTTGCGAGTGATAGCGAGGAAGAAGACGATGTGGATAACGTCGATGCTAGGTTGGATGTGCCATTGCCATCTAAGGAGGATATTTTAAAAGCTTAAGATACCCTTCAAAGGTACGTGTCCGGGATGCCAGAATATGCCGATGAATATCTGTGAAAAAGTTGATGCCATTATGCAACACATTGCGCTAGGGAGTGCCCTGAAATTGAAACGGGAAAATAACCAACTTTTAAAAATAAATTTAAATTAATATTTTATTACACACTTTTATTTATTTACTTTTAAGTTGAAATAAGTGAAAGACATTAACATTTTAGTGGTTTAATTATATGTCCATATATGTTTCAATGTTTAAATGAGTAATCCTAAATTTGACTTTTATTCATCGACATCATATTTTGAGGTATGCATGTGTAGTACATCCTTTTTTTCTGTGTTTTAATATGGTGTCATATTCTTTTCTTTTTCTGTAATTTATATTTGAATTTTTTAAATTTGGTAAATCACGCTTTTTCGTAAATTTCGAATTATAGAGGTTCTTCGTAATTCGAAATGCTCTTTCTTTGGTCCCGTGAATTTCGAATTAACCAGGTTTTACTGTATATATGTAGTTCCAATGCGCAGACGAAAAAATGTACCATTCCTTGTGTTTTGGTTTTTGAATGTCCTACAAGGGGTTAGGATGAATAAATTGTTTAGAATTTTTCTCGTCCACATATAGACAAATAAACGCGAGAGCGGAAGCCAATTTTCGTTTCACAATCTATCCTGTTGTAAGACAAAATTAGGATTAATCGGCCACCGTGAACATTTTTTGTAGCTAAATCTTCTGCGTTTAAAGAACATGTTGCAGTTCGTTCTTATTATCTTTAAATTACATCATGTGATTATGCGTATGTCAAGTTAGGGAGGACATTATCAGGTTTAAAAAATGCAAATGTTTGTTTTTTTACCTATTGTCTTTTTGAAGTACTAGGTATATTCAATGAAGCTCTTGTGATATCACTCAGCAATCCTTCAGTTATTCGTAAACTCGCTAGCACTGAATCTGCGCTCGAATCAAATTTAGAAGAAGATTGCCAAGATAATGACATTTATTATTTCGTTATATATGTCTGTCTGCAACTATGATGTGTAACTAATATTCGCGCTTTTCGGCCAGCTCTGATAATTTATTTTCTATCAAGAAATAGAATAGGAAGACTGGGATATTTGAAAGAGTTTTACATTATTTTAGCGGAAAATAAGGGAAACAGACTTTTAGCTTTAAATCTTAACTTTGGCTAGAATTATTTTTACTTCTCGCTTCCAGTAGTTCCACGGTGAAATTTCAAAAAAATATTTTATGCCTAGAACTCTGTGTTGGACATTTTAAAATATAAATATTGCAATTGCTTAATGAATCTCTATAAAACCATATGCCCTTATGATGAAAATACCGTTACTGTTTGAGCTATGTATGGGCATTCCACGAATAACCAATAACATGGCCGAGAAATTATCACATCAAGGCCATGAAATAAAAGTCTCACGATTCTGTTTGCTTGTCTTTAAAATACTCGAGATTTTTATGACATTCCCTATAATTTTGACTCGAGATCAAAATTCGCCTAATATTTTTATCAATCAATACGCCCTAGCATGTGTCGCATGAGTGAACAAATATGTACTCATCTCTTTACCGGTAACGAAAAGCGAGATATTTTTAAGCACCATAAGCAAAAACTCTCACGCTTAACTCGAACAGAGCGCGGAGCACCGGAATTTTCCGCGTCAATTCCCAGAGCCTAGTTCGCAAAAACCTCACCTACGCACGAGGTGGCAGCACAGGTGCCGATCGCGAGAACCGACCACCCCGAACACAATAATGAAACACCCAAATATAAAGACGTCAGAAAAAATACAGGGGGCGGAGAATCCGCGTACAAAAGAAATAAAAAACGAGAGGGTAAAAAAAAGGAATAACCCTTCCATTCTCCACGCCCCAGAAGAATAACTCCGGAGAACCGACCATTGTGCAAAGGAATTGAGAGGGATAGTGAAAAAAAACTAAACGTGATTTTGGGAGATTGCAACGCATTCGGCGGCAACAATCGCGGTTTGTCTACCTCAGCAAGCCCATCCATCTTCCATGCCGTCACGAGGCAGTAATTATTATTATCAGATCCGTGCCGAAAACTATCTATCTATCTCTCTCTCTCGGTAAAGAAGAAAACATTACTTCCGTGCCGCCAACCCTAGCATCAATGAATTTCCAATCACTCGTGACCTTCGACCCTCAAACGTAAAATAAGGGGAATAATTTGGTCTCGCTAAAAAATATATGGCATGCCGTCGATCTTCCATGCAAAAGAAGTACAGTAGCCTCCCGCCATTCGCGGTTTTCAGTGTCCGCGGTTGAAAAATTGTACCTGGTTTTTCCAGCCGCGGTAAACAGTCTTGAGTATCCGCGGTTCTCCGTGCGGATGTGTTTATATGGCTAATTTTACTCATGTTTAAATTTATGTTATTGAAGAAGCTACGTATTAGCTAATATTTACTTGTAGGGGACGCATAGGAAAGAGGATTTTTTTTAGCTATAGATAATACCACAAGTTAGTCAGGAGGTGGCGGTCCAAGGAATTTTATAGAAGCGTTGGTTTTACCGTAAGACCATGTGGACTGAGTCTGAAGAGTCTGCTTTGCTGATACATTAGTAATGTACTTTACACCTTTGTACATTGAACGCAATTTCCTTTCAATTTTTTTAAAATAATAAACGTTTTAGAACGTGTTTTACAAAGCAAAAACGTGCTAATGTGATCACTCTGTCTCTCCATCTGTGAACAATTAACATATTTTTGTTTTAAGAGATAATCGGAAATTATTTTTTAATTGGACAGCTCATCACTATATGAATTTTTCACCGATTAGATTTGCCAGATGTTTCTAAAATTTTCCGCTATGTGGCTTCAGGGTTGGAAAATTCAAAATCTTTTGATATTGTAGCCCAACTACTGAAGCTAGAGGAGTAAAGTTTTCTCGCTTGTGAAGGTCTAGTGATGCTACTTACCCCATCTCAAAAGAGGAAGGCAAACCTGAACCCTAAAAATATTAAAGAAAAAAATGCTTACCCCTCTTAAAATAGCAAGGGTATCTTACTTTTTAAAAATATAACCCAACTTTCAAGTGCAAATTTGAGAGCTTACGGTACGTCGCCCAAGGATCACGCCCCTTAACCCTCAGTTTTCTCATAAACCCTGTCCCTCGTCATCAGAGGTAGTCAGTAACGTGACCACCACTGTTGGCGTTAGATAGATAAAGAGGTAGATAAGAATGTTGTGGCCACTCGTGTGTGTGTGTGTGTGTGTGTCAGGCCATCCCGCTCAGAGGAGGGAAAAGGAAGTTGGAGGAGGTTGAGAGATTTTTATTACATCTCTTCGCGGAAGGGAGATGAAGGGAGAGAGAGAGAGGAGGGAAGAAGAAGAAGAAGGGAGGGCAGGCCATGACCCGCGGGGTAGCTTCTGCCGTTTCATGGCTTTTTGGGTTCACTGCCTCCCAAAAAACCTGTCGACGCTCTGGAAACTGAACCGCCTCGGACACGAGGGGGAACAAGGTCGGCCGAAATCATTTTCGAAAAAAATAAAATAAAACAAAAACGAATCGAAAACGTGGAAAAAAAAGAGCGGCGTCGGCAGTTGCTTTCGGAGGTGGCTCCAATTACGGCGACCGCGGAAATTATTATCTCTCTATCTCTCTCTCTCTGTCTCTATCTCCCTCTCTTCGAGATTCATCCCGCGGCGCGCCTGTGTGTTGCGTGATTTGACAATCTCCGGACGTGGTTACGGTTACGTTGACGTGGATGTCTAATTATTTGGTGTTTTTAATCCGTCGAGGCATAATTGGAATTAAATGTTTCCTTTCTCGGCGATGAGATGGATTTTATTTCGGGCATCGCGTTGCAATTTTTTCTTAATTGGTAATATACCTATCAACATGGTAATGCTTTATAACAAAGATTAAATGAGTGGGTCGTCTTTTTTCCCCTAGTTTATAAACTAGGCGTAGTAAAACTGTTCACTGTTTCACTTATTTACCTCGCTTTTACGACCATAGGAATCTTTAATACGAACCGCGCTCAATCCGCTGGCTTCATAAAATCCTCCGTTAGGATAAAATAAATAAGACCATAACCACTCCGTAAGCAGTAAGTGCAATCAAAATCAAAAAATCTACCTACTACTTTTAATATGAGTAACTTGATCCTCAAGGCATGAAAATCTCATCGCTCGATAAAAATTCTTTTTAATAGCTTCCGAGCTTTTATTACTGGCTTGGTAGCATTAATGAAATATAAAGTTGCGAGATAAACTTTTACACTGCAGCTGCGTAAAAATTTCAACAGGTCTTATTTCGGTCTTATTTTTCAAGAGTAGGTATCGTATTTTCATGTGTCAGGAAGAGACCAATTTCATTCCTTTCTGTCTTATCTCGAGCAAAGTATGGGGGACTTAATTATTTAAACATTAGTGGTGTTGCTTCAATGAACATACTCTTAAATTTCCATAAATTATTAATTATGTTTGACTTTATCAGTGTGATATTTACCCGTATTAATTATCTAGGTGGAAAGTTTGTTTTATATATTAGGTCAAAGATTATTTTTAGAATCTTATGACCACTGATTACGCCAGTATTTTTAGCCGAAATCCGAATCTGGTTTTTCCCAATCTTTTTTATGGCTATTGAAGAAACAGTTTATCAGCTAAAAGTAGCGACGTAGAGGAAAACATTTCTGTTGGTGACCAAAAGTCACTTAATGGTATGATACTCTACCATTGAGATTAGTCGACCAGTGAATTATCGTCCTAGTATAATAGCCGAAAACGAATTCAAGAATGTGAACTTAAATATCAAAAATTTAAAAATCAAGCGCTTATCTTAGGTATTTCCAATAGACATAACAAGGTGAGGGATGGTTTTTTGTGGCGTTGTTGTATCTATTGGAGATACAAGAGATAATCGCTTGATTTTGCAATTTCTTACATTTAAGTTATCATTTATTATATGGACTGTGATCAACGATAAAGCGCTTGCCGGTGAAAAGTCCCGGGTTTCATTCCCGATCATGAGAAGAAACTTTGTCTTTCTCTTTGTCGAATCGTATACTGAATAACTTCGTTCGGCATAGGAACTCATAAGAAATGGTCCTTCTTTCAGGTTTCCATAAAAAAAGACGTCGAAATAAATGTATGAAATTATCATTCGAATGCACGAGAATTTATTTTATGGACGATGATAAATATCGCTAAGATCAACAAAAATATTTTTCAGTAATTTTTTAAGGAAGATGCCATTTCAAATACTAAACGGATAATAAAAGATAGAAATAAAAGTTTTAATAATGCAGATAGCGCAGAAATGTCATAAATCATTACAGACAACACGTTATCGAAATAAGAATAATAAAATAAAAATAATCGTAAATTTAAAATTAAAATAATCAAATGAATTGTTTTTTTACAGTTAAATATCCATTTAAAAAACTCATAAAACGACTATTGGAAGTGCTCAAATTGTGTTATCCCAGCCATGATTTACTTCAAAAAGCAATTCCATGAAACCCTTTAACATATTTCCCAATTTCTCGTGAGTATAGATAAAGAACAATGTCGTACAATAAACTAATGTTCCTGTCGGTTGTTCCGCTAGACCTAAACCATCACGAATTTCGGATCTGTTGCCTTTATATAGAAGCTCCTAAAAATTTTCATTTACTCCCAAGCAGTGTTATGCACATGTATCTGCAACTAGGTGTTGAAGGAAACCCAGTGAGCACTTACCAGAAGGAGATCCGCTGGGGGTGTCGGAGAGAGACATTTGCAGACGTTGACGGAACTTTATCCCTTCGTCAGCAAAAGAAAGACAAATGTTTCTCTCCGACACCCCAGCGGCTCTCCTTCTGGTAAGTGCTCACTCGGTTTTATGTACGAGGGCAAGTCAATAAATAAGGTGAATTTAATATGACAGAGGAGCCGCCATTTTGACAACTGACTGTCAGTGACAATATTGCCAACTTTATACGGAAACTACGAGTACTACAAGTTCAGACATGCAGTAATGCAGTACTGAGTTCATGAGTACATAATGAGTACATATGTCTGTTAAAAATGTAAATTCACCTTATTTATTGACTCACCCTCGTGTGTGTGTGTGTGTGTATAAGAACAGTGAAATACGCGGATGATCAAGTACTTCTAGCAAGAAAGGGAAAGTAACTCCTGAAAATGATAACTAGACTAGTGATAACAGGCAGAAAATACGGTATGGAAATAAATACAGAAAAATCCAAGGTAATGCGAATATCAAGTAAAGAAGAAGAAAATTTGGACATATGTATTGGAAGAAAGCGATTAGAACAAGTTTCACACTATAAATACCTTGGAAGCATCATAACGACAGAATCAAAATGTACCGATGAAATCAGGACTAGAATAATGAAAGTAAAAGCCGCTTTCAGATGAAACGAGGATATCCGCAAGAAGTTGATAAAATGCTATGTATGGAGTATAGCTTTGTATGAGGCAGAAACATGGACGCTAAGGAAAAATGATATTAAATACTTGAAAAACTTCGAAATGTGGATATGGAGACGAATGCTGAAGATAAAATGGACAGATAGGGTGAAAAACGAAGAAGTACTACGAAGAATAGGAGAGAAGCGAACGATTATACAGACAATCAGAAAGAGGAAGGCCAACTGGGTTGGACATTACCTAAGTACAGAGAGCATGATTAAAGAAGTGCTAGATGGAAAACTGGATGGAAAAACAGAAAGAGGTAGGAAAGGTTTCAGCTGATAGACCACTTGAAAGGGAAAGAAAGCTATCAAGACATGAAGAAGACTGCGAAAAATAGAAGTACATATGTGGAGAACCAGATTTAACCATGGATAATCACGACCGTCTACGGACAGACTACCTATGATGATATATAGGTATATATATATATATGCTGACGAAGGGATTATTCCGAAAGCTCCAATAACTTCTACAAATGTGACTCTCCAACACCCCAGAGGCTCTCCTTCCGGTAAGTGCTCACTGGGTTTCCTTCAACACCGAGTTGTCCTAAATATCCTCATTTACCTTTCCTCTTCCGTATATATTCGTATGAATGACAAGAGAAAGAAGAGCAATAAAAAACCTTTATGAGGGTAATTAATACGCTCGGTGGGCTTAAAATATAGTAGGATTCTCCGAGTCGTGTGAGAGAGCGTATATCTATATATTTATGTTGTCAGCGATGCCAGCCATTCGATGAAGTGGTTACGGGAGAAAATATTAAGATTAGATAACGTCCGTGTAGATTATGTAGTCAAAGCGGCAGAGGATCATTATTCGGATGGAAGAGAGAAAAATAGAGTCGAAAATTTTTAATGTATGCTCCCCTTGAAGAAGGAAAAAATGTATCTTTTTTACGCACAAGAATAACCTTAGATATTTATCAGGAACCAGATTCTGAACTTGCATCGGGCTAATTTGTGGCCCCTGCATAATTCATATTCCCAGAGGGCATGATCAACCTGTTTTTTCTGTGTTTCCTTATGCCCTACCCCTTTTCATGCTCCATGTCAGTTAGAGGTGTGCCGATTCCCGCCGCTGAGGATTGGTCGAAAAACGCTCAAGGAATCTTAAAGAATGCGATATTTCAATGGACCCGAGTTTAATATTATTCTCTCCGGTTTGATCGTAGAGATTGTGCGAAAACGTTTGTTTGCATATGCGAATTTGTTACGCTTCGACGCGCATCATTTTTTTTTTAGATTCCTATTCCGCGATGGTAACCAGAGTATATGTTAGAGTTTATTCATGAAATCATTGATTCCGGTCGATGATTCGGAAATTTTCCCCCGGTGGATGTTTTAAATTAGAGATTCTTACAAAATACAATCGCAGTTTAAAGTTATGTTTGATGGCCTATGGATAAGATCGAAATACAAGCAATGAATGAGATGTGTTGGCGAAATTCGTTAATGAAATAGAAGTGTGAAAATCCGATCAATAAATCCTACGTCCTGTTTGCCATATTTTGCGTCCATTACGTAAATCGCCAACCGATAGTAACGTACGTAAGCCTTCGGGTAAATGCGATTACACACTTAAACTCTTCTTTAAAGAGCATTTGCGTACGAATTAAACCCATAAATATAAATGGTAATGTCACAACTCCCAAGTCCGTCCTGGTAGAAGAGTAGTCATCAACCTCTTTTTGCGTGCTTACCAACTCGATAAATTATTTCAGCGTACCGTCTGGCACATTTTGAAATTAAAATCTAATAATAATTATAAAATAATTGTTAGTTGTATTATAATAAATAGAGAATGCTCATTACATTAAACAATTAAAAATTTTGCATAATAGTTTATTATTTTTTCCACAGTGGTTACACTAAGCGGTAGACTCTTAAACAATGTTTTGATAGGAAAATGAGAAAAAATTAAATATAAGTTATTTTAAATCTATAGCCTTTTATGGGAGGAAAACTTTCTAAAGCGTTTTGAAAAGGTATTCGTATTTGCAAGTTAAATCCGAAGGCGACCATGAGAGCTGAAATGCGAAGAAAATGTAGCTAAGAACTAGGTGTGATACATTTACAAAGTAGGCTTTCCCTAAATTTACTCAAATATAATGCTAGCACACAACGGACCGAAAAAGTTTTTTTTAAGCCAAAGTCTTTTTTTTTTTAAGAATCCCCCATTACATTCGGCGGTAACAGACTCGCACATTACATACATAGTTACTTGTTCAAAATTCCGTGCACGACTTCTTAACTCTTTAAATATACTTAGAGACTTATTCTTGAAAAGTTTTCATATACTGCAACGTCTGTCAACTCATAAAACTAACCGAGGGACGGAGTTCCATTTGCGGAAATATCTTTGTCGAGATTCGGCGTTTTTTTTTCGAAAATAAAATCAGTTTACGGCTCTCACCCTCGACTTCCGGAGCAGCTCGCAAGGACCTTTTACTCGGGCCAAACTTTCTTGCGAGGAATACTTCAGAAAATAGCTTCTTTTCTTGCGATAAACGTTTTCACGATTTAACCCAACATTCATCTCCAGCAGATGTTCTCGAAAAACGCCGTCCTAAGAAGATTCCTCCTTTCGTGTTTCTAGTTCGAATCGAGATATTTTCTAGAGTTGATTACTTCGAAATTTTTAAAGGATTAATTTTCCGCGGCACTGCATAGGAATTAGTAGAGAAACCAGATTTTCCAGACTTTTTTATATATGTTCAACTAACTTTTCCTCGATCCTTTGAAAAGGATTTTTATTTTATGCGATATTTCATGTATTTACCGAAAATACATTTATTAGTTTCGATGTCCCACGACGAGAGAACCTCAACAAAGAAACTCAATAAATGTCATGCTCGTATTATATGTAACTAAAAACAGCTGACAATATAGATATTTTAGAAGTTACTCTCGGTAATAAGAACTGATAACTGCAGCCTGTTATCCTAAATACACACATGGCATACCATAACTTTTTCATGGCCATTGGATATATCTTACTGTTAGCAAATAATTGTGTATATAGTTGACCATATAGATATTTTAGAAGTTACTCTCGGTAATAAGCACTGATAACGGCAGCCTGTTATCCGAAATACACACATGGCATATCATAACCTTTTCATGGCTATTGGATATATCTTAGCAAATTAATTATGTATATAGCGGTTCGATTTTTAAGTAATTACTTTTGACAACAAAGAAGGACCGATTAAGTTTCAGTGACCTGTCATATACAAACAACTTATAAAAGCCTAGGAGTGAAGCCGATTTTGAATTTCAAATATCTTAACGATAAAATTATTTCTGTCCCTTTGTCTGTAAACGAGAATTTTAACTGCATTTAACATTAAGCCGTTATCAGCATTTGCATTTCCAAAAAAGTTAACAATGCGATATTAAAAATGCACTTGGGCTCAAACACGGCAAAAATTAACCTAGATTTTCTTTTATTGCCCGTTAAACTTGCACCAAAAGAGGACACCGAATTCTATTTTCAAAAACATTGGCAAAAACGCACGAAAAATATCATTTTTCCTTAGCGTCCATGTTTCTGCCACATACAAAGCTAATTCTAGGTAGTCCCTTAAAATTAAAGCCGTTCTGAACTAAAAACACGCAAAGCGATAGATGGACGTCTTTCATTCCACTAAAACAGGCAAGCCAAACTGGCTCTGTCCTAATGCGACGCGAATTCTAAATTTTATCTCAGCTAAATCGTTCGAGATTTTATATAATCACAGAGGAGATTCCATAAGTCGAACGTCTATAACTCGGATTTTCCATTACTAAGTGATTTCATTTTGCAGACCAAAATCTTTTTCGTGTTATTTTTCTTCTACAACTCGAATTTTTTATAAGTCAAATATACTTTTGTTTCCCTTGAAGTTCGACATACAGGAGTTACCATTTACTTTACTTTTGCGATAAGGACACAAGATTATTTTCTTAGTTTAACTAACAATAAGGATTGTGATACAATAGAAAGTGGTTTATAAATCATTGTTTTTAAAGACAAAACAGGTGACCGATCTTCCAGATAAATTCTATTTTTTTTTTTGCCAAATCAGGCCCTCATCAAACAACCGTAATCCTAATGCGGTCCTTCTATATAACATCCAACGCTCCTCGTGCCTCTTCGACTTTGACATATTCCTACCCTATAGTAACTCCCATTTTTCACGCCTTCGAAGGCGAGAATCCGAACGATGGAAAATTCACCCCTCACGTTGGAATGGTTTTTTTTTTCCTTTTCGCCTTCATCCGCGACGACGATCGCTCGGTATATTTTTTTTTTATTCCTTCATTCCGGCGAAATTCCGTCGCGGCCCTCATTATCTCGCGATATTTACAGGTTCTCCCCGCGAGGCACGCTGAAGGAAAAAAAAAAGAACGGTCGGAGAACGCGTCTTTGAATCCCCACCGCGGCACGAAAAGAAATGATCCACGCCGAAAACTTTTCCCCGCTCGAAATCTCCGCTCGTTCCTTCATTGTTCTTGTTCTTCATCTCTTTCTACGACTCTCTTCCGTTCTCTTTCTTTTATAAATCCTCTCCTTATTTTTTTCGCCTTTTCCTATCCATCTACCTTTCCCTCTCTCTCTCTCTCAGCTCTTTCTCCTTTCCTTTCCTCCGCCCTGATTCAAAGCGATTTCTCCGGCGTCTTTTCATTCTCTTCCATCGCGCACGCCCTCTCTCTCTCTTTTACTCTCTCTCTCTCTCGACGCCGACTCCATATTTCACGAGCGCGTGCACTTGGCATCTTAAAGGTTTTGGCGAAACAAAGGACGGTCGCCTCTCAGGAGAGAGAGAGAGAGGGCGGGACGGGGTAAAAAGCAAGGAAAAATAGTGGAGAGAAGGAGAGACAGAGAGAGAGAGAAAAAGTACGGCGTTCTTTCCGGATCTCCATTAAGGAGGATTTTTTTTATTCCTCTTTTCCATTATCCCTCGTGGCGACGAGTTATGTCTTCTGATGCTCTCCCCCGAGCACAAACTCCCCCCCCCCCCTTCTCTTTTGGAGGGAGAGGGCGGGAATAGATAAATGACATCATTATTAAGGGGCTTTTGAGAGGCGCAGCGCTCTTTAACAACTTAATTTCCTGATGCAATATTCATGGATAAATTCGGAACGAGGAGACACAAAATATATGGGGGCGTTTAATTCTTCTTCTCCGTCTAAACGTATTAATAAATATGTGGGCTATATATGTCGCGCGCAACAGTTAATAAAGGCGATCTCGAGTTTAGAAATTCGAAATGGTAATAGTTCGTAAAATATTTAATGGACTGCTATAATCGGCAGTTTTTCGTGCGTGCTTTTCGCTTTCTATGCGCATGTATTTGATGTATTGATATATTTTCATTGAAATAAAAGTAAAGTCGAATAATTAGTAGCTTGATATAGTCTGTTGAGTAACTTAATAAGAATCTTTTACGTCAGCTGATTGCGCAAATTTTCTTCATCAAAATATAACTTTTAATTATAATAAGTTTAGAAAAACCATTATTAGGATCCCTCGACTAAAATCACTATGTACTATGAGAATGTACAAGCATAATAAGTATTATATTACTGTCGGTATGGCATTTCGCCTGTGTGAAAAATCTTCTTCGAGATAAAAATAATTCAATCTTCATTATTATTAGTACCTGGAAGCTATTTGCGCAATATATTATTTTAACCATTTGATTATTCTGTTAATTTACTGTGTCCTATTATACAATATCGAATGTATACGATATATTCACCGATTTTTATGGAATTATGTACGAATAAAATGCTACATTCAACTTTTTACTTTGAGGTCATAAAGAAACATTATTTAGAACCATCTGCAAAAATATAAAATAAAATATTTGATGTTTTATCGGAGACAATTTAATTAACAATAAATATCAGCATTCACTCATTCACTGCCTCTACGGATATGTTTCAAAAGGCAATAATAAATAATTTAGAGAATAAAATGTGTCAAAAAACATTTTGAGACGGGCAAAAATATTATTAGAAATTTTGTAATCGATAAAATACGCGGCGAGCAGTATTACAGTGTTTTTTAGTCGATAAGAATTTGCTCAAGAATCAAATCTATCCCTTACAACCAATAAAATGTCATATCATCAATTACTCTCAGACTTGAACAAGGGCTCAAGAATACGCATAATGTCACGTGACTAACATCGAATCTTACCGTTGGTATAATCGCATTTTCCTTCTTATCGTACCGAAAAGTGCGCTTTATTTCTGTAGTAACAGCACATTTACGAGCAGTATGCTTGTTGATCTCCGCAATAAATCTGAGATGCAACGACGGTCAATACAAAGACAAATGAAGAATGAAGAAAAAGGAGTTACTACATGGAATTTTATATGATGGTTCCGTTATGTAACAAGTTTACTGTTCGGTGAACGCTTGCTGTCGATGGGAATGAGATTGAATTAATTAGGTTCCTCGATGCTTTACGCCGATCTGTATCGGAAGTTCTACGGTACCAATAAATGACTTATTGTTAGACTATTTTACGGCTAAAGCGGTCCATAAAACTCGGAGTAGAAGATACAAAATTTCATCCAGTCCATATTATTCATAGTCACCTGTCTTTATAAACGCTTCAGACACGTGAACAGACAGTGAAACCTAAGCTAAAATTGGTATTTTATCCAACATACACTATAGGATGTGCCTATCGTACATGATATATGCGCTAAACACAATAAATGGTATTTATCGTGTTTTCCTTAACTTATTCTGGAGAATATTGGTTGTTTGACAGATATGTGATTTTTAAAGACCTCTTTTCACAAATGAAATCAGACTAAAAAAATACTATAATTAGCTAAAATATTTCATAGCATTAGTTTAGTTTCGATCCACATGTTTAAGTAAGTCCACAATTACAGATTTTAACTCGTCGACAGTTGCATTCCGGAAATATCGAAATGCTATCCAATGAGTACTTCAATTAAGCCTCGCTTATTTTTTTTAAAGGGATTTTACATTCAGGAGATAATTTTCGAGCTCGTCTTATCGACAAGCTGTTCCCTTGATTAACCTTTTTATTTAATCGGAGATACGATGGATACATAATTTCTCAAGGATTTTAACGGCAAAGTTTGAGATGAATATCATTTTTTAAAACTACATCAGTACCATGTACTCGTATGATGACTCGCACGAGAATATAAAAATGGTGAACTTTCTAGATCAGTGGTACCCAAACTTTTCGGCCCGAGGGCCACATAACTCATTGCTGCACTCATCGCGGGCCACATAGTTCAATGTAGTACTCTTTGCGGGCCACATCCAGTCGAAAATAGAGGTTAAGAAAAACTTAACGAAATTAAGGATTTAGTTGTTAGTCGAAATTACCAGATATGTTTTAAATAGATTTATCTATTATGGGATAGTAAAGGTAAACACAAAAGATTTTGTTTTTATAATTTTCTATATTTTCTTTTTATGTCACATTGTACCCTTTAAATGTTAAACTCATGACGGGCCGGATGAAGACGCTTGGCGGGCCGGATGTGGCCCGCGGTCCGTAGTTTGGGCACCACTGTTCTAGATGATTTGATACAAACGCCACGTTTAAACGAGCAAATGATCTTGGAAAAATGTGCCAAAGGTTTCCTATCTATAGTTTTTTCACCTCTCATAAAATTCTATCTTTATAACGCTATCAAACCGCGAGAGAGAGAGAGAACGTTTATAAAACTCTCGACACCGATTTGTCCGATAGGGCGTTTCGCCACCTCGGTCACTCATCGATCCTCGACTTCAGCGCCCTCAGACTCGCTCGCCCACCCTTTGGAATATAGTACATGCGGGCGCCACACGGACCTTCGGACGTAATATTCTCATTATGCCGATTATACGGTGGTCGTCATAACGCTTCACGCCAACGCGCGACGCCTAACTGAAGCGAACGTATACAATGTTCCCTTTATGTAATCCAGAGGCTCTCCCTTGTCGGACACGTGATCAGAAAACGTATAAACGGCGAAGTGTGTGATTGCGTGTGTACGTGGCGCTAACTAAAACCTCTCGCACGAGTGCTTCCGCAATCGAACCGGCTCGAGGTATCGACAGGTTCTGTTATCGAGCTTCGTTTAATATCGGAGACGAAAGATTCTATTAAATGGTCCGAAGGGCTGGATACGAAATTATTTCTCTCTCTCTCTCTCTCTCCCTCTCTATTTCTTCCATTCTTCGATATATCGACAATTATATCGATAGATCGCTAGCGTACTTAGCTCTGGAAAAAAGGGACTTTTTGAATTCTTTACATTTTCTGAAAGAAAATGCCTTTTCTCTTGGAGATTCATCTCTGCGGGGCGATACAAACGGCCGTTTGCCTTATTTGTCTGTGAAATGTTTATCTCTATTTATTTATGAGGAAAGTAAGTATAAATGTACTTGATAATTAGATCTGTAATTAATTTCGCAGGGTTTGACGACCACTTTTATCTCGCCCCACTGTAGAATTATTATCATTAACAATCGCGACACAATATACAATAGAGGCTATCTTGGAAACCCATTTCATCAGAAATTTTTGAACTATTGTACAAAAATATGTTCCGTCAACCCTGTAATATATCTGTCGTGAATCCTCTAATCTTAATTCTGTCAATTTATCCCAGACGTTTAACTTTAAAAAAAAAATATTCGCGTTGATTTCTCAGATGCTTTGCTCTCCAATAAAAGCGACAACGCATCAATTTCAATCTCAGCTCGTCTAGAGACGAACAAAAAGAAAAAAAAATAAGGCGGAAACGCGGAATGGGCATCGTAAATTTCCATTTGCGACGCCGCCTCTCGCGGAGAATTATGAACTGCACTAAGGCTGAAACAGGAAAGCGCCCACACGCGCACACGTTCAAACGCGCGTCGCCTTTGTTTTAAAAAAAAAACAAAAAGTACACGAATACAAAAAGGATAATTTAATTAAACGCTCGCAAGGAGCGCGCACACCCCTCCACGCGATGCTTTTTTTTTATTCGGGAAAGAATCGAAGGGGAGCCGCAATAACGTATTGAAATGAGAACGAAACGAGAATCTCGTTCTATTCTCGGAACAGCTTGTAGCAGCGCATAACCTTTTATGAAGTTCCTCCGCTCGACCTGTGACACGGCCACAACTCTCTCTATTTCACTCTCCCCTACCTCCCTCTTTCTCTGGGTGTCTCCACCCACGCCAAAGCCAATCGTACGATCCGGTGGGAAGAAGGATGGGAGAAGGAGATGTGGGAGAGAGATAGAGAGAAGAGAAGGGAGAGAGAGAAAGAAAAGGGGGGGGGGAGAGAGAGGACAAAATGAAAGGTGTGGAGGATGATATCGAACGGATAAAAGAAGTAACGAAGGTTAATTGGAAATTCAGAAAGGAGATATTAAATGAGATAATACGGTTAATCCCCGATCACACGTCACCTCGCTTTACGTCGCCAATGAACAGGAATGCGTTTCGTTAAAAGTTGCGTCGCCTCGCTAATACGTCGTTTATGAAGAGCCAAAGGCGAAATTCGAGAAATAATAATTCAATATATACATATATATATATATATATATATATATATATATATATATATATATATATATATATATATATATATATATATATATATATATATATATAAATACTTAAGGAAAAGGAAAGGTAATAATAAAGGTAGCAACAAGGTGTTGGAGGAAGCCCAGTGGACACTTACCTAGAATGAAGAGCCGCTGGGGGTGCTGAGGACACATGAAAAACACAAAAGAACAAAAACTACACAAAAATGGAGCTTTCGGGCTGATGCCCTTCTTCAGCGACGGAGAAACATATACTCCAACACCTTGTTGCTACCTTTATATATATATATATATATATATATATATATATATATATATATATATATAACGTTGCTATAATTTAAAATACCTTTAGTCATGTTTTAATTTTTGTTTATTACTATTTAATTCTGCCACCCTAATATTGGTTCGTTAAATGTACCCGTTCCCTTACGAATGACTACGTGCATGGTCGCGGTATTATCCTGTAGTTTAATCTTGTTGTCTTATACTTTTTAACATATTACGTACTATGTACGTACGTGCGTGTCATGCGTTATCGTGTATTATTTTGGGGTAAAAATGTGCCACAAAATGATTGCTGGGAACGTAAACCCAACTTTTATCATTATGTCTATGGAGAAATAATTTTCGCTACACGTCGTAGTGTTTAGGAACACGGTGATTTAATGCGATTAAAATAAAAGGTGTAAAGAGTGATAAACGTGTTGGTCGTGAGAGAGAGTAACATTAAGAGAGAGAGATAGGCATGCATCTTCATTAGGGAGAGGTTGAGACCAGATGGTCTCTTTTCCCATCTAATCCATTCTCAATTACAAACAATAAGAAAGAAAAAATAGGTAAAATAAAATGATACACGTAAGTACAATTCCAAGTTAGTATTATTGCCAATGAAAAGAGGCGGATAATTGTTTGTGGGGAAAAGCTAAGGATAATTTAGGTACTATGCCCTAAGTAAAACCCCACTGCAGGAAAATACACACACAAAAGGGATGTGTAAAAAACCTGGGAGAGGTACTAACAGCATTATTTTTAGATTAAGAGGATCACAAAAGATAGGTAAACAAAAGGAAATACAAAACGAAAGAGAGAATTTATATAACGGAGACAGGAAATAAGATCAATAATATACCTCGAAAATATTATTATAAATCAGGTAATACAAACTGCTCGTTCATATGATGTGTTCCAGTCGTCTGCAAAAAGAGTGTACGTATCTTATTTTAGCGACTTCATTATTACGCACCTTGCTATTGTAGACCATTAAAATTTGAACTAAGATGAAAAATAATTAAGGAAAGAGAAAAAAGAGAGTTGAAGAAATGAAATAGAAAATAATAGTAGTAAACTAAAATCGATAGAACGAATAAAAAGTATAAAAGCAATAAAAAGAGAGAATACTGCATGTATTCCTGGAGAGTACCTACTGAGGACCACATTATGCAAGGGGAAAGAATGTCGACAGTTGAAGAAATACAGCCAAATTCGATAACTCGAAAGTCTGTAACTCGAATTTTCGAGGAGTCGAAGCGGACATATTTTCACGATTCGTTTAAGTTTAAATTAAGTTCTACAGCTTGAGGTTTCCATATTTCGAAGTCTTTCCGTCTTCCCTCTTCGAGTCGTAGAGGTTCGAGTAACCGAATTTCTTCTGCAATAATTTACGGATTCCAAAAAATGGAAAGAAAAAACCGACAAATGAAAACGAAGAAATCTCGGCGACATGAAAGATACAAAAAAAGAGTAAACAAAATAATATATCAAACCGCAGATAAACGACGGAAACAAAAATCACGTGAGAGAAAAATTGAGCAAGAAGGATCGAGTGAACAGGAAAGGAATATGAAAAATTGAAACGGTAAACGTACAATATGAGAAAATCACATGAGAAGCTGGAGTGGAAATTGCGGGAGTGCTATAAAAGAGAGTGCTGTGGTATACATATGGTAAGCCAAACGGGACATGAATAGAGAAAAGGTAAATGGAAGAAGGAGGAAAGCGAGAGAAGGAAATAGAGAGAGAGATAGGGGGAGGAGTAGGGCGAATGAGTGAGGCGAGTGGAGGACATGTTTATCGCCAGCGGGGGTGGATTGGTGTTGGGGAGTGTGTGCGCGGAGAGAGAATGAATGTGTCCCCGCCAGAGAAAAGAGAGAGAGAGGGAGCATGAAATGAGAGAAAGGCAGGAAGAGAGAGAGTGTGTGTGAGTGGGAAGAGGGAGATTGAGAGAAAAGAAGAGAGAGAGGGCAGAATGAGAGAAAGGTTGGAAGAGAGAGAAAGTGTGAGTGGGAGTGAGATGAAGAAAATTGAGGTGGATGGAGGAGGAATGAGAGAGGAGAAAGAGGGAGGGAGGAGAGGGAGAGAGAGGAGAGGGAGAGAGAGAGAGGAGAGGGAGGGAGAGGAGAGAGAAGAGGGCGGGAGGAGAGGGAGAGAGAGGAAAGGGAGGGAGAGGGAGGAAAGGGAGGGAGAGGGAGGAAAGGGAGGGAGAGGAAAGGGAGGGAGACGAGGGAGAGGAGAGGAGGGAGAGGAGAGGAGGGAGAGGAGAGGAGGGAGAGGAGAGGGAGAGAGAGAAGAGGGAGAGAGAGGAGAGGAAGAGAGAGGATAGGGAGAGAGAGGATAGGGAGAGAGAGGAGAGAGAGGGAGGGGAAGGAGAGAGAAGAGGGCGGGAGGAGAGGGAGAGAGAGGAAAGGGAGGGAGGAGAGGGAGGGAGAGGAGAGAGGGAGGGAGAGGAGAGAGAGGGAGGAAAGATAGGGAGAAAAAAAGAGGTGGGAAGTAGAGAGATGGTAGAATCAGAGTGGGAGGGAAAGAGAGAGGAGAGGGAGAGAGAGGAGAGGGAGAGAGAGGAAAGGGAGGGAGGGGAAGGAGAGAGAAGAGGGCGGGAGGAGAGGGAGAGAGAGGGAGAGAGAGGAAAGGGAGGAAGGAGAGGGAGGGAGAGGAGAGAGGGAGGGAGAGGAGAGAGGGAGGGAGAGGAGAGAGAGGGAGGAAAGATAGGGAGAAAAAAAGAGGTGGGAAGTAGAGAGATGGTAGAATCAGAGTGGGAGGGAAAGAGAGAGAGAGAGAGACGGAAGGATTCTTATAGCGGAAATAAATTGAGATAGGATATATAGTGATGGAGAGAAAGAACCTCCTTAGTGCGTGTCGAGCTATGTAGACATAACACGGTGGGAGGCAGGGCGGAATGGGAATTCTCTGGGGGGGAAGGGTTGCGAGGTCTAGAGGGATACGCATAAGGAGGGCGAATTGCGAAGATATATAAAAAAAAGAAAAAGAGGGGGAGAAACACAAATGAAAGAGACGGCGAAAACCCCTTTTTTTCCTTTGCCGTCTCCTCTCTTCTTCCACCTCGAAACACATGCGAATACATACAAACGCGCAGACATGTAAGCGGAGAGACAAAACCGACCGCCACAAAGAGGAAAAGAGGAAGCTTTTGAAGAGGAGGGAGGAAAGAGAGAAAGCTTCGCTATACCTCATATCGATCGTGCGAGATATCGAAGTCACGTCCATTCTCCTCGCCTCGTGCAGTAAATCGAAAGAGGATGAGGGGTTAAAGGGCGTAAGAGGGAGGAAAAGCAAGGGAATATAGGGGGGGGGGGTGTAGGAGGAATATCTGGATTGAAAGAGACGGTCGGGTTAGTAAGTAAGGGAATGCGTGGGTGGATATACGGGGCGTGGAATGGGAAGGGATTTTTTTTTTTTAAAGAGAAGATGAGGGTGAGGTCGTAAGGGGTGAAAGGAGTAGGTATATATATTGATATGCAGAGGGAGTAGGTTGAAAGTAAAAAGGGAGGGGATGCCAGGAAAGGTGAGGAGGATAGAGGGAGAGAATAGAGAATGATTATGGAAAGAAAGAGTAAAATATAGAGGAAATGGGAGAGGAGTGAGAGGTATAGGGAGGGAAGTAGTAAGGACGGTGGTAAAGACGAGAGGCTGGATGATTGAGTGGAAAGCGATGGAACTGTACAGTCCACTCTGGCTGATACAAGGAAGCCTTGTAATACATTTTCTAACCTATTCATTCTATCGCTGACTTTAAATATAAATAAATGAGGATATAAATTCGATTTCGGCGTGGGTTATCTCTTAATGACGTCAAAGTGATTTTAGGTAGGTGTATTTTTTTCGCAAGCCTTAAAGCGAATAAGTGTTTTTACTAAGTTTGCGTATTTTTTTCTCAACTTGTACTTTAAAATCGGATTATACATACATGAATATGTGTTTGCAAAAGTTAAACGCATATGCACACTCGCAAACACACACAAATAATGTATATAATGCAAATAATGTTACTATATATTCTACGTTTCGCTCTTATTTAAAAAATCAAAATTTCCACATATGCATTATCGGCTGCAGATTGTCAGCAAGCTGGAAAAACTAAGATCATAAAATGTTTATAATATTCAATATTCTTCGTATAGAACGCTTTCGTTTAATTTCGTTATGTATACGGTCTAATTTGAAATAGTTTCTGTCAAAGTTTTTTATCTATCCTTTGCCTAATTCTGGAACCGGTTATACCTACTTGGCGTAGTAATTAATTTCCGGGATCATAAATCTCATCATATCGCCAAAAATAATCTCCTACTCTAACTGAAATTCTTGATTTATTCTCGGACGTCTTAAGCTCGGAATAATATGCATGAAATTGAGGGGGAAAAGGAGGGAAAGATGTGGGAAATAACAAAAACGTAATAATCATAAAATTATATACTATGATGAATCGTTAGGACATGAATCTACTGAAAGCATCGCTTTGTGTACCAGTTTAAATTTTTGTTAATAGATGGAGCTGGCTCGCGGGAGTGGTTCCGGAAATTTCGAGAGATAAAAGGTACCTAGAATGGACGGAAGGAAACGCCATATTATATCTAGAAAACGGGACGCCAGGGGAACATTATAGATCAAGATTACGGAAAATACAGTTGCGAGGCACAGTTTTTTTTTTTGCTGAGTGTTTGTTATAATGCTTCTTTTTCGAGGGAGAGTAGTATACGAAGCACGATAAGACTAATTAATACACTAAATTCTGGACAAAAGAACTTTTAATGTTGCTCCTCGTGTTTGAGTTTAAAACTTTGCGTTATTGTCAGGAAAAACGAAGTTCTCATAAGATCTTTATTTTAAGTGCATTTGAAACACCGTATTTATGCCGAAAATTTGTGAATTTTCCTTAAATTTTTTTCAGTTCTAAAGCTGGGATAGATAAGCCGCTCGAGAAATATGGTGATATTGAGGTTTGTGTTAAGGAAATCCATTATACCGTGACGGATATAACTTATCGTAATTACCGCATGAAACAGTTTATAAACGCCTTACGTAAAACAAATCAATGATTATATGTTTCAGCCATGTAATATTAACCGATGAAAACCTTATTTACCATATATGATATCACCGAAATACTTTTATCCGATTTTCTTTAAGGAAAATGGAAGTGCTATTGTTGACTAAAAATGTAAAAGCTGTCTTACAGTAATGTCAATCTTTTTAATTGAACCAAAACATACTTTAGTAAGTACATTTTATTTACCTACAGCTCTTTTCAAAGCGAAATGAATTTAAGAATTTAATGAGAATGAATAGAGTAATGGAATACCAATGTGTGTCGAACGTATATTTAAAGTAAAATCTAATACCTAATGAGGTCATTCACACTGCATTCTTTTCTAAACAACAAAGTAGTTAAGACTAAGATGTGAAATTTCATCCGATATATTTTCATTAAACATTTCTTAAAAAGTATACTCTTCTAGCATGTGTATCCGAATGAATACTAGTTTCGAGAAACTAAATAAAGTTCCATTTAGTGAATATATCACATTCAACAATAATACGCAAGCCTAACAAAGATGAGATAGAAATTTGTTCGTAAAACCATCCAGTAACCTTAAAACATCCATGAATAATAATTTTTAAGTTCATCTGGGAAATTAATCCATGGAGTTTTAAAGTACTCTTCTTATGAATTAAAGTAGGTGACAGGTACGGTGACAGAACCAAATGCGTGTAAAGTATGCATAAAAATTGTTAAAGAGGGAAGTGAGAGGGAAGAAATGCCAGAGAGATGGATGAAGTATCGGAGAGGGCGAAGAAGTGTCGGAGAGTGGGAAGAAGTGTCAGATAGAGAGTGAGAGAGATACGGAAATAGTGATAGAAATATATATGTATATTATATGAGTGGTAGAGATTACATGGGTTGAAGGGAGATGGAGAATGAAGATGAAGGGATTGGACGAGACGGGCTGGGAACGGTTTGAGAGGGTACTGGAAAAGGATATAATAGGCACAGCGAGGAAGTCATAAAGGGATTTGAATTCTCGGGAAACCGTATCTATGGCAACGCACCTCTGATGACTACCTTTTCCGCATCAATCCCAGAAACGTATCCTTTACTTTCATTCTCTCCCTTCTCTTTCATTATATATATATCTCCCCCTTTTATCTCCCTCTCTCGGAATCCATTTTGTTACAGCCATCCAATTGTATGTCCACCACTCCACTCGCTCGTTGGACCAAAAAAATGGCGAAAGTGTTTCATATCCCTCCAGCTCTCTTTCTCTCTCTTTCCGCTCCTCCCTCTCGCCATTTCTCTCCCTCCCTCTCATTCCCGACCATTCTACGCCTCACGCAATCCGCGCGCCTTTCTTTTCGCCATTTCGCACTCAAAAGAACCATCTCGCTACTCCGGTTTATAGCTCTGTACTCTGACGCGAAGCGTCCTTCCATGTTTTCATCCTTTCTTTCTTTTTTATATCGAAAGTATGCGCAATTGTTGATGTACGTTTCGTGGCTGTAAATACTGAAGATATTTTCACTTATGCTGAACTTTTCTTTTGGTTTACTACATTGCTGTAGATACCTACATACATAATTGTATATAAATATGTACATAGATAGGTATCTATATACAGATAGAGAAAGCTTAAAGAATAAAACATTATTAATGATAAACACATAAGGAATTGAGGAAACTCAACATCTATTATATGTATATACCTAGGCGTATTATTACTCATATTTTTACAAGAAATTACAGGAAATTTAAAAAAACCCTACCATGCAAACATTTTTATTATATAGAGCATTTCATTAATTTATCGGTAAAATATAGGACGTAGATAGTGTTCCCACCTCTCTCTCTCTCTCTCTCTGTTTACAATTTGTCATTCACTGTTTGCGCTAACATTTACATTATTTGATTTCTATTCCATTGTCTGTCTCCAGATTTCTCCTTACCTCTACATTAATTCCCTTTTTCTCGTCCTTTTTCCATCTCACAGCACTTTCCACTACAACCCTCTCTCTTTCTCTATCTAGAATTTTCTATTTTTTTATACCTAATCCCTCGAGATTTCGCCTATCCCCTATACGCGAAAAATTGCGACCAAAACCTTTCACTCCGGATCCTACCTACGCCTTTCACCTTCACCCTATTTTTTCCGCCTCGTTCGCTTGTTTTCTTTCCGACGACCGACCAGGCTGCAAAAAAAAAACCACGAGAGAAGTGGGAAAGGAAAATTTCCGCGGAATCGCCGTGGGTGGAATTCTTTACGCCCAAGCTTTGAACAGCTCAATTTTCAGACCTTTGCGTTCGCAAAAACCCGGTAAGTTTCCAACCGCAGAGAGAGAAAGGGATGGCCCGCTTGATTTTTCGCATCTAAATTAGTTCTGCAAGGGTTTCCGAAACTGCGCCGAACGAGAAAAAATATAGGTATCTCGGACGCGATGGCCGAGGAGGATGTTTCGAAACATTTTCCCAGTATTCGCCTGCGTGACGCTCGAATGCGTCGAACCGCGAGGAAATATATTTTCAGCTCGGAGGCAGGAGAGAAAAAATAAACAAGCGTGAAACGTCAGCGCGTTTCTTTTTATTAATATCGTTTTTTTTTATCCTTCCCGGTTGACCATGTGCCACGCATTTTTGTCTTCTCTTTCGAAGTAAATATAATTGAGTATGTTGTAAACAGTTCCGTAGTTATCACTCCGTACAATTCGCTCTTCTAAAAAAATAAACGAAAGAGGGTTTATTACAAAAAGAAGATGTAGATCAGGATTTCTGAAACATTAACGCCTATATTATAAATATATTCACTTTGTATGGAGACGAAACACGGACGCTCTGGAAACATAAAATACTTGGAATACATCAAAAAGTGGACATGGAACGGAATTCTGAATATAAAATGGACAAATAGGGTGAAAAAACGAGGAAAATATCTTTAAAGAACAGGAAGGAGGGGATGATTACACAACAGCAAATACTGAGAAGAATGGGAGAAAAACGAATTTTTACAGGAATTACAAGATGGAGGAAGACGAACTGGATGAGGCACTGCCTAAATAAAGAGTGCATGATTAAAGCCGTGTTAGAAGGAAAAAGATAAAGGGGAATAAAAATGTTTAAGCTGATAGAATATTTTGAAAGGGAAAGAGAGCTAACAAGGAAAACAAGGTTTAACGAATAAAATTCACGGACTTGTCTACGGACATATCACCTATGATTTTGTGTGTGCGTGCGTGTATATTCACATGATACTTGCAAATTAAAAGTAAAAATTCATAGACTAGTTTTACTGAGTGAATGAAGGCATTCATATGTTCTGAATTCTTCAGGGCCAAATATTTTTTTCGATAATTGAAGACGCGAAGACATAGGTTAAACTAACACGACACATAAATATTTTAACAATACTATGCTTCACTCATATCTACGGCTGCGTGGGCCTGGTTGCAAAAATAAATTATGCCCTCATCTCCGTTTTCGTACAGTGCATGAAGATTTCACGAAAAATACCATTAGATTGCCATAAGAAAATGCCTAGTTTTATTGATTATTATTTTCACCTCGTGAGTACAACAAAATTATTATTTCGTAAATGTTTGGACAAAGATGTAATTTCAATGGTTGTTAGCGGCTCCCAATGGACCCCTATGCACTGTTTCATACATCTCAATGTTATCGATTTACTCCTGCAACATAACTTATATCTTAAACGAAATTGACTCAAGGCCTCTATCTTTGCTGCGTAACAACACAGGAAAACTCAGAGGTTGTATAAATAAACCAGTACATAACGTTCGTATTGTCTTTCTTCCTGAAGACGCGATTTCATTTTTGTGCTTGATGAAAAGCAGCTCCCAATCAAGAGGAATATGGGTAAATTCATTACAAAATCATTCAGGGTTTTAATACGAACATGTTCAGCCAGTTCGACATATTCATCGGAAAATGGCCTAATAAATATCTCATTCGACGAAAATACGAGTACATAATAATTTGCCGTCCTTACTCGAATTTTCGACTCCAGCTCGATGCGAATATCGCATTCTCTTTCAAGTCTCGCATCATTCGAAATAGTTGTATTTGTAAGGGTAAAGTGGGGGCGGGAATTTTTTTCTCTATCGCACGCACACACACACACACACACACACACATATATATATATATATATATATATATAACGTATTATATAAAACTTCCAAAGAAATATCTTCTCCGCTTTCGACTACAGACCTCTAGCTCGTCTGGTTTGAAGTCGTCGGAAGAGATCCAGATCTCTATTTCCTCCCATTTCACTTTTGAGAGTTCCAACGAAATTCCCTTTTCCACACCTCTCTCTCTCTCTCTCTTATTCTACCTCTCCCCATCTCCCTCAATTTTCCATTTAGTCCCTCCTCCCTCATTTAAAAAGCATCCCAGGGTTTTCCTCGAGTCCTTTAACTCTCAGGAAAAGCCCTAACAAAAAAGGAAAGACATTCCCGCGGAATTAGTAAAAAGGAAGCGGAACATGGCGGACGGAGAAGAAGGCGGGGAATTGGAAGGGAATACGGAAGGGTGAGCTTTAGTGTGGATCCCTTGAGAGGGCAAAAAGTAGTGAGAGAGAGGAAGATGAAAAGGTTGAATTCCAGACGTTCTGGTTATGGCTGACGTTAGTGAATTCACGCGGGAGATGGAGCAGTCGAGAGAGAGAGAGAGAGATAGATAGAGTGAAAGAGAGAGAGGGAGTGAGAGAGAGAGGGAGAGAGAGAGAACTATCTACAACCGAAGAGAAATATAAAGTGAGCTAATGACAAAGAAGTGAAAATTCAAAATGGAGAGAGCGAGAGAGGATTCACGTATTGTATTCCGAGAGCGATTGAAATATACAAAGTAGTAGGAGTTTCTCTCGGATTTAATTAGGCGAAATTCAATCCGAGGAGGAAAAGCATTTCTTTTATCTCGGAAAACATCATAAGGGAGGATTCGGCGGCGTGAGAAAAGAATGCCATCAAACTGCCGTTCTCCCCGGAGTCGAAATCACTGGCTTTAAATTAACGGCGTCTCTTTACCAGAATTTATGTCGACATTCAGACGATGATCTCCGTTTATTGTGGTTTTTAAAGTCAAAGTCTCTAATACACGGCACATTACAAACGGTGTGAACGTTAGAAATAATATCATATAAATTTTAATAATGCATGCATATGTATGTATCCATATATGTATGCATACTCATTAAACAAGTGAGGGAAGAATTGCAGAGCAAATTATACAGAGCGCTTTTGTCTTGTTTTTAGGATTATGACATCATCATAAGAATACGCATTTGGTTAATATCGATGGCCTCATAATAATAGTCTACAGATTCCCCCTAAAATCATTATATCAATTATATATAACTAGTATAAGTGCCCGTCAAAAATGACGGGGAGTGATTTGGTTTATCGGCACGGTACACATTAAATATAAATGTATTGAGTGGGCACAAATTCGGACAATGCACATACAAAGTTGGTTAGCCGCTTCCTTTTATAGACTTCCGCACTATGAAAATCCTTCCTGGACTCTGAAATTGTTTTGATGCTCCTTTTCATTTGAATGACGCGCTATGCAAACGGCGGTTTTCATATTTTTAAAAATCTATTATAATGAATTGAACATTTCTTTGAAAACAAAGGTGTTGTGAAATATCTCTTTGGTTAATTGTCTCTCTCTCTCCCCCCCTTCCTACCCTTCCCCGTCACTCCCTTCCCCTCTCGCCGCTACCCTAACTCCTTCCCTCCCCTTCTCACTCCCTTTCTCTCAAAAGACCAATAATTTATTTTTAATAATTTCACTTAATCTTCGTCGTTCATTGGTTACTTGGTGACTTGAATTTGCACGGTTAAATGCATTCCCTGCAGCGTTCTCTCTTCTGATTCTTTCTAACGTCTCCTGACTTTGCCTTACAACCCGACGCTGTCTCCTTTCTCTAGCTAATCTTCGTTTTCTATCTGCTTGTATCTCATCATTTCCATCCATTGCTATAAATGAATAAAGCTTATGTTTTGGAGACATTGAAATAAAAATTAAGCTTACTAATTAATCAATCAGCGGAATAATTTCTTTGAAAACTGACTGAACGAAAACAAATCACCAATTTATTTCAACATTGTAAACTGGTAACACACCAAACTAACCTAAATATTATTTTTCAAATGCTTTAATTTGTTTAAAAATATAAATTTCAGTGAAGAATTTATCGAAGAAAAATTGATTTGAAATCTATTCTGAATAAAGTTGGCTTTGCGTAATAATACAGACGATATATAAAAGTAAGAATTACAAAGTAATTATCACAAAATATTACTACTTTTATTCTAAACATACTCGAATTAAGACATTCTTGTTTGATTTTCTTGATAACGGCTTATCCTCCGATAAAAATGTATAGGAAAGGAAATACTCTACTAGTTCTATAAGTTTTATTTGAAAACTATTTTGATATTTATTTATTTTTATTTATTTACGTATTCACGCTACAATTAGGCTCTTGGCCTGGTGGTAACGATACATTAACACCATGTCAATTTAATAACTCATTTCATGATTTTTATCAATTAGACCAAATAGGTACTTTTTGCACTTCTTCCTAAAGTCTTTCAGGTTTTTAGGAAAGGGGTCAAAGATATCTCCAGGTAATTCATTCCATTCTTGAATACCTCTGTTCAGAAAGGAGTTTTTTTTACAACTTCTAGTCTTTGAGGTTTGTATTTGATTTTAAATCTATGATCATTTTTACTGAAAAACTTTGGAATACTTTACAATATGTGATGGAAACTTCATGTTCTGTCGCCGGTAAACTGGTACTACTGAGAGGCTTAGGTGATTCATTTATGTGATTTTCCTATTGCCTTTAACTGCAAGTCCTTAATATAAAATTTCGTGAAAATCCGTTCGGTAGAAGCCGAGAACGAACGTTTGAACGGACGGAGAGACGGACAGACTGAAGCTAAAAGGCGCTCGTGCTGGAATCGAAACGCGCCTAAAAACGCTAAAAAAAAATAAAATCAGAAGTAGGTGGATGAAATATTAAGAGACAAAGGTCTGTTAAAGGAATTCGTCTAAGGGAGGATGCTAGGAGAGGGGCAAATGGGAAGGACGAGAAAAGGAACATTAGATGCACTAAAAGGAGATGACGTGAGAAGACAAAGAAAAAAGCTTTGGATTGAGTCGAATACGCACACACTGAAACGCAGAATGACTAGAACGATGATAATTTTATAATCTCATGTGACATTTTCTGTAAATACCTACACGCACAAATATCAATTGGTGAAAATGAAAAATTTAGGAAATCGAGCACTAATCTCTTAGTTTTAGAACACCAGGAGTGATATCAAATGAGGTGATTACTTTTGTTTTCAGTCACTGAAAGACTCGAGTTTTTTCGCCGGATTATTTTCATTTAATTTTTCGAACGCCTCAGACATTTATGATTGTTTCACGTAATTTTATTAAATTTAACACGGGGAGTTATATATACTCACGACCAAATTCGCCGCTCGCATTTAAAATTTGAACGCCGCAATTAGTATAGAATATACTGGCACCTTTCGCAATTCCGAATACACTTCTCTTTACTGTAAGAAATTAAGTAATTACCGAGATATTCGTAACTACGCAATTAAACATGTCAGCATCCACCTTATTCTGTCTGTTGAAGGAACAGCGTGAAATGTCATTACTATATTAATTATTCATCGAAAAATATCCCTGTCACCCGAATGTTCGCCAAACCAAAAGTTATGTAGCCGATAAGGAACAAAATTTATGTATCACGAAAAATTTGAGCATGTCTGGAAGTTATGTGTTAATATTTATAAATGAACAATTTGATCTGCCTTTTTCGTTTTTCGTATGAACTTATACTTGGTTTAAAAAGCCTGAGCTTTCATGCATATAAAATATTGAGCAACTGTAAAAAAACGCGTGACTCCCCGGGTGAGGAAGTAGTTTATAAAATAAACATTCGCCTATGATTTCGTATTGCTGGACGAAACTTTCACGTACTGATGCATTCTTATCTTTAATTTATAAGAATAGCGCACTCGCTTTCCGTAATTTTGTAGATTCGCGCAATTTTTTAGGCTCTCAACGTCGCTGTGAGTTCGCATTAAGATTATATAGTTCGTTTGGTTGTCAGAAGAATAAATGCATACTTAATCTGAAGATGTCTGGGATGGAATGGAAAAAAATTTCTCTTTTGAAGTGCAAATAATAAACAATAAATATACGTGAAAATAAGAATATTTTTGAATAATTTCACAGCATGTACGTAAACTTCATTTCCATTTGAGTAAGTGAGCTTTGCCCACGATCGATGAAAATATTTCTCCCTTTTAGAGTTTCGTGTTAGCTTAATGTTAGAGGGAGCTGAGGATTGACTTCAATATTTTAATCCGTCGTTTTTCAATTGGCGCATGGTTGGGTGCACGAACAATAAACAGCACCTCCAAGCTCTCGTAATTTTACAAAATAAGTATTTCAATTGTGTTTGCCAAATAATGAATACACTGTATTTGCTATCATGCATGCATTCATTCAATCCAACAAAAATATTTTTCTAAATATTTATAACAATATACACTCGCGACTTGCCTGTTGTCCCCACCCCCTCCTCCTACGTTCCGGCGCCCTGGGCGATAGCCCTACCCGCCCCTCCCTTGCTTCTATGCACGAAGTTTCACGGAAATTTTTTTGAAAAAAGTTGTCCTTTCCAAGCTAAAATTCTACACTCATCGTGCGAATACAGAAACTCATGGTACAAAAAATAAGGAAAAGTAGAACATAAATTTTAGATTGGAAACGAAAAAGACATCTTAGATAGGATCGTTATATTTATTAAGATATTCTGGATGTAGCTATAATTAACATCGAATCCAATAGTATATTACAAGATGCCACTACTTTGACGTATATTTACAGTGCAAAAACAGGATGTGCTAGAAAGAAACTATTTTATGTTTGCATAAAACCGCAATATTGTTTGTGTTAAATTAAATGGCATTGAATCAGACTGGGCACGGTAAATTAAACCATAGCATGAACGCATTGGTAATACATTTTATAGCATCATAAAAAACAATTCTTCGCCTCTGAATTTTTTATAAATAACATAAGACTCTCCTAATAAAATACAGAACCACGCACCAAAGCAAAAAAACTGCATCACGTGACCAAAAACTCGCCGTTTTTTAGGAACGTCGGTTCGTAGGCGATAATTTTCCTCGAACTCATTCGCGAAAGTCTAAAAATACAGAACGAAAATAAGCTACAACAGGCCGAAATTCCATCCAAAATAATCTGATGTGGCCAACACATGACTTTCTCCTTATTTGGGGTATAGATATTTAAATTGTTATGAATAGCATTATGAGACAAAATTATCATTTCGTATCGTAAAAGAATACAGTCCTCCTTACTGCAGTAAATTACGTATATTTCGAATATGTTTACAGAATTCACCGCTACATAGTGGTGGCGCTGTATACTGGAAATTACGAAAAAAGTTGAATATCTCCGAAATGGATGGTTCTACGAAAAACTGTTTCAAACAAAACTTGGAAGAAATATTATTCTCTACAACTCTGGTCCTCACGAAGATTTTAAGTAGATATTTGACGGAAACCGAAAAACCGATTATTTATAAATAATTCCTAAAGAATAACTGCTATGGAAAATTGTTTGAAATAAAAGATGTAGGAAATTATATTTTATACATTTTTTGTAATGGTCAATGTATACAATAATGATGTATTGTCGGAGAAATATCGCAAAAACCGAATCGGGTTTCGAATAAACCTCGACTTTCGGTTAACCGTTATTGTCGAAAAACTAATCAATTCTTTGTGCTCATGTTAAAGTGTTATATATGAAATTTGGCGTTAATATGACAAGTACTTTTTGAGTTAGAGCGCCCAAAATCACATATATCCACACGGACATCATTCCGAAAATAGTCTAAACGTGTCCTAGGAACCTCAAAACGTGTATTTCCGTTGAAATCTCGAAGTCGATTTTTTTCGTGATCACAATACTTTCCCATTACTAGGTATGGAGAAAGTAAAACCGTATTAACGGTGAATAAACAACGCCTCCAAAACAGAATTCCAATATGAGGCGGAGGAGGTGAGAAAAATAAATCCGAATCTTATGCTTTCCGTTTGAGCATAAGGAATCATGGAAGTGGAATTACATTAAGCGAGAAAGAAAGATAAGAAAAAGGTAAAGGGAATCATTTATGAATCACAGTACCACGTACGAGGGACAAAGTAGATTGAATAGAAGAGAAAAAGAAAGAGAGAGAGGTAGAAGAGGGATGGAAAGGTAAGAGCCAAAGAATCGTGTAAAATGTAAAGAGAATAGGGAACTGGGGATAAAGGAGGAACCGGTTAAAACTCACCCCCTCCCCCCCCCCCCCCCCCCCAACCCCTCCCCTTTACCTCCTTCCCACAGGCTCTCTCCCTCTCTCTCACCTCCCTCGGGAGGCCAAGTCCAATAATTATGACTGCTTTCATATTTACTTAGCCAAGTGGGGACTCCCGGGGTTGCGACGGTGGCGCCGCTCACGGCCGGACGGCGATAAGTTGAAGTATGTGGTCAACGGGTATGGGGTGGGGAGAAATTTTTTTCTCTCTCTCTCTCTCGATGGAGGTAGTAGTAGGGAAAAAAAGGAATTTCGAGAGAGACTAGTGGAAAGAGAATTTAAAAAATTCCCTGTGAGTGGGAGCGTTCGAAAAACCACTGAGGGGGGTGTGGGGTGGGGGGGGGGGGTGGGGATGAAAAGCTGGAACGAAATCCTACGCTTCAACGTGAGCAAATGATTTAGGATATTAGGTAAAAGAGACGTATTCGTCGAGGGGATGAATTAAAAAATAAACACGTTTTAAAAAAGATAAAAGGTTTAAATCGCGGCAAATGACTCGAACGTCCGGTATAAATGGATGGGTTTAAATGTTTTTTTATGCATGCTAGTGAAATATTTGGCGAGGGGGAGGGGGGGGGGGATATACTGGGGAAGGGAGGAATTAATTTATTCGCCGGAGACCGTTTTAAATTATGAGATCACAAGTGTCCGAGTGTGTGTGTGTGCGCACGATTCGTTTGCATAAATTGATAGCTAAATTTTGTTAGCCTAACTCTAATGGCTCCGGATCATTTCGAGAGATGACGGCGCGATAAATTATCCCATTTGCCAGAATTCACGTTTTCTTTTATTTTTTGTTTTGGGGGAGTGGAAGGATTGAATTTGATCGGGAGTCTCATTGCCAGAAACGGACGAAATATTAAACAAATTTTTTCCCCCGAATCCGCTGGAATTATTTCACGTTTTAGCCTTTATTTGAATTCCGCAGGTAAACCTATTAGGCTTCGTTTCGTATGGCATATATGCTGAAAATTACCGAGCGTTATATACTCACAATTAACGCGCAATGTAAAACAATAGAATGATCTATTAATCAATTGATAAAAATAATTGTAGATATTCCCTATGAGAAACGGCGAATAAATTAAACATTTGTAAGCACCTTCATCCGTCGTTCTCGTCTGCATTATTTAGGCATAGAATAGACCATGATCTGCCTTTTCTTCCTTTCCCATACGCATAATTAAGCATACATCTTTGTTTGTATTACTTTCTTCTTAAATGTACATTTTCCATTTGCGTCTCTAATTTTATTATGCAAAATAGGTCGGATATGGACCTCATTCAACAAGCACTTTTTCATCGATATGTAGAAAATTCCTGAGCTTTTTGTTTTTACACACGCACTTTTATATATATTAGTTAGACATATGAATATATATATAAATACTAAATAGACATTAATTTCTAATCGCGCATTTTTTTAACTTTCATACGTTTTAAAATGCTATAGGCACTCAACTATGGTTATAGCTACGTTTTCACTAGAGATTATGGGATTTGCATTATTCCTGTTTACATCATTTAATTAATTCGCTTAGATATATAATGGACCTCAAAAAGTTAATGGTTTCAGGCGTCAATTTGTGGAACTCTCTAGTTTAAGGAAAATGAAAAGGAAATTTTGTTCGGTTCCACATAAGAAATTTAATGAAAAAACACAATGCGTGTTTTTCAATAAATTTCTTACGTTGATTAAACAAAGTTTTCTCTACATTTTCCTAATTGACCTCATATATAGCTTAAAATTGTGAAGCACCCGTAATTAAATCAGACGATGACAAGAAATAACCGCGATTCTCAGGTCATTTTCAACGCCTCCAATTGTTAACACTTACATTTATCATTTGGATAGACCGTTTTGTCTAATAGAAACAGTACACATAAGCGCACATAAATGTGCATTACGGCTCAACTTTACTACGTCACCATCTAAACAGGATAAAGAGGGGGTATCAAACGAACAATTTATGTCGCATCATTGCCCGTTCTCTTATGATGGAAACGATATTATCACATACGCATAGAGTTATGCGGCGAGACACTCAAGTCCATCGGGGTGATATTCTTGGTTATTATTGCGGGCGAGTCGTCGGGGTCGGGGAAAGGGCGGAGGGCTTATGCGAACGAATGCGAGCTCTCCTCGGATATGACAGCATCGCGTGGGACCAAAATGATATAAGGAGACATATCCGAACCTCGTTAAAGAGGGCACTAAAGAAGGCCACGCGTCCTTTTTATGCCAAATGCTCGGACGTCTGCCGCTGTAGAAATTTCTAGGCAAAATATGTATATATGTGTTTGTGTATGCGTACACACACACACACACACACACATATATATATATATATATATAAGTGACCAGGGATGTTTAATAGCTCTTATTTATTCCAACTTGCCCCGATTCGGAATGATATTGTGGTTGGTTCTTAGTGGAATCGATGTTGCGCCAATAAACCTCAGCGTAAAAGTCAAACAAATTACGTATACTATACGTGCTGCTTCGAACAGACGGTGACTTTTGTGGAAAATTTAATCTTCCTGTTTCTCGAATTCATGGTGATATTTTAAAGGAATATAAGGCGTAGTAATGCCGGGATAACCCTGGCCATGCATATGAAATGTTATCAAATAACGAACATTTTAAAAATCATTGGAAGATATAAAATATAAATTTGAAATGGACTAAACATCCGGCGAGATCTTTTATCACGAACTAAATCGCGATTTCTTTGAAAATGCAGAATATATGTTCTCATTTTTCAGGTGGAATTACACGTTTGAAACTTTGCTGGCATTGTACAAATGTTTCTGGACATTCAAAAAACAGAATAATTTGTTATATAACAATACAAGTGTCAAAAGAATATACTTCAAGTTTCGACACACTAAGATAGAAGTCATTTTTTTTGGAGTTAGTTAGTCAAAGTTAATCTTTTGATCACGCGTTCTTTCTCAATCGTATACAGTGCACATTACAAAGTGATATTCTTTGCAAAAGTTTTATCGTATAGGTTCAAATACAACAAGGCCTACTGAAATTATTATGGTTGTATTTTTACGAGTACTTTATAATATTTATATGTATTTCATTCAAAATTTTACACACACGAACAAACACAAATATACATGCAAAAACACAAGGTGGAACTCCGAACCATTCTTTATGAGAAAAAGTGAAAATTATGGAAAATTGGGTTAAATAAATTAGATTGTTTGTACCCACTTACGAATGGAAGTATTTATTTCGTCCGCACTTAATTAAATATTACACATTTTTCACATGCCTAATTGATTGCGAGAGAAGGTAAATGAGTTAACTAGGAAAAAAATCAGTTGAAGTCTAGATACCTATTAGACACAGTGGAGGGATAAAAGATGCCATAACATCAATGTGTCCCTGAAAAAACGTCGTTACGTGAAAAGTCCTTTTTATGGAAAGCCGTTACGCGAAACGTCATTGCGAGAATCTTAAAATCTTGCGGAAATAACTCGTATCTGGCTGATGGTACACGGACTATGAATTCTCACACAAAATTAGGCATGTCGTAAGTGCGAAGAGGGACCACGAAGTTATACCGTCGTAAATCCGTAACCCCGTTACGCGAGTGATAGCAGCAACATCTCACATTCGATCCAACCCTTTATAGACTGGGTGAGGGAATGCGAGAGGTACAAGGTTGAATGGAACAGCGTGGAATAGAGGAGACTGGTGGCGAAGCAAAAGTGATAGAATGAAGGGGAGAAAAAGAGGTTTGAGGAAAAAAATCAGAGGGCCAAGAGCGCGGCGCAAGACGGTCGAATTCACAAATCCCGACGGGAGATCAAGCCTGGCTGATGTACGCGTCCAAACATCCCACGCTCCGTCCCTCCTATACCACCACTCCGTCATGTTTATTTCATCCCTCGCTCCAGTCTTCCTTCCCTCTTCTCCTCTCGGTCGTCTTCCTCCTGCCCACCCCTTCCATCCTCGCCTCGTACGGACACCTACGTGTCCCGGAGTAAAGGAATATCCCATATCCCAAGACGCAGTCATGACCCGCCACCCACTCTCTGCCCTCCCTGCCCATTTCCGCCGCTATTGCTAGCCCCCCAAAACCCTCTTCCTCCCTCTATCACCCTTTCTCTCTCTCTCCCTCTATACCTCCTTTTCCTTCAATCCATCCCTCTCTCTCTCTCTCTCGCTCTCTCTACCTCTTTCGCCCTCTCTCTCTCTCTCATCCCATCTCACTCTTCCTCCCTCTATCATCCTCACTCTCTACCTCTCCATCTCTCCCTCACCCTGCCTCATTTTCCCTCTATCCCATCCCTTTCCCTTACTCTCTTAACTCCCATCCCATCCTTCTCTTCATCACTACTTTTCTTCGTCTCTCTTTTCCTACCTCTCTCCTTCACTCGTCCTCTCCGTCCCTCTCTCCCTTTCTCCTTCTCTTCCACTCCCCTCCTTTATCACATATCTCCTTCCCCGCTCATTTCCAACATATCTCCTTCCTCCCTTTGCCTCATTCCCTCCCTTCACTACCTCCATTTCCATCTCCCTTTTCTCCCTCTCTCTTTCCCTACCTCTCTCCTTCCCTCCCTCTCTCCTCCCCTCCCCCTCTCCTTCCCTCCCTCTTTCCTTTCCTCTCTCCCTCTCTCTCTCCTCCCCTCCCTCTCTCCTTCCCTCCCTCTCTCCCTCCCTCTCTCTCTCCTTCCCTCTCTCCTACCCTCCCTCTCCTACCCTCCCTCTCCTCCCCTCCCTCTTTCCTCCCCTCCCTCTTTTCTTCCCTCCCCCTCTCTTTCCTCCCCTCCCTCTTTCCTTTCCTTTCTCCCTCCCTCTATCCTTACCTCCCTCTTTCCTTCCCTCTTTCCCTCCTCCTCTCCTTCCTCCCTCTATCCTTCCATCTCCCTTCTCCTTCACACTTTTACATCTCACGTCTTCCTCTCCCCAAGAGTATTCGAGACGTCTTCACCCACCTCCCCATACAAAACCCTGTCCTTTTACGTTCCACACGCACGCTGACACACACACGCATGCTCGCACCAAAAAAACTCACGCAGACGACGACCTCACACACACACACGCACGTAATATCATATCCCTCTCCTTCTTCGTGCCCATAAATATGGGACCCCCCTCCATCGTCCCGAGCTCCCATTCTCCGGGACCTCCATTTTTATGTAATTTTAATAAGCTTTATGGTTTCATGGAAACGATATTTTCTTTTCCTTGGTGAAAGAGGTATGGAGCGAGCGTGTACTTCCCCTTTCCAGGGGAAATAAAACACGCACAATTGAAAAACGAGATATATTCCCTTCGGGAATTAATTTAGAGACGTTTCGTGATACTTTTCTATAAAGCATGTTTGTTTTTATAAACTTGGGCCGACTCCTTTTTCTACGTATCGACGGGATACTTCTCGTAATTAGCATTTAGATCGTCGGTTCATGGTCGTTTTTTTCGTCGAGTTACAGGCTAAGAAAATTTCTCCGTCGAAAAGAAATGACTGTAAAATTTGCACGGACATTAAGAATTCCAGATTTAATCTCTTGCCTGGATGAAACGATATGATATTTCAAGTGAATGTGATTATCCAGAAAAAAAACTCCTTGATAAGCAAGAATAATAATGTCTATGATATAGGAGATATCCTAAAATTATACAAAAATCAGATAAAAAGTCCCCATGAATACAAATTCAAACATAAATACGCGGTGTTTTTGTGAGATTATGAAAGTTTTTTTAAAGTCCTTAAAAACGCCTTTTCATATTAGCTTAACTAATTCGGGAGAGTTATTGAGGTCGCTTTAAGGCTGAAATTTAATTGACAAACTACGTCCCTCCAATTTACATAAAAAGGTTGTATTTTTGGTTGTTGAAGAAATGTGACTTGTCAAATTGTTTAATAATTATTATTCTAATTATTTTATACCGGTAGCAAGACTCGAAAAAAATAACTCTTGCGTACATTATTAATTAGCACAAGTTTAAACATTGGAAAAATTTAATTTGAAATTAAATTTCTTAAAAACCTCTTTAAGAAATAAACTGAAGGTTTCGTCTTGATTTTATCTATTGCCATCCGATCAAAATAAAAGAAACATATATTTTAAAAAATTAAAGGAGTCTATGGCAATTTTCGAATTTAATTTATGCATCACCGCCAACATCAAGGTAAATTCGGAACTGAAGGACGATCGCAGCATCAGGCATTGCTGCATGAGTCGCGTCCTTTAAGGATGGGAACCAATCTCTTTTAGCCCTTTCGTTGAAATTAAATGAATGTCCGAAATTTTCTCTCGTATACCTTGGGTTATTTGCTAAAAAAGGAGCGAAAAATGATCAAAGCGGAAATGTTCAATAGCTGTCCGTCCCCGCAGCCTTGTAATCGATCACCCTTTACTTCGATTTATCGATCATATGCGGAAGTGATTGACACCGGTGCCCTCTGCCGGACAAGTCAAAAATTAATCGGAGCGAACATTTCCATAACTCGGCGGGAAATTGTTTAGTCGTCGGTGAAAGTACGAACTTGATTATTTCGGACAATAACCGTACGACCGGACGGGAACCACGACCATTCGCGAGCGACACAATAAAAAAGAGGCAATTCGAAAAAAAAAGAAGAATAACGGAACTGAGGACGCGAGAGGACGCTTCCGCCCTTCCCAATCCGCCGAAACGACCGCCATTCCCCCCAAAACCGGGGGTAAGGTAATTAAAAATCGCTCCATTAGCGATCGACATTGGAAGCGTCTCGCAATCGAGACACGAATGATTGCATCGCTTCCGGAAAAAAAAAGCATCGGAAAGCTTTCAGACGCCGGACGCGCTGACTAAATTTACTTTTCGAACCGTCGTCGCCCCATTTTGAGTTTCCCTAATAAACCGTATGCCGTCTGCTCCGAAATTGCCTTTGTGACCATAATCGCCCTTCGAGTTGGATTTGTCGTTTATTACGGACGTTAAAGGCGGTTTTGAGAGTTTTTACTTTTTTTGTTGGGTTAGATCAGAGGTTCTCAACGTGGTGCCCGCGGGCACACCTACGCCCGCCGAGGTATTTCTAGGTGCCCGCTTTCCTCTGCACACATGAAGATGTTCATAATCCCTTATCCAACGATGCAAGTCTTGAAAATTTCATTACCAATATTTTTGTTTGCAATTCTGCCGAAAACGTTGTTAATGCCTTAACGAACAGTAGCAATATCTTATTTGCTTCATGAAAATAATCGTTACTACCAGAACAGTGCCCAGACATCCTGTCCCCTATGACGAGATATCACCGTTTCTTTCCATCCAACTTCCTCAACTCGAGCTTCTCTCTTTCCTCTGGTAGAGAAAAGTCTTTAAATCAGTTTGTTTTCTTTTCACAGAATTTAATTGTTTCAAGCATTATTCAAAAATATTAGCTGTTAAATATATTAAATTATATAACTCATTGGGTCATTTATCATGATTTCTAACAATTTTTAGGCGCGTTTCGCTTACAGCGTGAGCGCCTATTATCGTCGGTCGGTCTGTCCGTCCGTCCGTCCGCATGTTCGTTCTCGGCTTCTACCCAACGGATTTTCATGAAATTTGACATTAAGGACTTACAATCAAATATAATACGAAAATCAGGGGTACCACTTTACCGGTGACAAAAATGAACTTTCCGTAGAACTAATAAATTAGAGTATTTCTTTCCCTATACATTTTTATCGTCGGAGTAGCCGTTATCGAGAAAATCGAAGAAGAAAGTCTTATATCGAGTTGAACAGAAAATTTCTTGCATGGTTACTTCTTCATTGTTGCTAACATAAACAACCTCACAAACGTTTAATTTCCTTACGTGTGCATGCAATATTTTAAAATAGGAAGAAAATGGACTATTTATGATGAAGAAAAGAATTTTAAAACGCTATTACCCTTACGTATAGGTATATCATTTCTTTCTAATACTACACTGCACGAAACGCGCCCATCTGTGATACGTTGTAGACTTTCCTATCTTGTTTTATGCTTGTGCCCGCCTCCATATCCCAAAACTTGTTATGTGCCTATAGGAAGTAAAAGGATGAGAACCACTGGTTTTGATAAAGTGAAAAACAACGATGCTTTGCAAAAAATTTGCGATAAAACAGAACTCACGACCAGGCTTCGTTTCGCCTTAGCATAATGATTATCATCAGAGATACCAAGGGACAGGGATATATTATATATCCACTATTTTCCCGTATTCATCACCTGATAATGGAGCTGTAAAACGAAACCTGGTAATGATTTAAAGTTTTTCGTGTCAGCGATTATTATTTTTGAAATTATGATCATTTTTCATCTAAAATAACAGTGAGTCGATTACACAAGGTCGAGATTACCATAGTTTAGCGTATCTAACCTAACTGATTGCAGTTTAGATTTCTAGTCAAAAATACTCGCCTGAGATCCAAAATCCCTTCCTCATTCACGAATGAATTTGTAAAAATTAATGACAAAAATGTTAATTTTTCCATCTCAAACTTTTTGTTGTATTTTTTATGATCTGCATTAGCTCCGATGCAATTTATAATAAAATATGTAATATTATCATTAATTTATTCACCGAAAAAAGATAACTGTTCTATTAAAACGCCTACGATAGACTACAGCAGGGGTTTTCAAGCCTTTTCCTCCGCGGCCCAATAATATTAGAATATACGTTATTCGGCCCATCGAAATTATATCCCACAAAATACTGTCAAGTAAGAATTTCAAAAGATGTATTTAAAATCTAAATGGTACAATTTAATAACCTTTAAATCCAATTAGTTAATTCTGGTTACCTTGGCAACAATTTAGCCTAAATTTTGCGTCAACATATCTTGGATCGAACCTTTCTCGAGGCCCTTATCGAACGTTTTGCGGCCCATCTTTGGGCCGCGGCCTATACTTCGAAAAACCATGGACTAGAGGACAATCAAACCAATTCGATGTCAATTAATATAGAATTTAACATTTAAATATGATACGTTATAAACTAATTTTTATAAAACGTAATAAACATTCTTAAGCCCGGCCATACTCCTACCAAATTTTACTCCCATTGTGAAGTGATTGAGCGTGGCATAACTTCGCCGGAAAATATACCTCCAATTCGGTTAATTATGACGAGATTAATAGTTTACAGCAGACGTAAAAATAAGAGAGAGAGAGAGAGAGAGAGAAAGACACGGTCCCTTTTTTCCGGACCCCTAAAGCGTTAACTTTTCTTTTCAATCGCTAGTCTCATCTCAGTAGTGGTTCCACTTTTCCTCCTTCCAACTCCCACGCAAACTCGGACACTCCTATTCTCCCTCTTCCTCCTCCTCCTCCTATTCACCTTCTCCTTTGACCCCTGCTTCTTCCAAGGCCCTCCCTTCCCTTTAAAAGACAACCCACATCCTCTCTCTCTCTCCCATCCATCTTCTCTCTCTCTCTCTTCGGACCTCACCCCAAGACCGTCCGGTCCATTTTAATGGGACTCCTAAATCGATGACCACATGGGACCTACAACATCCCGTTCGCCCACCACAAGTCTTGACCCTTTGACGCTCCGCAAAGGTAGGAAAGGGGCACCTGAGAGGTTGACCGAGGAGTTATTAGGAGAAAGGAGAGGGTATAAACAGAACGAAGGGAAAGGATAGAAAGATGATAGAAAATGTGTGTAGGGATGATGCTGAGCGAGCAGAGAGAAGTGATTGAGGATAGAGAAAGGATTGAGCGAGAATACAGAGGTGTGCACGGTCCTAGAAAAAGACAGCGTAAGCGAAGCCGTGTAAAATAAGATAACAACAGATTTCCCGTATAGGAACACATGAGGTCGTGAGTCTCGAGTTCAATGTGCAATGATGTTGTTATATTATACGTATTCAGATTATTTACTTCGTGCTCAAACTTTTTATGATCTTTAATTATTGGATACTGTTCCGGAACCTCGATAAAGTGAAAATGATGGTCGCGAAATTCGAGGTGGTTCTCCCAAATGGAAACCATGCTAAACCGAAACCTTGTTAAGGCAAGGGATGGATGTAATACATGTGCCGCGGCACCAGTTGAAAAACACTGTTATAGAGTACTATATGAATGGGTTAGAGAAAATATAGGTAGATAATAGAGAGGATATCGAATAGAGAGAAGAGAAAGAGGATAGATAGATGAGAGAAGACAGAGAGAGATACATAGATAGACATTCGTCTTTATTCGGGCGAGACTTAGACCATTAGGTCCACTCTTACATTTAACCCTACGTAAATGATATGTATAGTAGAAATGGTAATAATAAACATTACACAATAAAACGCAAATGAAAAATATCCTAAGAACGGCTTAAGTTTTTGGAAGAAACCTGGGTAAAGAACAGACAGACAGACAGACAAACGACTTTACTTCGGGCAAAATTGAGAAACAGAGAGTAGAGAAGGAATAGTAGGAATTAGGAGCGTTCTAGAGAAAAAAAGAGAACAGAAATACGTCGATAAGGGATAGTGACGGAATCGATCCAGAATAAATAAAAGACGGCAATGAAAGGACAAAAGCGCATAGAGCAATTCATGAAACAGATACTATAACACAAGGAGAATGAAATAATAAGGTATTAATAAAAAGGAAAAACGATTGGTTTGATTGACGCAATTGAATAGAGACAGCAGGTAGGGGGTGAATGACGTTGTAGATTAGTCCAAGCAGGAGATGGAATAGAAAAATATTGCACTTAAAGGAATTGCGAAAAGTGAAATATCGTCGCGAATCAGCATATTAAAGAAATAAAGAAGAATTACGCGGGCGCCCACAGAATATTTTTCGGGTGCAAACTCAAGGTTGGCTTGAAGTATCTACAGGGCTGCTTAATATATAATCAAATGAAATAAATCTATAAATTTCGTTAATGAATGGAAATTACAATATACTGTTGCGAATTTTTCATTTCATAGATATATTTTTGCGATTCAGTACAAAAGAAGGCAAATGTCCCTCTCCCCATATACCGCCTCATGCTTACGCAAGGAAAATATACCGTTACTAATTTTTCATAATAATTTCAATAGTATACATTTTTTATTTTTGCAATTTAATCAATAGGAGAGCAACTTCTCTCCCCACCTCACCCCACCTTGCTGACACCTTCGAAGAGAAGATATAGTATACACACACACACACACACACACATATATATATATATACACACATACATGGACTCAAAGTTGGTGCAGAGAAACAGCGAACTGATTTCCTATGGGAAAAGCTTTCGCATGCTCGCGCAGACTAAATAGAAAGGCAGTGGGAACAGCTCGTTCTTGTATTTGTGTGTGTGTGTGTGCGCGAGAAGGAGAGCGAGTGGTCTGCAAACACACATACTTCCAACTTGATAAGTGCGGTTCCTTTTATTTTGTTTCTTAACGCTCCCTCTGCCCGGCAAAGAAGAATAAAGGTCTTGACGTACGAAGGAAATGTCCCCTTCGGTACACATCCGCCACTCCTTATATCTTATTCATCGTAATTCCTCTCCCTTTCTCTCTCTCTCTCTCTCGCTTTGTTAGAATCGGATTGGCGGATGAGTGTGCAAAGCAAAGCAAACGAAACGGAAATTATTGTTCGGAAGAAAGTAAGCCTAAAAAAACCCGCCGTTCTCTCTTTCTCTCTACCTCTCAATCCCTCTCTTCCCCCCCTCTCCCCCTTTATCTTCCCTCTCCTCCTCCCCCCTCCTCCTCCTCACCTTCTCTCCCTTACTCTCTTTTCTTCTTAGCTCACTGTGAGATACGGAAAAAGATTTCTAATTTGCTCCTCGCCTAGCTTTTATTTCCAACTGTTTATTTATCGGGAGATGGCGGCAGTGTGATGTGTTTTACGACTCTTTTGAGGTAGCTATGGGAACATGATGATACTAACCTCCCTCCCCCCCCCCCCCTTTTCTGCCATTTTACTTCGATTTCTGGATGAAATCGCCTTTTTACCGTTTCGTCTCATTATCTAAGGCAGCGTTTCTTAAACTTTTTCTATCGCGACCCAGTCGAAGGGAAAGCAACGTGGAGATGAACAAGTTTTTAACTGAGTTTTCAATGACTCTCCATAAAAAGTAACTCTTGCTATAATATTAGCATTTATATAATAGGAGCGTTTATTTGCTTGTCATGTAGCGAGTGCTCAGATTTTCCCCTTGAGCCTCGCGACTCACTAATGTGTCGCGGCGCGTACTTTGAAAAACACTGATCTGCTTCCATTTTTTTTATTAAAACGCTTTTTTTTACCATCTCATCTTGCTATTTAAGGTGTATCGTTACCCATAAAAATAATTTCCAATTTATGTGCAGTTAACAAGCCCAAATTCGCCAGAAAATATATCAAGACGCGATTAGCAATAAAAAAAGACAGAAAAATAAAGACTGATTTCATTATTTATGTACTACACTTTTTGATATGTCAATGAGACATATCATTACAACGCGCAACTTCGTTTCAATGGTTCGATTTAATATGGATCGCGGATGACTGATTATCGCGATATAACAAATTGGAATCGTTTAGCGAAACTGTCACGGCCCGAAAATGAGCATTTGCTGTCTTCGTTCGAAAAATGACTTTGAGTAGTGTAGTTCCCATAAATTTCTGAGTGTCCAGTATTAGCGAACAGCACTTAAGTTTCAATTACTCCGTGACATTTTCCGCTTCGCTTACTAATGAGCGTTAGGGCTATGACGAGAGAAACGACGTGAAAGTAAACACGGTTGGTTGTTAACTTCGGCTATGATGTGACGCTATGAACTTTCTCTGCGTAGTAAATTTTCGACCTGTCGACTCCACTGGTGCATGTAATGCGAATTTTCCATCGCGTTGGTTGCTAAGGTTAATATTATACAGCACAACACATCCAGGTTAGATTCTCTTATGCGAAGGAGCTAGCATCGCAGGATTGACAATCATCCCATATAAAATGCATATTGAATTGAAAATTTTATCGAGAAAATAAATCATAAAATATCAGCTTTACGTAATGAAACATGGAAGTCTCATTTTCGTAATGGGCGAACATTTATAGATTAAGCACTGAAAATGTTAGAAGAAAAATACTTTGAGGTCACTTTAAAAAAAACATAATCTTCGAATATTTATGTTCAAGCTATAAACGTTCCGCAAAATGAGGACGAAAGCTTCATTCTACGAGAGAATACTTCTCCTCACTCACTGCAAAAAATAATTGCCAAAGGAGATGGTAATTCAAAATATATTACTAGCTGCATTATTTCATAAGTGTCCTTATGATGGCAATGCTAATCGATTTGATTAATTTGACCTTTGTAGAATAAAGTTTATCATTATAGCTATTTGGTTAAATTTTTATATTTTATTTATTACAGTGGTAATGAGCCAGGTACAGATCCCGAAACTCTCCAAGGTGGGGCATATGATCGCCCTCTCCTTTGGAACCGCCATTGCAATCAACTTTCTGTTCTTTTTTATAAGGACTTCGTGCAATGGCATTAAACATTAATACTTAAGTCAGTTAGAATGACTTTTCAAGGTTAATTCAATATGAGCGTTGAGAGAATCTTAAAAGAAAAAACTCAAGGTACAAAAATATTTCCTAAAATTTTGTATCAAATGAAAGTCAACAAAGCAATAAAGAAAGAAAATTATTCAAAGACGTGAATGCGTGACGTCAAATATTTTCGCCAGGCTGACATATTGTATATTAATATCTTCCTTATCAAAAAAAATCAAAGCCGTTGTGTGAAATTACGAACGTATCTTTTTCTCTCCACAATCACATTCCTTTTTTAACACTTGAATTTAAAAAAGTTTGTAAAGTTATTCAATGCGGGTGAGTCACTCGAAACCAATTAAGTTGCGTGCACGTGTACACTTGATCGGTTGAATTGCATAGTATAACGTTGAACTCTGCTATATGCCTCTAATCCTCGCTATATCACCGCTCGGAACTCCCTCATATGTGGTTAACAGAGAACACGACACGAAAAAAAAACTCCGATGCTAGCAGGAGAAGTGATGTTTGATGCGTACGGAACCTTCGATATACAGTCGTTGTTTTGCTTTTCAAGTACACGGCCACGTCGAAATAATTTCAGGAACAACGAACGAATGCTACCACGTCAGACGACACGGAGCGGAGTGCACGTTTTAATACCCCTACCGCGGTGTTTAACATTTCCAGCACCTCTTGTTCGGTCGCTGTGCATCACACACGCAAAAGGCTATGCGCCTCACAATTTTCATTCTTCGACCCACCGTAATTCTTTTGAGCGCGACGTTTTTTTCAGGTTTTCCTCTCGCTGCATCATAAAAAAGATTGATCATCCTCCGCGTCACGCTCTATGTGCTTCATTATGGCAGTTTCCGAATTTTCGACCAAATGGGAGAAGCGTTAAACAATTAATTGACGTTATAAATGCCTTGATGCAGCATCGAAGCGAAAGATTATATAAAACTTCAATAATAATCCCTTTAAAAAAAGCTAGTGGATTATCTTCTCGTCGATAGAAATTAATTTTCGTCACGTTTGAAGCCCTTACCCGCATTTTAAATGTTTAACTACGGTGCGTTGCGCGTCAGAGAAAGTTCGTATTTATTTTACCATGTAAAATAGCGAATATATGCATTTATAAACATGCAACCACGTTTATGAAACGACATCCGTTTTCCTTTTGATAAAAAAATCTTTAAAAATTTAACAAATTTAATTATAGAAAGGATGAATATCCATTTCCTTGCGTATGTATCAAAACCAAATCATAAACGCACATATTGCGACTTACGTTAAGCCTTTTATACACTACATTTGGCGAGTAGCGATTTAAGTACCCTTTCTATCCATGAAATAGGAGAGACCAATACATTAATTGATGTATAAAACAGTGCTGAATTGGCAACGTATTCGAATATGTCCCGATTCTCCTTTGTCTTACTGTAAAAGCGAGGAATCTAATAAACTACCTCCGATCTAACACGCTAAACGAAAAAAATTGAGGAAGTTTGGGTTAGAAGACGTGGGAGTGAAAGTTTGGGTGGTGGGTTGAAACTAGCAGGAGAGAGAAAGGGGGAGAAAGGGGGGGGCGGGAGAAATGCAGGATGTGAGCGTGGTTGCGGAGCGGAAAAGTGGAATGAGACTCCCAGACGAGTTGTTACCGGTCCTTCCCACACCCTCCTCCCCCCCCCCCCCTTTCAAACCGCGCCGTTTTTTTTATTTTGATGGAATGCGGACACCGGACGAAAGGGGAAAAAATTCCCGCTACACCGTGTCTTTTTTTTAAGCGCCACGCCTATATTTTTTATGCATTATAAACGACGAGCATTAGATTCCGACGTTCAAAAAAATTTGGGAACAATCTTTCATGTCGCAGCGCGTGTGGGCAGAGTTTCATACCTTCTTTTTTATGGAATCCCTCGACGATTGGTCGGAATGCATGCAACGCCCTCTTCTGGGTTTTTAGTAAGATTATTTTAATGCATCCATTATGGAGTTGTGTCCGGGAAGAAAGCTGAATAGGAATATAGAGGACTAGAATACTGCAACCTCGTCTGGTGAATGCGATTTGTGTAAATAAATAAATGTGACATTTTTCATTATGTAACATTTTAGGCAGTCTATCGTCAAAAGTGAGGTCAGTTTGACTTCAGAGAAACTGAACTTTTCTAGTTCAGTACGTTCATGGTCGCGTTATATAAGGAAGCGAATTAAATTTTAATTAACGCTGCTTTGGTAACGCGCCCTTAAACTTCAATAAAAAATCACTAAACTTCTTCGTATCGTTAGGAAAAACTTCGTCTGGTATGGATGGCATATAATTAAACCCTTGGCCGACAAATTGGAATCATAATAAAATCTATTTATGATTAAGATTCAAAGGGATTTTATACAAAGGGAAAGTTTTTTTTCTACATCATGTTAAAAAGATGTTAACATTAAATTCTCGATGTATGTCATTTGATTTACATTTATAAAATTCTATATATCATTATAATTTAAATAAAAAAATAAAATATTACTGTTTGATTTATAAATTTGATTCTCAAAATGCTTTCATAATCTTTAAATTGTTTTATAAATTTATTACGAAATAATAATCGTCGAAATAAAGCACAAATATTTTCCAGTGACTATAAAATTTTCTTTTAATTTATGAAACAACCTTTTCACAGGTACACAAATCCGAAGGTACGTTTTTCATAAACCGTTTGAAAATTTTATTGAAAGAGACGTAATTTATTTCACTTATAATTATTCTTGCCACGGCTTTAGAGGAAATCGAGAAAATTCGCGACTGCATTTTGAAAATTCCTGTCATTAAAAGCGTAACTGGGTTCAATTTGCGCGAGAGTTCTATTTTATACATTAAAAAAAAACAAGGTGAATGTTCGTTAATTGCGTTTAACCGCCACGCTCTAATTTGACAGGCTCCAAATCAAACCCGGTGCATCGAACGGACCACCTTCCGCACACCTATTCTATTTTCCCAGGCTTTTGTTAGTCAACTCGATTAACCAAAAAAAAAACAATAAATCCCTAAAATTCGTCGATCACATGCATATTATAGCCTTCGAAAGCGTGTGCGGGCAAAATGAACGCTTTCCCAAAAGCGCACGCCTCGGCACATGTAGCTCTTCAACCGCAGCGCACGTGAAGCTGACGTTTTGAAGCCTCGTTTGTCCTTTGTTTTTCCAAACCAGCGGCGTCCGGCATCTATTCATCTCTCCCCCCCACCACCCCCGCCCCACTCCGTACGCGCTCTCTCACTCTCCCCAACCGGCCTTTCTACAATCTTTCTCCTCTCTCTCTCCCCCTCTCTCCCTCTCTCTCCCTATTCCATTTCCACCACCCTCCCTATCTCTTTTCTCCCTTCACTTTCCTCTTTTCCTTTCTCCGCCCACTCAAATCTCCTCCGCCATTCCAATTACGTACATATGTATACGACCATTCATTTCCTTTTATTGTCCTTGATGCTTGCTCGTCTCCCGAATATCCTCCATTATCTTTCCCTACCCTATTCCTGCTCTCCCTCCTATTTCTCCTTCTATGCTTTCCTCTCCTCCTCCTCCTTCCCCGAAAACAATTTGTCCGTCTCTTTTCGTTTCCGATAATGTTAACTTGACGCTGTGTTTATATTATATCATTTTTACGAAACATTTTATTTTTATATTTTTCGTTATTTTCTTCTCTTGTTGTATCTGACAATGGGTTAGATAGAATAAGAGACTGTCTAAGTCTCAATATCGCCCTATCTAATTATCTATCCTATTCTGCTTCCTCCCATTCCTACCTTCTCTTTCTCTATCATTCTCTTTCGACAAGGTTTCTTCCTCCTTAATATCGTCACTGATGATGATTACTCCTCATTCCATATCAATTCATTCATTCCCCTTCATTCTTTCTCTTTTCTCCATTCTCCGTCTTCATTTCGTTCCTTTTCACTCTTCTTTGCTCTTTCCCCCTATCGCTTTTCTCTTCTCTCTACCATCTACTTTGCTGCTTCCTATTTATTCATTTCCCTCTCCTCCTTCCATCTCCTTTCTCGTTTCCCTCTTTCTCTCTTCTTTCTACCTTCCTGTTTCTCCTCTCTCCCCCTTACGTCTCCTAGGTTACAGTACTTCAATTATCCCTAGTTTTTCCCCACAATCTCAATCCCTTTTCCAAAAATGCTAACTTGGTGCTGTATTTATGTAATGCTTTATTTTATGTAAAGCTCTGTCTTTTATTCTTTATTTCTGTCTTCTTCTTTGTAATTGACAATGAATTAGATGGAAGAAGAGACCGTTTGGTCTCAATCTTGCCCAAATAAAGACGAATATCTATCTACCTTATTTTCCATTCTGCTATACATATATATATATATATATATATATATATATATATATATATATATATATATGTATGTATGTATAGTCTCTTCTCTCTCCCCTTTCGGACTTGCCACGCATTCCTCATCAGCCATGTTTCTTTCGCATTTCCCGCCTCTTTTGTTTTCGCCGCCTCTTCAACCGTCGCACTTCGCACAAAAGGATCCTCCCCCCTCCCAACCCTAACCCTTTCCCCTCCCCCTCCTCTCCTACTCATCCTCCCTTCCCTCAATACCTCCATTATCCTCCCACCTTTAACGTCCCTCGCAACGCGGCAAACATCACACGACCGCTCCATTACGCGGACGCCAACGATCCCATCGATTCCGAGAGACGTTATAACGACCATCAGAAACAGAAGAAGTGAGAGAGAGAGAGAGAGAGAAGGAGAGGCGCGTGACAAAAGCCCTCCAGGTCTCTCTCCGATCACTCCCTCATGCCCGTACTCATACCCCCAAATGCTTCCAAACCCGCGGAGACGTGCATAACATCGCCTTCATCTTTTAGCGTCCCTCGCCTCCTGGACGGCACGGCATTTTGAGAATCGATGGACGTAAAATATGTCACCTCCTGCCACTCACCAATCCCGAGAATTGCGTGGTGGTATGTAAATGTACAAAAAAACCGCGAAGAGAGAGAGGGAGAGAGAGAGAGAGAGAGAACCGCAGACGATGGAAACATTCCGCCACTTTTTCCATTTCAGACGTTTCAACGGTATATGTATTGATTTGCTGTGGTGTCATCTGTACGCAGGGGAAAAAAAGATGTAAACGCTTAAGCCGGTGTCAAAAACTGAGATGGATGACAATAAATTTTATTTCCGAATTTTCGAAATTGATTTTTTTATATAATGGGGAATCGAGCTCCGAAAATTAGAGGATTTAATTTAGCTTGAATTCTCCTTCGTTTATGAAATTTTGTCCAAATACAATTTTATACTTTTAAGTTTTAGCAAGTTTAATTTTCACCTCACAGATTGCCACTATTTAATGGTGCGGCTCAATAATTCTGCTATCTCCTTACAGGTTATTATTTTTCAATCTCAACGCACGATTTAGTTATATTTTTTATTCAAGCAGATAAAATTTCTAACAGAGACAAAAAATTTTTTAGTGACTGTATTCGCAGCTTTCATGTTTGCTCTCTTTTCCAGGATCGTAATCCTCGCTAACAATTAGGTACCACAATATATTTTTAAAGGGAATTTTTAATATCAACACAGTCAACTGCATGGATCGCCGGAACATTGAGATAGTTTTAATTAATTTTAGCGAACATTATGTCCTTTTCGCCGAAGGAAGTCTCCATATTTAGCTCATCTCTCTCTATCCACGAGGATAAATCCGGCAGTCCCAACAGCTAAGAATCCCTGGTCTCGACCCCGTGCAACCCGTATGTAAACCCTCCTCTGTTCCTAATTAAAAACCGTAATTAGAAAGACGCACCCGCCAAAATACCTAATTTGAATCGCTTCGAAAACTTCAACGCTCTTCGTCTTCGTCGATCCTCACTCGTACAGGAAAGCGAAAGCAGAAATTGCATCATAGAACGTCCCGAAGTAGAACTCAAAAGTCGCTCGCTATGCAATTAAGCATCTCAGAGTAACACGTACGCCCCCGAAACGGGGCGGCGACTCATCCTCCGCGCGTCCTTCTTCTCCCCAGAGCTACGTCGCAGGAAAAAAAATGAGGTCACGGCTTGGCACGGCGGCGCACTTCCTTTAATTAGCCCACTGCATTCGCAAACATTTCCCTTTCAAACAAAGCTCGCGAGATCATACGTCTTCTTCACCTGTAAACATTTATTAGCCTTGGTGACGCTACTCCTAATTAACCGTTTCCGGAGTTTTTTTTTTCTCCCTCCGTTTCGCAATCGATGCCCTTAAAACACATCGATAAGGAGGAATGTCTGGAAGAGAGAGAGAGTGTGTGGGGGAGAAGGGGAGGAGGAGGGAGGGGGGAGAGAGGCCCCCGAGACCGCTCATTTGTTTTTTCCGTTCGCACCGAACGCTTGGCTAATCATCCTTCACGCTGTCACGGTAAACCATTAAAAAAAAGAAGGTGGCACGAGGTTACCCCTCTTCCGCTCCCCTCAAGTTGCAGCGGAGTCTTCGAACGGGTTCATAATGCTAATACGGAATAACGTTAATTCCAATCCTCCAGAAAATTATGTGTTCATGCCGTATGATTTTTAGCGCTTATTTTTCTTTAAAAAATATTCGCTCGTTTATTAGTTTCATCCCGTGTACAGAATAACTCAAAAATGACGTAGGATACAAATTCCAAAATTCCATAAGAGACAGACGGTAGAAAATAATAATGCCGTACCACACTAAAACATTGATGTTTCTTGTTTATGTACGTATTTGTCAAAGCACACGAAGGAGACAAGCATCGATCGGAAAGAAATTAATGAGACGGAAAAATGTACGCAGGACATTCAAACTTTATCTTAAAGTTTCGCAGGTGCACGAAAATACGCGTGCAAAACATGAGGAAAACGGCAAACATAAGGACACGGGCAATATGGAACAAAAAAATGCACGTAAAGAGAACTTTTATTTGTCTTCCAAATGAGACTCCGCGACAAGAGAACATGACGTTCAAATCGTCCGCATTTATAGTTTCGACGCCTGTATTACGAGTTGATAGAAACAAGTAAGATATGCTTGCTAAAGCAGAAGGCGGAAGCACGTTTTCCTTTAAAATGCTAAGGTTTGGGAACCCGCGTCGTTGGATCGAACATTCTCACCAGACCTTTCCCATCTGTGAAAAATTCACTCCTCTTTAACTTCGTTAGTTTGGCTACATTACCATTTCAAAGTTTTTTTTTTTTTAATTTCCCAACTAGCGACAAATTTTTAATTGTGTGTAAAATCGGATCACTGGAAAATTTATGGATGAAATCATCTTTTTTTTTTTAATTCGAAATATTTCTTTAAAAAAAAGTTGATTGTCTGCAATCAGACGGACAAGGACAAGGATCACATTAGCACGTTATTTCTTAGGGGAAAATGCGCTAAAAAAAAGAAGACGCTGGCGTGTTTCTTATCTCAGCGCGGGGCAAGAAGAGAAAGGGAGTCCCATGTTTCGTCGAGACGCAAGGTTCGAAAGGGTGCGGTAAGAAGTATTTTTAAAAAAACCCTTTCTGATAAGGAAGAGAGAGAGAAATTACGCGTTTCATTATTGCACCCGCTAACGTTGTTTGCCTGCATTGGCGGGGAAAATGTTGGAGGAGAATGGCGTTGAAATGGCTGAAAGGGACTCGGAGGGAGGTAGAAGTTGCTGTGAGTGGTTTAGTTGTGGGAGGAATAAACTGAACGATGTCGTGTGGAATAGGTACTTCGTAAGTCTTTCAGTGTAGTTGCACACACACACACATGAAACGAATAATTTTAGTGTATAGATTAAATAGCCTCAAGTCCAAATCAGTACATTTGGCATTTTTTTCACCAGAAAATGACTGGATGTCAACCAAAACAGAACTTATCACTAGTAATTTTCGACGAAATTTATCACATAACAATCGAATTTTAACAAATTCCAATTTTGTCGGCGTCGATAGAAGGATAAGTTGTGCAATGTAATTATTATTTCATAACATTATGCGTCTGCCGAATTCTTGCATTAGTACACCTCTAAGTTGTGTAGCAAATTATATGCCGATTACGAAAATTAATTACTAAGTAATCAAGTAAATTAATAGAAAAATAACTAAAATTATGATATTATGTATTAGAAACGTACAAGTGTGCAATGAGCTGTTATTTCTGCGAAACACACTTTGGCGCATTTATCATAAACAAATGCACCAGCATCGATCGAGTAGACAGGTGGTCGGAGAAACCGTTTCTCTAACAATAAGTGTTGAAAATAAATTCTGGAGGCTATTATCTACAGAGAACGCGAGGTTTTAAAAAAAATCATTTTCCGTCGATCGAAAACGTCCCACCGAACAAATGACAAAGGAAACCCGTTGGAAAACCCGTGTTCTAAAATCCTAATCCTCTCCACTTACAAAAAAATAAACATCGCCAGTTCCCTTTTGATCGGCGTCTAATTAACAACGCTCCCGTCCGAGAAAGAGAGAGAGAGAGCTCCTCCCGTTTTAATGGTCGACTGTTTAAACGCCTTCTCCGCGTCCGATCTCTTCCGAGGGCTTGCGTCCGCTCTTTTTAAGTGGCCATTTGCGTCCTTCCAATGAACACTCGATCTAGATGCACGAGACCTCAATCGGCGATGTCCACACCAATACGGTAACGCCCTCGTGAGCGAAAAAAAAAACAAACGAAGATCATCTCCGCCCACGCTCCTATTCTTTTCCTCTCCGTCTCACTCTTCGCCCTTTCTTTCCCTACCTCTCTCCCATTCACTTCCCCCGACCCTCGATTTTTCTCCATCTCACTTCTCCTACTCTCCCTAGTCCATTTTCTCCCATTATACTTTATTTCCTTTCTATTCCCACCCGCCATTTCCTCTTTTTCCTTTATCCTCGCTTATTTACTTTTTCCTCTTTCTCCCCCTTCCCCTCTCTATCACTTCCTCTTTCCTACTCATCTCCCTCTCTCCTTTCTCGATCCCTTCTCCCATTCACTCCATCTCTTTTTTCTCTTCTCTATTATATTATAATCTTTTTCACACTCTCTACCCCCCCCCCCCCCCCCACTTTCCTTCATTCATCATTATATGTACGTACTCCTCTCTCTCCCCCCCCCCCATTTTCTCCCTCTCTCCCATTCCATCTCTATCCCATTCCAACGCCTTTCAAGCCATCTTCCTTCCTTCTCTTTCTCTCTCTCTCTTTTTAGGCGCGTTTCGTGCCCAGGGTGAGCGCCTATTGTCGTCCGTCTGTCCGTCCGTATGTTCGTACTCGGCTTCTACCGAACAGATTTTCATGAAATTTGACAATAAGGACTTACTATCAAAGTTAATGAGAAAATCGCATAAATGAATCACGTAAGCCAATCAGGGATACCACTTTACTGGCGACAAAAAATGGACTTTCCGTCATATCACGTAAAGTATTGCTCATATCAAAATATTTTTCAAATAAAAGTAGTTGAACTAGTAAAGAAAGGTATTTATTTCCTTTCCTATACATTTTTATCGTAGGAGTAGCCGTTATCGATAAAATCAATTGAGAATGTCTTAATTCGAGTTGAATTTTCTTGCATGGTTACTTCTTCATTGTTGCTAACATAAACAATCTCACAAACAAACGTTTGATTTACTTATTTGTGCATGCAGTATTATTAAATAGGAAGAAAATGGACTATTTATGATGAAGAAAAGAACTTTAAAGCGCTATTTCCCTTACGTAGGTAGGTACATCATTTCTTTCTAATATTCATTGAACGAAACGCGCCCATTTTTTATACGCTGTACACTTTCCTGACTTGTTTATTCTACTTTTCGTCCGTCTTTATCGCTCTTCCTCCCTATATCTCTCTTCTTCTTTCTCTTTCCCTCCCTTTCTCTCTCCCTCTCTCTTAATTCTTCATACCTCGCTTCCACAGAGTCCAAATGTTTTCCTATACAGATAGGAAAACTATTTTCCCTCATTCATCTTTCTCCTTTCCTTCCTCGTACCATTAACTTAATCCCTCTGTCTCTCCTCCTCTTCCTCCCTTCTCCGTCTCACTCCGATCCCATTCAAATTTCTTTAACCCTCTTCCACTTCCCTTCTGCTCTCCATTTTTCTGCCCGTCTCTCGCTTTCCTTCTCTCTCTCTCCCTCTCTCTCCCCCCTCTCTCCCCCTCCCTCCCCCTTCCTCTCTCTCTCCCCCCTCTCTCTTTTTCGCTCTCCTATTCACTCCATCTCACTCACTCCCCCTTCACATCCGTATCCATCCCACTCCTACTCCAAATATTTTTCACTCTCTCGTCCACTTTTTTATACACCTCTCCCTCCTTCTTCGCTTTGTATCTCTCTCATTCACACTCCATCCCATTCCGTCGAACGTCTTTTCGCGTGTTTATCTCCTAATCTCTTTTCCTCCACTCTTCCTATTTTTCCCTTCTCTCTCTCTCCTATTCTTTCTTTCTTCACTCCCGTTAATTTCCTTTACGCTCTCTCCTCCTTTTTACTATCCACTTTTCATTCATTTGGATCTCCCTTTTTATTTCCCTTTCTTTTTTATCCTCCGTTTCGATTTTTCTCCCTCCATATCTCTCTCTCTCCCTCTCTCCCTCCCTCCCTCGTACCTCTCGAAGCAATACACAAGCAACGAGCAGTGGGATTGTTAAGGGAAAGCGGTGATTGGTGTCGGGAGAACGGCGGAGCGGGCGAAAAAATAAAACAAAAACGAAAGAAAAAAAGAAACGAGAGGTTGGAACGATATAAGGAGTGTACCCAATAAGCTCTCTGTAAGATAAGAGGAAAACCTGCTCGGAGAAAAAGGGAGAGATTTTTATCCTTTTTTCTTTAACCCCTAAGGGTTTTCGTGAGCGCGACTCGGTTTATTTCTTTTTTTTTATTCGCTTCAATTCTGCGCTTCGTTCGCGATACGCTCTCGCGTTTTTTTTTCATAATCTAAAGCGGCGAAACTTTTTCTTTAACCCGACGGAATATTCGGGGTAATGCCCACAGGCGGAGCTTTCTCGCCCTTTATTTATGTGATATCAGAAGAAAAAATATAAAACCTTCCATGTCCTTTTTATAGGGCTGTAGCTAGGGTTGGACAAACTCACGCGTCCGTTCGACCAAATATTGCATGGTGGCGATTATATTTCTCCTTTATATTAGTGTTACCAAGGTGATAATATTAATTAAATCTTATGTATAGCGTATGATTAATGTATACAGATTTAAATAACCCTAGTACTAAATCGCATCGCATTGAAATATAAATCGGTACCTGGATTTTGGAATGGATCCAAGATTTGGAACATATTTGTTCAGGTATGGCTGCATCACAATTTAACTCTAGCTCGACAGAAACGATCTTTTCCATTACTTAAATTTTAGAATGAATAATATAATTTATTAATTTGGCGCATAAAATTTACTTATTAACGAATCTGCAGACTGTATATTTTCGCCGATTTATTTCAGAAATACACTACATTACTTGAATGCTCTTATGAATGTTGCAATTTTTACGACGACGTAATTGGATAACACGATTTTATAAATAAATTGTGTATGATAAAACATTAATATCAGGAGTCATATACTAACTAGTATTAAGCAATGCTGTAAAACGTTCTCAATACTATAATAAAAAAGGTTCGTCTTGAATTCTTATTGTTTTCAATAGAGAATTAACGAGCTAGTCCTACGGCTGAAAATAAATTCCAGAATAAGCATGTATATACATCAAAAATTGAAAAAATTAAGTAGTTGTCTTAGATATCTCTAATAGTCATAACAATAGTTTTTACGAAAATGTTATGGCTATTGGATATGCATAAGATAAGTACTTAATATTTCATTTTTAATACAATAATATAATTTCAGATAACTGATTCAAATCATCAAAATGTACCATATTTTCTTCGCTTATTGGAATCGGATTTTCGGTTATAAGAATCAAAAGTTGCTCTAAAAACGTTTAAGTAAGTTAAGTAGGTAAGTACTTCTTCCACTATGGGAAAGTCTGGCCGAGGCATAAGTCCCAGGTGATAAAGTGTCAAGATTCGGAACTAGCGGAGAAAACTGATGACATGGAGTTTAATTAGTGGGTGGACGTAGATCGTGACCTACAAGTTAGTACAGCCTTAAAAGACGAATAGATTGCCCAATCTGCCACTGACTATTAACCCAAGGAGCAGGGCGATGAAGAAAATTATGACGAATCTGAACGAATTCCAGTTAGCAAACGCCAAACTTCTGAAGCTACCGTCATCCTGAGGACAGCGTTGGAAGGTGGTGGAACTGTTATGGAATATTGAAATCACTCTCAACGGGCTCTGTAGCGACAGTTCGAAGCAAACTAAAAAAAAGTGACTATTTGAAATAATAACCCTTTAACAAAGTTCGAGTCCATTGGTATAATGATATGTTATACATGTACAGTGGCAATATGTACTCATTATTTTGTCTGCAAAAATGTTCCTACAAAATAATTAATAAACTGCGTTATTTTTATGTGTATATTATTATAATTTTTTTCGTCCTGTATTATTCCTACGATTTTCTGTTAATAGAATCGCCGTTTATTAGAATCAAAATAAAATTTACAAACGTGACCACAATAACCGGCGCTTACTGCATTTTTTCTAATTTCTTTATTTCCCAAAAATATCGGTATGTGATTAATCCATTGTTATCGACTAGATTCACTCCACGCACAAAAAAGTACGAAATTCTTCCTTTTTTAACCATCCTTTCCAATCCCTCGCTTCGACAGGCACGCTAAATAAAGCTCGAGACGTAAAAAAGATGACACACGGTACTTCTGAGCGAACACGTCTCGGGAAGGAAAAAAAAAGAGACCTTTCAAAACCCCGAAATAAAAAAATAAACTCAAAGCCGCTTCCTGTCTCGTTAGACCAGCGAACCAACTCTTTTCCTTCCGCCGCCGAAGAAGAGGGGGGGAAAAAATCTCACTCCTGAGATAGAAATGCCGAGATGTATGTGGGTACACATTTTGTAAGCGTCTAAAAACCGCCCACGAAAACATCACGGCTTCGCTAAAATGGCTCTAACGACTTAAGGTGAACAAAAGGGGCAGTGTGCTTCCTGGAAGAGATTACAAGGGTAAAAAGGGAGGCAGAGAGGGTTGAAGAGAAAGAAGGGGAGAGAGAAAGGCAGTAGAGACAGAGGGATGGGTTGCGAGTGAAAAAAAAACGCGAGGCTTTTCCATGTCCCTTGGTTCTGTTACGGTTGTTAAGACCTCGACTGCGGATTCCTCTGTCATGCCTTAAAGACTACTACCAGCAAGGCAAGGGAAGAGGAGAGCACGCAACAGGGTGAGTTTCTACGGTGTGAGAGGAGATAGAAAGAGGAAAAGGGAGAGAGGGAGAGAGAGAGAGAGGTTTATAAGAGCGAGAAGTGATTGGAAGAGCGAAACTCGGCTTGTGAGATGGAGGCGTTCGTCGTTGAAAATGTGTCCGCTCGCGTATAAAAGGAACTCGATTCGAGCCGCTGGATTCTTCATTTTTTTTAAAGCGATATCATCCCGCTGAAATTTCAAGTTACGCGCTAAAATAAAATTTTTGGAATGGTGCGGGGAAAAAAGAATGGTAACGTTTTAAAGGACACTAAATCTCGGATATTAGACAAGGAGGAAAAGGTTTTTTTTAGACCATTTCAAATGTTTTAAATTAAAAGTATTTGACTTTTTCTTCATATTCGATTCGAGGGTTGAAATAGAAAATGCTAAATGATAAACGAAAAAAATAGTAACGTTTGTTACTATATATCGCATATCAGCTAGATATAATCAGAGTTTTATTTTTAATTTTTTTGCCCATATATTTCAATATCTTTTTAATTAACAATATATGAATGTTTCCTTTAAAGAAAAATATCATCAGGAATAAGAATAACAAAATTTCCCTTAGGTAACTATACTTTTTAAGAGAAGAAATTAGCAGATATAACTTTGCCATGGTTTTTCTGTGAGAGAGAATATTTTTTCTTCACTTGGAATTCTTTTTGTTATATAAACTCAGAAAAATAACTCATCCACTATCATTATCATTTTTGGTGCAGTTTGCAGAATCAGTATGAGAATTTATATTTTTACGCAACTGTTGGTTCCATAGGACTTTACTATTTCTATTATATATTTAACGGTTGTTTGAATAAATCTTTTTGCGGTGAATCTCGGAAATATAACGTTGCCTTATATACTTTTTTAGTCTACACATTGTGTTACTATTTATTTTAACTCACACTACTACATTTGGTAAAAAAATAAACTCCTCCTCCCAAGCGTTTGACTTTTATCTAATTTAAATAGCCGTAATAATTTTCGAACCGGCGTGTGTGCGCGACGTTTAAATAGAAAACTCGATTCAATCCTCTGAATCAGATCATTACTTTAAAATGCGTCTCAATACGATCGATCTCTCGGTTAATTGAACGATGCACGTAGATTTAGGACCAAGGATATCGGGAGAAAATGAGAAGAAAAAATAATAATAATAAATATCCTCCACTCTCGCGAGAGAGATAAAGAAGCATAGATTTGTTGCGCGGGACTTAAAAACAAGCATATGTATAAAATTACCTGTCACTGCAAGAACGCTCGGAACGACAAACGTTCGTTATTTCCTCTCCAACCCCTCTCTCTCTCTCTCTTTCTTTCTCTCTTCGAGAAAACACCCGTGTTCATACAGATGGTTCGAACACGCAAATAAACATGCTTTTGAGAGCACGTTTCCTTCCGCATAAGGGCTAGGTAGTGCTGGGAAATCCTTTCCCTGAACTTTCTATTCCCACAGCTCTATAGAAAAAACACTTCTGTTCAAGCTCGAAGTTTTGTAATATGCAGACCGACTGACGCTTATGAGACTCGAATATTAGACAACGCAAATGGTATATTTTTTTCTTATTAATTTCGTGTACAAGGCTCGTATTTTATACAAGTTTAATATACGTTTTCTTGCCAAGTCGATTTGCAAAAGGTTCGATAATTTTCAAGTATTATATTCACCATGTTGGCATTAAGTATCGAAATATATAGCGTTTCTGTCACATGAAGATTTATTCTCTGCTGTCGTATCTCACAGAAACACAAATGAAGAGATTTAAACTTGCATTCTTTTGAAGGTCTGTGAAAATCATTTGACTTTTGCCAAAAATGTATACGAGTCCATGTCTAATGCTCTCTTCTGGAAACAGACATAAAAGTGTGCTATTTTTTCAATCAAAGAAACATTAAAACTCTTTAAAATTAGGATTTGTTTCACTCAAAATAGTGTGAGCACTTTCCAAATGAGGACGAATGGTTACTAATGAGTAATAAAAGCATTACACGCAAACAGAATTTTCGAGAGATACCCAAAAAAAGATGACTTTCTCTCCCTCTATATTTGACAAAGGGATGTTATACTTGACACATTCCAAATGCCTATTATGCTTCACTAGTCTTAGAAATATGCGTCCTGCAGGATTAAAATTATCTACAAACGGCATTTCAAAGATTTAATTTTCCCAGCATGAGCATCGCTGGCGGAAGATCATCAATATTGCATACAAAAATCAAATGCAATGAAATACTCTAGATATTCACCTTCTACGGTTAACTCGTTTTTTTTTAAATACCTATATCGCCGTAGTCTCCAACCCACCCTTTCATTAGGAGTCAGAATTCATTCGTGTTTGTAAAAGACCTGTTCCACATCATATTAGGATATTCTTTTAAAAATAATTTTTGCCATTTTCATCCAGCACTCAAGCAGAAGCACTGACATAACAGGGACAACAGTTGAAAAGGTCAATGAGGGAAAGAAGTCTATAATCTACATGTTCTGGCCATAATTTAAAATTACATTTTCACTTAAAACTGCACTGCATTTGACTGAATTCCGAAAATTCTAACGCATGATTCACTTTGTACTTGTGCTAAACTAAGTCGTCGCCTTGTAGTGATGCACTAAAATGAAGCTCGTAGCTATGGAAATATTATCAATTATTTATAAATACAAATAAATTAGTGCGATTCTATAAACCAGATTTCTTTCTATTAAAAAAAAGGTACGAGTTAAAAGAATATTTTCTAAATCTCTTAATGTAACATATTTGTGGAACCTTTTAAATTTAAACTGTATCATTATTTTTTTAAATACATTCTTCTTTAATTACTACAACTTTATAAGTTGATTTCAAAAACTCCCTTATTGACAACGTTGTGATTTTCACAACACAATAAATAATATTTCACATCAGGTTAGAGTTTTGTAAGCAAAAGAATTAAAATTTCTACCCTGCAGGTCAATACAATTTAGCTTTCGTAATTTTGCGAATTCAGCAACAGTGTGGCTGCTCTCAACGACAAAAAATTGTACTTCAGAAGACGTAAAATGTTGATGCTCAAAACAAATATTTGACCTAATTCAAAAGGTGTCCTCATTTTAGTAGAATTCAATTAAATTTCATTTTCATGGCCTTAACGAGTTCACGCCGAGTTCTGTATAAATTTGAAGTCATTTTAAATAAAATGTGAATCTCAACTATTTTCGCGCTATTAAAATTGAAAAAAGAAACTTTCTTGAAGCCGAGTCAATGACTCAAGTGGCACTGGGATTGTACTATGGTGAGGTCGAATAAAATAATAATTGAAATTGTTAATGACTTATTAGCATTTGCACATACTCAAATTAGACTCCATACTTTTTTCTGAAGTATAATTGCAATTTATAATATAAACCTAGCCTTTAAAGTTATAAAGTTATTGAATTCATTTTACAATCTTATAAATTTACACGCAATGGAGATTTATTTTGAGTTATTTTAAATTTTATGTTACTTTTCTCCCAATAACCTCCTTTGCATGATTGCTGTAAATACGCTTATTTATGATTTTGTTGAAATACCGATTTATGAACTTATTCTCGGACGCCAAGACGTTTCTATTTAGAGAAACACGGCATCTATTTGTTTAATAACTATTCGAAAATTGCATTCATTTATGTACACATTTCCAAATTCTTTAGAGCATGCAGATAAATATTTCCATTTCTAGAATAATTGGGCAAATAACTAATGTCAGTGAACGTGTTAGTAATATGAAGCCACGCCCATGATCATTAGCTGAACCCCGGCCTGCGCGCTGAAGTAAGTCGCTAGGATACAATGCCCTAAGGCAATCGTATCAGAATGATGTTGCGAGGACCTCATTATGTCTTATGCGGCAGTTATGCTTTTTTTAACAAGGAAAACTGTTTAATCATTATTAAATTGCTAAACAATCGAGTTTTCCATATGGAAAATGGCATTTTTTCTCAACAAGCCAGAATGCGATGTCACCTTAAAATTTGTCATTTATATATATATATATTTAAAAATTCGCTCACGTATAAAGATAAAATCTTTCTCTTTCCAGATGTGGTTCTCCTGGAAAGAATATTTCGTCTGTGTGGCCTTAATGCTTCACGGAGTTTGACAAGCTCCCTCCATAACATTCCCCATGTCATCCGTTCCTTACTCTCCATCGACTTCCGCGGATCTGTTTACCTTCTGCGCCTCATTAAAAAGGCGGTTCATAATGAAGATCGGGTCGGGAAATCAACCTTCCTACTTCAACATCACTGACGCCATACGCTCGAGTCAACCAATTGACGTAAATGATTCGGTAGCAACGAGAAGCGCGTCCGTATGAATGAGTACGCTCAGATCGATCGGTATGACATTTCGTTTAGCTTTGAATGTAAGTTAAATACGTGATTGGTGCGACCACGCTCTCTTGTTAAGAGTTGTTTGGAGCGATATATATATATATATCACGTCCCGTTTGTGGCATAATTTATTACGATGGTAAATCGCCAAATCACCTCGGATATGTAAGACATTTAAAATTATGTACGGTTTAAGTTATTCAATGACAGATTTAAAATGAAAAATACGTTTCTTATACGACCATAAAATGGATGGGTTAAACAGATGAATGTTCCGGCTCGAAAACGTCCGTCATCAGTGGTGAACCGCCAAAAATAGGTTCTGCTATCTGTGAATCACTACTACTGGAGAAATATAGTTTTTAAATTTGATTTAAGCTATTAGGAGATGTCCTAAATTCTCTATTAAGTTCGTCAGTTTATTTGATTTAAGGGAAATAATTTTATCCCTGCTATGATAACATTTAAATCATCCTTAATGGCGACATATTGGATGCCATAATAGATTTAAAATGAAAAACTACATTTCTTGAATAGCCATGAAAAGGTTGGGAATATAGACACGTATATCAGCTGCCAAACCTCCATCATCAGTGGTGATCCGCCGGTTCTACTATCAGTGAACCACTGCTATCGGAGAAATATAGTTTTTTAATGATATTTGGTCTCTAGAGATCTCAGCGTGTTTTCTTTAAAAAATGAACAATAAAAAATTGAAAAAATAGACCTTTCCTGTCTCAATTCTTAGAGAAAGGTTTTATTTTTATGGTTTGAGTTTTAATAATGTAAAAATAAAAACACTCTGGGGTCGCTAGAGACATCATAGCATTAAAAGTACCAATTCGATTTCAACCGTCAGGCGAGTTCCATAACTATATCTCCTAAATCCAATATAAGACTAAGCGGAATAAACTTTTCCGGCTGCGATAACAACATTTAAATCATTCTCAAAGGCGACATAAGGCACACGTCGAAAAGATCGATTTACCGAAGTCTTGTTAAGTCTCATACGAGCTACGTCGTGTTTCCTGCGCTTTAAACTTTCCTCTTTGTTCGCAATGTTTTTTTTTTTAAACTTCTTATTTGTATTTCCTTCCTAGTACGATTGGCACTTAAAACCGCCCTTCAAGGAGTCGACGATAGAAGTCCCGCCAGCGGCTGACCACATGTCCGCCACGCAACGAACGTCGTCGTTATTTTTGAAGCGGCTCATTACCCGAGACGCTTACAAATGTATACAAGGTAACGCACAAAAAAAAAACGTAACCGAATGCGTGCGTTACTCCGCGTAAGAATAAAATTGGAAACATTCGGAAAGACGCGAATTTCACCAGAAAAATCCAGTCCCGCCCTATCTGCCCAGACGACGCAAAAATTCCGCACTTAGCTTTTCGAAAATCTAATCATCGTTTTCGCACCTCCTTCGCCGACTATCATTCTAAACCGCTAGGAAACACCTTCCCTTATCTCCATCCGTCCATAACACGCACCTTCCTTTCTCCAACGTTTCTCCCCTCAACCCAAACCCCTTTTTTTTCCAGCCCCCACCTCCAACATCCAACGTTAAAGCACTCCAGCGGCTGGAGAAATGTACCCATCGGCCTTATATCCTTAAGCTCTAAAGCCATAAAGGGACAGAGAACTCCTCCCTTCTCCTCCCCCCCCTTAAACCACCCTTTCCGCTCTACTCCTACTTGCTCCCGCCATTTTCCCTTCACCGTTTTCCCATCCCCTTCGTCCGTTCTCTCGTTTAAATTCCTCCGCCCACCGAACGCCTAGTTCTCAACTTTATCTCGGTACGCCCTTGTCGCAACAACCGCCGCATTATTTTCGCATCGCGCCGAGAATCGACTGAAATATTTAATTCGATTTTCACCCTCACACTTCTCTCTTCTCCTCTCCTCTCCGTTCCGTTTTCTCCCGCTTTGATTTCTCTCCTCCCGTTTCTCTTTTGCTTCCATTTTCTATGACCTGTCTCCTACGTTCTCCTCTTTCTATTAATATCTATCTAATTTATCCCTTTTTTCTCAGTAATTTACTCCCTTTCTCTCTCTTGCTCCTCCCTCTTTCTCCTATTTCTTATCCCCTCTCTCTCCTTCCTCTCTCTTTCCTCCCTCTCTTTCCTCTCTTTCCTTTCACTCTCTCCTCTCTCTCTCCACCCTCTCACTTCTCACACTCTTTCATCCCTCTTTCTCTCCTTCCTCTCTCTTTCCTCTCCCTCTCCTTCCTCTCTTTCCTTTCACTCTCTCTTTCCTTTCACTCTCTCCTCTCTCTCCACCCTCTCACTTCTCACACTCTTTCATCCCTCTTTCTCTCCTTCCTCTCTCTCTCTCTCATCCCTCTCTCTCTCTCTTCCCTCTCTCTATCCTCCCCCTCTATACAATCTCTTTCCCCAACTCACTTTTTCCCCTCTCTCCTTCCTCTATTCCTCGACTAATTCCCTTTCTCCTCCATTTCTTCCCCTTTCCACCTCTTCTCTACATTCCTCTCTTCCTCATTCTTCTCTCTCGCCTCCTCCTCTTTTCCTTTCCTTCCTCTTTTCCTCCTCCCTTCCCCTCTTAGTCTTTCTCTCTCCTTCCTACCACTCTCATCCCCCATCTTTTCTCCATTTATCTCTCCTTTTCCTTTTCTATCCCAATTTTCATTCCCCTTTTCTCCTACCTTTCTCCCTTTTCTCATCACTCCACTCATTCTCACCCCTTTTTCATTCCCTCCCCCGTTTACTCTCTCTCTCCTCCATCCCTTCCATTCTTCCTCTCTCCCATTTCTCCACACCTTGTCTCTCCTGCTTTATCTCACTCCTTTATCTCTTTTTCTCGTCTCATTCCCCTTTAACCTCTCCGACGCAAGCCTCTCTCCTCCGTTCGAATCCCTGCCGGGCATATCCTTTTCTTCCAGAGGCTGCTTCGGGCGTCTCTCTCTCTCGCGGTGCCCCGCCCTCTCCTCGCTGGACGCAGATGGTTAAGTGACTCTCAATCCCCTCTTGCCTCCTTTTTCCTCCTCCCCCTCCTCCACCACTCCCACACTGCATTCCCCTCCACTCCCTCCTCTCCCTCTCCCTCTACATCCGCGACGGGCAAACCAATCTGCCCATGCTAATAGCCAGTTGCAGCCGGTCGGGGAGCTGGATGCCTCCGGGAACGAGAGGCTGGAGGGAGGCGGAGAATTTCCCTGCACCGACCCTTCCCACTCGCCCACTTAGCCCAACCCTCATCCAGGGCATGTATCGAGGAAAGGGATCGCTTTTGCGAGGACTTCGACCAACCAGACCTGGAGAGAAAGAGAGGGGGGTGGGAGTGATGTGTCGGGGTAAATAAGAGGGAGGAGAACGCCTCGGTGTGTTTTTTTTACGAAATCCTTTCCTTACGAGAAGATGCTATTCTTCCCCGAATAGTAAACCATGGGAAATAAAATCTATTGCGTGTATCGATTCCCAAGAGAGAGAGAGAGAGGACGTCGTGCGAGCATGATTTAGAGCTTTGGAGCATGAAAAAACGCAAAACTGAACGTGATCACAAATGGAATTCGCTGGAATACGATGAATTTCCTAAACGGTATGATAAATATTATTCTATTTACGTGAAAAAAATTCCGATTCCATATCGTCGAGCTCGACACTTCGTGGTCTCATACTTTTAGATTCTGCTACCTAATGGCTGGAACAAATAAAACAAATAGTAGAGTATTTGAATATGTATAAATAAATATATGAGCTATTTTTACGTTTGCAACACTATGCCACACACGTTTAACTTTTATGAACAACGCCTTACATTAATTAAAGGAAAATCAGAGGTGTCCAATAGGATGTCTATGCCCGCCAAACATGTGTCGATCACGTCATCATATTCGCCACATAATAAAATACGTATGCAATGTTAATAAATAGAAATTTCAATCTGTTAAAAGTAGGATTTAAATTGCAGGCCGATGTCAGTGGAGACTGATAACGTGCACAATAAACTGCAGAAACATATGTTTTACGAAATTTTCTCACATGCATTTTCCACTCACGGCTTCAGCGTAGGTAGTAAATTCAAAATATTAGAATCAAAATTCTTCATTGTTTATTCTCAACACACGAAAAAATGTAAATTTAGAGCATTTGACAAAAGATAACTGATTTAGGGTATCAATTTGTCACATCTATACGGCCAATTCGCCACATGTGGCTAGTGAGGACAGGTATTGGACAACCATGATTTAGAATATTATCACTTTGTTAGGTAAGAGTTTATAATTTTACTTTTAACTATTTCACTACAGATTCAAGAATTATACTGGGGTTATACAGACATTATTTAAAGCACTGCATTACACTGGTTAAAAGAACTCTTGGTTATTATGTACTTCTTCACTAAGAGATTAACAGGCTTAAGATACTCGCTCTGCATAATTCACGTTTAGCATATTGCGAATGAAACTTGAAAGCTTAAATACACTCTTATGTATCTCTTTATTAATAGCAATGAAAAGAGAGGTATCTTTCTAGATATATTACTTCATTAAGCGAGAAAAATTGCCCATTATATGAATAAATTTAGATCATTTAATTATAATAAGTAAGAAAAATTTTTGATGGAATTCTAAAAGATTCCTGAGATCTTCACTAAATAATAAATATTCGATGCGCGACATAATTACATAAACCTATATATATATATATATATATTGCTTTTCCAGCAAATCCAACGACGTTGTATATGTATATATATATTGTTGCTAGCAAAGTCTCCTACAGAAGTATGCACTCCGGAGACTCATGCAATTTCTTATCGAGCCATTATAAAAAGTCGTCCGCGAGAGGAATTCAAACTTCGAATCACGTACCGAGTACATTTATCCTCGGAGCAAATATAAATTTAAACGCCGGCCATTTTGTCACTTAAAAAGTCCATTTTTTTTCTTAAAGAGAGTTCCACTTCGAGCCCCATTATAGAGTTCTCGAGACTCTTAAAACTCGTCCGATAGTTTCAGAACCAAAAGGGTTTATAACGCGAAAACACACGCACGCACACACTCATGCACGTGAAATTGCCTTGGCAATCTGTCACAGAGTGCGTTCGGAATTCCCTCGGATTGAATATGTCACGGGAATGAGAGAGAGAGAGAATGAAAAAAGAAAAACATCGAACACGTTATCTTCATGGATAGGATCGTTCGTTTGCGTCACGTGCATCGTTTTTAAGAGTCCTTGGATCTTCCGACGACGTACGTGACTTGAAAAATGTCGGAACGATCCTTATGCGTCAATTTTTTTTTCCGCCTCGGAAGGTTCGATAATTTACTCCGAGATATCGTAGGGAAAAATCTCGAATTGAGAAAGATGAGGATCTCTCTTCCCTCTCTCTTTCGATTCCCCCTGGATCTCGAAGTCTTCGGTTCGACGCCGGGAGAATTTTTATCTTTTTTTTGTCTACACCTTATCGCTCGCTAGTACTTTATACGGCCGTTGAATCCCACCTAGGTAATCGTTAAGGGGGAAAAAGAAGCGAGTCGGGCAGCTTAGATATAAATCGAAATCATGACGCCATATCGACGCGTTAGGTAGGAGAGGGAGAGGGAGAGAGAGAGAGAGAGAGAGAGAGAGAGAGAGAGAGAGAGAGAGAGAGAGAGAGAGAGAGAGAGAGAGAGAGAGAGAGAGAGAGAAATGAACCTCGCGGAGCGCGATTCCAGGAGAACCGGACGCGAAAAATATTTTCCAACCGCTCCGAGAAACAGATAATGTGAAGGAATAGGGAAATATCGACAATCAAATCCCTTCTTTAAAGTTAATACCAAACAAAAACCAGATTAACTGTAAGAGAGAGAGATAGGGGGGGGAGAAATAGATAGAAGCGTAGGTTTAAATAAGAGCCTCGAACGCGTTCCATCCACCAAACTCCAATTCGATAGTTGGAACGTTCGCTTCATTGGAAATTTCTCCTTTCCCCGGAGGATCTTGTACACTCTCAAAGACCTCGCTGTCAAACTCTTGACAGCCAATGTCTTTGGCAACGTATATACACTCTATATTATAGACTCGGAAGATTGAGACGTTGTTCGAGATTTAACGCTCTTACGTCGAGACAAATACGCGAAAAAAATGCAATCGCGATTCCGACGGGAGGAGGGGGGATTGAGGGGGTAGGAAGAGGGAGGGAGATGGGATGAAGACCCGATCGATTCGATTGAAATTCAAGGAAATGTGCAGACGAGAGATAGCAGTTAAAAAGGCTTTCGAAAAATCCTCTGAAAATATCTCTCCTCGCTGCGAAAATTTTTCATTTGAATTTCAATGAGTTATCCGTTCCGTCCTGAAACGCGAATCTGTCTGTCATAGTTATCCATTTTTTTTAAGGGGAAGAGAAGAAAAACATATCGAGGGAAAATGAAACGGACGGGCAGCATATAGTGATTGATAAGATAAACTGCAAGAAATAATGCATATAAATATATCTTTTTCGAAATGTCTCGCGGAGTCGTGATGTGGATCGAGAATTCGTTCTAAATTTAACGTGAGGCTTGCGCGAAGCGAATATCGATTTATTTTAACACAACTCCTGGAAAATGAAACATTGTACTACTACAAAACACTGCGAAGGAGGTAAGAAAAAGGACTGACATGTTATTTTCAATCAATTTCGAAATAAATCGACATTATTCGACGAGCTTAGACATACTGACTAGAATTTGAAACTTCCATTTAATGTTGCTACTTTCGCCTCAGGTAATGAATAATAATTTATTTTAATGTACCATTCTTTACAATAACAATTACATCTCTATGATTTTGTTGAATCTTTTTATGAGGTATTTCAGTTTTCATATCTACAGAAACATTTCAACGACGTGGAAAAAAACAGCACTCATGTCGAAGAACGATTTTCGTTTATTATTTTACATTGCAAATATTCTTTCCGAGAAATGGCATTGATAAACGGGATAGAGAGAAAGCTCGGTATTGACCACGGCTATAATTTTTCACTCTTGAATATGTATTTATTGACGCGGAATTTGATCGCAACCATTAAATAACATTGCAGATATCGCCAAGCTTGTCATTTCAACTTCCGTCGACTTCGTTATTTAGTCGTGGACACCCATCATTCCTTATTTCAATTGGACAAGAAATGCATCTGAATAGTGCTAAGGTACTACTTGTTCCCGGCAATCCTGGTAATATACGCAAATGGGGGACATTTTTCACAGCTTATAAATTCCCATTTACCGCTCGATAACAAGCTTATGCTACAATTGCGAAATAACTAGACGTTGCAAAATTGTTATTTCCCCAGTACAGCTCCAGAAAGTTAAGGCCATACATAATAAAAGCTTAAGGGAAAAGTCTATAGAATGTCAAATTCTCGTGACATAAATTGCCGTCCGTGATTTCTGATCAAACTCCTTTCCTCGCCTACTTTTATGCTTCCTCCTTGATTTGATAACGTTAACATTCTTTAAAAACGTAATCGCGTCTCTTTCTTCAAGATCTTTCAGTTCAATCAAACGTTATATGCGAGAATGGATGTAATTCGAAGCAAAAAATAAAAGAGACTGCATGCGAGGTCATGAAGTTTGTATTATAACCACAAATTTATGTCACACGGCCGGTTCGACGAACGACCGTCATCTTCCGGTTGACGTTGTATGCGATTTGTTTTACTTTTTCATGTCGTATTTACGCCCATTCCACTATTATGGAATTCCACCAAATATCGGCATCAACAGCGAATTATATGTGACTCTTATGTGCCAACGATCAATTCAAAACAGACTGCCAAAAAGTTTAATTGAAAAAATTTTAGCTCTTAGCAGATTATTAAATAAATTTCACTCTTACAAATTTTCTATCAGAGAGATGCAAATATTAGCAAAATGGCCGCATTTTGTTCGATCATTGGTAGCATTTTACGAAAAAATTAATAGAGTTTTTTCCATGTTTCAATTCGATCGCGTTAAAAATTCGAATGTGAATGAAAACATAAAACAATTCAATCATAAAATATCTCGTGCTTGCAAAGTTTCGAAGCTAATCCAACGGAGACAAAAGATCCCATAATAACGTTTCAAATCGATAGTCTCTCTAAAAACTTCCTTTCCAAAGCGACAGGTTCGTAATAAAAACACCTCAGCGTTTCCCGCGAATTCTCTTTCGATGGAAAATTCTATTCAACGCCCCTTCCCCAAACTTTAACGCTCTCTCTCTCTCCTACCTCTTTCAACGGCAGATTATTACTTTATAATGTGACAGAGTCTGCGTAGACCGAACTACAAAAAAAAACACCCAATATTCAGGAGGGCGAGAAACTTTTTAAAAAAATCAACAAATTCATAACATAAATCCTCGCACGCGTAACGAACGCAATCAAAACTGCGAAGCTTTTCGTGCCGTTTTATATTACTTTGAAAAAAATAAAGGAACATCCTCGTGTGAAGACAACAACCCGAGAACAACTTACCATCAACTTTGATACTACATAATTGATTTCGGCTTAAAACTCGTTAGTTATTCATCAAAAAGGGCCGGGAGGGGCCATCTACCCTTGCCTCCATCATTGATTGCAAGCTCGGAGAACTCATTAGATATTCTTCAGAGGCATGCTAACTTAGCATCTACCCACGGATCGGGGTTCGCAACTACCCTCCTCCTCCACTCTTAACCCTCTTTCGAACGCGGCAGGTGAATTTCAAATTTTCATCCGACGTGAATACATGCGAAGAAAAAAGTATTCCCTCCTTAAAGTGTCTGCGTGAGAGTGAGAGAGAGAGAAAGGAAAGGAGAGAGAGAGAGAGGGAGATGAAAACAGTGACGGAGAGAAGATCTGGAGGTTATAAAGAGAAAGACGTACGACCACCTGCAGAAGGAATGGTCTTTCTCTCCCTCCTCCTCCCCTCCTTTCCCCATCTCGGCTTCTTATTATTCCCTTGAGAACGAATTGCAGCGATAGCAAAACGAAGGAAGTGAGTGGGAGGACTGGATGAGAGGGAGGGAGGGAGGGGGAAGGATTTAGACGCAGAATGCAACCGACGGGATAAGTGGGAGGTGAAGGAGGGGGTTAAGGAGGGAGGAACGAGGAAAGGAACAAGGAACGGAGAAAGGAACGGGGACAGGAACAAGGAGTGGAACGAGGAAAGGAACGAGGAATGGAACGGCGGCTGTATCGAGGAAAGGAACCAGGAAAGGAAAGAGGAAAGGTACGGGGACAGGAAAGAGGAAAGGAACGGGGACGCGGGAATAGAAATATGCAAGAAGGAATGAGGAATCGGGTAGGAACGGGTGTCGAAAGACGAAAGATGAATGGGAAGGAACGGAAGAAGGAGAATTGAAGTGCGTCGGACCAAAAAATAACGCGAAGAAACAAAGGAGGAACTGAGGAGAAATGGAGGAAAAACGAGTAAGGAACGGAGGAAGGAGAATGGACGTGTTTGGAACGGGTAAGAATGGGAGACGAACCGCGAGACGGGAGATTAACGGAGGGAAAGAAAGAGGAACGGAAGAGGAAATCGAGGACGGAAAAGGAGACGAGTAGTAACGGAAGAATAACGGGGAGGGGAAAACGGAAGAGGTGCTGGGGAAGCGAGACAGAAGTACATGTATCGGAACGGTAGTAGAACGAGGAGGGTAGGGGAAAGAGTATGTTGAAGGGGGATACACCAGTAGGATGGGAATCTTCTCACGGAGGCTTGGAACCGGGTGGTTACCGGAGAGATGGTGGAAAGTGGAGTGATCGTGATGGAAGAGGGGTGTTTTTTTTTATTGAGAAGAAGGCAATCCTAGCGTTCCATCGCCAGTGAGAGACAGAGAATCAAGTTCATATCTCCTCGGTAAAATCAGTGCTGATCGGTTAATCCCTTCCTCGGGGGAAAAATGGCTCGGAAATATTCGGTCCCCAGCTAATTACCTCGATTGATTGGAAAGTGGAAAGGCTGGGAAACACGTGGGCGTATCGTCCTGGGGAATTTTCGACCTCTCCCTAAAAATAAGTATTGTAAAGGGGAACGCCTGAAACTTTCAACGCGTCCGCAGTTGAAGAAATCGGCGTAGAAAATCCTTACAGATAGGATAAGAAACTAATGTACTTGAATTTTATACACCTGAGAAATAATCTCCAGCTTCCATATTTTCAGCGATGAAAAAAACCACCGATGGATATGAAATCAATCAAATATATCTCCCATTCAAAAATTTCTCGGAAGAAAGTTTTTCAAAAGATACATTTGCTTGATTTTTATTTATCTAGTCTTAAAATTAATAAAATCTTTGCCGTATTGTCAATATACGTCAATCAGCAACTGGATATACTGGCGCTGTATGGTTGACATTCATGTTCCGAAACGATACATATCGGAAGAGGACAAAATGTGTGTGTGTGTTACCCTTCCGTTTTATTATTCGCCACGCGTGGTTGAACAACATGCAACTGGTAACGTTATCTATTGAGTTTATCCTTTATATATCGTGTTCAGAGAAATGACACGTGAATGGAAATGCACATTAATTACAAATATATGGTTACATTCTCTCCCAGCGCGAATTTATAGAGTCGTAAGATTGAAATCTATCGAAAAATGAAATACATTTCATTTACATTTTTGTGTCCGCCCATCGATAGACATATTTCATTCCTGTCGGCACTCTTGAAACTTTGTATTTTATATTATTATGAGAATGCAACATACTTTATTGAAATAAACCAAGAGGAGCTTACTTTCCATGTTTTCATCCATTTTCAACGAAAACAGAAACGATGCAATTTTTACTCTTGCGGAAGAGGACAGGATACGTTTTAAATGAATACTAAGACAATAAGGTTTTTGCCGAGGAATATTTATTTTAGAAATTCGCTTCAGAATATTGACGTTTCCAAGCTAATAATAATACTAACAATCTCTGGTGAAACAATATTTCTGTGATTACCATTAAATTATCATTCTGAAAATTTACATATATCGTAGCTTTTGCGTGATGATTAATTAATAAACAGAAGAATTTTGTTCCATTGTGTCTGGCACTTTCGTGTGCAGTCATATGCGAATCCAAAATATTGCCGAGCAATGTTTATTGCTTTCAATAGGCAAACATTTTCTATGGGGAAATATAGTTCAACTTTTAAACATCAGCTAAAGCTAGATTGGGAATAGGATTTTTTAAATGAAAATATAACTTTTAGAGTAAAAGACTTGCAGAAGAAACAGCTCAATGCACAAGTATGCTTAATTTAGAAAACGACTCGTTTCAAGAGTTCGATCAACTTATAGGCAGAATACTTTAAATCAAATTATTTCTAAATTTAAGAGAAGAAAAATTAAATGGCTCAAGAATGTCAAAAAATCGTATCGAGAAGAGATAATGGTCCGACAAAAAAATATTATATATCACAGGAGACCGGATATAACAACATTAAGAAAATGATGAAGCTGTTAGAGATAAATAACAGTCTATACAGAATAATAAAACATTTTCCGTTCAATTCAGTGATGACGTAGGCAATGATTCTTACTAATGCCATAATCATTATTCGTAGATAAGAAATTACAAAATGCAAAAAAAAAATTTTTCTTAATCAACACGTTCATTTATTCCCGTAACGTATCAAAATTTTATATTTTCTACGGGCCATAAACCTGAACCTTTCAAAAAGTCGGATTCAAAAGGTTATATTGAGTTGATTAGCTCGATTCTTTCTCACGAAAGGAATTTTTCAATTCATTCCCCATAAGTCAATCTAGAGAAAAGAGAAATCTTCGCCGGGGATTTTCTGCCCTTCAGATACCAATCCATTCATGCGCCCTCTCTTTCTTTTTCATTAAATATAAATAGGATATTCCGTATAACTCGCTGCCCGTATTCGATTTATTTAGTCGAGATTTGAGGTGAAACTAGATTGTTGGTTGAGAATAAATTTGTTTGTGATAGGTATTTTTACACGAGACATTTAACGATATTAGCGAGCAATATTTTATCTGGAAGTGTTAATTCTCGAAGAGTACGCTCTCAAATAAGAACTCGAATTCGCAATTTCAAGAATTGTCTCTATCTATGGATCAGTGTGTTCCATTTTGGCAACAGAGTCGATAAAAATAAATACATTTTTTTTAATTCGCCCTTTAAAAGGGACACCAGATTTTGAAAACGTTTTAGATAAATAAATAAACCCAGTTCCGGTGAAATAATCAAATAATGCACCTCTTTTGTTCTGCACTTTCAAATTATAATTTAGTTTTCCGTCCACCGATATTATATTCCATTCTAACGTTTTGCGGATATAGAAAATCCGCTGGAAATTTTAAAAAATCCTTCGGTTTCGATACAAAGATTCCGCTGTTTTGAAAGCGCAATCAATCGAGATTGAAAGAGCAAGGGGAATAATTCCAACGCTGACCCGTTTCGTGTTTTTTTTTCGGATTCGTTTAGTTCATATCTTTGAGTAAATAAAAGAGGAAGTCGAAATAAATAAACTTCGGAATTCGTTTTCGCTTCAGAATTCAAATTTTAATTATGTCCGTGACCGCATCCATACTCGAATGATAACACAGGAAGTATTTGAGATGACCCCCTCGATTAAAAACAAAACGACTCGCTGGGCCATCTTACAAAAAAAATTAAAATTGGCCACATAGTGATTTAATTTTTGGGGAACGATGCGATGGCGATCTAAAGTAGATCGAAAACACCGTCAGATGAACTTTTTATTACGCGAGCGGTATCTTTTAATTAAATCGATGCACATTGTTAGGATCCTGGTATGCACAGATTTAGATGATTTTTTTTAATATTGGGAGTTTTATATAGCGGTAGTTGCTGAAAATTACGACGTATCATACTTATTTTATTCCTTCTGACTCACTGTGTCATTACGTACGTAATATTTTATAAATTAATGCGAACAACTCAAGAATGATTATGATGAATCTTTTGTCAGATATTCAGTATACGTAGCCTGACAGGTTCTAAATGGGTCCATAGTAAGGGCATAGGTTTCATTCCAGAAGAGCCATCTCTATATCATTAACGTGAGCGAAGGGTATATTTCGTTCGCATTTTTTAAAAATCGTTAGCGTCGAGATACGAGCTCAGGACTTAGAAGCGCGTTGTCCTGAAAATTATTTATGTTTTCCAGTAAAATAAACTTGAATCGATACCAAATTCTACATGATTTGAAAATGAAAAATCGTCGTCGAATGTCGTCGTGTCTTCGCTGTCTTTGAAATATTTTCATTTGCGTTTTAAAAATTCAGACAATTTGACGGAGTATTATAGATTATTTTTACCTTAACTTCTCCTTTTCTTCGGAAATTAATTTTAAAGACATTATTAAATTATGATTTACACTCGAAACGGTAAAATATTTTTTTTCCAGAAATAATACCAGTTGTCAGTTTATACTAAAATAAAGGGCATAATTATTGGAAGTATAATTAAATACATACCATTCCTATGATTTAGCATCTTTATGTTACTAAAACATCGCTCGTTCTTATTCATCATTTCTGACAGGCAATAATTAACAATTACTTTGTAAGATTCATTAAAACGTTGGCAATGATCCCTGGATTTTTATTTAATTTGCTGTTTTGACTTTACACTTAGCTAAGATCTACATACTGAACTCTTCTAATTATAATTTAACAAATCCTTCATGCCTACCTGCCATCTGTGACGGCCAATTAAACTGGTTTCATAACGATCCTTATGCATTAAAAATTAAATTCTCTAATAACGTCAATATGTGATTCAAGCTAATTATTCACCAATCAAAACAAGGAAAAATCTTGACATGATCTCCAACCGATAGTTTATTTAAAAAAATCATTCGATTCGTAAACTTGTAGATTCCCAATAGCCGTTCGAAGTCGCCGAACTATGCACGTAAAATCGAGGCCCGATCGTTCTGTTGCAAACCAAGAATTAATTATTTCAAGAGTGTGCGTTCCTCGGAGAACGGTGTAGCGACATCTCAGTCTAAACAAGGCAACTCCTTCCAGAGAAAACTAACAAGCGAGATAAGATCTCGCCTTTCTCCCCGCAGAAATTAATACCGCACTGACTAATTGGGACGCCATCTTTGAGCACCTCGGAGCCATCCGTTTAAAACAGCTGAAAGAACAAAAAAAATCCAACAATAGACGAGACTCTCGCGTTCTCTCAAGTTTTTTCCCTCTTCTCCCTCCCTTATCCTTTACATCTTCGAAGGCATTCTCGCAAAACTTCCGATTTTGCATATAAAAGGCGGCGCTCTCAAATGTAATCGAAGATAGATCCGAAAATAAAAATAAACGGAAGAGAGTCCAGAAAGATTCAGTGGCGATGGTTACCGATAACTCTCTCTTGGAAGCAAACCGAAGTCTGAGGGAGTCTGAAAAGGGTGCAATGCAACACCACCAAACCAACCCCCTTTAACCCTCTCGTCCCGACCACTTCCCCCCCCCCTCACCCCCTTCGCGAAGACGAAAAACAAAACAAAAACCAGCATCCCGATGCCATTCTTCCACACGACCCCGAAGCCCAGATTAATACATTTTTCTCGTTAAAATTCCATAGGGCGGTCGATTCCATCCTACCGATGGCTATCGTTTTCTTCCACCTTACCTCCTTCCACCTCTCTCTCTCTCTCTCTTTCTCTCTGTGGTGGTGTTCCAACAGCCAACAGCGTTCCAATTCCTTATCCGTAAGTACGCGGCTGTGGTGGGGTAACGGAGGTCGACCCCATCTCCCCCCCCCCCTTAGTAGAGCGGTCGAAGGGGATGAGTGCGGGTGTGGGAGGTGGAGGGTAGGGGGGGTTGGGATATTCGTCCTCCCGAACGGCATTCTTCTGCGACGGCCAACCCCTTCTTTTCCCCTTCTCTCCACTCCCTTCTTCCTTACGCCCCCGACCCGCCCCCTTCGACTCTAAAAGATGATCGATCCCTTTTATAAAAGTAAAGGTTTGCACCTAGCAATGGAGTAGTTTTTCGAGGGAGAAAATGTCTATAGTGTGTGTGTGTATATATATATATATATATATATATAATTATATATAGGTATAAAAAGGTGGTAACAAGGTGTTGGAGAGAGACCAGTGGACACTTACGTTTCTCTCCGTAACTGACGAAGGGCTTCGGCCCGAAAGCTTCTACTTAGTTTTATTTTCGTGTGTCTTCAGCACCCCCAGCGGCTCTCCAATTTTAGTAAGTGTCCACTGGGCTTCCTCCTATATATATATATATATATATATATATATATATATGCAACTTGACTAGGTGGGAATGAGAGAGAATCCCACGATTACTCCGGCGTGGTGGTGAAATGAATCTTCTTCATCCTTCCCATCCCTCACCTCTATCTCTCCTCCACTTTTTCCTCCCCTCTATACTGCTACCTAACCTTTTTCCACCTTCCCTCTCTCTCTTTCCCCCTTTTCCTCCCCTTCCACCCACCTCTACCTGCACATCTCCCTCCCACTTCCCCTCCCTACCTCTAAGAAAGCACAAAAGGGTAAAGGCATTCCTTCGGATGATGGTCTAAATATAGCAAGGGTTGTTCATTCTCTCTCTCTCTCTCCATCTCTTCGTTCTCTCCCTCTCTTTTCCTTCTTTCACGACGATCGGAAATGACGAGGATGATCGATTCGAACTTCCGTCCGTCGTCGAGAGAGTCGCTACCTCCCTCCCCCCTTTCTCCTCGCCCGTTTTTTCTATTTCTGTCGTGTTTTATTTTTGTTATCATCATTATTCCGCTAAGCTCCAAGAATAAATTCTTTTTTTTTTTTAACAAAATAAATTTTCCGTGAAATACCTTTACTCTTTTCTATGTTAGGTTGCGCGAATGTGACACAGAACTTTGTCGGAATTATGCGCATTCGTTTTTTAAAGAATTTTCGAAAAACCGAGGGCGTGATGATTTTTATTTCTATTACTTGACCAGTGTTTCAACTTCCGTAAGCGATGGAAGGTGGAAGCAAAAAAAAAGACGTACTTTTAATAGACCATATTAGAGCTTAAATACCGCAAATAACCGTCCATTGGAGAGAATTTTTTTCCAAAATGTCCTGGCTCAAAAATGGGTTGCGTCCTGTACGAGGGAAAAATTGTTCCCAAAATGAAAAGCCATTTAAAAATTCTCCGATTGATAAATTACATGAAAATTATTTTAATACCATTAAAATCGATAAAAGCGCGGAATTTTTATCATAGAATAGATATGCTCCCTATACACGGGCACGTGAAATTTTTCTAGATATTTATATCAGTAACATCCGCGTACTATACAAGGATTTTTACGGTAACTATTCACTAACTACCTTAGCTGAAAAGTTTTAAGAGTTTTCGAAAAAATTTTCTTTTCAAATGTTTAAATTATTTCGAATTTTCGAAATTCTTAGAATTATAAATTTTAAAGAATTCCAAATATTCCATACATTTCAAGAATTCCAAAAATTTCCGAATATCCAAGTTTAACGCATCTCGGATGCAAAAAAACCAGCATATGTATAGCATACTGTAATTATCATTATGTTGAATAACTGTTTTTATCGGATACTATAATTTTCAATAATAACGTATCTATGAACCAAAATTTACATTATTCGTGCATAAATTGCATCGAAAATAAAACAAAGCTTAAGAATGAATTACTTCTACTCTGAAAAAAAGTATTAATGAAACCTGTTGAAAATATAGAGCATTTTATGGATATTTATTTTCTTATAACAAAATTCCACTGAAAGCATACGCGTATTTAAGAAGTAATAACGTGACAGCAGGGCCGGCGTGAGGCGTGTGCACCCCCGAACAGGGTCCCGCGCTTTATTAGGAGTCCAGCGCAAGGGTAAAGTCACATGTATTGTGATTTACACAATTTTTTATTGCATATTAATATTATTGCATATTAATATTATTACATAATAATAATTTAAAAAATTATGTTTAATAACCGTTTTTCGTTTAAAAAATTGCAATTGTTCCTTAAAAATCGTAATTTTTTGTGCTACCGGGCTACTAGGCCCCGCAAATAATCCCTGCGTGAGAGCACACTAAATTGAAATCTTTTGTTTAACCTCAGCTTATCTACTATTAAGCATTTTCCGTATAGCGTACTATCTTTACACATATAAGTAATTATACATTCACGATTAGCGGACACAAGCTATATAACTATACATTTCGCAGTATTCTACACCACACCCACAGTATCCTCTCGTCCTCTTTCCCCATTACGCAAGTTGTTTCATACCCATACGACATTACGACCCTTAATTCACTGGTGTAAAGATGACGAAATTTCGTAATATCCACTTCCAAACGCTAATCTAATGAAATAGCAAAACTCACGGACGCCGCTTTTAAAGCCACGCTTCACGATCGTCGGAATCACCTAAAACCATTTCGGTTAAAAAGAACGACGCCGCCATTCCCGCTCCGAAGATGAGTTCCCCATGCGATCGGTTCGTCTTTTGACTGCGGCGGTTTATGAGAACGGTAAACTGCCTCGAAAAATCCCCATATAGATTCGAACGTTCGCGGAGGAAATATATGGGGAGAAGAGATAGTAGCAGTATAGAATCCCTTTAAAGTGCCTCGAATGAATCCATTTTCGCGAAATGAAACGAGTTTCCCGTCGCGGGTGAAAAGTAAAAGGTTCCATTAAGAGAGCTGTAAATGTCGCACGAACCAAGCTCGAACTGGAGATAAAAGTTTCTTAGCGGTCGATTGGGCGTCTCTTCATTTGAACTGACTGTCTAATAGGCTAACGTAGTATTCGATAAGTTATGCGGAAGATTTAGGATGATTAATCTCGTGATTCGTTAACCTTTAAATCGAGAGAATCAGAAACTAATCTGAATTTACAGCTCTCTCTCTCTATCTCTACGTCGGTAACGCGAATTTTTATTCGAAATCGGCGGAAAATGAAACGGCGAAGATTTTGCGGAGGAAAACAAATTTTTGAAGGAGCATAGGCAGGAAAACTAATTAATTTTAAGCATAAATGAAAATAAATTAAAATTATATGGTAAAATATTAATGATTGCTTGTAATTTTCTGCACAAGAAGCCATTCGAATTTCATTAATTTAAATCGCTAAAAAAATTGTCTTTCTCGAAGAAATTGTCATCGGGTTATTATATAATCTTCAGGGGAGAGTATTTCAAATATTGAGCAAATTTTCAGCCTATATTTTCGTTGCTTTATTTTATGTTGCGATTTCCGCCCATAATGTGGAAAGAACCTTTCCAACAAATTTTTCTTTTAAAAATTTATTAATTGCTAAGAGAAAACGGAAAAATAAAGACAAAGAAAAGTTTGATTTTATTATAGTATGGTTTAACTATGCTAATACAATAAATAAACAGGGAATTTTGTATCTTTTTAAAAGAATTAACTATATAAAATAGCTTTAACGCATTCTACCATAGTTTCTTTGCACTGTAACGTAATCACTGCAGTAGATCGAATAAAATGTATTTTAAAGAAAACTATTTTACTGTTTTAAAAATATTCTTAGTTTATTCAATTTGACGGAGTTTATTCTTTTCTAATGACCTTCATACACTTATATCAACATAAAAAATTGTAAACCTTTGCCAATTGAATCAATAAAATGTGTATATATATATATATATATATATATATATATATATATATATATATATATATATATATATATATATATATGTATATACATATATATATATATATATATATATATATATATATATACACACATATACATACATATATATACACATATACATACATACATATATATGAGAGAGAGAGACATTCTTATGCCACATTCAAATGGAAATAACTTATTTAACCATAAATATTTAATCAAAAGATAAAAAATATACTGTGCTTGGCAATTAAATTTGTTTTAATGTAAGATATGTTGCGTTACACAGTTTTAGAACTCATGAGATTATGTTTCATTAAGTCGTGAAATGTAGATCTACTTTTACTGCGATAAAATTTAAATGTATTATTACAATAAAAAATCGGATCGCGTAAAAATTACTACAACCCACGCGTATCAAGTAGAAAAAATCTCTTCCCCTCTAACCATTTTCTAACCAACCCACATAATTTAATAGCACCGGATAAGAAAAAAGATCTACAATGTTGGTAATATCATCGCAATCGCATAGTGTATTGGAAAGGTCCTGTGTCTAGTGATTTTCTTTAACACACAACCTCACTAATTCCCCAATTTAATTTAATTAGCGACTTAAATTCGAGAAAAAGCGCCACTATTTCCAAATGGCACCATGGATGCGATTTTATTTTAAGACCTCCCAACTACATTTGAAAGCCACGCTCGACTGTTTAATTTCCCTCCTCTTTTCACTCAAGTGTCTGAGGCTATCGATTTCCTGGGCCAATGAATAGAAACGTCAGAAATGCACGCGCGTCGAAATGAATTTTTAAATGCAAGTCTCCGAGATAGAGAGTTACTGCATCCCGTCTTTTTTGGTAACTGGTTACTATTAAGCGTTCTAAAAGGAGGTTAATATGTATAACTTTTAATCGTCTATAGAGACTGTAGAAATTTTCAACACGCTAAGAGTTACATACTGCCTCATATGTTTAGCGATCTCAAGATTCGAACATAAAGTTTAAGTATATTTGTCTTAATTCTATATAGAATTGTCTATCTATCCCTGTGGGTAAAATAAACAATAAATATCTTCAATAGCGATAAAATTGTTATAAAAACCACGTGCACATTTCGGCTACAATAGCAGTACAACCAGCGGTATTCGCCGGTAGTAGGTTCAAATTTGTCGTTATGAGCTGTGCTACAAAACTCTAATGCGTTGAAATGGAACAGCGAAGGTATTATATTAATAAATTAATTGCATAGTACAGTTTTAGATTCCCGCATCAATATTTTTTAGTCGCAGTGACTTTATCTTGAATACCTTGACGTACAAAGGGTTTCAAGTATAAGAAGGATTTTAAATATAAAATCATTCCATTAAATACCGTCATGGCACTGGGATTTGTTGAGAGCTACCAAATAATTCTATAACCATCCACCGCTTGATTACGTAACGTATCCGTGGAAATAAAAACGAAGAACGGGCAGAGAATTATTCGCTGATAAACACCTAAACGGATTACGACGGCTCGCCTCCTAACGGCGGACGTCCGAAACTCTTGGCTAAACGGCGGAAGGTAGACCGCTACCGACATCTATAAAGCCGTCCACTCAACTACCCGAGCGATCCCCAAGAGCTGTAAGGGGACCCGGGCAAAGAAGAAAGAGCGGTTGATGAAAAGACAAGCGCGCGGAATAAAACACGGGCGCTCGTTCGAAACGTACATATTTCTCCCGGAAGATTCGCTCATTCATCATTCTCGCGAAAGGAGGCATCTCCAGGGGACCAATTGGACCGCGGGACGATAGGGTTTGGGGGTGGGGGCGGGAGAGGGGGGATAAAAACCATTCCTGGAGGAATGCCGCCAGCGCTGAGGCAAATCGACCCGACACACGCCCTCTCTCTCTCTCTCCCGCACCTCCTTTGGGCCTCTTCTCCCTCCCGCAGGTCACTATATGTCGAAGGAAAAGGCGGCGATGTTCATCTATCACGCAGGGAAGGCGAATTGGATACTTCCCACCCCCTTCGATGATAACCTTTTTTTTGGGATTTCATTTGTTTCCATAACTCTGGAGGACATGCTTTGTCGGGTTACCGTAAATATCCGTGTACAGGACGCACTTTTTACTTTCTCCTTACGCAAGATAAGAAAATTTTCGAATAGTTGATAACGGCGCTAACGCTTCCAACGGTAATTTTAATCGCGAATATTTTGGGAAATAATTTGACCTTAGTAGGGCGCATGCGTATCAATATCTATTATAATAATAAAGCTGTGATTGTCCTTGACGCGAATCTGATTGGCCGCCGAGGAGCCAATCAGACTTCATCGGATACTAAAAGTCGTAAATGTGTGCTTTCGCTGGCTTTACAATAGGAAATGTTGTGCTCTATCAGATAAAAGTTTAGTCGATACGCTACAGATCACAGGGAAAGCAAATACATTTTCTTAATTGTCGTATACGAAATAACCATATATTTAATAACCTAACATGTTTTTTATCTACTTTGTCGTGGTAACTTACTACGATATACTTGGATGTTAATTAAAAAATTTTAATAGTCGCTTCGTTTAAGAGTTTACATTGAAGGCTAAACTCAACTATTATAAAGAATGTAAACGCACAATCCTTGAGTAAACCGTTTTAAAACTTTAAATGAACAGAAACCGGAATTCCTATGTAGTAATATTTAAGGAAATAAAAATAATGTTTTAGATTATAAATCTAGCTACATAGTATATTGAAGTTAATTTTATTTATCAATAAGTATTATAATTAATTTCGATTTCATTCTAAGCATTTGATTTAAAAATCACTTATACATAGTCCCAATATATCAGGATTATGATACGAATGAGAACATACTGATTGTACTCGAGAACCTTTAGTACAATTTTCGCCATAAATAAGACGAACGGAGTTATGCTTGGAAAACTTAAGGATTTAAAACTATATATAAGTATTTACTTTATTTTATTTTCAATTTTTAATTCGGTAACATATTTGATACTGCATTCTTATAAAGAGCCGTGCTATGGAATGTTATAACTTAATGTGTTTTCGAATAAACCCATTCGGAATTTATTTCTTCAGATCAGATCTGGTTTTTGGAACTAACAGAAACAATACATAAATCCTAAGGAAAAACTTTGAACAAGCTAGGAATGTATGTAAATGAAGTGTGTTTCAGTCATGGTCAAATGTATATAGGTTTTTCAAGAACCGTTTCTTGAGATTTACTAAAAATTTAGTATTTGACGGGAAAGTAGTGAAAACGTTTTGAAAATCTAAGATGAATATTTTCAGATGAAATAATCACGCTTACACGTGGACAGTGTCCACTGGACACTTCCAGATGATAAAGCAAACTATTTATCGCCGTCATACTTGACGGACAATTCTACTAGTTTTGTTATAAACAAGCAACTAAAAATTTGGTCACTTGTTTTGTTTTCAACGAGAAAAGTGATTCGATGCATTTTTCATCGTGAAATGTTTTAATGTTTGTAAATTGTTTGGAAAAAATTCACGACTGTTATTTCCGATAGTTATTCTTGAGTGAGCCGTCGTCGTGGGTAACTTGTAAGTATCTACTATTTCAATCCCATTCATTATTCTGTATGAAGAAAGTCATGTGCTGGAGACACGAGATATTTTAGAGAAAGTTTTGGGCTCAAAAGACCTGCACTAAGATGCATACAAAATTATTCCCAAAATGAAATAACATAAAAACTCAACGTACAGATTGCAAGGAATTTATTTTATTTATCGCGGAAACAAACAAAATTACTCGTAATTCTAATCACAAAAATCCAAAATTATACGTTAAAAGAACTATAGAGAGATTTAATAAAAGCAGTAATTAAATTAGAACGAAAATAGTCCATACCTATATTATAAAGAAAGCACGTTTAGAAATCACTAACTAGAAAACGTTAAATTCTTTTTTGGGGCCCTTTGCGAGCGCCTTTTTGCGAATAGTGAATGGCGGCTGCCCTAGGTTGGCAAAATACATATGCGGGTACATTGAATTTTCCTAGAATTTTAGACTGAAACCCAACCTCTCTCTTATACAACGCCATTTACGTGCCAGTCAAAAATGACGGGTAGTCACGACTAAAGAATTAAATTAAAACTCTTTCCATTTTCCTCACCCTTTCTCTCTCTCTCTCTTCCTCATTCTTTTCTCTCTCTCTCCTTCTCCGGTACTCAATGTCGTATGCGGTCTATTTTCAAAAATTACATGTCGTATGCGGTCTATCATCGAAAATTAAGATTTCGTATTCGGTCTATCAGCAGTGATCAAGTTGTTCTATTTCCGATCTCCTTTTGTTGTTTATTGCTAGGATTTGAAATGGTATGGCCTTGGCGAGCCCTCGGCTCGCTTTGTCTTTAGTCGGGCGCCATTCACTACCCAGAGCGAAAGTATCCCTACAATGCGAGTGGTGAATGAGTGAGTAAATGCAGAAAAAGGAAACAGTAGACCGCAGACGACAATTCTGTTTTCTCCCTGATGTTGGGAATTACCCAGCCAACTTCCCCGACGCGATTTCCGATCTTCATTTTTTTCTGAGCATACGAATTACCCAGCCGACATCAGGGAGAAAATAGAATTGCCGTATGCGTTCTACTGTTTCCTTTTTCGACGTTTACCCACCCAATCACCGCCCACATGGCGAGGGTTACTTTCAATCTGGGTAGCGAAGGGCGCGTTAACGCCCTGAGTGGCCTACACTCGAATAAAGACAAAGCGAGCCGAAAGCTCGCAAAGGCGATGCCATTTCATAGGCCGCATACGAAAATGAAAATTAAGATGTCGTATGCGGTCTATCATCAGTGACAGTTGTTGTTAATATTAGCATGTTTACAATGTTGTTAAACTATTTACATTATTAAATCTAAAAAAAAACAAATGATAGACCGCATCAATGTTACCCCTCTCCCACTCTCTCTTTTTGTAAATCTTATTTTGTTAAACTTGTATGTATTATTGTAATTCCAGTATTGTTCTTTTATGTATCTAGGGTTTTCGCAGGTTTTTTTCCACCCCCCCCTTCCCTTCGTGGTTGTTTTCCTGCGTGGTCTTTTACTAGGATGGCCAAGTCCGGTCTCTCCTAGGTTTTTACCGCAATTACTCTGTCTTTTTATGAATATTTTCCGAATTTTTAATTTGATGTTTTGCTTGTATGTTTTCTATTTTTTCTGGTTCTTTTCTGTGCAATTATTAGTACTATTTTATCCTCGTAACTGTTGACGCAGGGTTAAATGTAAGAAGGGACTATATAGTCTCAATTTCGCCCTAATAAAGTCGTTTGTCTGTCTGTCTGTCTGTCTCTCTCTCTCTCTAAGATAGCGACAGAATATGCCCCTATATCTTGTGCCGGCGGTGTTGCATTCACTCTAAAAGATGGACATTATTGTATTACGATTCTCACGCACTCTGTTGATTAATATATAGACAATTATCCAGCTCGTCTTTTGGCTGAAAACGAATTCCAGAATAAACACTTAAGTATGAAAAATTGAAAAATTAAACATTTTTCTTAGATATTTACAATGACCATAACAAGGTTATAAAGAAAACCAGATGTGTATTTCGGATACAAAGCAGCCGCCTTCAGAGGCGATTTTCTTAAAAATATGATTAATAGAGATACGTAAGTACTTCATATTTCATTTTTTATATAATTAAAAGCTTATTCTGGAATATACAACGAGCTATGTTTAAGGAAAACTGTCGCATATTATGTGAGCCTGTATTTTCTATTTTCAAGGCGTTTAGATGCTCATTCTATGATTTTCATATACTCGCTGAAATCTTCTCTGAAGTGACAGAAATTTTTAAAAAGGAAGCCGTAAAGTTTAATGCCTATTTGTTTGACAGTCTTAATTATTTTCATGTAGGAATAGGTAAGTAATCAATTATAAGTTTGTTTTCAAATTAAGTCGCAGGGAGCTTTATCTATAAAAGATTTTGTGGGCCAACGTAATGGAGAAAATGCAAAAGAAAAATAAGTACGTATATGCCCTTCTGAAATCATCATAATGACTCTTCAATGTCTCATTATAAAAGGACATCGCGTGCATCCTGTAATCTTGAGTTTTTTAGTAAAACGTTCTTTTAACGATGCAAAAGATTCTTCCTCAATAAGAAAAGCACAAATCGTATTGTGAAACAGCTTACGCTTCTGTATTATTTACTTCCTACTGCTATTATCAGTAGCGCATTAAATGTTGGCCAGCTGACACATTATATCAATTATTTATAAGTTGCTTAAATGAAATTAAGCTTTCCACATTAAACGAAATCTAGCTTAATACAATGAATAGGGAACCAATAATACGTTCGGTCATAACCTGCATATATTATTTTTTAAATCATTACATTTATATGGTTTACTAGAAAATGCACAAAATAACAGTAATTGAATTGTTAGATGGAGTGTTTAACGTTATTTTAATATATTGTAATAGGTTAAGGTCTTACTTATTAAAGGAAAAATTTTAATACGCCCGATTACTTTAATGTAAACGCTAAATTTTTAAAAAATGTTGTAAATTCATTTAAGTTTTCACTATTTTCACAAAGAGTCAAACAATGCCGCTAGTTAACCCAACTTAACGTCTGAAACAAACCACAAAGTTCTTAATCACAGTTATCGGAAGATTCCGTCTCCCAGAAAGTTCGCTGGGAAGGGAAACGTAAGTGGCTAGGATAACCAAAAAGAAAAGAAAAAATCAGCCTTTTATTATTTCTTCCGTTAAAAAAAAAAGAAACTTCTCCGTGACCTACTAGAGAATTTGAACTCGGCCAGCTGAAAAGGAAGCGAAGAGTTGGCCTTCGATATAAAGTACTCTCATTCTTCTTAGGAATGCTCCATTCTCTCTCATATCTCGATCGATAGATTCAACTTTTTTTCTCTTTCGCAGGGACATCCCTCATTCAAAAAAAAAGACAGAAAATAAAAACGGCTCCTTCCCCCCTCCCCCCCCTCTCTCTCCCTCCCCCCTCTCTCACTCGCACCTTCATCACTTGGATGTTCAATTTTCAGCGAACTCCATCCTCCATAACTTACGCGAGATGGTTCCTTTTTTAAAAATCATTATTATTTTTTATTATTTCCAGACAATTTCCTTTTCCCTGTCTCTAGGAAAATTTTCGCATGATTTACCATTTCTTCCATTCGTTTATTTCTTCGATTTTTTTTTATTTTCTCCCGTCGTCCATCACCCACCTTGCCCCAGACCATGGATGGCTAAAAGGGGATCGCTAGATGATATAAGAAAGGGTGTAATTCGCGCGTTTATGTGTGGCCATAAAAAATGTTCGCCTTTAAAGAAGAAAAAAAGGCAATCAATTCCCGAGGACTAGAGAGGATAGCCATATTTGAAAGGACGAGAAGCAATGCCTCACAGTTGGGATTTTATTTCGCATTAAGCTCGCAAATGTTTCCAATTTTAGCTTCAGAAAAAAACGTTTTTCGGTTTATATCAGAAACAAGCAAAGAAATGACTGACGAATCAGATATTGAGGAGGGGTTTTAAAAAAATAAAATAAAATAAAAATCGCTCCCCTTTGGCTGCCCCTGAAGTCTACAAATTTCTTCAGCGGAAAGAACGAACGATCCCTTAAATTTTGTCTGCTCTACCTTTAACACCGAACAAGAAAGTTTAACGGACGGACAAGACATTAGCGGATTTTAATAAACGAACGCTAATTATTTACGAGGTGGGATCGATAAACGAAATTTTTTCGGTGCGATTGACTCCAAAATCAGTGCGTTCATTCCAGTGTCTGAAGAACATTCCGATGTGAAGAGAGTATACACTTTTTGTTCCGGAGAGTTTAACTGTTATGCCATTCGGCCAGTCAAATGTCCATCCATTACACATGCGCGACCGTTTCTGAACACCACTCGCAAGTATTATAGATCGGTAAGCTAATATCCCCGTATTGCGCACACATTTTACGGCAAATTTAACGATGGTTTAACCCCTTTGCGACGGTGGAAAATCGAACTAAACCTCTCAGTTCGACAGCAATGTAACACGATAGAGAAGGGCCATTTTGAAAGGTGAACGTCAGCAACAATGCGGCCAATTTTTACGCGACGGAAACTAGCAAGAGCTACACGTTCACACATGCGATAATGGCGGCGGTGAATTTATAGTGGGTTATAAACGTCCGTCTTTTGTGATATAAAAATAGCGATTATTATCAATTTGATACGCGCATAACGTTTAACTATTTCCCTCCGCGTTCATCATTTATATCGCAACCCGGAAATATTCTTCCATTATGTTTCGCATTCAAAAGCACGTTCCCTTTAAAATTTTAAAACTGTTTACATTTATTAACGAGGCGAAACAGAAAAGCGAAACGTTTCCAGAATTAATTCAACGACGTCAAAATCTTTATCGAATCATGTCGCGTAAATGAAAATTTCATCATATAAATTTCGTTATAAAGATGAAAAGGGATGCTTTCGTGCGTTTATTTGCCGCACTATACGTCGTTGATTAAACGAAAACAATTACGTCGTAATTATTTATCCACGTCGCAAACACGAATAATGAGACTAACGCTAAATCATTTAAATTAAACTTACTCGAATAACAAGCTGGGACGCCAGAGAGATAAACATACACGTTTTTATTTTTATTTCTAAAAAATACAGTAAAATATCCCAAAAAGTACCATTTCACCATTGAGGCAAAGCATTCATCAAAGTTTCTTTATCAGGAATTTATTAATTCTTCAAAGCATGGACCGAACGAAAAATATCTGCAATCGTAGCGTCGGCGACACAATAATATCGCCATTGGGCTTTTAACTTTTTTATGAATTAGGTGAAATATTGATTACTTTGTAATTGAAGCGCCGTCTCCCAAACCGCTATTGTTTTTAATAATTATTTATTCACTATCTATACATGCAGTTTGATTTTCCGTGTTTAATAACCTGTCATGAGAGTTAAGAGTTATTTTTTAATAATCTTAATATTCACTTAATTAAATAGGTACTATGAAACCCCAACTGTGCTTGTCGGTAACGCTGTACGCAAAAAATCCAGGATACGTATACATAAATATATATCTATTATGTTGGGAGATAACGCTGCATTTTAGATGAAGTGAGAGAGAGAGAGATGGAGAATTGGAGGAGGGAGAGAATGCGATGTACGTATATAGGGATACTAGATAACTACTATAACTATTTACTGGAGCGAGGTTGAGACTAGACAGAAAGGAAGTATGCGCGTTTATTCTGTTATAATTCAACACTTCATTCACGGATACCCATCATTTTTTTTACGGGAAATCACACTAATTTCTTTGCAAATTGAAAACTAGCGGAAAGTGTCTCAGTAGTTGAAGGTTAAATATTCAATCGAGTATTTCGTCAGGGCACATAAAACGCGTTTTAATCGCCCGTAAAAACATCCTCTTCCTAGCAACCGACTTTGGTCGTTGGCATCCGAGTCCATTAAACGTGCCTCTTTATCATGCAAACGAGATGGGTCTACCTCCGTTACGGTCGACATGTTAGCACGTGAGAGTTTGCCTCCAGTGTTTAGCCGTATGACGACACCGCTCCCCCCCCCCCTCCCCCCCCTCATTCTCACTCCTTCCATTTAACCGTGCCAACAAGGACCATGGACCTCCCGTAATTCGACCGCTAAAGAAGATGGAGAGAGAGAGGCCCATGCGTCATTCCCCAGGATCAAACTCGCAGGCCAATGTTTTCCGAGAGTCATGCAAGAACACAATTGGGCCGACCTCGATAAATCTTGCGTGACCTGAGGTGAAGAGTTGTCCAATTCCCGAATGGACGAGGGCAACTCCTTTTAATGAAGTCTCTTCTGCATCGCGTTTCGTGTCGTGGAGTGTTCATTTGCGTAACCGTTTTGCAATGGGAACTGTAAGATTTTCGTTATTCGGTATTATAATTAAGTTAATCGAATGATTTTCGTTGTTCTAATTCCTGGTATTTTACAAAACTGGCTGGTAACATAGTAAGGATCTTCAGCAATGAATTTCTCTAGGGGCATAGTACACATGAAACGAGGCGCAAATATTTATTGGCAAAAAATAGGAGACTAGTTTTGACTCTACCATTTCAGTCAATAATTTTATTTGAGGAGAAATTTTCTTTTAGCAAATGCGTCTTCATTCTGAACATTTCAGCAATTCCTTTCTTCTTTTGACCGTATACCATACACTTTCCAACGCCTTTTCTTTCCAATATTGTGTCTTTAATATGCATCAGAAATTATTAAAATAATGCAATTGAATGTCCATAAAAATGGGCATGGTGATCGAAACAGATTGGACCGTTAAGACATTGGAACGAGACTCCGGTTTTCTGGTAAATTCAAGATCAAGAGTTAAAATTCAAAATTTTAGCGGAGGCATTTACAAAAATATCGATGCATCAGCTTGCTATTTTGTTTCTTTGCGAAATAAGAAGAGAAAAGCAAACTGCTGCAGGGATCTAAATCTCAAGGTTTTGCTCTTTAAGAGAACAATCCATCGCATCATTCTTCTCCATACTCCATTTTTTACGTGGTCCATTTCAGTATTAATTCAGCGACTCCGAAACTTTATTCATCTGCGACCCCCTTTTACTCCAGACGATTTTGTCGCAGCCCCCTATTATGGCTGCTGATCTTATCGCGACCCTCTTAACTCCATCCATCTACCAATAAATATGAATTCGAATGAAACATTCAGAGGAAATCAGGATTTTTGTTGATCTTAATAACGAAATAAATGTGTGAAATCAAAATCAACTAACGTTTAAAATACTGAGCTTATTAAATATGTAATTTTCCAATCTTCTCGAGCTCCTTAAAAAACATTCGCGACCCCAAGTTTGGGAACCTCTTCATTAACGCGTTTTTGAATTCTACAAAAATTGATAGGAAAGGTTTTAACGTTTTCTGCCTTTAAATATATTCCAAACAAGTGACAATTCTAAACGTTTATTCGGACTTATTAACTTATCCTCGAATATTTCGCCTCCTCCTATTTCATTAACCTCTATCGTAAGGTTCATCGCCATCTTCCTCGGATTTGAACGGTCGATTGCAGGACGAAACGCCTCTCTCAGATTACTCCCGTTTTCTCCCTTATACGTCGCTTATCTCCTCCGCGCTGGCCAAACCAATTTCGTCCGAATCCTGTCCTATCTGCCTTTTTGTCTACACTCGGGTCTCTTGATGCCCTTTGGGATACACTCCATTACTTTCAACGTCCAAAGCAGATCATTTCCCTTTGAAACGTGACCCGACCGCTATCGTTCTGACGTCATTACTCCATTTAATTATATTTGAGTTCATATCTGAACGTTCTTCTTCCGGTCTCTTTGTGTGTTCGCTAACGGGGGTCTATCGATATCTCCCTGTGTTGTCTGAAGGGAATGGATTATCCTAGCATCCAATAACCATCCGAAACGTCTAAGGTATAACTTTTCTTTTGAGAGAAATTGGGGTTATCTGGTCTACGGATATGGCATTCAAGGCCGAAATGACTGTTTAATTTTCATTCTTCCGATAAAAGGAATCTCCTGTAAAATATACATATTTAATTATTCTAGTTTGATTTATATTCATCAAGTAAAATGAGGTGTCATTTCCGGCTCGAGGTACGATTTGTCTAATTTTTACGAAGGTTGCAAAACAACAAGCTGTGTCCTAGAAATTATTAAATATTTCCAGTAATATTTTTTTTGTTATCCGGAATAAACACAACTTCCTAAACGTTCAAAATTATCTATTTTTGTCGCATACTGAACGTGTATATTAATTCTGGAGTAAAAGCCTTCGTACTCCCGCTACGTAGTATTTTTTCATTATTAATCATAGGAAAAATTGACGACTCATTTAGGAAAGAAGAAACTATTCGTCCTCTATAGACAAAAAAATACAAAATATACCACAGGAATATTAATAGTGAAGTCCGTAGCTCTAGTATAGTTAGTAAAATACTGAGTACCCTAATCTTAAGAATATAATAACAAATATTTTGTATGTGTGTGTGTATGTATACAACGATATATTTATTACAATGAAACCTCCTGAGAGAAAAAACCTAAAAGGAGCTACTTCATCAAAAGTAAAAATAAGAAATTCGATTCATTTTTCTTTAAAACAGCCCAGGTCCGAAGATCGTAGGTCAATTTCTTCCAATTTACATTTGCAAAAGAATAGAAGCTTGCATTTCGAAAAATCACTTTTTACGTGTTATCTTATGGGAAATAAAAATTATCTCCTGGAGTCGAACCCAGAACTTTTTCCTAAGATTTGCGAATTTTTACGTTGGGAGTATACCATAAACTACAAACAGCCAAAATTTCATACTCCTAGCACATATGGAAGTGCCCAAAATGTTATTGGGATTTGAAACACGGCATACATTAACGTGACGAGATATTTTTGACCAAAAGGGAGGACAAATCCCAATTTTTTATACAAAAAGGAAGGACCAAGGAAGGACACATTTCATTATCAAAAAACTGTTTATATGCTTTCTTTCATATTTAAAAAAAATAAAATAAGGGTTTTTATGTGAGGGGATGCTATATTACGAGCACTTTGGTGCTTTTGGGAAAGACTGCGCTTCGTAATACTTGAACGCCCACCAACTGCGATACTACATGCTGCTGAACACATACAACATGTAATGACAGTATCATCATTTCCAACAGGTCTTAAATGTGGAAATTCCTTAGCTAACGTTACATTTAAGTGACATTTTCTTTTCTTCATTGAAGACATTTCGTTGGGTATTACAACAAAGATTTCAAAATTAATATAATAAAATGGAATATTGCAATGTAAATTAAAATGGGAAAATTATATTTACCATAATAATAAAGAAAACGCAGCTATTCAAATTTCACTCAGGCAGGACATAGTATAGAACTATTTTTTCACAATTCACTGATAGAGGAAAAACAAAACATGCAATAGGAAGCTGTAAGAGTTTAACTAGCACGCACAGAAACAAAAACCTACCAAAATCATTCAACTCCATTGCATTGCCGATAAAGACTAAGTGAAATGGATTGAATCGACTTTGTTTTACGAAAGAAATATTTTTGAATATGAAATGCAATGTACACTGTTTAAACCAGAATTTTAATAAACCAGAAACCAAACAAATATTCGAAGAAAGACGAACGCCCTGCGCGTATAACAATGAAATAGACAGGAGCAAAGGCAGCCAATCCACAAAAATCACATGATATATATTTACAGAGTCTGAGTTCTCAAAGTAGGTATAAATGTTACGTGGACACACAAAGTTAAGAAACCCTGGCTTTAGTAAAAGGAAGGACAAAGGCAAATTTTCAGAAAAGGAGGAAATGGAAGGACAAAAGGTTTAGGAAGGTCAACGATTGAAAAAGGAGGACTGTCATTCCAAAAGGAGGGTGTCTGGTCACCTTAATATCATACATACGTAAAGGTCAAGTTATAATAAAAGTTGTGTAAAAAGTAAGAAAGCTGGAGGTAAAAAACATTCGGGAGTAAATTATACATAACGTGACAAATTTTGTCGAACTAACTGTAGTATTTGACGTTTCAGAATATAGATAAAGGTAGACTATAAAATTTAACACAGCTGTAGTAGGTATAACACCATTAAATTCTAATTATGTATTTCAATAATAAATTATACGAAATCTAGGCGTGCAAGATTTGATATCACTCTAAATTTCATTCATTTTATTTCCACTTATGGCATTAACATCTTATTCGTCGCTAATCACGCGACCGTCGTAAGGTTTTCCGAGCAAGCCTAAATAAGAATATCGCGGGTCGACGGCCGGACTTATCGTCACCACGATCGATATAAATTTTCATTCTGGATAAGATCTATCAAAAAATATATTCATCTTAAAAATATATTTACAGAGTCGGCAATTTAGAATAAATAGTATAAACTATGGCTATAATTTAAATCTGGTTTTGGTAGTTTTTTTAATGGATACCTTTCAGGATGATTTTGAATTTTGCATATGATCTACGTAGAAAAATCATACCGAACAATCTTTCATAAACAAAACTCTCAAGATGGGAAGTTCAAGGGAAACATTTTTATAAAATAATTTGGTTGTGCGCGCGCGCGTGTGTTTGTGTGTACTAGTATAAGCGCCCGTCTAAATGACGGGGATGATCGATTATTCTGAAATAAAATTGAGGCAGTCTTCTTTGATCTGAAATCATACCTGCTGCTGAGAGGGTTGGAATCGATCCGAGCAAAGGATCGAAACCCTCGCCGCGAGTATATATTGTGCTTCAAAAGCTGACCTTAGTCCTCTCTTTCCAGGTATATTTCTATGTTTCAGAGCGTACAGAGGGAGGGTCAAAGGGACACAATAAGGCTTTTATATATTACCGATATATATTTAGGGCAACTAGGTGTTGAAGGAAACCCAGTGAGCACTTATCGGAAGGAGAGCCGCTGGGGTGTCGAAGAGAGAGAGAGAGAGAGTTGTGTCTCTCTTCTGCTGACGAAGAGATAATCCCGAAAACTCCGTCTACAAATGTGTCTCTCCGGCACCCTAGGGGCTCTCCTTCCGGTAAGTGCTCACTGGGGTTCCTTAAACACCTAGTTGCCCTAAATATCCTTATTTACCTTTCCTCTTCCGCAAGTGTGTGTGCGTGTGTGTGTGTGTATAGACGCATAAACAATGAGTTGAGAAGGGTAACAGATAAAGATAGGGAAATTTCGAAAAAAGAAAAGTGTGAGGAAATACAACAAATGGAGAAGTTAGGACGGTAGGATATGTTGTACGCTAGGGCACTGGAAGATCACTTCGAAGATCATCACGAGGATTCTTAATAAAAGGCTAGATAAAAAGGCCGAAGAAATGCTAGGGGAAGATCAATTCGGCTTCAGAAAGGGACTAGGAACTAAAGATGCTATCGGTGTAGTGAGAATCATATCAGAAAGGGCAATAGAGTACAGCCAAGACTGCTGCGTATGTTTAGTCGACTGACAGAAAGCCTTTGATAGAGTAAATTGGGTATTGCCGATGAGGATATTAAAGGATATAGGTGTAGACTGGAAAGACAGGAGACTGAGCAGGAATCTATATGTGAATCATGTTGTAAAGGTCAGATTGGAGAATGCGGACACCAGCGGAGTAAATATCGGTACAGGATTAAGACAGGGCTGTTGTCTATCGCTGATCCTATTCAATATATATGGAGAGAGGCTAATGCAGGAAGCGTTAAGAAGTCACGGGAGATTACAAAACCGGAGGAAGGACTATAAGAACAGTGAAATACGCGGATGATCAAGTACTTCTAGCAAGAAAGGGAAAGGAACTCCTGAAAATGATAACTAGACTAGTGATAACAGGTAGAAAACACGGTATAACAATAAATACATAAAAATCCAAGGTCATGCGAATATCAAGTAAAGAAGAAGAAAATTTGAATATAAGCATTGGAGGAAAGCCATTAGAACAAGTTTCAGATTATAAATACCTTGGTAGCATCATAACGAGAGAATCAAAATGTACCGATGAAATCAGGACTAGAATAACAAAAGCAAAAGCCGTTTTTAGAAGAAAGAAACTCCTACTAATGGGAAATATAAAGCAGAAAATCCGCAAGAGGTTGATAAAATGCTATTCTTGGAGTATAGCTTTGTATGGGGCAGAAACGGACGCTAAGTAAAAATGATATATAATACTTGGAAAGCTTCGAAATGTGGACATAGAGAAGAATGTTGAAGACAAAATGGACAGATAGGGTGAAAAATGAGGAAGTACTACGAAGAATACGAGAGAAGCGAGCGATTATACAGACTATCAGAAATAGGAAGGCTAACTGGATTGGACATTACCTGAGGATAGAATGCATGATTAAAGAAGTGCTAGAAGGAAAACTGGATGGAAAAAGAGAAAGGGGTAGGAAAAGGTAGACAACTTGAAAGGGAAAGAGAGCTATCAAGACATGAAGACAATTGCGGAAAATAGGAGTATATGGAGAACCAAGTTTAACCATGAATAATCACGGACCTGTCAACGGACAGACTACCTATGATGATGATATATATATATATATATATATATATATACATACACAGGGTGTTTCTGAAAGGTCTCGTCAAACTTTGGGAGCGTGTTCTACTGACCATACGGATGAAAAAGCCGGCCGGATTAGACTGGTAGGCAGTGCGCCTGTCAAGTTCATATAGAAGTAGTTCCGGAAATCCGGGCATACAAGTTTTAAATGACAGGTGAGGAATTTTGGAGAAATATTTTTAATGCAAATTTTAATTGAACATTTAACATGTGAAATTATAAGCGAATGTTATGGACTTTCCTTTACATCTACATCAGATCAAGTGTTCGAAATGACTTCCTTGAGCAGCAACACACGCCTCACAGCGTCTTCTCATGGATTGTCGAACATATTCGAAAATTCTGGGAGTGTTCCGAATTGTTTGAAAACCATCCACATCTTGTGCATTAGGAACTGGGGTGGCATAAACAAGAGGCTTGAGGTGCCCCCATAAGAAGAAATCCAGGGGATTTAAATCTGGAGAGCGTGCAGGCCATACAGTTTGTCCTCCCCTACCAATCAAACGGTCAGGGCACGTATTGTCGAGAATTTCTCGAGCAGTGAGGCTGAAATGTGCTGGAGCTCCATTATGCATGAACCACATTTGACGATGCGTTTTCAATGGAACCTCTTCTAGCAACGCAGGTAACTACTTCAAGAAATGTCTGTAATTTTGGCCATTGAGAGTAGGTGGCAGGAAAAATAGTCCAATCAGGTAAACTCCAATGATACCGGCCGACACTTTTCAAGAAAACTGGTGCTGATGCCGAGACCGGGTGATAGCATGAATAACTAGACAGGCGTTTTTACCTTCACTCCATCGAAAAGAATAAATGGCTGTAACTCGGAAGGGAAGCGTTTCCGGACCTGTGTCCATATGAACTTTATACATCCTTATGGTCAGTAGAACACGCTCCCAAAGTTTGACGAGACCTTTCGGAAGCACCCTGTATGTATATATGTATAGGTATATACCTATATATACATACATACAGATAATTAGACCATATAATTGAATAATTTCCCAATTATAAATTTGTCCTTCTACGGTTTAAAATATCTGTTCTCTCTTCTCCTTTGCTTCACTCTACTCTCAAGTCCACCATTAAGAAAAATTGAAAAAAAAAACATTCCCTTAACCCAACAGAATTTATACCATTTTCCCTCTCCCCCTTCACCACCACTCTCGAGGACAAAAATAAAAAACCGAATGATTCCGCAATTCTGTGAGGTACGGAGTGGGAACCCGTAAAAGACCGCCGGATGCACGGCCGAATAAAAGGTGCCGCTTTGGCTTTGAGCCTAAATCGATATACAGAACCAACCCGTAAAGGTCACGAGGTAATTCCCTTTCCCCCTTATCATTTCTACCCACCGAAAGCCATTCTCACGGGGTTTTATAAAAAAAATAAAGAGTGGGAGAAGGGGGGGGGGGGGGGGGGAAGCGGAATGAATGGGGAGGAGGGGGTGGGTGGAATAAGAACGGAAGGTATAAAGGGATAAAACAGCAGGAGAAGATTGCGTGGGGGGGGGGGTGAGAAAGAGGATGAGGATGTTCGTTATGACGTCAGCAGGGGAGGGGAAACAAGCGAAGACTACAATCCGTCCCTTTTCTCCTTCCTTCCTCCTCCTCCGCTACTTCCTCCTATATATTTTTCCTTCTCCATCTCATCAACATCTCCACTCTCGATGCTCATCTCGTCTTTGTACCTTCCTCGGTTCTTTTCTCTCTCTCCCTCTCTCATTCTCCTATTTAAAATTCCCAGGGACGACACCGCCCGTTGTTTATTGGCTCGCTCGAGACGGTAAAACAATTCTCAAAGTGAGGAAAAGAAGAGAGAGAGGGAGAGAGAAAATGAAAGAGATAAACTTCACTGATCCGAAGGTGAAATTATCCGTTAGGTTGGAGACCTGCGTAAGAGATGAGTTCCGCGCGACGGATTTCACGTATTCTGCTCACAGTTCGAACGAAAAAAACGACGTCGATTTAGCGTAAGTAGGTATAAGACGCTGTAAAACTCCGCTATATGTCGCGACGTTATGCGTAGTTTCACTCGTAAGTCTTCGGCGACTCGAGAAAACGCTTCTCGCCGTCGCGTATACGTCTTTTGCGAAGAGCCAAAACGCGAAATCCCAGGGATTCCAATTTCGGTTAAGTTGACGCCTACGTCATTTCCTTGCGATAGGCTGCGTAATGCAGTGCGGGTGAATGGATGGTCGGGATTGGAAACGAAAAATCCACGTATTTTCCATAATTTACATCGAAGATGGAGTTCCTATTTTAGATTAGATTTTGTCGTATTTGCATCAATATTAGTTTATTAATACATTTTATAAATTAATAGGCCAGGAGAAATAATTTCATATTTCAGATATTTTACATAAAAATACGCTACAGTAATGCGTTAATAAACATGCATGTCTAACTTAAGTCACCTCATCACCACGCCTCAGCCACAAAAATATCCAAAAATACGAAATTTCCGCGTCACATCGAGTAAGTTTTTTATTACAGGTATTTATAAAATTTATTTCACTTTGTTTATCAATTCGTGAAGTAAAATGTCTTATGTGCTGAATCGTCGTGTTTCTTTAGTTAAAAATGATACAGTAGAGGAAAAAAGGCACATGGCACGTAACCCCTACGTTTTCCAATATGCGCGGTTGAAGCTCTCAACTCCGGAATACGGTGTTCCAAAAACATCCCTGGAATGGTTCCGGAATTTTGACTAATCCGGAAAATAAAGCAACCGGAAACGTGGCGTGGATGGCTTTCCGATTCTTCCCTCTCTCGTAGCTTAGGAAAGGGTTTTTTAAATGTTAAAAATGTCCTCAAAACTTAAAAACTATGCTTTTCAGTTTTGATATTATCCGGATCGGACAAACAGGAATGTTTTTATTATAAGCCTCATGCGAAGACATCTACATTATGGGCATAATATTATTGCTTAGGTGGTGTGTACAGTAACAATACAGTCATTATTTACTAAGAAACCTTTGTTGGAAAAATTCTATAGTCCGGAACGCTTCCTATTCCGACCTTTCCGGATTGGAGAGATTCAACTGCATATAGGAAAATTGGGTTTTGCTATACGTCGCGTTCGTTTTTATCTCGGCATCTCCGACGGATAAACGGGGACTCGACTGAAATTTACCGCGATGACGAAATCGCAGTAGTTCGATATTAACGCGACCTCTCTTTCCAACCGAACCCATTTCTCTCATTTTAAAAAAAACATTTTTTTAGTACTTTCATGTGTCTCGCAAGTTTTTATTTAGATCCTTGCGAGCTAAAACGTTCCTCTCTTTTTTTTTTTGCTTCGGTTTCCAACATTTCGCTCCGACGAACTGAATAACGAATTTTCGTTTTCATTTCGGATCGCGTGGTGTATTAGTTTTTTTTTCTTCTCCCTCTCTCTCTCTCAAACGAACGCCGTCCTCAAAATACGCCGTTCCAGAAACCTCTCGCTGCAAAAAAAATTACATTTGAAACGTTCCTGAGAAAGCTCCTGGCTGAATCCGCTGCCTTGATTTACTTTACTTTAGTCGCCAACCGTGGGATCGATGTTGAAGATTTTTTTTTTAAGTTTTCGTTTCTAGTTAAATGTTTGATAAGAATCTCAGCGATAGTTCTTTTGTTTGTTTTGTTACTTCTTCAAATGTTTGAATTCGCAATTCTCAGGAAAGAGGTCTGGGTTAGTAAACAAATAAAGTTTTAAAACAGGTAAGTATATTCTTTTTTTAAAGTAATTAATTTCTTCGGGCGTCTTTTTGTATAGTATACTCTTTTTCAGTGAAGGATATTAGTATTTAAACAAAGGATTTCGAATCAGTAAGAACAAAAATGCATTATTATTATATAGTAATTGTATACACTTAAGTGCCGAAACTAGGGAGTAAGTAATGAATTTTAAGATAAATTACGATTGCATCCTAATAGACATAAAAGTATCTCGGTTAAACATCAACGTTTCATATTTAATTAGCAGCTTGATGTAATAGTGTAATATTTGTTAGAAAATTTAATAATTTCATGTACTTAAAAAATATTGAGACAGAAATAATTGGAAATAATAATTCAAGTTTTCTGACGAATCCTTTAATTCATTCAATACCCAAAAAAAGAAAATCCGTTGCTCTGAGCATTAATATCTTTTGATAACTTTTATTTCTCATAAATCGCAGGGATCGCGCAAAATTACCCTAGAATAGAACGGAATTATAATGCGATACTCCACGGATATTATAAATCGAAGACAACAATTCTTGGTGCACGCTACTACCTACTCAGTTCGCAATATTTCAGCGGCCGCGGGTACATTTGAAACACGAAACCCATTATTTAAGAGCTAAAAACCCCTTTTTCCTCCATTCTCCCCTCTCTCTTTCTCTCTATCCCTCTTCCCGTCTCTCGCTGAAAATTTTCCTCGAAGGCAATTTCTCGGGTAACAATAAGGGCGTCAAACTACTACCATTTCCCGGAACCAAGGTTTCGGAGAGGCGCTCATCTCCCGCGGGAGAGATTAGAAAGAGCGAGTTCCCTTGCCTTTCTGCCTCTCTCTCTCACACACACTCTCTGCAGTATCACACACACACACTTCCTCGATTCTCAGACCACCATAGGGCTTCCTCCAGGATCACCTTGCTCACACCAATGTAGGAGTATCCGCTCGTTGCCTGCGGTCGCATAAAACACGCCCGTCCTTTTTTTATTATTTTTACCTTCCGTCTCGTATCGCCCTAGAGATAGGGATAGAACATGGGGATAGGTTGCGCCATGTAGGTCGCTTCTATATGCTACGGATCTAGCTATTCCCTTTTCACTATTTTTTTTGTTCGTAGGAGATTGGTTCAGCCGACCCTTCGCGACGGTCGGTCTCGCTCCGCCCCCCGTGGATGTAGGCAACCAGGCATACCTGAGTGTAATGTGGGCTCCTATCCAAAGTGGTTTCGGGCGTAACGCGGAAGAGGGAAACATCCCGGTGTTTAATTAAGGCGAAAATACGGGTTTCGTTTTGCTGCTATTTCTGTAGCCAGACGCCGTTCGTCATTTCTAAAAAATATCACGCGAAATAAAATAAGATTCTCCCTCGCCGTTACAAAATATTTCGATTATATTCCGTTCGCGTTAATAGAGATATGTTCTTCCGCCAGATTCCCTCGGGTAATACGGGGGAGTATTTTTCAAATTTGATTTACGCTTCCGACTTCACCCGGAGTGAATATCAAAAAAATTATTTTATGGCGTCGAATATCAAAATTTACTTCCCCGTCCGTTCCGCCTACGAGATTTACCTGTCATTAATTTTGCCTGGCGTGTTACCGTAATGAGATAGTTCAACTGGTCATCGGCTAAAAACGTTAATTTTACTGAAAAGGGAATCGTGATGCTCGTCATACTAAAATAAAATTGGTAAACTATGTCTCTCCAATAGCCATAGTATATTTGTAACACTTAAAAAGGCGTATTTTGTCAATTAATTCATTGATAAAAAGTAACACGTAAAAATATCTCACCTGTTAACAAAAACGCAATATAGAAATGTTTTTCCATCACTTATTCATTAATTTTAACAAATACCATAAGGATTGCCATATATTTTCAAAGTTAAACAATGCATTTACCAATTTCATAAATAACGATGTCGCTAATTTCTTGTTATTGAGATATTATAAATGAAGACTTTTATGAATGATTATAAACAATTATAGTTCTCAAGGGAATTAAAGTCGTCTGTTCGAATGAATTACTTTCTACTCAGACGAGTGAATTTTTCCCTTTAAAAGCGAACATATATATGTGTGTGTGTGTGTATTAAGGCTACTAGGTGTCGAAGGAAACCCAGCGAGCACTTACCGGAAGGATAGCCGCTGTGGTGTCGGAGAGAGACATTTGTAGACGTTGTTGGACCTTTCGGGATGATCCCTTCGTCAGCACAAGAGAGACACTATATATATATATATATATATTGGGCAACTAGGTGTTGAAGGAAACCCAGTGAACACTTACCGGAAGTAGAGCCGCTGGGGTGTTGGAGAGTTGTGTCTCTCTTGTGCTGATGAAGGGATCATCCCGAAAGCTCTAACCTCTACAAATGTGTCTCTCCAACACCCCAGCGGCTCTACTTCCGGTAAGTGTTCACTGGGTTTCCTTCAACACCTAGTTGCCCAAAATATCCTTACTTACCTTTCCTCTTCCTTAGTATTTATATATATATATATAAATTAAAGTTCGCCCCGAGCATGCAGGAGGAAATTTTTACCCGCGTTCACGAATAATAATGACGTGAAAGTCAGAAATGAAGCCAATTTCGGCAGTTGCGACGAACGAAAATTCCATCCATTTTCTCTCTCTCTCACAAAAACACACACAGTGTGGTGCGTATAAAAAGCGAATTAACGGGGGGGGGGGGAAACACACCTACACATTTCCAGGGAAAATAATTTTCCTTTCCTCTCCCCTTCCCAAGACACAGACGCGCGCACGTCAGAACACGTGACGAAATCTACATATTTAAGGAGATCCTACAGAAGAGACACCTATCGCATAATATTTCAAAAGACCGCAGCCGACGACGCTTCGTTGCTATGCGGGAAGGATTTAATTATTGACGAGAAGGTGACGTTGACTCTGTGCATCCCGTTGGGAGGTGGGCGTGTGCAATTGAGGAGGGAGGGGAGGAGGAGGAGAGAGAGCGAGGGGGGAGGGGGGGGAAGAAAGAGGGGGAGGAGAGGTAGAGGGGGAAAAGAGGTAGAGGTGGCGCCGCGGTGCGTAGGTGTCTAGCGTTATTGACGCGAGTGTCGACGTCACGTGACGTGCCGCTTGACCTTCTTTGCATGACGTAACGGAGGAAACTGCCTCCCGTCTATTATTCCTAAAAGGAGGAGGGGAATTGATATACGTTTATCACTTGTGGGGCAAAAAAAATGAAGAAATTGAAAAAGCCTGGGCGACCTTCACAAAACGGGACGACTGATGAATGGCTTCTGACTGGATAATAGGGTGAGGAATGTGTTTTTGCGTGAAATTCGCGAGTTTTTTATGCCTTTCTTTCCGTGTAGGAATACGCGAAACGAAGGGGGTAAACACATTAATCTGTCCGATTCGTCTTTCTGACGTGGCGGTTTAGCGTGGATTTCTTCGCAGAAGGGAAAATGGGCGCCGATTCTAAATGCCACAAAGTCGTGCCTAAAAACCTGTTTTTTTCGCAAAAACACCAAAATGTTATGCTGAATTAGCTCATCACAAAATGTGAACTTTTTTATTTATATCGATACACATTATTTTTTAACTTGTGATTCGTTCGGAATGAATTTTATATTATGATTCCGTCTTAAAATCCAACGTTAAAAAATCTTGTTTTCCACCACAATGTGATCGCATAATACACAATAATGAGTAAATGTTACAAAATTTTAGTTAAATCTTGTTTCGCATCGAAATATGATAACATAACACGTTACGAAATTTTAGCAGCGTATAAATTTCATTTAAACGAGCCAAACTAAATATACATATACAAAGAGGAACAGGAATATAATACTCCGTTCATATTACAAAGCAAGTCCCCTCTGAAATTCTCGAATCGTCGGTTTTAGATGTATAAACACGCCTACGTGACGTGAAAGCTATCCGGAAAGACAAACATTGATAGCGAACCCGAGAAAATTGATGAATAAATTCCGGACTCGTGGATAATGAAATACAGATTCGTCAAAATCTCTGAGCCTCGCTTCGTTTGAGAAATCTTTAACTCCGTCACCTTTGTCGATGTGATGGATGGCGACGAATCTAAGCGTCCTACGACGAGGATTAAAATTCCCGCGTAATCAGGGCGCACAGATTAGGAGTAGTTTATCTACCTCTATCGTGAATAATTCCTTCGGTCGGATTTCGTACTGCAACGCTGCAGATCAACGCGAAGCGTCACTGACGCCATTTTCGCGCGACTGCGACGAGTTTGAAAATGCCTCTGATGATTTCTCCCGTGTTTTTTTTTTAAATTATATACAGAAAATACACGACGCGGACGATATAGTGAGAAAAAGAAGGGGCAATTATTTTTTTAACACGCAAGGAAAAAATCAGCATATGACTTTCTCCGTACAGGGAAATGAATACGATTGAAATACTACTCACTCGATGTCAGCGCAAGAATAATTGTCGGCAATTAAATTCGTGTTTAATTTGGAAGCATTACGGATGATTTTCGCAGTGAAAAAACAATCAGTAAACAAATGTTTGCTTGCTGCCAAGGAAAACAAAATATCGATGTGCGATTGAAATTACCGTTGGCTGCGCTGGGATCGCTGTCAATTTTCACAAGAAATTTATTTACAAAGTAAGAAGCTAGATTGAATTGTGATAGATTTGATCGGAATTAAAATTATCATTGGCAGCGTAGGCAACGCTATCAACAATTAAATAAATTTATCATAGCAACGGAATCAAAGGTATCATTTATCCATGCACTTCACAAATTCAGGAAAATAATTCAAACCATCTCTTAAACGTTTTTGAAAAAAAAAGTTTCAAACAAAAAAACAGTAGTATTTGCAAATCGCGTCGCAATACAGTCAAAAAAACAACCTAGATTAATACTTTACACTATCCTCAAAAAAAAGGAAAGTACGCTAATCCTATTTTTCTTGCCGCTTTAAGATAAGGTAAACCAATTAATTCCGAGTTAACGAAAGCATAAACCTCGTCCTCTCTGAAAATTTTTTAGGAAAAAAGAGGTATTTAATAGCTTTATCGGCAAAACACGCAAAGCCAAACAAAAGGAGGATTTTCCTTTTGTTTTACGCATCAATTCGATCTGGTAGGTTAAAAGTGGTGAAGAGAGAGAGAGAGAGAGAGGAGATAATCCGGATTATTCGTTCTCGTTAAAAAGAAGAGAATCAGTGTGATCCTCTTGCTCGAAAAGTGAAAGATGAAAGACCAATGATTCAATTCTTTTTTATTTAAACCTTCGATTTGAACTCGGATTTTAATCCTGACTAAAAGTTTCGCATTCCCCTCTCATAAAGCTAGTAGATTCGCGTAATTCAAAAGTAAAAGAAAAAAGAAAAAACCGTAGCTTTCGACATTTTATTTCATCCGAGGCGAAATCTCTCCACCCGGAGAGAGAGAGAGAAAATGGCTTAATGAAAGAGAGAGAGAGAGAAAATGGAAACATTACTAATTAGTGCTGCTAAGAGCTGGGATCATTTCTTTTTTGTTCCCAATGCCTTCCCTCTGGCTCTAATCTCCATTAGAATCGGTGAAGTTCTCTGGTTACTAACCATCATTTTATCCACTCATGACTCAATGACCTCCACCTCTTCATGACCCTTTCTACCGTGACCATACGAAATCATGCATACATCCGTTATTGATTTTACAACTTTTTGCCCCCCCTAAAGGTAACGATTTTCATTTAATCCACGCTTACTTTAGGACGGTAACGTCGATTAGAATTCTATAAATACGTTTCCATAAGCTCTGCTTTGTTTATGGAGCGTAGGGGAAAACTGTGATTGATAATATATCCATAACCCTAAAATTCAGGGGTTCCCATCCATTTCAAGGTGGCGAGCACCAAGTTGCATTGAATCGCTGGTGAGATACGTGATTTTAATCATCGCAGAAGTGTACAGTCAGACCCCCCCCCAAAGAACACAGCTAGGCTCGTGAGCAACAATTTCAGAACGAGGGCCCGCGCAACCTTTTAACGGTAATGAGCACTGCTGTGAACTTCCCCATAGAGCACCACGGAGATAAAAAAATATTTGGATCTACTACGCCTCTCTATACCACAAAATAGCTATCCGACGGACATACTTTAATGAGCTTTATATAAAATGATACAATATTTTAACTTACTTAAGCATTGAACAATGTGGTATAAGCCAAAGTTGGAAATGCATTTTTAATTACGCTATCCGAATTAAAGACTTTCGAAAGTTTTCTCCAAGGTCGGCAAATGCATCAGCTTGGCTTTTTTCCGCAACGGCTCATATCAGTGATTCTTCATTTTTAAAATTTATGCTTGTGACAGTATAATTAAAAATCTTCTTATTCGACGTGATGAAGGTGTTCGCAAGCACTATTCTCGGTTGGTTCGGGACCATCAAAAATAATATTAGGAGAGCGTTATCGTGCTCGCGAACAGCAGGTTGTGTACCTCTGCCATGATTTATTATCCATATATCTTACTGTATAACGAGCTACGTAACGTCATGTGCAGTTCCGTCACGTTCAACTATGCGCACCACTGGAGGCATAAAGTCCAAGGGTACACAAATCTAGCTGAGAGAGATGGCTACATTTTTTAAAAGGAGAATGAGAGGTAGAGAGGATGGAGAATTGGACGGAGAGATAGTAGAATTGTAGGGAGGAAGAGATAGTTGCTTTTATTTTAATTTAACATTTATTCATGCATGCCCGCCATTGTTTAGGAGCTATTATACTTTTTACCTTATAATGCCTTTAAAAAAAAGACGTTTATTATCACTCAACGCCATGATATTTTAATTGAAAAATAATCAGGAAAATTAAAATTTGAATTAGCAAATTTTCATGATCTTTTTGTTACCCAATGTTCGTTAAATATTAAGTGGAGACCGTTCAAAAAAAATGCATCTATCCGTGTATTTCACGAACGTAATGTAGAGGAGGGAGCCCTCCAAACCTTTTGTATAAACAAAACAGAAAAGGCCGAATAAAAGGCGAATCGCATTTTTTTTAACGAAGGAGCCCTTATCACGAGTCCTATCGACAAAAAAAAAACCTCAATCCAAAAAAAAAATCCATTTCCTTCCTCGAAACGTATTCGAGGTGCTCACATTTCATTTTCTCTTATCCGAATCAGGGATACAATAAATACGCTGGCGAAAAATCTCCCTTCTTTATTAAAATCAACCAGTATCCCTAAACGAGACAGAAAATAAAATTTAAAAAAAAAAGCAAGAAAGAAAAACATTTCGCTCCGATTTTGCCGGATCTTTGCGTTACATTAAAAATAAAAAAAGAAAACCGTTTGGTCCCCTCGTCGAGCGACAAAGGGAAGGAAAGGTAAGATGAGAGAAACATTTCTATGACCGTCGAGCAACCCGGCGTTTCGGTAATAACGAAACGAGAGAGGAAAAAAATTAATTTAAAAAAATATAAATAACTCACTCGTCGGCTAGGTTACGAGCCGGAGAGAGTCAGCCGTTTGTTTATTTATTTTTTTATTTTCGTTCTCCTTTCGTTTTTTTTTCATTTTTTAATTGAGCCATCGCGGCGCTCGGAGTTCCCCCTTTCCGCGCCTGTTTTGTTTCATTTTTTTCCCTCCTCTTCTCGTCCCTATTACGTTATTCAGAAAAAGAAAGTTTTTTTTGCCTCTCTCTATTATTTTTTCCTCCTCTCTCTTCGTGGCGAAAGAGAGGGAGAGAGAGGAATAAAAGGTAGACAGAGAAGAGGGGGAAAAATCGCATCTGCGAAAAAGGGGAGAAAGGAGATCGAATTACCCAGAGAGAGAGAGAGACCTCTCCCGGGGCAACTTCCCTACATCCACGCCTTTTATTGTAACTACCGTTACGTTCCCTATCTCTCTCTCTCTCTCTCTCTCTCTCTCTCTCTCTCTCTCTCTCTCTCTCTCTCTCTCTCTCTCTCTCTCTCTCTCTCTCTCTCTCTCTCTCTCTCTCTCTCTCTCTCTCTCTCTCTCATCACGCCCACTCACACACACACAAACACACACTCTCGTAGAATCGTGACCAGTATATCGAATGGGAGGATATGGGAACGGAACGGAAGGATAGAAAAAAAAAGACGGTAACGACGTCGGGGTGCAAAAGTATGTATGGAGGAGAAGCTGGGAGTAAAGAGAGAGAGTGGGAGAAAAATAGAGGGGAAGAGAGAGACGAAGCGCAGAGGGAAAAGCATAAATGAAACGAATAGGAATAATGAAGGGAAGAAACGTAACATAAATTAAGAGAGAGGGTTCACTTTTCAGGAAATGAAACTCCGATTTTTTTTTGGTGTCGGCAAGGTGGCAGTCCTGATAAGCTGACGAGAAGCGTGGCGTAAATTTGGCGCGGTTTTCTTTTTTCGGGAAATGAAATTTCGATTTTTTTTTTACTACCGGCAGGGTGGAAAAGGCGGCAGCCCTGATAGGCTCACGCGGTTCAAATAACGCGTCGTCTACCTGATTTTTGAAAAAATAATTTAAATGATGAGTTTTATTTAAATTGTATGATACGGTATGCCAAATTTTATTTCCGTTAACATGGCAGGCCGGATTGAGTGACACGAGCCGAGTTTTGCCATTATCCTCTCGTATTTCGATGAAAGTGAAAAGTGGCAGTCGTAGATCCAGAGATTCGGTCTAAATATGATGTTTTTCTTGTGTATTTGATTAAAAGTTCATAAAATGAATGGCTAAAACAGATGTGTGCAGATATTAAATGTCATTTTTTCATCGCAATTTTCACAGAAAAATAAGTATCTTATCATAAAATTCACGTATAAACGAGTATTATCGTTTTTGTATTAATCTACACCTTCCGGAAAAAAATATTTCATAAAATAGGATGAATAATTTAGGAATAAATCAAAAACGTTATTATTCATTGTTTCCAGGTAAGTGGCAGTAATGACTGGATATTATATCATATTCTACTTCGACATCAATCCTAAATACTATATTTCATCGAAATGCATCCACCGGTATTGTCTAATATATGCGTATAGACAGACGGCAAACAAAAAACAATAAGCGATTTTCCTCTTTTTTTCATACAACCCACCTTAAAAAGAAAAGATGCTGGAGTAAGAAAGCGAGCTAAATCGAGAGGGAGGAAAAAAACTACAGGTTATGAAGGAAGACCGGGGAAAATGAAGGAGATAATAACAATCCGACCGACATTCAGACCAAGTTGCAATTCTAACGTCTAAACCAACATGAAAAACGCAAACATCCATGCCCCCGACGGGATTCGAACCTGCCTTAGTATCCCCCGGCGAATACTCTTAACCCACGGGTGGGCAACCATTTCTGGATAGTGGGCCGCATTGGAAATTCTTCGGCTGACTGGATTAAAGTTATATTGTGAGTTACACAGAGATTATTAGGGACCATATTGGTCAAAATCAAGTTAAAATTAGGTTTTCAGAGTCAATATTTCAGCATTAAAAACCACGATGGAATTCAATTTCAGAAATACCTTTTGGAAAGGATTTTTAAAAAGCTTTTAAAGAACTTATTTAAGCTGAGAAACGTTTTCCAATGGGTTCCAATTTAACGCTAGATTTTTAAAATGATTTCTGCTAGTAAGATGAAATTTAGTAGGCAAATCAAAATGAAAAAAAATTGAAACCCACGAAACGCTGTCGGTGGGCCGCATCCGACACGCTGACCGCAGGATAGGAACCCTAGCTCTAACGCGTGTTACAAGACCGACGAATGAAGAGAGGGGAAAGTAACAGGAGAAACGACGTGGAAAGGATGGAAGAAAAGGAATACGTGCGAACGACAATAATAAGACTCGGTTTAAGGACGAGGGAGAATGCAAATGAAGGGAGCGTCGTCGTGATGGGAAGGAGAGCTCTGAATAAGAAGCAGGAGGTTTATTAAAGAATGAAGTTATACTCCGTGACACAAACGAGATTTTATGAAGGGAATGGAAGAGGAGGAGGAGGAGAAGAAATGGGTGGACACGGGTAGATTGGAAGGGAGATAAGAAAGAGGGAAGGAAATAACGACGAAAATCTCCAAGAAAAACAAGAGGAGAAGTAGACAAATAAGGTGAACGATGGAAAGGGAGGGAATGGGGTAAACATTCAGGGGCGAAATGAGTCTCGACGGAGCCTGGAACGGAGCGGAGGAAAAGAATTAGAAAAAGGTAAACAAAGCCAGAGCATGTAGTCCAAAGACCCGAGAGGCGGAGAAAGTATACGAGGGATGAAATGGAAGAAACGATAAAAAAAATCGGTACAACATACATTGCACAAACTTTCTCATATATTAATGCGTCGTTTAGTTATCTTTAGAGAATGATAATCGTATGAGCCGGGTTTTAGAAAATCCAATTTCTGTTAAAGTTGCCCAAGAATAAACTGGCCTTATATATATATATTATTTATTGAGAAAAGTTAAATATTTAGTATTATTGCAGAAGTATACTCAAGTAACGGTACGAAATTTTATCAAAATCGTTCGAGCCGTTTTGAGAAAATCAAATTATTGTTAAAGTTTCCTAGAATAAACTAGCCTTATATACATGCATTGAGAAAAATGAAATATTTAGTATTATTGAAGAAGTAAACTCAAGTAATTGTACGGAATTTGATCAATGTCGTTAGAACCGTTTTTGATAAAATCAAATTGTTGTTAAAAATGCGTAGAATAAACTTCCCTTTATTACTGAGCAATGGCAACCATTTCGTCATAGCTTCTACTCTGTATGATAACATGACTAAGTACGAGATTTCATTCATTTTTGCTCTACCGTTTAGGCCCTAGAGCCAATAACAGACAGAGACAGACAGACGGCATTGCGAGAACCACTTTTTCGGACTCAGCTACATCTGAAACGTATATTTCCGTCAAAATCTCGAGGTCAATTTTTTTCGCAATTACAATACTTTCTCATTATACTTCGTATATGAGAAAGTAAAAATGCATGACATTTTGTTCAAAATGAATCACCACTTTCTTGCTTGATTTCCTCGAAAATGGCTACCCCTTCGATAAAAATGTATTTGGGTAAAGAATACTCTATTTAACTATTTCTATATTTTTTTACTTTACGAGATGTGACGGAAAGTTATTTTTTGTTTCCATAAACTGCTTTAGGAACCATTTATGTAATATTCTATCCCTTGATAAAAATGTATTTGGCAAAAAAATATTCTACTTAACTAATTCTATAAATTTTATTATATTTTATGTGACGAAAAGTTCAATTTATTGTTTCCAGTAAAATGGCACCCATGACTGGGTTGTACGAACCATTTATGTAATTTTTGTATTTTCATTGCCCTTAAGTCCTTATTACGAAATTTCACGAAGTTTCGGAGATGAAACATGCGGACAGACAGACAGACTCCACCTGACCATAAGACGTCCATCTTTTTACTTTCGGTAAGGAACGCCTAAAAAGTAAACGAAGCCAGCACGTAGCCCAAGATGGGAAAGAGGACGGGGAACGGAAGAAACGATAACGAAGAGACAAAGAAGGCATAGAAGAAAAGGGGGATTTAACACGAAAAGTTGGGAAAATACGGGATAAAGGAAAGGATAGAAACGGTGGCTAACAATAAGAGTCGGGGGCCGAGCTGTTTTGTCAGACGCAAAGAGATAGCGAGGAAGGCGCTCGTTTTCGTAAGGGTGTCAAACGAGCTTGGGTTGGGTTCAGCGTTGCTAGTCAATTTCGCCCGCTTTATTAGTTAAGTTTGTTCGAAGGGCGGATGATAAAAGCTAAGGAGGTATAGGGAAGAGGGAGGGAGGAAGGGAAAAATAGGGCAAAGGGTGAAGAAAAGAGGGAAAGTTAAATGGCGGTAAAAAAAAACGGAACGGTATAGTTAAGAGACGGGGGAAAGTTCTCCAACGGAGGTTAAAAGGGCGTTAGGAAAGAGATAAAAGTTGCAGAAAATATGGGGAGAGAGGAGAGAGAGAGAAGGGGGGGAGGAAAAGAGAGAGGGAGGGAATAAAATCGGGGAAAGGAAAGATGGATGCGATTGCTGCGGCAGTTGGCGAGGTAAAAAAGGTCAGCGTTTGAAAGTTTTTCTTTTTAAGGAGAAGAATGCGTGACAAATAATGGACTCTCGGAAAATCCTTGAGAAAAATTACGGAGAAAAGGAAAAGTTACTAGTTTCTAGTTGAAAAAAATACTAAGAGTAGTACGCAGTTCTTTAATGTTGCAGTTTAATTTATATATAGAAAGTTGTCTAAAAAAAACGAATAATAACACATAAGTAAGTGACTATCTAACCATCAAGTCATTTAAGGTTATCAAATGTTATATCAAGGCATCTTGGTTAGCAACGAAAAATAAACGCGGATTAAAAAAAATTATTTTATCGACATATTAAGAAGTATTTAAAAGATGCACTAATGTTATGTTTCCGTCTCCGCAATAAAAAATAATATGACTAATATTTCGAGTAAGCATTTTCCATAGTTTATTTAAATTGCTATAAATGTGTTTTTTATATGTTCGGTGTATGTCAGAAGGAATAAAGTAGCCCTACAAAGAAATTTTCAGCTACACTCGTTTATAATTTCATTAAAAGCGTTGCGAACGTGATTGCTCTGTAATGTTGACATTGAATACAGGCACAATGTCTTATATCCACCTAAATGTGAAAATAATCATTATACATAGTCCAAAAAAATTAAATGTAAAAATTAAACCAATGCTTGATTAATTTTCAATGAATATTAGTCATAAATATGGAATATTATTCTTTGAAACGAAATACATCATGAGCGATAATAGTGAATAAATTGACTCTTTAACCAAATTTAACTGTAGAATATGTTCCTTTAACTTAAAACTACATTGTCATTATCCACAACTGTCACATGGAATTATTAGTACAATTAAATTACCAGAAATCGAGAACTCATGAAGGAAATGAACGTAAAGTAATTAACCGAAATGTCAGTCATTCTAAAATAGGATTTATAAAAGCGAAAAGGAAGGCAATTTAACCGCTTTCGAAAAATTAAGAGGAGAAGAGTTAAGTAGAACGGATTATATGCTCTCATAAAAGCTTACCAGAGCTTAAGAAACCACGCCTTCACTCAAGAATAGACATTCCCATAAGTGGTTAAAGGATAGTATCAAAGCAAAGCAAATAAATGCTTTTGGATAAAATTTTAAGCGTTAAATTTAGACAAAATGAAATTTATTTAAATTCCGCTTTGCTTTTAAAGTTTAAAAAAAATGCAAATATGTCTCTAGAGACACTTTTAACTACCGTTGGAGAGCCTGATGAATATTTCATAATTTTAATTCTTTAAATACACGTGAAATGCAATTTACTTTAAACCGATGACTACATGATCCAACAGAAATTATGAGTTACTGAAGATTAATAAAGAAACACCTACCTGGCACGAATAATTTTAGTTAAAAGACGTAAGAAAAAAATATCTGCATAATGAATCTAGTTTTCATTTTCCTCATAATTATTATAGAATTGAAATAAAGCCTGAAGAAGGCCATAGTCATTATGTGCAATGCCTTTTCAACTAAATTACTTGATATATTCTTTGATTAATGTGTTCTCTCTTAATACTTTTTGATTCTTTAAATGTATAAGCGTAAACAATTGCTTCCTTTCATGTTAAACTGAAAGAGTGAAGCGAATTTACAAAAAAAACAAATTTATAATTTGTGTCATCTATTTTTTGTTCAACCGCAAAAAGGAAAGCACCTCTTTATTCCAAATAATCCACACAACAATTTAAACGGTCACGTCGTGGAGTTACTTATCAAACAATCGTTAAATTAGAAAGGAAGAAGAGCCTGATTAACTTTTTAATAAGACCCATTTGAGGAGAAGCATGGCACCTAAAGAGAAGTCCTCAATCGAAGATATAACAAAAAAGTCACGAATACCACGAGTGCTCTTTATCCAAACGTTATCTTTCTTTAAAAAATCTACATGAAAACCCGACCATGAATACATAGCACGAAAATTGCCGAGGTATCTTTATCTTTAAAGTAAACGACTCCAAACCGTACATATGGATGATAAAATATCAAATACGTGAATACATTTTGAGAGTAAGGCGTGTAACGAGAAAAAATCTGAAAAACGAGAGGAAAGGACAAACGAAAAACGAACTGGTGGTTCCACATCTCTATCTCTCTCTCTCTCTCTCTCTCTCTCTCTCTCTCTCTCTCTCTCTCTCTCTCTCTCTCTCTCTCTCTCTCTCTCTCTCTCTCTCTCTCTCTCTCTCTCTCTCTCTCTCTCCTCTCTCTCTCTCTCTCTCTCTCTCTCTCTCTCTCTCTCTCTCTCTCTCTCTCTCTCTCTCTCTCTCTCTCTCTCTCTCTCTCTCTCTCTCTCTCTCTCTCTCTCTCTCTCTCTCTCTCTCTCTCTCTCTCTCTCTCTCTCTCTCTCTCTCTCTCTCTCTCTCTCTCTCTCTCTCTCTCTCTCTAAATAAATAAATAAACAGCTGCGGTGATAAAAAATATGAAGGAATTCAAAAGAGAGAAATGCAATAACATTTTTATTACCTTCACTCCCTCTTTATTTGTGATGAAGAATTTTTCTCTTTCATATTCGAGAAAATGGAATTTTTTGAGGAATGAATTTTTTTTTTTGCGAGATAACTTCGCTAGAGAATCCGTGGATACCTCGAGTTTCATAATGGTAAAAAAATGTAACGGTAGAGATTAAAAAAAAACAAAAGATTAATATCTGAAAAGGTAAGCCAGCGTTGGAAATGGCGAACGAAGAATTTTTTCAAATAAAAGCAGGAAGTAATTTTCGTAATTAATCACACATGTGCTCGATATGTACCATTAACTTAATGTTGCTAATGGACATCAATTCCGGAGAAGCTTTTCATTCAATTTCCTCTGTTTAAAACGTAAAATCTGACGTTTGTTTTTCCATAAAATATTTGCGTTATATTTCGTCTGAACAAAGGTTTGATAGTTAAAAGGGTTATTTCTGGTGTCTTTCTAAAACTTCCTATTTTTAAAAATTGACTTAAACTGTAATACATTAGCTGTACCCGTAAAAAGAAATCGTGCCAGATATTGGTAAATGCTCAGGATGTACCTACATTTCGAGTTTGACTAGTAAGTTTTTATTATTTTTTCAGGCAAATCTCGTAGCGATCAATTCTAATTCGGTCAAAAATTTCTATTTTTGTACCAACATGACATCATACATTGTGCCTCATGAATAATTTACGAGAGTCGATACGAATGTAGTGCCTAGAGTAGATTTTTTCTGAAAAATGTTAAGCAACTAATTCTTGACAGGTTTGTAAATTTTGAAAGTTTTCTAAAAAATTCTCTTTTTCTTGAAAAGCCGATTTTCCGATAGAAAAAATAGGCACAGCCAAAACAGCTTGAATCCCAAGCTTTCCTACAATTCAAATTTTATGGATTTCGCCTTTCTATTCCCGCGAAAAAAAAATGAGCAAAGATAAAGTTGTCGGATTACAGTAGTCCTTTTCGCAACCGGGGTTTTCGCGTTCCACGAAAAAACCGTGTGTTGGGTAAAATCGCGTGGAGAAAATTATGGTAATGATCACGAGCTCCTACAGGCAAAGAGAATTCTCACGTCACATGCATACGTAAAATGCGTTAGGCTCCCTATACAGGACCGACGCTTGTAATTAAATTGTACACGTGTTGGGTGTCTCATTTACCTAAACGCGTGTAATCAAATCCGCGTCAGGTAAACCGGAAACGGACTAGGGTTTTACTGTATTGAAGAGTATTTACGACTTATTTTTTAAGCCAAAATAGATACTTCTACATGAATACGGAAATTAAAAAAAAAGAAATTAAGCTTATTTGAAAATGGCCTCTTAGCCAAATTAAAAATTTTTCGACTAATTTTTCAGCCTAATCTCTCCATCAAAACCGACGCCAATCAAAACGTTACTCAACGGGAGGATCCACGGAGCGTCACGCGATGAAATATAAATCCGTTCGTCTCGTGCCACTCAGTAATGCATAAAGCTCGCAGAAGCAGAGGGCCCGAAAAATCTTTTCAGCGGCAAATAAAAGAAAATGGTCCCATGCATTCGCAAACGTTCCACCATCCATTTTAGATGGGACGAAAGAGGTTTGTTTTCCTTTATTACAATCCCACTCTCAAATGGAGCGTAAAAACGAAAGAATCTCAGTTTCGCGAGCGCCCGGAGTCTTTTCTTTGGAGACAAGTGGATGGAGCTAGTAGAAAGGACCTTTCTCCGAACAATGCTCTCGTCTCTCTTAAATCCTCAAACGCTTAACCCACCCTCTCTTTTTCTCTTAACTCACTTTATCTTTCTCTATTTCTTCCGTCGACCTCTCTCTCTCTCCCTCCCTTCCCTCCTTTCCCTTTCTCCTTTGTTACCCCTCCCTATCTCTCCCACCTAAATTTTATATCCTCATCCTTTTCTCTCTCTCTCTCTGTCTCTCCCACCGACTTCTTTTCTCTCTCTTTCTCCGCCTCTTCTATTTTTCTCTTCCGTCGAGAGAATGGATAAAAATTTCTCGAGAAATTTTCAATTTCATCAGCGCGCGTTTGTCTTTCACTTTCTCAAACGCGGGGTGATTATTTTGAGTGAGAACCCGTTAATTCTGATGATAACTTTGGCTGGGAAGGAGCTGGAGGGATGGAATTTTGGTAGGCCTTTCGCGTTTGGAATAATGCCTATGTGGATGTTGACGCCTTAAACGATAATCCGCAAACTTTGGACCGATTTATAACGACTTCTACCGTCCAATATCCATTGCCGACATCCTACACACGAAATCATACCCAGTTTCTATCCGACATGCTCCGTCGTGCACAATGGAGCATTCAAGATGTAAGTGAAATTATTATTGTGAGAATTCAATCAATTTTTGTGATGGTTCTATATAAATATAAACCGCACAAATGTATAAAATTAAGGTATCTCGCTTCAAAGTATCACCCTGTATTATATAACCTTTATTTCTCTCTTCATCGGTACTCCAATCCTCATATCCTTGGTTTGTCTAATTCCCAATGTAAGGGACGTGAGTTCGAATCCTACCGATGGCACGGTGGTATGTGCTTGCCAAAGACATATTATTACACACCTAATTGAGGAAACCTGTTTTTGTTAAAAAATTTATCATTATTATCGATAAATTCAATTTATGCTCTTTCTCCTCTAAATAAACCTCCATTTCCATTCTCTAAGCCAGCGTTTCTCAAACCAGATGTTAGGTGAAATGCCAAAATACATAATATATTTAAGAATAATAAAATTTCAACGGGAAATTTTAGGAAACGCGACGTGACGAAAATGATCAACAGTTATATAAAATATAGTAATTCCTATTTGAGTTCATTATTTTTACTTTTTTTCAATTCAAAGGGGGCCGCGACAGTTGAAAGTTTGAGAACCGCCGCTCTACGCCTTCTTCCCTTCCTTTTACTTCATTCTGCCATCACTTTGCCTTCTTCCTTTCTCTCTCCATTTATCACCTCAACCCTCTTACCCTTCACGACCACTTTCTCCTCCCTCCGTATCTCCCTCCACGACCTCATCTTTCTTTGCCCTCTATCTCTTTTTGTCCACCATTACGTAACCCAATTCCTCTACCACCCGTTCTTTCTTTCACCACTCTCTTCCTCGCTCATGTCCGTCTCTTCTTTCCTCTACCCTTTCTCCACCTCCCTTTATTTTTCTCTCCCTCTCTCTCTCTCTCTCTCTTCCTCTTTCCGTCTCTGTCTCTCCGCTTGATAAAAGACAATGGGTGGAGAATACGTAATGCGTTCCGTTTACGAGGCGTGGAAAATTCGTCACCACGCCGCTTTTTCCCACGGATTCGCCCAAAATCTTTTTTTTTCCATTTATACCTTCCGCGAAGAGGATGGAAGGTCCTCTCGCCGGCTGGGTATATAATACGCTATTCTCTAAAATGTCAGCTTAATGAATTTAGAGCGATACGACCTCTCTTTTCGAGTCGGCGTTGTCCCATTGTCTTCGACGGGGGAAAAAACAAAGGAAAGGAAGGAAGGTTCTGATTTTCTCCTTCTTTCTCGTAATATCATTTCGCGTTAAAAATAATCGAATGAGATCAACGTTGTAATATGTTTTTATTTGAAATGCTTGTTGGTTATCCAGAGCGGCGGAACAAAGCGGAAACTTCTTAAAGATGTGGATTTTATTTATTTAATTTTTTTGTTATTTTTGTCCCTAAAATCCATGAAATTTCCGGGAGGAAATGGTTGCGGACCAATTTTGACTTTACGTTATATTTCACATATTTTTAATAAATGGCGATAATTGAAAATTTCAAATTGAGAACGTCGGAAAAAACATAGTTTCATTAATTCATGAAAAAAGATAATTTCCGGAAGATGTTTGTTGCTTTCGCAGATTTAAATATAAATGGTTTCCGGAAGTTACTCGGAATCAAATCGATAAAGGAATATGAAAAACATAAATTAATGATTGATATGTAATGTAATTCTAAAACCATCATATATATATATATAATGCTTAAAGAAGAATAAAGTATAAAGGTGGCAACAAGGTGTTGGAGGAAGCCCAGTGGACACTTACCTAGATCGGAGAGCCGCTGGGGGTTCTGAGGACACACCTCAGCACCCCCAGCGGCTCTCCGATCTAGGTAAGTGTCCACTGGGCTTCTCCAACACCATGTTGCCACCTTTATATATATATATATATATATATATATATATATATATATATATATATATATACACATACAGAGCCGTGCCGATGGGTGAGGCGGCGAGGCAACTGCCTCAGGCGCCTCTCGAAGGGGAGCGCCAAAATGACAAAAATGAAAACCTATCCAAATAAATTCATAAGGCCAGCGAGGCCAGGGGGCACCGTATTATATCTCGCCTCAGGTGGCAAAATGTCTGGCCACGGCCCTGTGTGTGTATATGTATATATATATATATATATATATATATATATATATATATACACACACACACAGAGAGAGAGAGAGAGGATTCTTGTTATAATTACAGTTTATCCAAGTTTTCCAATAAATTGTGGGTAAAATTGTAACCAGTTACATACATTTTTGTTGCTAAGGATGTAAATGTCTAGCAGCTATAAGTAACATAGTATTCAATTTTAACTTTAAACCTTCCAAATATTTTGAAAGATTAAAGGAAAATCAGATTGATTATTTATTACGTTACTCAATCCAAGTTTTAAAATTATTTTTATAATATTTGCTATAAATCGTTTCCAATTTATTAATTGCATCTAAAAAAAATATCTGAAATATAAAAATGAAAATTGTTTGTTCGAACTTGTTAAATAATATTAGATTTAAAAATATAATCGATCCTTGAATGTAATTAAAGTTGATGAAATAAAGGATTTTTCTCGCTGTTAAAAATGTTATTTCAATTGAATCATGTTAAAACTCAGTGCGACAAAAATTGGTCTTTTAAACCAAACGATCGCTGATGCATCTTCGTTTATCTGTTTATTTGTCTGTTTCTTTGTTTTTGTTTCCGCATACTGATCGAGTTCTGATGGATCGCTGAAGAACAGAAAATACTAAGCTTCGAAATGGCCGCTTGAAAAAATACGCGTGTAAATAACCAAAATGAAACTCAAACAGCTTTAATTTGATAAAGTGGCAAGAGAAGTTCGTTGCGCATGACATTACACAATTAAACCGGCATCTCCCCTATAATTTAATTTGATAAAATCGGAAAATATAAGCTTTGGGTTTGACACCGTACCATTAAACCTGTATCACTCGTATAATTTTCACATCTGACCATTCCACCAAATTAAAAAGCACCGAGTCACGATTGCGAATACAGCCATTTAAAGCGAGCTTTTAATAAAATTAGGCGATTTTTCAAGGACCATTATACACACATTTCAAGTTAACTGTATTTTTTTAAAGTCGCCGATACGACGGTCCGGTTTGTCCATCATTTCGCGACTTTATTATTGCCATAGAATATTGTATTCCGAACTACGGCGATTCCACTCTACAATAAAATTCCATTCGCTTGTTTAAGCACGAGAATTTCCTTCTTCGCTCCCGTTCGGACGTATGTGGCTTTTTAAAGTGCCTTTTATAACTCCGGCTTTTGGTCACGAAGCGAGAATTGAACCACTCTCGAAACTGAGCCAATAATTTGTAAAACAAAAACAGCACGAGTGATACCGCCGAAGAGCATCGAAAGCACAGACGACGGCCCTGAAGTTCTCGGAAAAAATTTCGGTTGAGAAAATAAAATTTCTGATTACCCACGCTATAAACCAAGGTTCGGCAACCTTTTCCGCACGGCGGACCACATTCTTAGTTTTTAATGCTTCGGAGATTCGCATTGGAAGTCCGGCGAGCCTCAGCGAGCCTGCTGAGCATTAACATAAGCTACCTAGAAATAAATGTTGGTGAAAATCAAATCCAAGTAATACTAGCGCTGAAACTTAGCCAGAAAAAGCTTTGTGACTATAACTTTGATGACAAAATCTGTAATTGTTTACCTACCGCTATTTCAGATGGTAAAATTTGCCTGGATCCGATTCGGCCTTAACATGAATATGACGAGAATAGACAAGCACTTTCCCATGTCTGTTCAGTTTTACCTAGAAAACGTAAGGTTGAACGACTCGGAATGAAAATTTATTTGAAATTTAAGACGTAATAAACGTTATATATCTCCGAAAATTTCGGCCTCGCTTCCTTATAAGATCCTCGGAGACCTCACCCACTCAGAGACATCTACCGATGTTATTACCGTTTAAGGAGCAAACCTTTGAACAAAACATCTCTAATATACGAAACACTATATCGAAAAAAAATCTGATGTGGCCAACACATGACTTTCTCCATATTTGGGGTATAGATATTTAAATTATTATGAGTAGCATTATAAGACAAAATTATTATTTCGTATCGTAAAAGAAGACACGTCGTTGCCGTAAATTACGTATATTTTGAATGTTTACAGAATTCACCGCTACATGGTATTGGTGCTGTATACAGGTATTAAGATAAATCGAAATATAACCAAAATGGATGGTTCTACGAAAATTAGTTTCAAACAAAACTTGGAAGAAATATTATTCTCTACACCTTTGGTCCTTACGAAGATTACCAATAACGATGTTTTTAAGGAGATATTTAACGGAAACCGAAAAACCGGTTATTTATAAATAACTCCTAAACGATAACTACAACAGAAAATTGTTTCAAATAAAAGTTGTAGGAAATTACATTCTCTATAACCTTTGTATCGAATTGTATATACAATGTCTTAACGGAGATATTTCGCCAAAACCGAATTGGGTTTAGAATAAACCTCGACTTCCGGTTAATCGGTATTGTCCAAAAACTAATCAGTTCTTTGTTATATATGAAGTTTGGTTACGATATGGCAAGTACTTTTTGAGTTAGAGCGCACACAATCACATACACACACACGCACACACACAGAGACATTCCGAAAATAGTCCAAAGGTGTTCTAGGGACCTCAAAACGTGTATTTCCGTTGAAATCTCGAAGTCGATTTTTTTCGTGATCATAATACTTTCCCCATACTACGTATGCAGAAAGTTAAAAGAAAATCGCCTTCAAAAGGGTGGCGGCCTCTCTTTCGGAAGGAACGGATTCCGCGCGAAATTTTTTTAAAAATATTTTTTTTCCTCGATGATTTCCCTCTCACAGATGAGCAAAATTAAGAGGGAATTTCGGCGTACTTTTATATGAAAAAGACCTTTTTCCTCTCACTCTTTCTTTTTCTCTCTCTTTTCCTGAAAAGCGTAGCTGGTCCTGAAGGGTCATTCGAAAGAGGAATAAAAAAGTCCGAGATTTTTTATAAAATAAAAAGTTTCGAGGGTAAAAGGAAAGAGAGAGAGAGAGAGAGGAAAGGCCGTTACATTCCCTTCCCCCCACGAAAACCTACGTGCCCGCAAAGTTTCCCTCGGATTCAATGGAATTTAATATTTAAGTTTGAGAGAGTCCCTAAACGCGTGCTCGGAATTCAAACTCTTCTTAATTCTAGAGAGAGAGAGAAAGACTTTCTTTCCCAAGATATTTTCGTTAGGCCTGTGCCTCGCGGAAATTTTGCGAACGCGAGGACTTTTTCTCACGCTACATAGGCTTAAAATTTAGTCCCCGCGGTTTCTCTTCTAGTTAGCTTTGTTCCGGGTGTCACTCACAATCAGACACCCTCAGCGGCTCTCCAAACGGTAAGAGTCCACGGCTTCCTGCGACGCCTAATTGCCGTCCATATCTTATTTTTACCTTTCCTCTTCCTAAAGTACATTAATGTATGCGTTATTCATAGTTTTATTGCTTCAATTTTATCATTATTATTCTGTTGTCCATTGCCATTAATTTTTACATTTATCTGTGTTAAAAAATTTTATGCATAATATGCATAATTAGCGTAAGTAGTGGTAGTTAATATTTTCATTTTTACCAACACCACAAAACATTTACATGTATATAATTATTATTGTTTTGTCAGCAGATGGGCTCGTGATTACATGTTAAACTGGATATTTCACAGTATCCCCTTCTCAGCACCTTCTTCAATATTCCTAGTAACACCTTCCCTTTCAAGTCGTCTGTCAGCCGAAAACTTTTCCTTCCTTTTCCACTTCCGTTTTCAAGTTTTTCTTCGGTCACATCTTTAATCATGGAGCCTCTCTTGTCAGGAAATGACCGATCCATTTTCCCCTTTCTCTTTATAATAAAATATACTGTCCTGTTTTTCTTAATATGTACTTCCTCAGTTTTATCTACTATTTCATTTTCTGCATTATTCTCCTCGCTCATATTCCGAAGATTTGTTAGTACACCAATATTCGTAAATCTTCGAGTTATCTGCTGAATACAAGGTGATACTCTACACGTAAAGCCTCAGTAGCTTATTTCAAATTATTTTACCTGTAACTGATATTTTCTACTGAAGGTGGCTTTCGCTTTATAAATTTTATTTCTTATTCAAATAGTGTATTTTACATCTCCTGTTATAATACTTCCAAAATATTTGTACTTTTAAATCCTTTCTAGTGACTTTCCACCGACCTTTTTATACGTATATGCATTATTTATATCTATATCTATCTATAGTTCACCCTGCAAGCCACCGCAATGGTGTGTGGCAGGGGGTGCAATAGTACCAAGGTAAAGCGCATAATAATGTATAGTATCACTCTACGTCGGCTGATTTCTTTTCGTAACTTCTGTTCTGCTCAGCTATCGTTCTAGGGAAAAACGAGCCTTTATACCTCTCAGTCCTACAGGCTATCTCTCTTATTTTACGAGGATGGTCCGTTCTACCAATGTAAGTTGGCGCTCTTATTATTTCTTCGACATCGCTGGAGAATATATGCGTTCTAAATCTTTCGAGAAGTTTTAACCTAGAGCGTGATCGGCGCTCAGCTAGTGATTCCCATCCTAAGTCCTGTATCAAGGCTGTAACACTATTGTTTCTATCGTAACAATTTTTGACGAATCTAGCGGCTTTTCGCTGCACTCTTTCTAACTCTGAGATTGATCCTTTCACGTACGGATCCCATATGCTCGACGCGTACTCTAATAGCGGTCTTACTAACGAGAAGTAACATGTCTCTTTGACTTTTTCCTCACTTTTACCTACTATGCGTTTGATGAATCCTAGTTTCTGTTTAGCCTTCCCGCATATATTTCGTATGTGCATATCCCACGAGAGGTTGCTTGTTAAAGTAACGCCTAAGTATTTGACGGAATCGGCTAGTTTTAGCTGGACGCCTTCAACAGTGTAATTTATTATTTAATTGCCCATAACCTATTACAAACATCCTTTCTTCAAGTCCACTTCAATATCACAGTAAAAGTACGATCCAAATGTCTTTCTTCCCTATCATTTGTACTACCGATGTTTCTGACATTTTCCTCTTCCTATTTCACCGTTTCATCACGATTACTTACTCCTTAATTGCATGATGTTGCATATTTCAAAAATAAGATTTTAATATATTTTACGAAGTTACTGTTTGTTTTTTCTACAAACTAAAATTATATAAGCGTATCCTGAAGCGTCACTTTCTCATCTACTTAATCACTCCCTCAGTACACAGAAGACTATATTTTTAGATCCCTATCTAAATAATCTCAAATGGGCACATGACGTTAAAGTTTAGTGTACTAAAATAACATTCGGCAAAGGGTTAAAATCTTCTTCCATCCCCAAACGCTCAAAAGTTATAACGAGCCTGTTGAAATGTATTAGCATTCCAGGAAAGATTTTTCCAATCTTCTTACTTTCTTAGCCTTCGTCTTTCATAACAACGAGGGTGATACATTCCATTTGTTGGGGACACCACCAAATTAGTCCATCGAGGAAGTTTTGAGAGAGAACGGAAGGGACCTCTGGCCTCAGAATCGACCTCTGTCTCCCTCTCTCTCTCTCTCTCATCGGTTTCTCCGCCTATTTCAAATTAACCATTCGACGCCTGGCGCTGTTAGCACAAGGCGACCCGCTCCAGGAAAATACCAGGAGATTTCCCGGAGCGCGAACGGGAACAACTTAAACAAGGCCAGACATCAAAAACAGTTGAATCTCCTCTCTCCGTCTCCCTCGCAGGCCTCAAACTAATTGTCGAAGTTTGCGGAATCCAGGCAGACACATAGGGCGAAACTTCCGTTGGTTATGCTCCCAGATTGCTTCCCTAGTATCCTGAAATGATCCACGGACGTGGAGTTACTCTTAGCTTAGACAAAACCGAAAGTAATTTACAGCTTGAAAATAAATGCAATTTTGCTATACTGGAATTCGTTCGTGTGAATTTATTTATTTTTATTTACTCTTCACTAACTCATAAACAGCACTTTTCGGCCTTTACAGTGAACGTAACAACAATAACAAGTACAAAACACATACGACCATGCCTTCGGAAGGGTTCTAACCTGTGACCCTAGCAATAGGAGTTAATGTTAACCATCCCTCTACCAAGGCCGACCTGAAGCATAAAATCATATCGATTGCTAATTAAGAATCAAATTGCAAATTAATTACATCATAAAATATTTTCCCTGGGCATAAATTATTTATAGCATTTTAAAAACTAATGAGAACCGAAAGAATTTTGCGAGTTGATGGAAGAAATTAAAAAAAACTCATTAGTGGCACACACGCATTTGAGCTGCTGAGTTATTCAAGAATATGTTAATAAAATTATATGCGAAACGATTTTTAAAATAGTGAAATCCGTTTTCAAAGGAATTAATTGAAACTTGGAAATCTAACTCTTCATCATTATTTGATGATATGGTCCTAGTTTAATAGCTGATTGGGGGGGTTGGTTAGATAGATTAGGTTGATTGCGTTAATGGGAATGGTTAGGGGGGTTGGGTTGGGTTGGGTTGGCGGGTTGGATATATGGCATGTAGAAGTTAAGGGATGGGGAAGGTTCTTTGCTCACATTAACTGTAGAGAGAGAGAGTTATTTCTGGCCCTGAGGAAAATCAGGTCCTTTGGGAGTCGTTGGCTCTTCGGTAGTGTCGGGCCTTCGGGTACTGTCGTCCCTTTACGGTGTCGGGCCCTTGACACAAACCTTTGTAAAATACGTACCACTATTTCAACAAGAAATGCTCGCCAATAATTTCCAAATTATTCCCTAATAATCCGTATGGATTTATAGGGAATCGATAATCAATAAAGTGCTCCAAATGTTGTCAAAACATTTTATCAGAAAATTGGTAATTAAATTTTTATTCCTTCAGAGTCTCTTTTTCACGCAATTCTCTCGAAATGTCCATATAAGTAATTAAAAGAAACCGTTTTACAAATTAGGGTAATTTGTTGTTTTTGGTCAATTCATTGTAAAATTCTAGTCAAAAATGTCCATGAACTGCGTGAGATAAAATTTCATCGTGAAAGTCATAATGTAGGAACTACAACCGCAATCTCATACTTCTTCGGTGCGTCGAATATTATGCTCCAATAATAAAATCAACTGCGAAACTTCGTATTAAAACAGATCCTATTCATATCTGTATTTATGCTTTTTATCGAATATGTTGATAATTAACTAGACGGAATGAAAGCAGGGGGAATAATAAAAAAAAACTTCCGATTGAACAGCACCTTTGATAAAAATTTTAGGCATTTTCCGAAATTCATGCAAAATTTATGACGAAACATTCCTTATAAGTTAATAAACTTTTTCGATTAAAACTCGCAAGAGAGAAGAGAAACCGCCAAAAATGCTCAACTCTAAAAAAAAACTTTTAAAAAATTACAAAACGTGCCAGAGTTCCTTATAAGTTTTAAAAACATCTATTTTTTATACGGCCTGTGAGCTCCCTTTAAAACTTTCCCCGAGATACTTCAGTTTCACAGACGGTCTGAAAAATGGCCAAATAGTTTGGCGAGATTCTTCTTTCTCCGGCGGAATCCGCTGAGAAGATCGAAGCCGTCGAGACCAATCGATGGGAGAGATGTCTGGAAAAGAATCCGCGGAAAAAGAATGAAGTCACGCCTCCGCTAAAAGCCTTTTATAGCTTTCCACCTTACCGATCAAACCGATTTTTTTTCCTTCCCTCCTTCCTCTCTCTCTCTCGCAGAATGCGAGACAAATCACGTTCGCCGATCTCCTTCGGACCTCTCGGATTCCGCGTTTTAACCTCCCATTCATCGAGTGTCACGGATGAGGGTGAGGAATTTGCGATGGAGGATATCCCTATTGCAGCGTCCTCTGGAAAACCACGTCTGTGAGAAGGTCTGAGATATCCCTTCCGGGAATGGGATGTTCGCCGAAGAAAATCAATCTTTTCGGTTTTTTTTTAATTTCTTTATTTTATAGTTGAATTAAATCAAATCTTCCTTTCGTCGAAAAGCCTATAAACCTTTTTTCTTTGCAAAACCTTCATTAATTTCTTTCTTTTCATGACTGCGAAATTCCTAGAAATTACCGCACTAACCCCGAATTTATAGTGTGATATTTTTATAACAATGTCAAAGCTTAAATATTAATCCTAAGACGCGTGTTGTTGCATACCCGCAACATCATTTTTAAAAGTAGGCCAAACCTCTTCGATGGTGTTTCTCCTAACAAAAAAGTACATCATATACAATTTCACATCTGTGTAATAGTTTTACGACATCTGGGATATGTGAAACTTTATTCTAAATTACGAACAATCTCAAACTGCCGACTTTACGTGAGAAACCTAATTGTAGAAGATATTATGCATCTAAGGGTTAATCTTTCCGTCACATTTTCCAAAAAATAAGAAGAAACTGAGAAAAAAAATAACTTTTTATATGAAGCTTTGCAAAAAAAATTCCATTTTCAAAAGACTAAACGTTTCCCGAATCGAATCAAAAGCAGCTATCCGAACAGGATGATTTTAAGGAGTAGTCGGGCTGAAATATGGATAATACTGTAATAGAATACGTTCGCAAAAAAATTTAAGACTATGTTTTTAGCGAGAAATTAATATTTCATACAGCGGATACGTTTGATATACACATCGCCGCGCATCTCGGAGTTCCGGTCTTTATGTAACAAAAGACTAAAAGTGGAATATTAATTCTGAGAAATCGAATTATAGAACTGAGCGAGAGAAAGAAAACCAACACACACTGCTTGGGATACAAAAAGTAGTTAACCTATAGTCTGTTCAATATCTAAAGTCTCTTGGCCTTAGCAGCAGCCAATAGGACACGGTTCGTTTGGGAATGTAGTGGGGGGAACTCAGTGTTACTCTTGATTTCGAAGCGTTCACATCGGTCTGCGTTGCCATTTCTACCGCCGTTTCCTTGCTGTTGCTGTTCGTGATTGGGTATCTGTCCTCCCGCGCGGAAGTTGTGGGGGGCGATGGAAGGGGAAACTTTACGTGATTGGCTACTTGCTCTATGAAGGCCAAGAGACTTTAGATAGTGAACAGACTATAATACAAGAAGAGAGAGTCTCGGGGTGGTATTGACAAAGTCAAAAAGAAGAAGAGTCTCGGAGAGAGACAGAGAGGAAAAGATAGATAAAGAACCGAAAAAAGAGAACGTTTTAAGAGATCCGTGCTGGAGTACAATAGAAAAGAGAGAGAGGGTGGACAGTGTGTGCGAGAGAAGGTTGTAGGACGTATAATAGATGGACGTACGGGAGCAGGAACCTTGAACACCGGGAACCGCCGCGCTCGTTGCAATCTTCTCGAAAAGAAAAGAGAATCTCTTGTTCAATCGGATAAAGAGACGTTTTCCACAAGCATCACGCACGGTGCACTCCATGTTTTTTTTGTTTTTTTTTTTATGCGGGCGGGAGGAAAATCCTAGTTCCGAACCGAACCGAAGGGAATTTTTTTATTGTTTTTCATCTTTCATTTTAATCTTCCTCCTAATCACAAAGGGTCGGGTCATATTCGAAGGATTTCTCGGCGCTTTAAACGCTCGCGTTGCGTTTTTCATTTTTTTTAAAGGTTTTCGCAACCCGATTCCGATCTCTTTCGCCAAGGGTTTTGATATGAAACGTCACTCTTCTGTTTTAATCGCATCAACGGAACCGGGTTTTCTCATGCAGTCGAAAGGTCGAAATGCGAAACACGCTTTTTCAAGCCGTAACGACCGCGACTGTCTTTTATACCAATTTAAATTTTTTTCTGCGATCTCCGCTAAATTTTTTTAAATCGAGAGATCTAGAACATAAACCAATTTTATGCGAAATTTTCTTTTCGATTTGCTCTCCCGAGGTACAGAAGAATGCACGATGTTAACAGTTAAGTACCAGGAGAACATGTCGACTTTTTCATTTGACGTTTCGATTTTGAAAGAGATAAAGTTGCACTCGAATGATAATAAAAAAAAAAGAACCAGTGCATTCGCAAAGCCAATGACGTAAGCTACGGCCGAGTTTACTCCGCTGAGAGGATGCGCGACAAACATTGCGTATGGGATGGGTCTATAAAAGATTATTCTTTTTTTCTCTCCGATAGGTCAAAGGGCTCTCGAATGCCTGTTCCGGTCTCTGGAAATGTCAGGAGAACTGCGAAACAATTTCAGAGATGGAAACTAATAGAACAAAAATGGCAAGACTTACACTAATTGACCTCGCTCAAACGAGATATGATTCCCTAGCTCCCTTTTTTTTCGTTTCGAATCACGTGTAACGAACGGCCAATTTTCCAATTATTTTTTCTTTTATGATTCCGTACTGATATTTTTTTCAATGCAGCGTAATAATTTATGCAAGAAAATGCCCAGCGATTTCATGCTATCCGAATAAGCTGTATTGTAATATTTCTCTTTGCATAAATATAAGACTAGAATAAAAAATTGAAAAGATATACTTAGTAGAAAATTCGTAAAAATAAATCATCTGCATGTTATAAATTCATATAGACATTTTTTATTTAAACAAAATTCATGGGTGAAAGAGTTGATATTGAGTTTTTGGGAAGACTAAAATTATTTACAGAATTTTCTTTGACTTCATCCTCATCACACATAATGTTTTGTTTTAAAAATCTTCGTGGTTTATGTAAAAGGAAAATTATTAAATCAAAATCTCATTTGACCAGTTGTTTAAGTTTAATTTCTCCTGTAACTATGAATTTCAGCTAAGGTTCATTTTCTGCTTTAGAGCCGCAGTCGAACTGTAATCATAATCACAATTATAAACAAGTAGGGAAACGATCCCTTAAAATTTGCTCACTCTAACTTGAACGGTATAGAAGCAATTGAACGGATGCAGTAGTGTGACGGACTAAGGGGAAGAGGGACAATATGATTACATTAGCGGATTTTTTTATACCGTTAAAACATGTGGACTGCTATATTCACCGCAGCTCTTATATAAATGAGATAGTGACGTCGTTGGAACTTAGGTTTCTTTCTTTATCCATTATAAATAGATACTTCTTAAATATATAGGAGGAAATGAAACCTAAGAAACTTTTAGAATGGTTACAGATCTGAAATTCAGCATGGTGATAAATCATCGGGCTCAACCAACGAGGAAACTCTGAAACCCCAAAAAATTAAGAGCATCATACTACTGTCGTATGACGAAGTATTTGGCTACCTTAAGCACGTCATACATGACATGAGTGTGGACGCTCTGTAATTCCTATGGTAAATATTTTATTTTTTATAAATTAATTAATTCTTATTTATTCCATATTTTGAAGTTATCAGGTTTCACGTTTATGTCAATATAACTGGCAAGTTTTAGATTCTCATGTATTCCGGATATACTACTTCCGCATTTGTATAACGTACACTCGCAAAATAGGATTATAATAGCATAGGATTATAACGTATTGAATGTTTTAAATGGGAATTCATCGATTAAATTATGAAACCGTTCATTTTAACCAACGGCGTGAACTTGTGCTGATCTCATAATCCTAATGCATAAAATATCCTACGTATAAAAAACACCTTTCGCACTTTATTTATATTAATAATATTATTATTATTATTATATGTAAAAATATTCTTCCTGAAGGACCAACGAGTTTAATCAAGATCCTGTTTTTAAAAAAATTAGGGGGGGGATGTAGTTCACCATGTATTTTGATTTTCGATTTTAGCTCGCCTTGCGTCCCCGGTTACACTGTAAGGGTCCAAGAGCAGTGGCCCTCGTATGTTAAAATGTAAGAAAGGAAAGCGAGTAGACTGCATTACTTATATTTTTTTAATGAAACTTCGTCTCACATTTAAGAAACTACACGTTTTTAACAAATAAGCCATTGTAAACTTTAGCCGAAGCCTTTTCGTTCCTTTTATCTCCGTATACGTTCTCGAAAACCACCCCGGGTCGAGGATCGTCCATTAGAGAATAACTCACCCGGAGAAGGAGAAATGAGCACTCAAGAAAACTTAAGAGAAAATAGAAACCACAAAAGGATCCACTCCATAGAGAAAGGCAGGGCGTCGAAGCCTTCTTAATCGCCTGAACGAGACAAATGAGCTTCGGTTTATCTCTACCCGTCATGCCACTCCGATCCGAAAGACAATGCCCTTTCTTCTCTTTTTTTTCATGAAAGATGACCCTTCCGTTTTGCCGCTCCGATTACCCGCGTCTTGCACAGGCGATCACGCCTAACCGAAGACGTCGAGACGACCAATAGCGATGGCGTCGACGACGGTTCTGTGCCCGCTCTTCGGCGAAAGGAGGAGGTATCGAAGAAAAAATTGGGAAAACCTTCTTTTTTTTCCCTCATCCCCTTTGAACTACCGACTATACCTACTGCTTTAACCGTTTGCATTTTGAGGCCGAGTCTCCGTCATAGCCAGGAAATAGCATGTCTAAAAGGGGCGGAATACGGAGGTGGGGGAGGAGGGGGGGAGGAGGGGGGGAGGAGGGGGGGGGGACGTAAAAAAAAACAAATAAAAGCCTAGCACGGCTTAAAGCGACTACTGATGCAGTCGATCTCCTTTCACGGTCCGTCCAAAGTCGTTCGTCCCATGGACCGTCCAGCTCTTTTAAGTAGGGCAACGGTGTCGGGACAGCGGATTTCGACTCTCCGTCGTCCCCTTCCCTTTTTCCATCTCGCTTAAACAACCCTTCCCCTTTCTCTCCCTCTCCCTCTCCCTCCTACATTGCATCCCCATTCACGACAAACTCGTTCCAGATGCACCAGGCGACAAGCGAGAGAGTCGTTTGTTTTATTTTCCTTTCCCCGATACGGTTTTTTTTTGTTATTCGTGTAGTTTTCGAGCAGAACAGACATCAGACGACTTTGGGGGGAAAAAAACGATAAGATTTGTGTTTTTTGTTTGGTTCGGGAAGATGGACTTTCTTTCTTTCCGCGTACAGGAAAATATTTGTAAGTATGTATTATTACATAGACTCGGCAATCGAAAAAAAAATAGATTGTTTGAAGTTACATTGAAGCTGAATGTATTATAAATTTGATATTATCAAATAATTTTGAGAAATTATTTCAATCAAAAATATTTATAACTTTTTTAATTCGATTTATCTCTTCTTAGTGTAGAAGTTGTATCCTTCCCTAACGCTCAGGTATGACAGGGTTGTCAATGCGCCAGCAACATGATAGGAAGACAGGGGAGGGGACTGAGATAAAATTCTTGTTAAAAAATAAGATCTATTGAGCGTATTTAATGGAAGATTTCACGTGCATTTATATTATAAAAATATAAGTAATTTTACATAAAATTCCGTCACTTCTCGCTGATAGATATACCACATCTACGATTCATATATATATATATATATAAGGAAGACTTTCAGAATTTAAATATTATCTACATCTACCATTCATTTTCCAATTAAGTGGCTAAATAAGCGTAGCATATATATATATATATATAACGAAGACTTTTCAGAATTTAAATATTATAATATTTCAAGCTTTTCGATTAGTTTAACCTTTCTCCGTCTCTGTCTCTCCCTCGCTACTTACTTCTCACATATTGAAAAAAATATATGTTAGAAACTTCGAAAGCTATCCGTAATAAAAAAGGATGAGTGGGTATTCTTAAAGAAAAGAATAATGACGACTGAGGGAGGAGATTGAGAGACGATAGTGAAGGTGGAGAGAGAAGGGGATAGGAGAGAAGAGGAGAGGGCGGAGTGAGAGGCAGAGGGAACAGACAGATATCGTAAATGGAGGTTGGATGCTGACTAAGTAAAGAAATCGGGATATGGGGGATTGGTAAAAGGGTACGCCATAGCCCTCGCAGATACCGCTACCCCTTTGAATATTCAAAACGAATAGATATGGCACGTAAGCTATGCGCATCGTGTATTCCGTCCCCATGGCATTAATTACCTTTTAGCGAGCTACCTCTGAAAGGTTTTCTCGTTATTTAATGGAACGGATTCCCCTTGGTAAATAAAGTGGAAATTTAATTTATGGAATCTGCGAGTAAAAACTTTCACGAATCCTCGTTCGGCTGCAAAATTTAGAGAGGGTGAATTTATTAATATTTCAAATTCCTTCGAATATTTCGAATCGTTTCAATTTAACGGGCACCATGATGACTTCATCTTCTGAACCTCAAAATGTCATGGTCGTTTCTGTTTATTCATCTCAGTATTTTGCTAAACCTCAGTGCTCGATTTTTTTCGATTACAAAAATATAAACAGGGAAAATGGTTTTCGTATCGATCCAAGAATCGAACAGAAAAAAATCTTTGCTTTAAATGCATATCATTCTTATTGTCAATTATGCACGATTTAAACGATGGTAATCAGGGATGCGCCGTGCCTCTCTGCAGCCCGTGTGCAGATCTCTCATATGCCGCCCTTTGTAGGCGTTCTTTACAAAAATTAAAAAAACGCCTTATTATGGTTTGATAAATTTCCGTAGCCAATAAATATGAAAGAATATACGTCTTATTATAACTCAATCCGCATTGCTGTTAAAAATACTGTATGTGTCTGACGATAAATGGACCACTCCCGTTGTTTGGCCACCCGTGTGCATCGCACACCGCCCCTAATGGTAATACTGATGTATTCGGAGACAACGGTTTTCAACTCAAATTATACTTCGACTTCTTACAACTCAAATCTTCTATTCATCACTAAACAAATTGGTTTTCTGTCCAGCACATTTATCGATTGAGTGATGTTTTGTATCAATATACTTGATTCGCTGTTAGTTCGCTCTTTAAAAAATAAATACGTATCGCTCGAAATAAATATTACTGAACCGAGCCATTTTCTAACCATAAATTTGCAAAAAATCGTGAGCAGTTTTTTACTTAAATATATCTCTTCATGAAAGTAAATGTTTATAAACATACTTTACTTTGGACATAATAGTCGCTTCAATCCCTGTGCACCAAGTACAAATATCTAAAAAACAGAGAACAAAGTTTATGTCATAGTAACATTCTTTTTGTCTTTACCATAAAAGTTCGGTGAATAATAATGAAAGAATTTTAATTCTTAAACTCTCTCTCTGTCATTACCTTTTGTCAACATTCCGAAAAATAAAAAAAAATTTTAATTATTTTTCTGCGAAATTCTCGCAAATGATATATTTTTAATAGTATATGGTAGGTAAAATCGCAAGTTTTTATTAATAATAAGAGCTAAGCAGCTAAAATAATTAACTGTTTACAATAAAAGAACGTTTAAAATATCCTGCCTGAGTATTAGAGATTATTACATTATTTTTTAAACAAATATAAAAAGAAAAAACCTTTGGATATCCTAATAAAGTAATTGTAGCATTAGTATCACTCACGTTCACCTTTTTTAATTCTCTCGGACTGTTAACTCCCGTTATTGTTCAAATGGGTAGCAGATGCTACTCTTGCCCGTGTTTAATCATAACGTTGAGCTTAAAGTGGGGCCATTTCCCCTTTTTGATTAAAGACGTACGCTTAAGGCGCTAAAGGGTAAAGGAGCAAGGGTGCCGAAAATTATAACCACTCGGATAACTGTCATCTCTTAACATAGATGTTTAAGCGTTTCTCGTTAGCCTCCTTTAATTAAAAAATATTCCTCCATTTCTATATATCCTGTCCGTTTTTTTTTTTTTGCTCGCCTAAACTTTTAATTCAGTATTTTCAAACGATTGTTAAGAATTTCTGTTAAGCTTTCTCTAGATGAAAAGCTCGATCCTCCCTTGTACGTTCAGCGCAAAGTTCAAATTATTCATCACGTTCAACTCTTTCTATCGGAATAGGGATACTGTATACAACCGTTATTTCGGATTATATGATATGGAGGACGGATTTCTAAAAATCGATACGTCCTTTTCGTCCGGTTTTACCGAGGATATAAGAGCTCAAAATTTTAAATACGACTGGTCATATTGCGGCATTAACTCGAAATACCTGTTAATTTAACTTATAATTTGAAATTATATTAGTACAAATTCTGGTTAAAAATATATAAACTGAAATTTTATCGATGAAAAAAATAGTTCAAACGTCAGGTTAAATGGAAAATATCGAAATGAAAGTTTAGTTTTGGCATGATAAACCGCTTGTGTGCTAAAATATCATCCAATTAACATTATGCGCATATTAAATTTGTATCTGAAAGCAAGAAGAAATTATATATATATATACCATGACAAAAATATTTCATTTAGCAAATAAAATTAATGGCCAATGCTTTCGGCAAAAATTATTATTCCGAATGTATATCTATTAAATAAAATAATTAACTCCGAAAATAATTGAAGAGAACTCTAAATTTAAAAAAAAACTGATCCAAATAATTTGACAACACATTTATACTGTCAACTACGACGCAGGAAAATGGAGGCCTTAGGCGACGGATTTACCAATTTCTTTCAAATTAACTGATACAGTTCGTAATTTTTTATGTTTTTATCGTATGTTTGCGACAAATTAACAATATCGTCATGACTGTAGCATACATTTGCCGTCAAAGAAACTACCAAAAAGTCAATATTAATAATATTTATTCAAGTGCAGAAAAAATTGATTACTAAATCCCGTGAGCGTTGCCCTAAGCTAACTCTAACCAATTTGTTGAGACAAAAACATTGCCCCGGCGAAACGAAAACTATCATCCAAGGCGGTCAAATACTAATTTTACTGCGATATTTGGACCGGAATGCCCATTTTGTATACTATCGTTCGCGTACTTTCAAGTACTGGGAGAAATTAGTCCGACGCCGGCAAGGGAGTAGAATAATTAAAAAAAAAAAAGATCGACCGGCCAGACGCAACAAACAAATAACTTTTTTTGGACCGTATACTATCTTAAAAGCAGCGAGCGAATTTTTTCGAACCGAAGAATAGAAAGAGAGAGAGAGGGTGAGACAGAAAGAGAAAGAGTATTAAAAAGATTATAAGAAATTCGCTTCTCTGATAATTTCCTGAAACCATTAGTCATTCGCATGCGGAATGCCAGGAAACGTTTCAATGCGGCAGTGCGCTTTTCATTCGTCATGAAAAAAAGAAGAAATGAGACAAATAGCATGCGGGCGTAACTCTAGGGAGAGAGAAGACAGAGAGAGGGAGAGAAATGAGAGGGAGAGAGAGATATAGTGAGAGAGGGATGAAGAAAGGAAGAGAGAGAGGTAAAGAGAAGAGCGAAAGGTGGAGATAGGGTGAGAGAGGGAGAAAGGGATTGGGAGGGTAAGAGGGGAGGGAGACAAGGAGAAGGGGGAGAGAGAAGGAGAGGAGGGGGAGAGAGAAGGAGAGGAGGGGGAGAGAGAAGGAGAGGAGGGAGAGAGGAAGGGAGAAGGGAGAGAAATGGAAGAGGGAAAGAGGTAAGAAGGAGATATGGAGAGGAGGGAGGAGGGAGGAGTTAGAGAGAGAGAGGATGGAAAGAGGGGGAGGAAATAGAGGGAGGGAGGAGGGTGAGAGAGAGAGGAAGTAGGGAGAGATACGAGCGGTGAAGAGAGGAAAGAGGGAGGGAGAGATATGGAGCAGGGTGAGGGATGAGGGGCAGAGCGGGAGGAGAGAGAGGGAGGAGGTAGAGAGAGAGAGGAGGTAGAGAGAGAGAGGAGGTAGAGAGAGAGAGAGGAGGTAGAGAGAGGGAGGAGGTAGAGAGAGAGGGAGGAGGGAGAGAGAGGGAGGAGGGAGAGAGAGAGGAAGGAGAGGGAGGAGGGAGAGAGAGGAATGAGGGAGAGATGAAGCAGGGAAAGGGATGAGGGAGAGAGGGTGGAGAGGGAGCAGGGAGAGAGAGGGAGGAGGTAGAGAGAGAGGGAGGAGGTAGAGAGAGAGAGGAGGTAGAGAGAGAGAGGAGGTAGAGAGAGAGAGAGGAGGTAGAGAGAGAGGGAGGAGGTAGAGAGAGAGGGAGGAGGGAGAGAGAGGGAGGAGGGAGAGAGGGAGGAGGGAGATAGAGGAATGAGGGAGAGATGGAGCAGGGAGAGGGATGAGGGAGAGATGGTGGAGAGGGAGGAGGTAGAGAAAGGATGGAGTGGCTTTTCCGCAGTCGACGGACGGACATTGGACCCTCAGCTAATTAATAACCGCGGACCGAGAGAGAGATATATAGAGAGAGATTAGAAAGGAACGAACGGTTGGGACCTCAATCCAATCCTTGGCTATTTGTTAAAGGAACGGAAATGGGGCGAGAAGAAGGAAGAAGAGGAGAGAAATTGGAACGGAACGAGGAGGAGGAGAAGGGCGGTTACCAGAAGAGATGGTTGAAAAGAGAGAGGTCAAAGCCGTGAGGATGAAGAGGGTGGAGGTGCAAGCGGTTTGTTCCAGTGAGCAAAAGGGCGAGAAAAAAAAAATATATATATATAAAAGGAAGAGATGGAGATGGTATCCATAGCAACGGGAATAAAAAAAACTAACACCGTGAGAGAGGGAAGATGCGGATTTGAAAAAAAAATCTCGCCAAAGGGGGGAAAAGAGAGAGAGAGATAAAAAGGGAGAGATAAAGAGAGAGAGAGAGATAAAAACGAGCGAAAGGGTAATTTCGAGAAATTTCGCCGACGCCATCTGGACCGTGGATTCTGCTATAATCTTCTTTCGGTTCTTCCTCTCTTTCCGTTATTCTCTAAAAAAGAAAGCCGCCTTTTTTTCGTAATTCACCCCCGCCAGCAAATTTAGATCCCCGTTTTTATAGCACGTGGATATGGGGTTACGCACTCTTCTACCCTATAAATCGCTCCGAGATGAATCGAACATCTTCATTTTCTTCCCATGTTTTATTTTTTTCTCGTTTAAAATTTTATCTCGCGGCGGCTTCAGTTTCCTGGTTGGAGAAAATTTTCCCGGAAACGTATAAAAGTGCTAAGAAAAAGAACATGGTTGCGTTTGTTTGGATTATAGTAATTTTCTAAGCGAAACAAAAATATCGTGACTAAAATATGCGGAAAAATGAAACTCGAGCATTCAAAAAGAACTTTCACTGCTTAAAGTCGTTTTGAGTATTTATTTATTACTTATTCACTTGTCTACTTCGTGGTTAATCATTCTGTGTTAATTTAAGATCACGTAGGATTAAAAAGTTGTTCCTGTGTCCATTCACCATCACAGCAATTATTATTATTATTATGCGGGTTGGCCTCATAAGTCAGAACATAAACATATGTTCAAACTGCTCTCTCTATTATAGTCTGTTCACTATCTAAAGTCTCTTGGCATACGCCACTTAGCAGCAGCCAATAGGAGACGGTTCGTTTGGGAAGGTAGTGGGGGGAACTCAGTGTAACTCTTGATTTCGAAGCGTTCACATCGGTCTGCGTTGCCATTTCTACCGCCGTTTCCTTGCTGTTGCTGTTCGTGATTGGGTATCTGTCCTCCCGCGCGAAAGTTGTGAGGGGCGATGGAAGGGAAAACGTTCGTGATTGGCTACTTGCTCTATGAAGGTCAAGAGACTTAAGAAAGTGAGCAGACTATAATATGAATGCATGCTTCAGTTCCTTTTTGAAAATTACCGTAAGACATTCTTTTAAATAGCGAATGTACTATTTGAACAGTTAGAAAGTAAGTTTCGCTTCAAATCATTCATTCGGTCGAGCACACAACGTATTTAAAGCGATCAACAATAAGTATTCCAAACGAATGAGAACTGAGGAAGTAATTAATAAGATAAATGATTAAAATAATAATCACAAGGTTCTAATGAAAGAAAATAAGTGTCTTCAATTATGTGCCGTCTTTAGGGCGGCGCTGTATACAACATGAATTTCCGAATATACTAATTATCTTTACGTAAATAACATCTTCGAAAAAATTAAGATAGTTTGAGATAAAATTTTTAACTTGATTTTCTCAAATAAGAATAAACATCAAAAATATAAAACGGGGAATTGAAGATTTTTTACCTACGTTTCATCTTATCTGCCTCAAAATTTCGCTTCGGAATTCAACGACAAAAGTTGTTTCAAAATTAAGAAAAAACTCCTTAACCGTACAAAGCTTTGTGCGCTTAAGGAGTTTTTTCTTAATTTTGAAACATCCATCTAGCCGTAATCTCCAACCCTTTTTAATTTTCACAAAAGTTACATAAAATTCCACGAACTGTCGTTTTCCGCCAGATGTATTATCTTCATGCATCAGTGCCGCCCTTTTTCCAACGCTTTCCCTCGTAAAATATCACGCGTAAAGAGGGATTCTCGCCTCTGTTGAATTATTTATAAACTTTATAAAACCCCCGTGCATTTGACCAAAGCTACCTATTTATCTTAACGCCACGCATTTGATCAAACTCTGTGCACTTCGTAACATCGCTTTAGAGGACTTATACCAGTGGCGTAGCGTACTACTATATAACAGCGAACCGGTGCGATGAACCGGGACTCCCATTCGAAGTGGCATTTCATAAAAAATTGTTTATTTTCGTCATTTTAATATTTGACTCGCTATTCTCTGCAAATCATTTTCAAATGTTCCAACTCGTAAGACGGAGTCTCTTCAACATCGAAATTTTTCCATTTGTCCGGAGAACTCAACCTGTAATTATCGCCGTATTTTTGTCGAGAATCGTGTCATTTTAATATTTGACTCGCTATTCTCTGCAAATCATTTTCAAATGTTCCAACTCGTAAGACGGAGTCTCTTCAACATCGAAATTTTTCCATTTGTCCGGAGAACTCAACCTGTAATTATCGCCGTATTTTTGTCGAGAATCGTGTAAATAACCGAAACTTATTTGCTATCGCCTTATCTTACTGAAAGTAGCCAAGTCTTAATCTTATCGATAGATGGTAAGTTTATTTCTCAGTGAAAGGTTGACATTTTTTTAAATAAAAAAAAATTATACGACGGACCGAACAGGGTTTTGCGCTGGGGCTCCTAAAACGTTGCCTACGCCACTGACTAATAGTAATACAAAAAAAATGATCCGACCACATTGTTTGGAAGGATAAAATTGTGTCCGGTGTCAACACGGTGAACGATGATAAGGTATTACTTTTGTGAAGTTCCAATCGTCTAGTACGGGGTTTCCCAAACTGTTCCGCGCAGTGGCGTAGCGTACATGTAGCAAACCGGTGCAATGCGCAGGGTCTCCCAACCAAAGGGGGCCCTCAAATGACCCTGACATCCTATATTTTTAATGATAAAATTAATGATAGGGGCCCCAAAATCGAATTTTGCACGGGGGCCCCATATTCCACTGGTTCCGCAGAAGCTAAATGGAGTTCCGCGATAGACAGAGGATACGCTCTTCCTTTTATTATTTGTAGCAGGAAACATGAGACTCACTTGTAAACTGTAAGATATACAAGCTATGTAAATAAACACTATAAAGATTTTAAAGCTAATTTTATTGCGACTAGGCTTGCCATCTTTTAGTTAGGGTTCCGCGAGAAAAAATATTTGAATATAAGGGTTCCGTGGCTTAAAAAAGTTTGGGAACCCCTGGTATAGCAGGTGATTTTTGAGCATAAATAAACGGAATAAAATGAGTAAATGTTGATCCCACTTGCACAGGGTTAAATGCTCAATGATAAATGGGAAAGTAGAGAATAAAAATGTCCGATCGAAATCGAAACCGGGTTTTCCACTTTCCGGCGGATGCTCTAACATGGATCCAAAGAACCGACAATGAGAATTGTAAATACGCGAGCATGATCCTATACTATGTAATTATTTCCACTGCGGCATTTAATACATCTGAATATCTAATGACGATGTGAAGTTACTGCGGATTAAATTATGGCTATTAAGACTTGAATTGGTAAAAATTAAATTTAGGTGAAGTGAAGGCATGTGTTTTACATATAAAATTTTGCCAGGTAGTTTATCGTTTAAACTCTCACCTCTACAAATTTCTCTCCACGAATCGAAATTTTCTCTAATAAATCCACATAACGGACATTTTTGTTTCATTTTTAACTCGTTTTAAAAGAAATATTTTATTCGCGTCGTTTTACCGAAACATCTGCTTAAAACTGTTACATTTTAAGCAGATCTCTCTTATCACGTGATAAAGTCGCTGAAACACTCTATATTCATAAATAGATAAAAACAAATTAAGTAGTATATTTCATCCGTTAAAATAACACAAAGAAACTATAACGGTTATGCTTTTCCCTTCGATGAATCGACGGGATGGGTTTTTTTCATCCTTGTGGAAAGAGGCGAGAAAAGAATTCATGGATGTATCTCAGCCAAACCGGAATTTTTCTCCACATACGTAGTATAGAGAAAATATTGTTTTCATGAAAAAAATCGACTTCGAGATTTCAACGGAAATACGTTTTGAGGTCCCTAGAACACGTTTAGACTATTTTCGGAATGATGTATGTGATTGTGGGCGCTCTAACTCGAAAAGTACTTGCCATATCATAACCAAATTCCATATATAACACTTTGGTATGAGCAAAAAGAGCTGATTAGCTTTTGGACAATACCGGTTAACCGAAAGTCGAGGTTTATTCTAAACCTAATTCGGTTTTGGCGAAATATCTCCGTTAAAACATTGTATACCTATACAATTCGATACAAAGGTTATAGAGAATGCAATTTCCTACAACTTTTATTTGAAACAATTTTTCATAGCAGTTATTGTTTAGGAATTATTTATAAATAATCGGTTTTTTCGGTCTCCGTCAAATATCTCCTTAAAACGTCGTTATTGTAAACATATTCAAAATATACGTACTTTACGGCAATAAGGACGACTGTATTCTTTTACGATACGAAATAATAATTTTGCCTCATAATGCTATTCATAATAATTTAAATATCCATACCACAAATATGGAGAAAGTCATTGGTTGGCCACCTCAGATTTTTCGGTTTTCTCCTTAAAAACATCGTTATTGGTAATCTTTGTGAGGACCAAAGTTGTAGAGAATAATATTTCTTCCAAAGGTTTGTTTGAAACAAATTTTCGTAGAACCTTCCATTTAGTAAATAATTAATTTATTCGTAAATTTCCAGTATTCACCGCCACCATCTAGTGATAAACATGTTCTAAATATAATTTACGGCAATAAGGACGACTATTCTTTTACGATACGAAATAATATTTATACCTTATAATGTATAATAATTTAAATATCTATACCCCAAATATGGAGAAAGTCATGTGTTGGCCACATCAGATTTTTTAGTTTTCGTTTCAAAAACTTAAGGTGAAACGTCGAGTTTCGACTCGTGTGACTGACGGTCTTCGATTCGAACCCTCTTCAAAGACACCGATACGAATATCAAAGCTTTTCGGAGATCCCTTAAATGTCGTCGCCCGTTGATCACGTAATGTGGCAGAGAGAGATATCTGAATATATATATATTCATTCATTCATGGTTTTCAATTATAAGATTGGTTTGACATGACTAGGGAATAAACACATATGATGTGGTGCTTTCCCGTTGCCTTCCACATCAGACACAAACACGAGTGATAAAAATATGAATTATGAATATATATATATATATTTTTTTTCTACTATAATAAATTTTGAAGTGTGTTTGTTGGTTTGTTCATGGAACTCCTCATAAACAGTAAAAGCTAGAATAACCAATTTGGTACGATTCTTCCTTACATCCTAACTTAGTGAATGGTCAAGGTTTGGTCAACCGGGATTAATCAGTGCTGCCAATATAGGGGATTAACTTTTTTCCATAAGATAACACGTATGAATCCATTTCTTGACTTGCAAGGTATTCTTCCTTCAAGCATTAAAATACATAAATATAGACCGATGTTTTTCGTTTTTGCTTTATTCGACGAATAGAAATCTATACTATCTTATTCCTGCGAAGTTTACATGTTACACGGTCTAAGTTTTCAGAAATACGCTATTTGTTTCGAAATTTTGTGGATTTTTCGTACCCCTCCCGGGCGTTGCCAAGGCGACCATCATTGTTACCTCCGATTCAGTTAGCTTCAATGAAGCTTACAAGTAGACGAAAGTTTAGCGTTATTCGATTCGCACTTTTGTTTAAGAAACGAAACGATCGATGTTTATGGATAGAACCGTAAATAGATACTGAATATTATTCAGGAAGCGTTTATAACGATTGATGAAAGTAACTGAACCTTCTTTCGTCTATTGAATACTGGAATCTTACATTTTTTGTAAGTAAAATCATTATATTCTACATTATAATGTTTATTAACGTAAATAAGCTCACTTATCTGGTGTACATTTACCAGTCAGTGTTCAATCATGGACAACTGTACGTTGCTTTTTCATGGGTTTCTTGCTTACAAAACATAAATGTAAACATTTCATAGGCATAATTACACAAGAAATGAAGCTGGATTTGGCGAAAGTGATATATATGATAGGAAATACAATTATCGTTATATTTGAATGCAATACGTTCGGAAACGGATTGTTACAAGCAAATATGATTAATTGTTAAGAAAAGCTAATTGCAATTTTAAAAGTATCTACTATGTAGGTATTTTAAAGAGTTTGTATGTTGTGCTGTAATAGCTTCACTAAATCCGCTGAAATTCAATGGGAAATTCTGCTAATATAAAATAAACGAAAAAAGAGAGGCAACAAGTGATCGAATGGGAGTCCACTTTTTTTTAACACAGGAACGCTTCGAATTTTGCCGCTTTGCTGGGACATAGTGCGTCGGTTAACGCTCTCCGATAAATACTCCATTCCGGTCTATCAGTTTTCCGGGATATTCGATAAGCATAAGTGTCGTATTGCGATCTTCGATATTTATTGCAATGTACCCTTCGCGCAGAAATTTTTTTCGCTTTTTTTTTACGAGTGACATCTTTGTGATCGAATGTTTAATATGAAATTCAACAGCTAAACCCCAACGCCTCCACGGAACTCGCATTTTGATAACGGGAATCGAAAAATAACATTCATAAGTTTCTAATCTGATAACTACAAAATTGTATAAATTTCACTGGTGGATTGTGTTTGCAGAGTCTGTTTTTAGTTTTTCGTTATTCAATTATTTTTATTCGATGGAAGAAGAACCGCGTGATAAATATTATATTGGAAAATGCGCCGTTTATTCGTTTATCCGCGAGCTCAGAAAAGAAAGTATACTAACACAGCTTTAGGCAACCTCTCCTTCCGGTCAAATCTTAACACTGAAGGGAACACGTTAAAATCTCGCAGTTTAAAATACGTTTCGTTAAAACATTGAATTGAGTTAAAATATTATATTAGATTGCTGAATAAACTGAACTCTTATTTCTTCTAAGAAAACAAACACAAAATAAATTGGGTCAGCTTTGTGCAGTACAACCTCTGACCTGATCAATGGCGGATTTAGGCATTCTGTGGCCCCTAGCGCTAAACTATTGGGGCCCCTGGCGCTGAACAATTGGGGGTACTGCAATATACATATATGCTGAAACATCGCCAAACAACTACCACTTTATTTGACCTCTCTTAATGATCGCATTAATAAATTATGTGTCACATAGCAAAAACGTGAATTTTTCTACGTCGTTTTTAAAGTGACATATATAAAGTGAAATATATTTAATATATGTATCTGAGATTATATAGAAAAACATTTTTTCGGGGCACCTTATTTCAAGGGGTCCCTGGCGCGCGTCATGTGCGATCCCCCTTAAATCCTCCACTGGACATGATTGCAAATAAAATAAACCTCGACTTCCGGTTAACCGGTATTGTCCAAAAGCTAATCAGCTCTTTGTGCTCATACCAAAGTGTTATATATGAAATTTGGTTATGATATGGCAAGTACTTTTCGAGTTAGAGCGCCCACAATCACATACATTATTCCGAAAATAGTCTGAACGTGTTCTAGGGACCTCAAAACTCAAAGTCGATTTTTTTCATGAAAACAATACTTTCTCTATACTACGTATATGGAGAATGTAAAAAGCGTCTCATTTATGAATTTAACGGAACTTTAACTACGAGAGATATGAATTTTCGTTAACGAGGTTTTTTATAGTAAAATAACATTTAAAGAAAAATTTGCGTAACGAAAATTCCGCGATAATAAATAAATTTAAACCGCACGATTCCTATGTATCAAGTCTGAAACTTTACAGCAAAAAGAATCGATAGCTGGATATTTTATTTTGTGTATAAAACCAAAACCCAATAAAATGGCATAAATATGGAAATATTTACGAAAGCAATACGACTGCGATTTAACTTTTGTGAAATATTACAAAATTCACGATTAAATTTTTTATTTTTTTTGCTATATATCACAACAGTGCCTGGAATTAGGAGTGGCAAGCAATCTATCTGTCAGGACGATTTACAGAGTTTATAACAAATTATATTGAAGGTAATAACATTCGTTCTGGAATATAAATATTAAAAAAGATTGATACATAAGATTTAATTCCACTTGAAACAGATTCGCGGCATGAAAATCAACATTCTAAAATTTTAACTAATACCTGATATGATGCAAGTATAGCAATCCTATTTACATTGATTACACAATTGCGCAATGCATTAATTATGATGGTATAAAATATGGACCCATAGAGGTAAGAAAAATTCCATTTTTAAAGATTTATAAATGTCTCATGTTTTGTTTTATTTTGTAAACATCCGATAAGCTTCTTTTTTCTACGCAGAAATAATAAATTAATTAATGGACGAAACGTTAATACGGAGACAAACGTTTGCCTCGGCTAATAAAATATACATAATCTCAGCACCGATTGAGAGATACATAAAAATGCTATTTAAAATGAAAAGGCCTTTAATTTTAAAAATTTTCAAGTAATACAAAAGATATTTTGAAAATTTTCCCTGGTGATGCGTTTCAAAAATAGCATAGAAATGCATGTTATATTTATGGAAAATTTATGAGCAAGAAGAGATAGAAAGAGACGAGTTTATTATAGATAAACTCAGCGAATAAATAAAGAACTCAAAATCTTGATATAAAACAGGAAGAAAAGAGATAAAGCATACACGATTCTCGAGAAAATAGATTCTAACAAAGAGATAAGATTCTCCATTTCCCCGTCATAGTCAAGCAAGTGAAGAGCGATATTTCGTTTTCTAAATTTCTTTTGGCAGTATTTCAAGTCTTGGATTCAGCAAAAAAAAAGAAGCTTCGTTTACCGTAGCGTCACATCTCCAGCGATGGCAGAAGCAAACGCAGAGTTTCAAACCGTTTTCTTAACCTAATTTTAAGTCTATCTTATTCTTAAGTAAATCGTAAACTTATGTTAATAATATATTATCCTGACGTTATATACGATTATATCTGCTTCATTTTTAACCTATATCTATTATATATTATGAAGAATTTGTGTATTTGTTTGTTCATGAAACTCCTCCTAAACGATAAAATCTTGAACAACCAAATTTGGTACAATTCTTCCTTATATCCTAAATTAGTGATTGGTTAAGTTTTCGTTTCTGTTCGTCACTTTGATTCGAAATGGAAAACGATTTAATCATCCAACGCCACGTATTTTGCCGCGTTCTGCAACACAGGGATGAGCGCAGACTATTTTTAATTTGCACTTTAAAATTACTTATAAACACGGTACGAGCTTGAGACTTCCATGGTTCTATGCAAGAAAGAAGTTAATTTTTTTAAGATAGAATCGGAATCCTGATCGAATTAGCGTAAAATTGCGTTTAGAATCACAAATATACGTGATTTTATCAGTTTTATGACAATACCCACTATAAGCTACCATGACAATTCCTTTTGTCGTCGACATTGAGAGTCCAATGCAGTTATATGGGGAATTTTTTAACGTAATATCGTTTTTAAATTTCTTGCTGTTTACATAGCAACAAAATAGTTGTTGATTTTAATTGAAATATTACTAATAAATAGCTTTTAATAATATTTTCGTGTGGCGTAGTTCTCCAAAGCAAGATGTTTTTAAAACTACGTAACTTAAATAATTAGACTTAGATATTCCACAAATTGTGATTGAAGTAATCATTGTTTCCAAAGTATTATCGATATAAACAATTTTCCAGTAATCTATACAGTCGGGTTATCGTGTCCCGCGGAAGATATAGCGAATGAGAGAAAGATTTGTTTTAGCAACGAAAACTAACGCCATACAAACCAAGCTCATAATATTTTAGAGTAATAATTTATGTATTTTGTCATTTGGTAAAATGAAAGAGCGATTACATTTATTAAAGCCCATTTACCCTCTGACAAAGTAGACATGTGACTTAAATAAACTTTCAATATAATACAAACAAAATAATAACGATATAATTAGCATTTGTGTGAGATTTATGAAATGTTCACAATGTGCCATTCCTATTTTCAACAATACCTTTTGTTTAATGGCTCCACTTCATTTATGGCTGAGCATTGACGAAATAAAATTAACCAGTGTTTTATGTTGTGCTGTAGTAGATTCATTAAATCCGTTGAAATTCAACAAGCACTTCCGCCAGTATATTTATATTTTCTTTATATTGACCCAAATTTTATCTTAATCGTAGCTTAAAACTACTAAACTTAACTTTAAACTTGGTTTTACATATCCATACAAAATATAACTTTACATTACCTTATCTCAAACAACAAAATGATTTATTCATATTAAACTTCATGTAACCATAATTTAACTTACTTAGTAATACAAGCTTTACGGAATAAATTCATTGTTTATATCTTTATTTCGTTATTGGATCAAGTTTTACAATAAAATGAGACACAGCATGGCCAAACATTAAAACATCCCGTGTCTATATAAATCTTACGGCTGCAAAATTCGCTTCGCGATAACTCCTAAAGAAGCTACTATACAGAGATACATTTTTTTTTACTTCTCAAGGCTTCGAACCGAGGAGGAATCACAAAAAAATATGAACCTCGAAGGAAAAAGAATCTTCCCAAAAGTATTTAAAGACACCTTACACTGGATCGTGCTTAAATCTTATTGATCCAGCGTCCTCGAGATAAGAAATTCATGGGACGTTACTTTGTGAGACGAGAGAAAGAAGTGCTTTTCTTTACCAAACTTTCCCCCTCCCCCATCCCATCATCATCTCAACGTGGATTGAGGCGGTAGGGGGTTTTTTTTCTGAAGATGGGAGAGAGAAGGGGGAAAAGGAAGTTGGGATGGGAGGAGCCGAGAAGACTGGGACAAGAAGCGAAGACTCCTGCAAGGAGAGAGAGAGAGAGAGGAAAGGGTGATGGCAGGGAAAAAAATACACAGAGTGTCGCGTGGCAGTTCTATTGTTGAAGCTCTGGGATGGTTTCTGATGAGCAGACTCGAATCCTAATGGCCCTGAGGGTAGCACAGAGAGGCAAAGGAAAGTCATCTCTTTATATTCCCCTCTCTCTCTCTCTCTTCGTCTTTCTCTTACCATCTGTTTCTCTCCATATTTCTCATTCTTTCTTCATCTCTCTATTTTTCCCTCTCTCTCTCTCTCTCTTCCCACCCTCTTTCTCTCACACCCTCTCTTTTCAACCTTTATCTCTCAACACTTTCTCTCCCTATTTTTTCTTTTTCTCTCCATATTTCTCTCCTTCTTCCTCTCTCTCCCTCTTTCTCTCTTTATCTTCCTCTTTCTCTATTATATGCCTTTTTATATAGATGTGTGTTTATATGTTGTATGTGCGTATGTATATATATATATATGTATATATAATATATATGTAACGCTATCTCTCTTCTTTGTTTAATATGTTTAATTACTTTTGTATTTTCAGATAAACTTTTTCTACATTAACATATATATTATATACCTTATCTCTTTCCAACAGCAGTCATTATTGCATTTCTACCATCTAGGGTTTTCGCAGGTTTTTTCCACCCCCCTTTCACTTCATGGGTGTTTTCCTGCGTAGTTTTTTTTACTGGGTTTGGCCATGCCTGGCTCTACCTGGGCTTTTACCACAAAAATTATATCTTTCTTAGAAGCTTCTCTAATGTGTAATGTGATATTTATTGTTCTGTTCTTGTTGTATTTACTTGACGCACCTTTTATTGCTCTAGTTCTGTTTGTATATAAATTAATTCATGTTATTATTTTGTAATCAATAACGTAGGGTTAAATGGAAGAGGGGACGTTATGGTCTCAATTTCGCCCTGAAAATCAAGTCATCTATCTATCTATCTATTCCTCTTCCCTCTCTCTTCTTCTTTCACACTTTTTCTCTCTCTCTCAATCTTTCTCTCTCTCTGTCTTTTTATTTCTATATTGCTTTATTTCCATCTTTCTTTATTTCCATCTTTCTCTATACTTTTCCTCTCGTTCTCTTTCTCTCTCTTGTAAGAAAGAACTATGTAGTCTCAATTTCGTCCTAAATAAAGTCGTTTGTCTGTCTGTCTGTCTCTGCATATTTTTCTCTCCCTCTTTTTCACTACCTCGCTCTTTATGTTTTTTCTCTCTCATGCCCTCTCTCTCTCTCCATCTCTTTCTTTAACTTCGAAAAGAAAAAGGCCCCAGATAAGGTATCGAGGAAGAAACTACACCCGGAGGAAGTTCGGAACGGCACGAAAAGAATATGAAAGAGATTTGCGTGCGAAAAAAACAGCAAATGAAAGGGGAATTCCGTAGCGCAAGAGCACGGCCGTAGTAAAGCTCCTTCACGAGGTAAAAAGTACCGAGAAAATCTTGGAATCCTTTTATCCCAGAGAGAGAGAGAGCCGAAGACATGAAAGAGGTTAATGGTATTTATCTTTCCTGAATCCTGGTGACGTAGGCAACTCAACACTCATCCTACCTTCACATCTCCACTTCTACTCACCTATCTCGCCCCTTTTGTGACGTCATGAAAAGTTTTTTTTTGTTATATTGCACCGCCGAGATTGAGGGAGAATAAACTCCTTAATGCCTATGTTTCCATATGCCGCGCTTTAGGTTCCTGTTTTCAAATATTAGTACAGCAAGGATATCATACCTAACGCCATCGTGGATTTGGTTTGCTCAAACGTTCTTGCAAACATGCAATCTACGATACCCCAATTCTTGAGGGAGGCCCATGTGCGCCGATATATAAAAGATGCAATCGTTTTAAAGCAAAAATAGATAACTTTGATTTTCAAGTAGATAAATATTGTAATACTACAGGGAATCTTTTAAATATGCACTCACATGATACATCACTAAAACAATGGCTGTTGGCGTGAGAAACATCGAAATATTTTGTTTTTAATATATTATTAATAAAAATTATTTCCTATTACTATTAGTTCAGTAATATAAATCCATTCATTTACTTGACGTCATAAACATTATTTAAATCAAAATAATTCTATTGATCATTCACTTCAGCAAAATTGTAAACATATGTCTTCTTTGCGATGCATAATGAAGAGTTTTCACACGTAAAATACCCTTATCGTTTTCTTTATACATAAACAGCTAAGATATTATTCAATATTCTTAATAGTTCAGGTCAAAGCTATTTAATGGTTTGTTGAAAGCATTATTATTGGTTTTTAACAATATAACATTCAATATAGATATAATGATATAGTATTTAAACGTATTTAAAAGGAAATGCATTTCGATAACTTGTATGTATTACAACCGTTGTGGGAACGTTCTACATCATTTTTATAAATTACGTCAACTTCATTTATTCCAGTGTTTTATGTTATATTTATATCGAAAGAACGCTTAGATATATATATATATACATATATTCAAATAATTTCCAATGTGGAACGAGTATTTTGGAAACGCTCTAATGTAGGACAAAAATACCACTTCATTTTTTGAATTTTCATTCTTCAAATCCTTTTTTCAAGAAGAACTCCCCCTTCAAAATAGCCGTGTCGTGTCTCCAGAGAATAAAAAATCCCGCAAAATGTGTTTATGCATTCCGATCCCATATTCCAGGATTCCCTCGCAAATCCTGGCCATCGTTCTTCGTGCTCCTGCCTCGCGTGTCTCGGCCTTGGCCCTCTGCATCTTTTATTATCATCTTAAACTCTCCAAGGATTACGACGATGGCATCGTTTTTCTTCGAGAATGAATTTTCGAACCGCGAATGCAACCGGGACCTGAGGTATACATGCTCCAAGACGATTCACAATCGCGCTTCATCCCGGATGTATTGAATCCGCGAATTTTGAAGGGAATTCGTAAACGCTGTGACAAGGAGTACGGAAACTGTAAAGTTACGGTTTATAAAGTATACTTAAGAGTGTGCATAGTGCTTTAGATACTGCAACTGTAAGAGAAAGGAATTGATCACAAAGATAAATCACATTACAGATATAAATTGCGGGGGAAACGGTAATTATGTGAGAAAGACATACAGCAAGATAAATAATTTAAAATGTTAAATATAACCTGGTTAAAATAATGTTAAAAGTCAGAATAGTAACAAATTGGGGTTGAAAATAACTACTTTTCCATCCCGTTTTATTTTTCGAACACTTTTACCACGTATTAAGAACTATAACTGTTAAAGTAAAACATAATTTTTACATTTGCATTTAATCCATCAACTTATTTACACAGTATCCAGGGACAGCGACAGTAATTGTCGAAATTTTAAATTATCTAAAAATATCCTAACGATGAATCAGTATGTCCCTTCGAGATCATTCCGCGATAGGACATCATCTTCACTGGCAACATTCGTACGTGCAGTCAAGTCAGCACGGGTTATACTAACAGTTAAATAAAATTCAAACAAAGATGATTTTTTGCGGATCTCGTGGTTTGCATTAGATCGAGACGATGCATAAAAACATTCAGAATTTAGAGATTTAGTAGATGGCGGCTTCGGGAACCAAATTGTTATGCTTTGTTATATTCGCCGAGCTGAAAGCAATTTAAATTTATATTAACTATTATTTTCTGGGATTCAAAATCATTGTGGCTGTTGTATCCTGTTTTTATTATCTGACGTTCTTTAGCAATGAAGCAAAACGCCTATGACCGTGCGTCTTTCATCTACTGAAACGTTGCAGGATGTTGATTAAATTTAATATAAAAATTAATCGTTCAAATATTATTTTCGGTCGTATCAGTCAATTAGAATATCCACTTTAATGGCTCAAATAAACCTTTACTCTTATCTCGTTATTAAAAGTCATAAAAATCTTTTATGTCCTGATCGTTGTAGATCTCTGACAACGGCTAACAATTAAATCGGCATTCAAACGCTACTTAGTAGCTAATGACATGTACACAGATAGCCTGTTTGCAAATAACAGTAAAAAAACACCCTAGAAAGCCCTGTGTATTTTCATTTATGAAGAACCAATCTTCCTGTTGTCAAGGGAGGCAGTCGACTAGCTATGTAGATCCAAGAAACGGAACAAGTTCGCTCCGGATAATTTACATCGTATAATTTTTTTAATCAACTGTTAAGATTGCCGAAATAGAGGTTGCAGTGATGGTACTCCAGGTCAACCGAGGGGCGGCGCATGAGGAGACGGAAACCTCATTACGGCATCACCCTCATCCGCGTCGCTTTCTCACACACACACTCAAAGAACTCCTCTTCCTTTTGAATTCGAAATTCACGAGATTTTCCGTAGTATGCATGTGCGAATCTCTACCTCGGCGACGTTCACAAAGGCCTGCTTTTAAACTCATTCCAGTTCCAAGATTGGAAGGACGCGACGTCGAAAAAGCAATCGCTTTCGAATGAGGCACGAATTTTATTTTTCTTATTACTCGACCGACCGAGTTAAAAGTACGTTCTTTCCGCGACACACGCGAATTCTTTTACTTTACAACGTGGGAGCGCATTTTTTTTTGCGAAAATAAAATTAACGATAATACCGTTTAATATTATTTTTGCATGTCGAACGCGTTCCCGAAACGAAATACGTACTCCGTCATGCCGGAGAATACAAAAATAAATCGGATCGAGAAATTTTGAACGCGAAAAAGAAAGCAATCTCTCGGTTGTTTTTTCGACGAAAAAAAATGTAGATTTACAAACCCTTTGAAGTCCGCTTTCGCGTGAGCGATACATTCCGCACAAAAAAAAAAAGAACTCGACGTTCGATCTCTTACTCCCTCTTCTAAACCCATCCCGCTCGCCTCAACGCGTCCCACGAAAAAGAAAATTCACCATAAACCTCGCTCCGCCGAATTTTTGCCATGGCGACCGGGCTATTTATTTATTTATTTTCCTAAACAAAGGCACCGGAAGCGACGTGTTGCTCGGTTTCGCTCATTAGCGTGCGTGCCTTCGTGCGTGCGCGCGAAAGATAAAGAGAGAAAGTGCGTGTGCGAAACCGAAATAACCCTCTTGAGGGACATTTCCTTCGAGTAAATTATGAGACTCGACGAGTCTAACCATGTTGCACGCCATTACGCGCCCCACATAGCTTAAGGCGTTGTAATTAGCGACAAAAAAAAAGAAACGCCGTCTTTTATTTTTTTTTGGGAGGAAAAAAATCCGTCTCTCTCTCTCTCATGCGGCGGTGGGCGCCATTACGACTGGGCAGATGCGACGTTGTTTGTTGCTCGGTTCGTTTCGCTTTTGCTTTTTTATTTTTTTGGAGAGAAAGGATCGCGGGCGTGACGCAACCGTGACGTAATCATCGTCTGGGGAAAATGCTAAACCCTCCACACGGCGAGGATTTTGAACCACTTTTTCACGTCTCGGGGTCAGGGAGGATGCGTAATTTTTCATGTCGAGAAAAGAGAAGGAATAAAGAGAGAGAAGCGAAGAGAGAGAGAGAGAGAAAACAGTGGGCGAGGAAGAGAAATAGTTTCCTTCTTCCTGTAAATCTCGGTTCTCGCGATCCGTGTTATATAGGAGATGATGATGAATAACTCTGAACCATAAACATTAGCATAAATAAACATCCTATTGTCTCTTTCTTATTTATGAGCCTCTTTGACACGAAAGTACTCCTTTAAAATTCCTTCGAAATGTTCTTTCCGGATCATTACGAGTATTTTGGCAAGCTATTTGGGTATTTACGTATTTGCGGACGGTTGCTTTCGTCAGAATCCCGATGGTTATTCTTACTGATTTTTTCGCATTTTTATAATCCTTCAGAGATGAGAATAAATTTAATTCTGTTAATGTTGTTCGTTAATGCTATGACAAGAAACACTAAATCTTCTTTCATCTATTTAAAGCATTTTAAATTTTAGCTAATAACCTTTAAATTAGCGATTACGATGTTTGATACATAAGACATAATATTCGTTTATACTTTTCATGTATATTGCTAATTGTCGCAGTTTAGTGATGAAAAGGAATACTTCATTACAGCTAAATGATTCGTATAAATGAAACGTTACATAAAGCATCAACTTCTGAGTAGCTATTTAACTTTCATGGGACAATATCAATAAAGGTAAAGTTTCGAGATTGCGCTTTGTACGTAATACATCACCAACTGCAAAAATCATTTTCTGCGAAAGATATAATAATAATCATTCAAAAATACCATCCTCAATAGATTCCCTTACAGTAGTACAGCAAGTATTCATCTAAGCTAACAGCAAATTAAAAAAAAAAAGACCAAAGATCTTTCATAACGCGTTATTCAACGTAACAAAATTCGGAACGGCTCTCCATTTTTCCTCCCATGATTTGACCCGCAGCTGCTTCTCGAGAGACGAAGAGAGTTCTTCACAAAACGCGAGTCGTTTATCTTCCCACCCTCCTCCTCTCATCCGCTTCACCCCGTCTCTCCTCTCTCCCATTTCACCTCCTGCTTCCTCATCCCTTCTCCTATCCTTCCCTTTACATCCCTTTCCCTCAACTGTTTCCATCAACCCTAAAGCGCCAAAAATCCTCTTCCGGCCACCTGACTCCCTCTTTCTCCACGCTGCACCAAACACGTTCCCGCGGAATAAATACATAAAAAAATACATAAAAACAAGCGCGTTATTAATGTCGCGGGATATTGGACCCGACCCGCTACTCCGCCCTTCGCCGCCTCTCTCTTGCTTTCTCATTGACTAACCTCCTTTACTTTTTTTTTTATCCTTGCGTTTTTCTCTTTCCTCGACGCCACGAAAGTTTACTGTTTACTGATTTATCGCATGCATGTTATTCGGTCGTTGTTTCGTCATCAATTTCGCGGGTGAGGTCATTATTGAACTATGAATTTCACGCGGTATTAGCGACAAGACTTTTATGGAGTCGATTCGTGTCGTATGTTAAGACAAAAACGCTGGTGCAAAAAAAGTCGAATTTTTCCTATTTCCCTGCGTGTGGTTTGTGCATACCTGAACAATACGGGACAGATTACTTATGAGGATGATGATGATACATACATTACTTATAGTATATTGGTGCATAGGGAAATGATATTGTACAGAGTCAACAAAAATTTCATCGTCAATGCCGCAGTGTTTAACCAGAAAATTTTCAACAAGTGATTAACCTTTGGATCACTTCGTCTGCCTTTGTAAGATATTACCTTCAAAATCGATTTAAATATTGATTTCATCAATTACATTTCAATTAATGTAAAGACGTAAAGGTGATTTGTGAATATTTGAAGATGATGTAATAAATAAACGTCTCAGAGATGTTTAAATGATCTGTGCAAATGTTAAATATGGATACCTTTGTTTTTAAAGAAAAAGAATCATTTTTAGATTATGTTGCTAGCCTTAAAAATAAATAGTATCCTCTACGAATAATTTTCAATATATCTCGAGAATTCATTTTTCATTTCCCGGCAGCTACTGCGACACGGTACGGCAGAAAATATGAACCCTTTATAAAAAAAATAGTAAGCTCGGATTCCGTACCTATCGAGAATATATTTATAGCCGAAGGAAGAGAGCAAAAACAACCTCCCTTTCGAATCACCTAGTATATGAAGGAAAATACACTTTCGGGAGCGGCTCCAAATAAAAAACAGAGAAGAAAATCAACTATACGACTTTCACACAGCCGTAAACTAAGTTCAAAATTGCGTGGTCGGAAATTTTTTTTTTACATCTCGTTTATGGCACTGCAATACGTGCGTCCGGGAATCGCATCTCCTTGCCAACAAGACAAGTAGTATATAATACACTGTTTGAATAAATAAATAAACAAAAAAAGGTTGTTAGGGAATTTTATAATGAAAACATAGAGCGTTATTTTAATTCCATTCTATCGTTAATTACTCAGTTTTCGGACGATAATTTAAGCGTTTATATTCAGATCAATCTCGCCACAGAACACCAAGATATGGGTATAATTTTAAATAACAATTAACATGACAAGGGAAAATATCGTCCTACTAAAATAACTTTAATTCTTCTAAGTCAACTATCGCAACAAATATCTCCACAATATCTTTCAAGATAGCTAGATAGTAGAAATACTTAGTTCGGAATAAGGTTTAAAAAAAAAAAAAGATGGAAAAACTTCAGCGGGAATTTACGTAAATATTCCCCAGTATCCTTTGGAGCGGAATCCGGAGAAGTTTAACGATATAAGGAAGCCGGAAAGAGAAAAAATAAAGAACCAAGCCAGCGAAGTTAGCATAAAACGGAACGGAAGAAGCAGAAGCTCCCCCCCCCCCCCCCCTCAACGGAGGCGAGATAAGGGAGAAGAGGATGTATTTAATCTATATATTCTCACTCTCCATTCTACTTCTTTATCTCTATTCCAATACCCGACTGCCGTTATCGGTACCACTTCCTAAGCGCAAAACTAATTTACACTCACTTGTCGGGACAAACCTATCCCGCTCCAACTCCTCCCTTCTCACACAAGGGCTGCAATTCTACGCGAGAGAGACAGACAAACGACCTGATTAGGGCGAAATTGAGACTATATAGTCCCTTCTTTAACCCTGCGTCAACAATTACAATTGAGAATAAAATAGTAATAATAATTTCACAGAAAAGAACCATAAAATAAAATAAATAGAAAAACATACGAGCAAAATACCAAATTACAAGGGGAATCGAAAGGGCAGAGGAATGAGAGGAGAAGTAGAGGAGGACAGAGGGAGAGAGAGAGGAGAGAAAGGGAAGGAGAGAGAAAGAGGAAGGAATAAGAGAGAGATAGGGAGGGTGGTGAGTAGATGGAAGGGAGAGAGGGAAAAAGGATAGAGAAACATAAGGAGAGAGGGAGGAGAGAGAAAGAGAGATTGAAAATTAAGGAGAGAGAGAGTGAGAAGAGAGGGAGTGAGGAAGAGAGGGAGGTGGGATGAAAGGTAAAGAAGAGAGAGAAGGGAAGTAGATTAGATTAGATGTGGTGTTTATTTGGGGCGAGATTGAGACTAGGAAGCCCCATATTCCACCTAACCCCTATATAATATTATATACTAGAAATAATAATAATATAGTAATATTAATACAATACTGCAAAAAGATATAGCTTTGCGGGAAAAATAAGGACTGTCTCATCCATATAAATAAAACCCACTTCAGGAAAACACCCACGTAGAAGGAGAGAGTGAATGGAAGAGGGAGGAAGAGAGGAAGGGAGGAAGGAAGAGAGGGAGGAAGAGGAAGGGAGAGAGGGAGGGAGAGAGGGAGGAAGAGAGGGAGGAAGAGAGGGAGGAAGAGAGGGAGGAAGAGAGGGAGGAAGAGAGGGAGGAAGAGAGGGAGGAAGAGAGGGAGGAAGAGAGGGAGGAAGAGAGGAAGGGAGGAAGGAAGAGAGGGAGGAAGAGAGGGAGGATAGAGGAGAGATATGAGGGGAGGAGATGGAGGGAGGAGTAAGGGAAGGGGGATAATAGGGGAGTGGAAGGCTTAGCAAGGGGAGGGATTGAAAGTGTGGGAAAAGATAGGGAGGGGAGAGAGCGAACAGGGAATAGCCATGGAAGAGGGGTGCATGGAGAAAAGGGTTAAAGTGGGGGGCAAGGAGAATTGAAAATAAAATAATCCGAGGTGCTCAGGAAGCACAGGAGGGGAGTTAACGTAGACGTGAGTTTAAACCGATAAGTTAAATGGGGCGTCGCGATGTTATCAAGGAGGTTTTAATGGGATGTGAATTGAAGGGGGACGCTGCCTCGGATCCCCCAATGCCCGTTCTCCCTCAATTCCGCAGCGTGCATTCGACAGAGCGATAAGTGCACGTTATTCCATCGGAAGCGCTACAGAGATGGGGAGAGGGATGATGTCTTAGGATGTTCGATAAAATGTTTCGATTTTAAAAGCCGAAACGGATCTCGTCTCCCGGAAGCTCGAGAGGGAATCCAAATTGGAATCAGGGAATTTTTTATTCTATGGATGCTTTATAACTGGTTATGTGAGGTCGCTGAATGAGATACGTTTCGAGATGAATATTTTATACAGCAAAAAAGAATTTTATGTTGAGGCTGATGAATGATGTTTCTTTTATTGTCTGGATTTTGATTTATGTTCTCGAATCGTTAGTCGCCGAGGATAATAAAAAGGCAATCAGGAAGATTAAATAAGAAGTAATATTCTAATCAACATTGGTTGGTATTTTTAAGCTATTCATTTTATCTTGATTTTTAAATTTCTTTCATAGACTGAAAAATTAAGATTCTCCATTATCCATAAAAACGGTGAGACGTCATCAGTGGTACAGTAGGTTCTAACAAATTCACTAATAAACAACCACTGTTGACGCATGTTTTTAGCCGATACTCGCATATGGTTTTCCTCATCTTTCTGTGGATTAGAGAACCATAGATTTACTTTTTGATTTAAGATATGAGGAAAGCTAGGTAATCACATCTCGATTCATATATATATATATATGGATAGTTTAAGTGGTAGATACAAAGTAATCTTTACAACGAAGATAGTTAATGCTCGAGAGAGAGAATGAGAAGACGGTGCTAGACAGTAAACAAAAGGAGACGTTTTACGTGACACTGAAGTATCTCCGAGCATTACACGTAACGCAGGTAGTAGAATTGGATATAAAAAAATCTTTGGATTTATGGGTGGATTTGGACGGAATTTCGAATGAAATTGAGCGATGAGGAAGCACGTGTGAGAGATTTGGGAGGTTAGAGAAAGTTTTGAGAGATATTGGCAGCCTACGTGAGTTTATGATAAAGGATGTGATTTCGGAGATAAATTACATAGGCGGGGGAATTGTTTTTCGTCTTCATATAGCTTGAGATGAGGTCATTGGATGTGGAGTTAGTTTGAAGTTTTGATGGAGTTGATGGTTTTTTATGGTAGAGATATAAATTTTTAAGTGATGTTAATTGGACGATTTAGCTTAAATGAATTTTATTATATATATATATATATTTGTTTATTTATTTATTTGTGCGTAATTAGCCGGAATTGCAAGGAAAATGGATGGAAGTATGCCATTCCAATTTTATTTCCTAATTTGTAATTGAAGTAATTGAAAAATAAGCTGAAGTATATTTAATGCAACAGAAATTTTTAACTAATGATAAGTAGTCGACATACGCGGCGTTGCCAGGGATATTATGGATAAATGCTTTTATTTAATTTAATTCAATTTAACCGAATGTCTTAATCCGTCTACTTGAAGTCGGTTTATTTCTCTGTTCTGAATTTCCTGCTCCTCTATTATTTAAAAGTTTGGTTTCTTTTGACTTAAAAGTGGTCATTTTATTTGAGGCATAATGCCTATTGATTTCTTCGGTCTCTAGGGTGTTAAAAACTTTTGACCACTTTATGACATGAATCTTCCTATTTTAGCTACTTAAAATCGAACTAGATCCCTTTGAATAGAATTCAAATATACGTATTTCTCTTCTTTTGGATATAAAAGAACGTCATGTCAAGTTTGGTCATTGTAGCCCTTCCCGTCTTCGAGTTTTACAGATTGACAAACAGACAGCCAAGCTTTCCAAAATATATAATTGATTTACAAATTACTGCATTGAGGCCAAAATATTTGTTAAAATTCAAATCGAATCGATGCAGAAAACAACGAGTCAGAGAGGTAACATAATATCATACAGAGCTAGCACAGCCGCAGTTTGATAGACGGCGCCATAACGTACATGGTCACGAATAATGAAATCGGAGGTAGTGCTGCAGAATTGCTTAGAAAAGATCGCATGTTATGATTAAGAGAATGAAATAAATTGGACGTTTGAGGAAGTAATTACGTGAAGTCCAAATGAGTCCGAAAGGACGTAATAGAAATATCCAAACTTGGAACTATTTTAGAAGGAGAGGATCGGAAAGAGGGGTATTTTTCAGATGAAAGGAATTCGGTGGGGGAAAAAAAATGGAAAAATATGTTTTTTTTGTCCAGACTATCGACAAGCCATTTCGACGTCTCCCCCCCCGCCATTCAAATTGAACCTCAACTTACTCCGCAGCAAAAAAAAAACTCCTGTTTCAAACCGATCGAACAAAAAAAAATCGACCCTATTCCTCATATATTACCGGCATTCACACTTCAACGACCTCCTTCTTACTCGGAGAGAGAGAAAAAGGAGAACGTCCCCGAACTACATTTCGCTGCATATATTGATTTCAGTGGGAACCGACCCGGTTTTCCCTTGGAATTCAAGTGCCCCAAGGCAAAGAGGAGAGAGAGAGAGAGGAAGAAGAAGAGAGAGGAGCGTGATAAGGAAAGGGAGAGGTGGAAAAAATGGAAAGAGGACAGATAACGGGAGACGGGAAAAGGGGAGAGCAGGGAGAGTTGGGGAGAAGAAATACAGGGCCAGAGAGAGATAGAGAGGGGGAATCAGACAGATAAACGATTTTATTCGGGAGATATTGAGACTACGCAGTCCCATTTTATCCTTAAGAGAGAGAGAGAGGGGGGAAGAGAAAGAGGAGGGGAAATGAGAAATAGGGGGAAGTGAAGAGAAGGGAGTAAGAGGGGGGGGAGGAGATAGTGGGTAGAAAAAGAAGGGGTAGAAAGGGGCGGGGTAGAATGTGAAGGGAAGAAATGGATAGAAAAAGAGGAGGAGGAGGGAGAGAAGGGATGAGATAGAGGAGGTAGCGATGAGGGGAAGAGAGAGGGGGTAGAATGATACGGGGTAGAAATAGATGGGGTAAAAGGAAAAGGAGAGAAAGGGGTAGAAAGATATGAATAGAAAGAAATAGGGAGAGATAGAGGAAAGGAAGGAGAGAAACGGATTGTTGCAGATGGGAGAAAGAAAGGTAGGGAGACGGTAAGAGTGAGAGAGAGATATAGATAAATTGGGAGAAAATATAAAGATGGAGAAGAGAGGAGAAAAAGAGGAGTGGAAGATGAGGTGAGTGATAGAGATGGAAAAAGGGAATGGAGAAAAGGGAAGAAAGAAAAAGGATAGAGAGAGAGTGGTAGAATTTAAAAAATCTGATGTGGCCAACACATGACTTTCTCCATATTTGGGGTATAGATATTTAAATTATTATGAATAGCATTATAAGGCAAAATTATTATTTCGTATCGTAAAAGAATACAGTCTTGCTTATTGCTGTAAATTAGGTATATTTTGAATATGTTTATAGAATTCACCGCTACATGGTGGCGGCGCTGTATTCTGGAAATTAAGAAAAAGTTAAATATCTCCGAAATGGATGGTTCTACGAAAATTTGTTTCAAACAAAACTTGGAAGAAATATTATTCTCTACAACTTTGGTCCTCAGGAAGATTACCAATGACGAGGTTTTTAAGGAGACATTTGACGGAAACCGAAAAAACCGATTATTTATAAATAATTCCTAAACAAGAACTGCTATGGAAAATTGTTTGAAATAAAAGATGTCGGAAATTATATTTTCTACATTCTTGTAAAGCTCAACGTATACAATAATGTCGTACTATCGGAGAAATATCGCAAAAACCGAATCCGGTTTCGAATAAACCTCGACTTCCGGTTAACCGGTAATATCCAAAAACTAATCAATTCTTTGTGCTCATGCATATATGAAATTTGGTATTAATATGACAAGTACTTTTTGAGTTACAGCACCTACAATCACATACATCCACACACACATCATTCCGAAAATAGTCTAAACGTGTTCTAGGGACCTCAAAACGTGTATTTCCGTTGAAATTTCGAAGCCGATTTTTTTTCGTGATCACAATACTTTCCCATTACTACGTATGGAGAAAGTGAAAAAAAAAGCCACCTTACCAATCCTCTTCCCCCCACCAACCCAACTCCAGTTCCTTTTCCTTCTTACTCTCCCCCCGCTCCAAAAAGCCGTTATCCCCTTTAAAGGAGTCCGCAGATATTCGGAAATCCTCAGATGAATGGGATTATTCCGTCAAAATCTTATGGGCAAGAGGGGGATCTCGAGCAGGAATAGGAAAGTGGAGAGGGAGAAAAATAATGGCGGCGGTTTCGGAAGGTTGAGGGCGCACCTCTCATTTCATCTCCTCCGTTTCGCCCCAAAAAAAATATCCATTCTCGCTTCGCCAGAGATCTCTCATTCTCTCTCCTTCTCTATCTCTCTTTCTTCCACCTTGTCCGGGTAAAGAGAGATAACTTCCATCCCTTCTTATCTCCCCGTCCGATCCCAATGCCCCTCTTCAACCCAATATTTCATCTTTCCAATTCCTGCATTTTTTCTTCTTCCTTTAACATCTTCGGGTTTTTTTTTTAAAAAAAAAGAACCCTCTTTCTGGAGAGTGTGAGCAAAAAAAGGTTCAATTTATATGTTTTTTTATTCGCCGCGTTTTGAATTTTTTTTAAATATGGAGGAGGTTCGGTAAACCGCGCGCAGGGTTATAAGGGTTAAATATTGCTTTATTTCAATATGGATGACTTTTACCGGCGAAAGGAAGAACTCCGTCTATCGTTCAGTTGGAAATTTAGAGTGGAGGAGGTGGGGAGAAATATCTACAACGGCTTTCGTACTTTTGGAATTTATTTCTTTTTTTGGACTATTTTCTCCAGTTTCGCGGGGGTGTTTTATGATGTTTGCTTCGATAGTCTCGTATCAAACTTACGTAACGCTGTAAATTTTTCATTTTTTTCTCTCAGACTGATTACCCGCTTCGATAAGATTCATTCGTAGAAAAAAATTCTAAAGTAATTCCATATACTTATACTACAAGTATTTATTGGAAGTGGATTTTTTTATTTGTGCGCAAATTTTTTGCTTTCAAAATCACAAATATCTCATTAAAAATACAGAATTTCAGTCAACTTAATAAGTATTTGAGGTTAAATAAGTGAACTAAAAATGTACTCATCGCCCTGACTGCAAGTAGCGGTTATATATGCAACATTTTATTTACATTTACAGAATTTATATAAATTTGCAAGTGCATTAGTGTATTTTTCGTCGGCGTATAAACGGCTGCGTGGAGCTTCAAAGAAAATTATCTGAGCAACAAAGTTAAAGCTAGATTATTCGTTTTCGAAATTCATTATTTCGATAATAATAAACAAAATAACTCGACTGATAGAATATTTTAATTCCAAAACATGTTATATAACCACAAAATACCCATATAAAAACCACTCAATAGACGTCATATCTTCCCAGATAAATCGAAATTTCGAGTAATGGCAGACGTTCAAATTTGTTTTAACAACGGAGGAAACTGAATATCCGCACGAAAATGAATCACGCCAGAGATATTGTACGGAGTAGAATAGAAGGGAGTTTGAATCAGACCCCGATCCTCGCGAAGACAAAACACTTTCGATAATCCATTCACACGTTCCTACTCCGCGATTATTCTCCATGCCGAGCCCCCGACTAGACGCTTCATCGATTTTCTTTCAGAGAGAGAAAAAAACGAGAGAATAAGACACTCCAGTAACCGAGACGCGGCTTCCCCTAGCAACCTCATTGTCTCGAATGAGATTCCGAACCCTAACATCGACAATAGCTGCGAACTCTACTGTTATCAGACCCACGGAGTTCGCTACTGTCGCGGCGTGCTTCGAGGATAATGCGTTCAAAGGCGAGAACTTCGACGTTATGCTCGTCTCATCTCCTTTGATGTCGACGAATACATATTCATATCGATTCTTCGACTCAAAAGCCGACGACGTTATAAAGACCACCTACGTAGGCAGCCACGAGGTTATACGTAATACATATATATATATATATATATATATATATATATATATATATATATATATAAAGGCGATGCTGGAATTAAAGAAAGGAAAAGCTACAGGCAGCGATGGAATACCGGCAGAGGTACTTAAAGTCATGGGATCGGAAGGACTAAAAGTCATTACGAAACTAATTAACAAGATTTACGATTCGGGAGAGTGGTCGCAGGATTTCTTAGATGTAACAATGATCCCTCTAAAGAGGAAACCAAAGGCAATGCAGTGTAAAGACTACAGAACGATAAGCCTACTGTCGCACACTTCGAAGATCATCACGAGGATTCTTAATAAAAGACTAAAGAAAAAGGCCGCGGAAATGCTACGGGAAGATCAATTCGGCTTCAGAAAAGGACGAGGAGCCAGAGATGCTATCGGTGCACAGTGGGACAGAATCCGAAAAAGCTGGCCAAAACCCATTTTTTCGAAAGTAAGATTGAGGTCTGGTAATGTGTTATTTATGCAGTAAATACATTGGAGTATCATGTAAAGCCCCCATATTTTTCCTGCGGTGGATCTGCTCAAAATGTGATACCGTTCACCCCCGACGAGGCCTTGTCGCTCATTATAGAAGGGAAGTTAAGTAAACAGCAGTATCTACTGATGAGGCAGGGTTCAATGCAGCGAAATGCACTTTTATATCCCTCCTACATTAAGGTGGCGAAGGCTAAGCAGCGATGCTATCCTGCAGACATTTTTTTCACCATCATGGAAACTCTGGCAGAAGTAACGTTTCAGTCCATCCTCAATAAATAAGGTGTTGTGCCGGAAACCCCCCATACAGCTACGCCACTGGATAGGAGTATCCACTGAGCCTCAAAACCATCACAAATGAACTCAGCGTCCCCGAAAACCCCCAAATACCCAAATTCAAGTCGATCAGGCGTTAGCTGTAGTTATGGCCAGCTTTTTCGGATTCTGTCCCACTGTACGATGTAGTGAGAATCATATCAGAAGGGCAATAGAGTACAGCCAAAATTGCTGCGTATGTTTCGTCGACTGGGAGAAGGCCTTTGATAGAGTAAATTGGGTACTGCTGATGAGGATATTAAAGGATATAGGTGTAGACTGGAAAGACAGGAGACTGATCAGGAATCTATATGTCAATCAAGTTGTAAAGGTCAGGTTGGAGAATGCGGACACCAGCGGAGTACATATCGGTAGAGGAGTAAGACAGGGCTGTTGTCTATCGCCGATTCTATTCAATATATATATGGAGAAAGGCTAATGCAGGAAGCGTTAAGAAGGCACGGGAGATTTCAAAATCGGAGGAAGGATTATAAGAACAGTGAAATACGCGGATGATCAAGTACTTCTAACAATAAAGGGAAAGGAACTCCAGAAAATGATAAATATACTAGTGATAACAGGTAGAAAACACGGTATAACAATAAATACAGAAAAATCCAAGGTTATGCGAATATCAAGTAAAGAAGTAGAAAATTTGAATTTAAGTATTGGAGGAAAGCCATTAAAAAAGTTTCAGATTATAAATACCTTGGAAGTATCATAACGAGAGAATCAAAATGTACCGATGAAATCAGGACTAGAATAACAGAAGCAAAAGCCGCTTTTAGAAGAAAGAAACTCCTACTAACGGGAAATATAAAGCAGGAAATCCGCAAGAGGTTGATAAAATGCTATTTTTGGAGTATAGATTTGTATGGGGCAGAAACGGACGCTAAGTAAAAATGATATATAATACTTGGAAAGCTTCGAAATGTGGACATAGAGAAGAATGTTGAAGACAAAATGGACAGATAGGGTGAAAAATGAGGAAGTACTACGAAGAATACGAGTGAAGCGAGCGATTATACAGACTATCAGAAAGAGGAAGGCGAACTGGATTGGGCATTACCTGAGGAGAGAGTGCATGATTAAAGAAGTGCTAGAAGGAAAACTGGATGGAAAAAGAGAAAGAGGTAGGAAAATGTTTCAGCTGGTAGACGACTTGAAAGGGAAAGAGAACTATCAAGACATGAAGAAAACTGCGGAAAATAGGAGAATATGGAGAACCAAGTTTAACCATGAATAATCACGGACCTGTCAACGGACAGACTACCTATGATGATACATATATATATATATATATATATATATAATTAGAAGCTTATTATATAATTAGAAGCTTTCGGGCTGACGTCCTTCCTCAGCGACGGGAATATATATATATATATATATACTCCCGTCGCTGAGGAAGGACGTCAGCCCGAAAGCTTCTAATTTGTGTTGTTTTTCGTGTTTTTGTGTTTTTCATGTCTTCAGCACCCCCAGCGGCTCTACAATTTAGGTGTCCACTGGGCTCCCTCCAACACCTTGTTGCCACCTTTATTATTATTGTCCACAGACAACACATCAGTAACCTGTACTGTCCATTATATTCGAGTTATAAGGTGACCTCCATAATTCATGACTTGGACCGCTTGTGTATTCAATGTCTGAAGGATACGTCCCAGTGAAGACCCGGAAATGTCACGCATGGCTCCCATGCATAGAGGCCGTAATTAAAATGTCGGCGGCGGCTCATCCGATGTCGGTTCATTTCCCTAATTGCGTATTGCGGGGAATGTGAAAGAATGTAGGGCGGCCTTCCGACGGAAGGGACATTACAGCCCGCTAAGTCTCGGAGCGTTTCGCGGGAGTAAAGGATAATGGGCGAGACACTCCCTTATTTTTCTCTTGCCTAAGGGCGATGCCCACATATATGATATGCGTCAGTTGTCTTGGAAAGAGAAAGTAAAATTTTCATCCAACTTCATGGGTGAAGTTTCTATGCTAAGAGCTCTGACCCTTAAGGGGTCCAACCCGTCCGAGGGCTCTCTTCTTTGGTTTATTATATTCAAATTGATTTTAATTGAGTTTAATATACGTGAAACATAAAATATTTCGTTACCTGATTTACAACAAAGAAAAAGGAGTAATATATAATTAATTACGATCACAGAATAAGCTAAAATTTTCTTTAATTATAAAGAATAAATACAACATACTACTACGTATGGAGAAATTTTAAAAAATGTAAAAGATTGATGATCTCATTTATCGAAGCGTAAATAAGTGAAAATAATATATTCTGCGTCATCTGTTGCAACTTAACCCAGCTTTTTAAAGAGGAAGAATCGAATAGGTCGAATAGTAATAATGAAAGAATGTATTGATGTAGTAAACTACGACATTAATTCCTATTTCTACGCTAAAAAAAATCATAACGTGGTAGAGGCGTAGCTAGGTTCCTGAGATAAATTTTGTTCATGGCCGTCACATGTTCTATCTCTCGCCTCCTAAAGAGCGAGATGTTCAGGGGAGAGCTGCGCCACTGCTTGTGGGTTGAATTGGTTCCAAATGTGCTAACCAGACCCAAAATTATAATCGCCGAGTATAGTTTCAACACTCGGCTTTTTCGTGCAAAGGGAATGAACCTATACATTTCATATGTTTCTCCTTAGCCCTCAAATTCTCCTCTCGTAAAATGCGATATTCCTTTCTTCTCCTATAGTCTGTTCACTTTCTCAAGTCTCTTGACCTTCATAGAGCAGGTAGCCAATCACGAACGTTTCCCCTTCCATCGTCCCTCACAACTTTCGCGCGGGAGGACATATACCCAATCACGAACAGCAACAGCAAGGAAAAGGCGGTAGAAATGGCAACGCAGACCGATGGGAACGCTTCGAGAGCAAGAGTAACACTGAGTTCCCCCCACTACCTTCCCAAACGAACCGTCTCCTATTGGCTGCGGCTAAGTCTTCAAGGTCAAGAGACTTAAGAGAGCGAACAGACTATAACTGCCGTTTCCTGTTCCCAAACTCACCATACCCCACCGGGATTTTTCTTAAATCCGCCTGTACTGAAAATCCCTCTCCTATCCCATTCCCTTCCTCCAATCCCTCCCTCTGTCATCGACCATAACCATTAGTGGGTTAATCGGCGTATTTACTTTGTAATATAAACAATCCCATTACTTAGGTAAACCAGCGTCCCAACCACTATTCCCCTAAATACCCTTCTCATTTCCTTAAAGACAAATCCCTTCTGCCTCTCCTGCAAGCACAGCTTTACCTCTTTCTCCCCTTCTAGAGGCTTATAAATAAGATTTCTTAAAATCCTAAAAGATCAGTTGATGCTGGATTGCTGAGTGAAGCCGTCTGTGTTTTTTTAAACAAATCAATGGGCCATGTGTTTTTCATTTTCGTCGCCATTTCGTTTGATAATTTTATATTTTTATAAAAATTAAATAATTAATACGCCGTGCATATTAAAAATTGCCAATATGGTTCGTTGTCTAATTGTGTTATCGCTAAAAGCTAAAATTCACTCCTGCAATCCCTTGGTGCAAGTGATAAACCCAAAAAAGGTAATAACAAATATATCAAGATTCCAAAATTCAAAATTATCGACGATTATAAAAAATTATGTAAAACTGGCATCCGTGTTTGAGGTAAGAAAAATAGAGCCGTAACGAAAGCGTCTGCGAACTGCAACGCAGCAGGATTTAGACGACGTACTATACTCGCATGGTCCAATTTGTGGCTTAGATTTTAAATACATCCTTATAAATTCTTACGTACCAATATTTTATAAGGTATAATTTTGATGGGCCGAATAACATCTTTTCTATTATTAGTGGGCCACGGATAAAAAGTTTCAAAACCCCTGAGTAAGACGACGTCTGACGAAACTCCGCCAAAAACTCTGAGTTATTTCCCAAGAAATCCAATTTACGAACACATATTTTTCACTTTTTAACATTTTATTTTTCTAAAGTTGGGCTCAAATTCGGAAGGTATATTTTCGACGTCAAAAATGTTTGCTTGCGATCTAAATCTTCTAAAAACGTTCGTGAATCTGAATATTATTGCTGGAAACATGGAGTATTTTTTAAATTTTCCTCGTTTATCTTGAACTAACGTTAAAATTATTGTCAATCCTCGGCTGTTTCATGGTTTCACTCATCACTTCTTATGGGCGTGAGGCTCGCTGCATTAAAAACTGGCCGGAGAAAATTCGTTCCTCTGCTTATAAAAAAGAACAAAAATACAACGAAAAAATGGATCCGAGACGAAAGAGTTCGGCCCGCCAGCTAAACATTCGAAAAATGCTCGCTGAAAAAAATTAGATCAACAATAATTACACGGGCGATGATAAATTTGAAATAAACAAAATAACTCTTCCATTTTTTTCTCATTTATTACGAATTAAATATTTTTTCCTTTCGTTCGGAAAATTTGCGATTCCCTTCCTAAATAAATTTGGTGTTTGGTTTTTTTCTTCCTCCCCTTTTCGCAATTCGTGAGAGTGTTTGTTTCATTTTATTTATTTTTTTAAGTGCGCGAGAGAGCAATTTCATAAAAAAAAGCTTCCTTTCGAAAGTAAAGCTCGTTAACTAAAATAAATAGGGCTTTTTCGACCTCTCCGGAGGAAAAGAAAGTAAATTGCCCATCGAGAAATTAACAGTCTATAAAGCCAGCTCGAGTTAATTACGAAGGGGTTTCCGTGAGGGGTGCACGAATTTCTACGGCACGCTCGAAATTAAAAAAAGGGTTCGCTCAATTCTGAATATACAGTGAATCCTAAAAGGCTATTATGAATTGTAAATAGAGACGTAGCCTACTCCAATGAAAAAAAACGCCATCGCTCGTTTTGCACAGCAAATACGACTGCTCGCATGATATACTTTTTCTATTTTCGCCTTATTTTTCACATTAAATTTTTTCCGTGGTATCTCTTAATCGAACTGTCGCATTAGCCTTTGAGCGTTAATGGAAGTTTGTAATTATACATGTATTCCATAAAATCACAAAGCTATAGATCAGGCGACGGACCAACGGTGGTCGGCAAAACGTTCGATAAGGGCCTCAATGAAGGGTCGATCCTACATAATTTGAGACGCAAAATCCGAACTAAATTGTTCCCAAGTCGATCAAAATCAACTAATGGGATTTAAAGGCTATTAAATTGCACCTTTCCGATTTTATGTACATCCTTATAAATTCTTACTAATAATATTTTATGAGGTAGAATTTTGATGGACCGACTAACGTATTGTCTGTTATTATTATTATTGGGCCGCGAAAGAAAGTTTGAAAAACCCTACTATAGATAATGTATTCTTTCAAAAATCCTCCAACGTCGAAAGACAGCCAAAGAATTATCAGCTTAAAAGTGGTTCTACACTAATTTTTTAAAAATTTAATCGTTAAACGTCAGTTCCACAAAGTAACGGATGAAGGAGGGAAAGAAATTTATTCCGATTTTAGAAATTAACGAACCACTTCATTTATAATTAGTAAATGTGATATTTTTTAGATTTACGAATAAGACCAGAATGAAAAATGCTATTTATAAATATGTGCTAATTTCATTCTTCCGTCGAAAAGTTACTTCGAATTCTACAAAGGCGCGCAATTATTCCATCGTATTAATTTCGACTGCGACAAAAAATAAGTCTCAAACTCTTAATTCCGCTCGAAAATAACGAATACTACATTATGTCACGAATAATGAGAATTATCATCCATTCCGCTAACTATCGAAACCCCTCTCCTGGAAAAACAAATTGGATCTACCATGTGATCCTCATACTAATGGGTGGCGCGGTAATTTACATGCGCCCTCCTAAGTTTTTAACCCCTCTTATAATGCATTTCATGTGGGAAAATTTATGATCGCGAACCCTTGCAACTTTCTAGGGACGGAATAAGTGGTGATCAATAACTTGGTAATTAAATTAAAAAAATCACGTTTTACTGGAACCTGAAATAAGGACTGGCGCTTACAGCAGAAAATATTTGTAACTAATACAATTCAATGTAATTAAAGATCTCTCTCTATAATACATATGTGTACGTATGTATTTATGTATGTATGTGTATACATATGTAAGTGTGTTTGTATTGTATATATAGTGAGTTGTGTCTCTCTTGTGCTGAAGAAGGGATCATCCCGGAAGCTCCAACAACGTCTACAAATGTGTCTCTCCGACACCCCAGCGGCTCTCCTTCCTGTAAGTGCTCACTGGGTTTCCTTCAACACCTAGTTGCCTTAAATATTCTTATTTACCTTTCCTCTTCCGCAAGTATATATATACACACGCACGCACGCACGCACACACACACACACACACATATACATACACACACACACATATATATATACCCATTTTATTTCCCTTTCTCTCTCTCCAAAAATAAATCCCTTCCATTCCACTACAGCAAAGGGTTAAAGTTTAAGCTTCCTCTGAGAGGCCAATAAAAAGAATGCTCCCCCGGGAGATTTACCGGTGAGACTGCGGTCTGGACCATCTCGTGGACGGGAAATAGGAAACGCTCAAAGATTAGTGGTGGAGCTAGCTGGAAAGGGAGAGGGAGCGTGGGGTAGAGTAGGATCACACGGTAAAGAGGAAAAATTACATGTATATATAAAGTTATATGAATATGTTTATATATAGGATATGTACGTATTTGCGTACATATATATACTCGTGTGTATATGTATATATAAATACTACGGAAGAGGAAAGGTAAATGAGGATATTTAGGGAAACTAGGTGTTGAAGGAAACCCAGTGAGCACTTAACGGAAGGAGAGCCGCTGGGGTGTTGGAGAGACACATTTGTAGAAGTTATTGGAGCTTTCGGGATCATCCCTTCGTCAGCACAAGATACATAGGTTTATGTATACACTTAAGGAAGAGGTTAACTGAATTGGTAACTAGATATTAAAGGAAGGATGGACGTTAACTAGTAGGTGAAAGTCGCTCCATCAAGATCCTGTTACCACCTGTACATTAACAAACACATACACAGACATATCGAGTAAAATTCAACTGTAACTAACTTTTGGGAAATTCCATCCTTGTAATGAAAAGTCCTTGTAACGAAAATCGCTCAGTATCATATAAAAAGACCAACTAATACATTTGAATGAAGATTTATAACGCTTTTTCATCACTATTATTCTCCTCGCTGTAGGTAAATATAAAACCTAAATTAACAAAATAGCGAATAAAACTCCACAAGGGGTTTACTAGGTATGGTGACCTCTTGATTACGTCAGATAATTCATCTTTAAATTCTTCTGATCAAAATCTCTGCAACGTTCAAAAAATAAATAGTGGCACGTAAAAGTTTGTCTTGTTCATTAGTCCGTTATAGCGAGATTTTCACGCAAGTGGCATTTCTGTCGATCACGAAACATCGTTCTTAACAACCTGCACCATTTTGACACCTGAATAAAACCTTCTCCGTAAGACATAAAAAGAGATAAAATAACCTTAAAAATTAACCGAGTCTAACAGTCTTCCATAGTAGCCACTCCTACACTCTCATATTACTTGAGGATGAAAGGAAAGAGGAGAACCTAGCGGCACCGAGCTACCTTCTAGCACAACCGACATTTTGTGGGCGTACGATGCTCTTTAAGAGACGCGAAAGAGAGAGATAGAAAGCGGAATGGCGAAGATAGAGGAGGCGGCGGGGAGGAGATCTCCGCAATAATCCGATTAAATAGCTCTCTCTCTCCCGCTTTACAGAGATGGGACAAAAACCTCGTGCCGAATCGCTGATCTACCCTCTTCTCACTCTACGAAAGCCGGCCTTCTACCTCTAACCTCATCCAAAAAAATACTCCCCCTCCCCCCCAACCATCCCCTATTCCCGCCGCATTCCCCTTCCTTTAACGCCGCAGAACGTGCATGAGACGATCTTCTCCCTTTTCCTTGCCTTTTTTCCCATTTCCCTTACTCCGTGTGTGCTGTTCTCCGTTCCTATAAGGGAGAAAGAGAGAGAGGGAGGAAGGTACGCGTAGGATACGGCTCGCAGACCGCATTTCAGCCGTTGGAGACCGCAAACTCTGCCTCAACAATCCCCGGCGGGATACAGAGCATACGACCAAGTGGGAAAGAGCTCGATGCAACAGAGAAGGAGAGAGAGAGAGAAGGAAAGGAAAGGGGTGAGTTAAGAGGAAGAAGTAAAGGGAGAGAGAGAGAGAGAGAGGAAGGTTACAAGGGTTAGCAGCGAGAAGGGAATTCTGTAACTTAATGATCCGAGACACTGTGAGTCGTGGAGAGGCACTCTCGAAAAATGCTCTGAGAGAGAGAGATGGTTTCTCCCCCCAAATATAACGCCTCGTGTTGTTCCATTCAAGGGTTTTTTTCGGGGGTGGTTGGCTCGTGGAGTGTGTGGAGTGTAAGAGGGCAGCTGGATGCGTGGTAGATGGGGGTAGTGGGTTAAGATGGGACGCTCCTTTTTATTCCTCCCCCTATTTCCACGAGTGTCGCGTAGGTACGCGAGGGAGAGAGAGAGAGAGAGAGGTTATCGAACGTTCTCGTGGTTCTATTATGCTGCAGCCGAATATTTCCCTTCTGGGGACTGTTAAGGGAGTCCGTCTCGGTTTTAAAAGGTGGTGAGAGAAAATGGTTTCATAACGTAAATGTGGGATTTGGGACGAAGATAAAGGATGATGGCTTTTTACATCGACGTCGTTCGTGCTTCAGACGCACGTTTTTTTTTAACAAAAAGGTAGTTGGAGTAAACTGAAAGTTTTATTACATACTGTAACATACTCTTTGAATATAAAATGTTCGAGCAATTGAATTAATTTTTTTTTGACGAAGGAATTTCCTAAAAAATAAGATAATTAGTAAAAGCGCGGTTTTTTTATCTCCGATAATAATTCCCGGCTTAAAAAAATAAATGTCACTTAACAATTAAAGTTGGAGCAGTCATCCTCTTAAGAGGTTTTATATTTAAATTATGTCGCATTTAATTTATGTACGCACCTCTTTCACATCGCCCGCTTCACTTTCGCAACTTGTGAATTTATAATTTAAAATTTCACTGTAGTTGACCTTTTAAGCAGTTATTTTATTCCTTCTCTAAATCCTTATCTTCGCATGCATTGTTATGTTGTCGTTCTCTACTTAATATTTATATTTTTTCTTTTGTAATATGTATAATTAGTTTTTTATCGACCATCTCATATGTTAGGATTTATCATAACTTATTATTTTTACCAACTTTTATATTAAATGTTGTTGCTGCAATGTAAATACAGTTTTTGGACTTTTGATAAATAAACAAATAATACGTTTTTCGACTCTTCTTCACACATTTCGTTAAAAACCGAATCGTTCTTGAGAGAGCATTCGTCCTAATACGTAAACTTAGAAGAAAGATCCCATAATATATGTACTTTCAAAATCCTGCGAAGGAAGACGTAGCACGTTTTACCGCCCTCTAGGGGATTAAGAATTGAAAATATACGAAGCGGAAAGGTCCACCGTTTTTTTAAATCTTTTAACTACTAAGCTGCTCTACTTTCCAATCTCCTAGAGATCCCGAGTCCCTAGAGACGGGAAAAACAAGCGCAAACGGCATCGGGTGTATATGATGAACGACGTGCCATAAATTGGTTTATGCCCTCTGGGAAATTTCGGCCTTAACCAAAGCCGGTGTAATAAGAGCCCAAACCCGTATGAGGAGCCACGGTGCATAACGGTCAATTCCTTTGGACATAGCTATGGGAAGGAAACGCCGAGTATAAGCACTTGGACGAAACACGGCGTGTTAAACACAAACTTACGAAAAACTCAACCAACTCCGTTATTATATTGGGTTTACGGCGATAATGTCAGGTTTAAATAATTTATAATAATTAATCGTTATTTTTCGTTTACGTACGACAATAACAACGGAATTCGATATGAATTCAAACTGAGTACTTGTAGAAGCGTTTGCTTTCCAATAATTTTAGTTTATTAATTTTTCTTCTTAACTTCGATAATTTAAATATTCCCAATCGCCACACAAAGCTTGGGAAAACAGTATGCACGTGTCTGCTACATAGAAGTCGTAATCAGTGGCGATCAACCTAAGTTAAGTTAATTTTAAAGGCAATATCAATAATTCTGTTTATAATTGAACGTATAAAATTTTTTTAAGAACTAAAATTTGAAATTCTATAAAATATTAGAGCGTTGCTTTCAATATTCCGTACCCACTGAACATACCTGCTTTTAATTTATTAATAAATAATTCACCCATATAGGGAGATAAAATATTTGTCTAAACACATATTTTCATGAAAGTGCTAGTTCCAATGGCCGAGACTGTAAGCCAGTGGTCCTCAACCGGGGTAACATGACACCCCAGGGTGACGCGACGGTTATTGAGGGGTGACGCGAATATTTGATAAATTCACAGTGTATCATATTCTGGCTTAAAAACATAATTAAAACCAGGAGAATAAACACTCGTGTTTATTTAAATACTATCTGTATGCGGTTAGGGAAAGCCCAATTTATCTTTAAAGGTGACTTGAAGTTAATGGAACTGTAAACGAGGTGACGCACAGCTGAATGAACTGAACATGGGGTGACGCAAGTAACAAAAAGTTCAGAACCACTGCCGTAAGCAGTGCATAAGTGAGAAAAAGTTTCGGCATGTGCGCCCATGGTCTGAAATTTTCCGAATTTGGTTTAATAGACAAACTGCCTGCACTGAGTCGCGTAAGGAATCTGAAATTTAAAATAAAATAAGTGACCAAATTTTACATGGCATCCTAAAAAGTCATATATTTCAAAGCTAAAAATGTAACGGCATCTTTTTTAACATGCCATCACTTACCGCTCTTGTTAATTTTTCTGTTTTTACGATGCATTCATATTGCATATATTATATACATATTCATATCCATATGCAAAATTAATCATTTTGCAGTACATAATTATACTCAGAGCTGGGAAGCAGTTTAGGAACGCAGACTGACAATTTGTACTTTCAACCCTATGGTTTTGTATTATAAAATATATTTTAATTTACTTCTACGTTGTTAATAAACTATTGCTTTGAGAGGTAAAATTTTGTACTCTATACTTTCCTTATGAGGGGGTCGCAATTTTCAAACCTTTCCTAAGGCGTAAAAATATCTTAGCTCCGCTTAATATTTGACATAACCTTATTTGTGACTCGATTTACATTCCTATATCTAGCTTAGAGAACACAAGCGGCAATAATCCCTCTGTCTTTGTTGGTTAAACTGCTTAAGAGCAAACGCATGGCATCTCCGTTATGGAACAAATCCCACGCCTACGCCTTTACACGATTATCTGCGCATAAAGTAAAGGATTCTCCTGGAAAATGGAATGGAATCAGTCATGCATTATTCTAACCGTCAAACACTGTGCTGGTAACCCGCATTACAATTACGGAGATCGAATGAAAGGCATATCCTGAGTCTTGCTATATTAGGATACGAGTGCATCAAATCTCCTTGTTGATTTCGTTCTCTCCTTAATCTTAAGCGGCGGAAATGAGGGAAAGATTGACTAAATCGGATTTGTTTTTTAATCAAAAGCGAATCTGAGAGTGTTACGGTCATTTCATACATTAATTATCAATAAAGCAGCCGTCATCAGTGTCGATTCACGTTCAGTAAGTTCTAAAAAAAATCTTAATTTAGACACCTCTCTAAAATTCACCGGAAACTATGTTGCTTTGAGGCAAGTTGAAAAAGTAAATAAGATAATTTTGGGCAAATATCGAACACTGCAAAACACTTCTAAGATTGTTTGTCATTTAGAATTTTTTTAAAACTCGTTTGTTCATTCTTGCTTTAATTAATTTTGTTTTATTAATTTTTTGAATAGTTCGAACCGAAAATTTCGATTAATTCGCATAAACCTTTGATTCGTCTCAATAAAAGTTTTCGAATAATAAAAACGGTGAAAATCTTCATTTTTTAGATTTGTGAGAAACGGTGGATTCTGCTACACAGTAAAAATGTTTAACATAAAAATATTTCGTTTATTGTTTAACGATTATAGCTTTTAATCGGAATAATTTACAGAAATAATAAATCTTCTGACTTCATTGTTGAATCATCGAGCCCTTCCTATTAGTCGTATGTTAATGTATTGTACAGGTCAAGGAAAATATATGAAATGGGGTAATTGACTATTAAAAAGTATAACAGATTATAAACACATTATATAAAGCAGAAAATAAAGGGGAATAAATATTAAAGATTCGAATCAAGCAAAACTTGTGAGATATTATGCGATTTTTCAGTTCTTTCTGAAGGATGTAGGATTTATTTAACACAAGAAATTATTAATATTTTACGCAAGTGATATTCTTGCGTTCAAAATAGAAAAAAATTCCCTTGCCCTACTATCGTAAATCCGATGCTGCCCTCTAGCGCTGTATTTCCCAACCATTTTTATTCCACGGCACACAAATAAATGTATGTATATGCGTCCAGCTAGCGAAGTAAAGAGAAATACAGTCTGAGTGAGGGGGGGGGGCAAATACTTCAAAACATTATTACATTATCACTTGTATATTGATTTACCTGCAAGAATCTTCGTGTAATTATGGAATCAAACGAATAAAGGTACTGATTCTGATTTGGACACATTCAATCAATCTGACGCTCGCATACTCTATGCGAGTATGCTAGTTCGTAAATTTTGATAATTGTAGAAGAAGATTATGGACGAAGAGTAACTCGGCTAGGTCTTGTGCATCAATTTAACCAAGCTAACGGTTCTAATACCCTAATGCGCATCCTCCTGTGCATTAGTTGTGGCGATGGAATTGTTTTCAATACAGTATCTGTGCCATGGTATCGGATATCAACTATGCCATACTCTAGAGCAGGGGTCCCCAAACGTTTTATTTAAAGGGTCACATTAGGCTTCCTGTACGACAGCGCGGGCCACTTAAGACTTTTTCAAATGACTGATCGGGCCGTGTGAAAACTTCAAAGAGCAGGTGTGGTGAATGAGAAGTGAAATTGCCACGCCATGCAAAAATTAGGTGCAAATTAGGTTGCTCAATCGAAAATTTAAAAAATAACACACTGTTTCAACAAGTTCATTCAAAACATGTACATTTTGACTACTCAGTTACAACTGCCTTAGACGCAAATGATGAAACAAATTGCCACACTTTCATGGACAATTCGCCACTTGTGGCGATTGGCGACAGGGTTGCCCACCCCGGCTCTAGAGCTTGGCATAAGCGCGGCATATTCCATAATCTACTGCAGTCCATTGGGCCATAACCAGAAAGAAAAACCATGCTGTGTACAAATCCCCTATATGAGTCAACTACGTATGGCATATTCTTTCAAGGCAATGAACGTACATTCTTCCCTCGTAAACAACGTAATCGTAAATACAGTCGAACGTCTCTATAACTCGAATTTTCCATACCTCGAAGCGAATTCGTTTTACAGGACAAATCTATTTCAGGTTATTTTTTCCTATAACTCAAAATTTTCGTCGGATATTTTTTTCTATTGAGGTTCGTCGAAATGTCCCTTTTTATGTGTTACCTTATGGGAAATGGAAATTATCTTCTGGAGTCGAAACTGGGTCTTTGATCTCGAGTTCGATAGATTGAAACGTTTTGTTATTATATCATAATGCTATCCTGAAAATTTCATCAAATTCGGTTAAGTCCTTTGCGAGATATTAAGCTTCAAAATGCATTAGATGAAAAAGTGACAAAATAACAAAGTGACATTGTGATATTGTCTTTTATTATTGTAGATACCTAGTATATATTTCATCGGAGAAGCCAACCTCCACCTTACCCAAAATGTAAAAAAATAAAGGCAGTGGTTGTGAATAAACACCCTCAACTTATACGCTGAAAAAATATAATTTTTAACCTTCTCTTGCGATCGACTCACCCAAGAAGGGTAGGGCGTGGCGACTTCTTCCACGCCTCCGCACTCGCAGTCCGGCGAATGGACGCTGAATATCCCTTTGGCGAGCAGAAGTTTCATGCTCTTTCCGCTGTGCCTGATGGATCTCTTCCAGTCTTTTGCCGTCTCCCTCCCGGAAGCCAATTGGAATTCGTTTGGAGTGAGCCACGAACCGGACTGTGTGAGGATGCAAGGACCTCTGGAACCTCTGCAAAGCCTCGAGAGGTGTAAGATTCCGCTATGGGATCCGCACTCCACCGGTATCGCTACCTCTCCATCGGAGAGCAATCTCGGACGGACGTAACCGGAACTAACGCTCGCAGTGAAGGCAGGGTTATGAAACAGAACTTCGTGAAGCCTTGAAAACCTATCAGGAAGGATTCCATTCGACTCGGGGCGATGCCACATCCTTCCGCGGCTGCCAACGGCTTCCGAGACGAATTCCCAAGGCCCCATCGTTGGCATGGCATGGGGCAATAAGGGGCAGGGTGCGAAGGAAATGGGCGTTCCTTAAAACGAACGATGCTGGGTCGGCCAATAAAGGTCAAAATCGTCCCCTTTTCTTCGATCGTTCTGCAGGGTTAATTCGACGAATGATTGGATAAAAGATGATCACCACCTAGTCTGTGTTCCATACTCTCGCAGAAACTTTTGCTTTTTCATTTCAAAATTCTTTGAAATTTAAATGCCCTCTTCCATATCGTTTATGGAAAATATTGTGGTGTTTTCGATTCGTGCAAAATTTACATACTTCCGAGTACGGTAAGGGTCCGGGTCATAGAAACAAGTATAATATGTGTAAGAAGCAACACATAATCTGGACATGATAAATATAATTATGAAGCAATAGGTTGACGCTACGATTTTTCGGCAATAGATTTCAGCTTCTCCATCGGTGTCTGTTAAATTTTCTTTCGCTTATACATAGTGCAACTGCATAAATTTTGAATAAAATCTGAGACAGGCCATATTCACTGAATCATCTTCTTGAGGTTTAAAATTTCATTTGCGAGATAGACACTAAGAAACCAAGTGCAACAGCTGAAAAAATCCATTGGAATCACTATAGTTGTATTACTCCGGGCCTGATAACTTACTGTTTCGAAACTGGTTACCACTAAAATAACATCACTGGGTTCTGCTTGAAAAGCTTTTTTCTTTCATTCTGTTATTATTATACATTCGTACTCACAAAAGATTTTCTTTCCTTGATTCACTTCACACTGACATACGTCGTTCACTTTCTACCATACAAATAAAAAATCGTCTTTTTCGTCACCAGGAAACTCGTCCTCGATTAAACTGTCAATCCTTCAGACAATCACGAATTTCTTTTAAAATCTGAAACTTGCAGAAAATTCCAACGAATCCAATCACTATAAAATTCCAAAGCTGCTTGAGGTTCTTCGTCTTATACGTCCAGAAACTCGTCCTCGCTTGAACTGTCAACCCTTGAGACAAACACGATTTTTTTTAAATCCGGAAATTCGCATAAAATCCAAACAATATCACAAAACACTTTTAAAAATTCCAAATCTGCTGGAGTTGTCCGCGATGCGCATAAAGTGCATCCACGGACCGCGGGTATAGAAAAAATACATCCGCGAACGTTCGTGACTCGAGACACCTGCTGAACCCGAAGGAAGTGGGGCCCTCCCTCTTCCTCCTAGACCTTCGCTCTTCTCAATGGGCTCGTGAAATCTCCACTGAGGAGAGAAGTTCGCCTGAGATGCGAAGTGGAGACGACGATCGCGGTGGTCTAGCGTGGCGACCAAGAGACAAGAGAGCCTAGCGGAGGGTAACTGGAGGTAAGAATGGGAGGAAAAAGAAAGGGACGGATGAATGGAGGAAGACAGAGAGAGATGAAGCGGGGAAGTGGGGATGGAGACGACCCACCCGAGAGAGAGAGGGAAGGAACGAAAGGTACTCGGAGGTATGGAGGAGTTTCAAAAGGGGAGGAGGAGTGAGAGAGAACTCCGACAAAAACAAACTGGTCAGCTACGGAGGGAAAAAAACGAAGACTGCGGAGGGATGCAGGGAGGTGTGGTAATGGTCGGGGATGATTAGGTAGGGAGGGGGAGGAGGCAGGGAGGTCGGCAAGTGTCACGGAACGTGAGAGTGCGAGGAGTGGTGGGAGAGGGTGGAAGGGGATGGGGGAGGGAAGGAGAGGGGGAGGTGGAGGGGGATTAGACGGAAGAATGAAAAGGCTAGCACGCTCCGACGGCGAGTTATCCACCTCCTCGTCCCAACCCATTTTCCACCCAACCTTCCCTCGATCGTGGAACCGATCGCTTACCCTACCCTCCTAACTCCAGTATCCTCCCTCCAACCTCCTACCTCCAACCCACCACTCCCTCTAACCTCCTGCATTCTTCCTCCTACCTCCAACCTTCTACCTCTCTCCTCCAACCTCTTCCCTCCGACCTCTTCCCTCCAACCTCCTCCCTCCTACCTCCAACCCACTCCCTCCAACCTCCCGTGTACTCCATCCTACCTCCAACCCACTCCCTCCCTCCTCACTCCAACCTCCCTCTTCCAACCTCCTCCCTCCAACCTCTTCCCTCAAACCTCCTTCCTCCTCCAACTCCTCGGCAGACCTCTCTTTGTAAAATCGCCCCGCCCTCTCTTTCTCTCTCCGGACACGACTCCATAACCTTCCCGACCGCAAAATACAACCGCTTTCTGTCTCCCTTTCTCCCCCTATCCCTCACCGCTTTTATCCGCATACCCCAGTAAATTCTCTCTGAAAAAAATCTTACTACCCAGCCTATCCAGTCAATTACAGATTGAAAAGTGATCGAAATTTGGAGTGTGCGAACGAAGGTTTCTATCGGTCACGCGTGACAACGCAGGTGAAAAAAAAAACATCCCAGGGTGTGCCTCGACGGGCGTGTTGGTATGAACCATACCGGGTAACAATGGAGGGTGTTTTATTCCCGTCGATTTTCACAAAAATGTCGGTTTATTCGAAAATGACTACAAGTAACTTGATAAAAAAACATTTCATGTCACATCACGGACAACACTACATAAGCCAAGTGTTTCGAAAGTTGACTACGTGGCGTCCAGGAACATCACAACACGTTCATCCTTCGAATTGCAAGGATTCGCTTTACGGGTTCTCTTTTTAGAGAAACCAACATCGAACTGCACGGCCATCAATTTCACTTTAACAAGGTTTCGAAACTCTCTCCAAGTATTGAAAAGTCGTATTTTTTTCAATTCAATTGAGATATCATAAAAAATAAGTGAAGCAATTCTGAATACAATGCCCAAAACTGCTCTCAAATTAAACTTGGCGTATCCCTTTGGGGAAACCTATCCCACTTTGCACGGTTTCGCTTTACACTGTCTCTACCAGGTACCGTGCAAAGGGAGGGATGGGTGTACATTGATTTTTACGCCCAGCTATCGCCAAACTCTTCTCTATCCTGCGTCGTCAGCATTGCCGCAACGAGAAAAACTGTGAGGATACATGTTACATATTAATGCAGTCACTAACAGTATTGCACGGACTAAAACTATAAGAAGCTTTGCGCAATGCATGTTCCGAAGATTTTTTTAAAATCACAGTGTTGTAGGAATGCCATTCATTCGAAGTTCATCCTCTTTTCCTACCCTTAGCCGTTCATTCGTCGGTTGGACTGAAAAGTAAAAATATCGCTTTGCCTTTGGGACGTAGAGATAAGCGAAATCTGGAATAGCGCAACGAAAGCGTCGCATTTCCGTTTCCTGGCGTCTACCGCGGCGTTCTATAGATGGAGATTCCTCGGTTTAAAGATGCTTCCCTATAGCAATTTTCTGCTCAAATTTTACATTTTAAACGATTTATACTGAAGACATTATTCGAATTTATTTACATAGCTATATATTTTTCGCCTAATGAAGGGGAATAATTTTGTGAATTATAAATGAACCATTTCATATTATTACTTTTCGCTATACATGTCGCAGAAATTGTTTATTATTATTTTTTTGTAGCGTATGATGCATAAATTCAGAAAAATTATTCTATACTGACAGAAATACCTTACTTGTCGAAGGTGTGATCCAAGAATTTCCCCCTCTCCGCATTTTAAACAATGCAATTGTCCCTCTTTAATTCACAATTGATTACGCGTGAAATATATGAAATACCTTCGATGAATTCTCGCAACGCAGAAATCAAAGCATCATTTAATTATGAGATTAGACGTAATGGATTTATTTGGATAATGCCCTCTAAATACTAGGAGGAGCGCTTCATATTCTTCATTCACAACAGGAGTCACTAAATTTTAAATGAAAGGGCCACATGAAGCTGAAATAAGTAATCACCGAACGAGCCTTATGCGATATCAAATTATTGGAACGGGCCATTTGGAAATGTTGACAAGATTTCTTTAAGTATGTAACACATATTTGAAAAGGAAAGGAAATTAGTTCAAAAACCAGATGAAGTGGTGGGTGCAATGCACCAAACAATATTCTCGTTTGCATGACTACCTCTCTTACTGCGATCCGTAATGATCCTAGGAAAAAACGAACGTCGATACTGTAGTCCTACAATCCATCACGCGTATCGCGTCTTCGTGATGGCCAACAGATTACAATTTCTTTTTATGTTTATTGCGGAATAGGTGCTAGACGTAGGGTAGTATTTACTAATCAGGTTCAGTTATACTTAAGAAAATTTGAAAACCACTGCCTTATTTATGTTTCCTTCCTTTCACTTAATCTTCAAGCTTCATCATTTTTTCTTCGTTTTACCCATCTGGCACTATGCATTTATTTCTTCGAGTTTAATCACATACGCATTCCCTAAAAAAATGTCGTTTACATTTCAATCATAGTTTCTCCCTGCAGGCGTAGATACGGACGTGTGTATCACAAACCAATTGATAAGGAGAGAGGCGGACCGGATGAAATCACTCCGAGGACCGGATGTGGTCCGTGGGCCGTATTTATGGAACCTCTTTTCTAGAATCGTTGTTTCGCAAACGATGCGTGATCAGAATGGGAAAACTAAAGGGAACAATGTCGAGTATCACTCCTTACTCATCTTGGTAGCTAGTAAGGTATAATGAATACTGTATTTAGAAATTCGCCGATGCAAAGCAGTTAAATTTGGGAAATAAACCAAAGGCAAAGGGCTACCTCATTACTAAAGAATTATAATTGGGTATCTCTTAAATACGGCCGATAGAACGTTATTTAGACGCTTCTGGAGAAGTATAGGTCGGAATGTTCAACAGAGGAGGTTGTAGGGATGGTCGAAACATCTACCTATTCAGGAATCCATGGCAATATGACTGAATCTAAATTTTAATTAAGTCAATTCTGCAAATCTGGTAATTCGAAAGGCGGAGAAAAACGACGTTTTAATGAAATTAATTACACATACTTAAATAATATATGAAATAAATGGTAAATAAAATATGCACGCACCCGTAGAATTGCTAGTGACTTCCTGGACACCCTGTTTATTGGGAGACAATATCAAGAAGACAAAATATGAGATCCATTGCAGGAAATTGACATCGAGGCTATTCATTTTCCCATAACAATCAGAAATTAAGAACCAGCCATCGCTCTTCTACCATGCTTAAAATGGCATTTCCTAGTAATACCAGTAATTTAATTTGTTCCCTTATATTTTATGTTAAGGTATTAATAAGATAAAATTTATTATTAATGTTGACTCTGGCTTCGTTTTTTAGTGGTGCTTGCTTGATATCCTAAAAAATAACTTGGTGATCGCCTCAGTGAAAAGATTGGGAACCCTTTATTATGTATTAAATGCGTATTATTACTGCAAAGAAATATTAATAGATATACAACAGTACAGGTGAGCGAATTCGTGCGACGCCGCAGAAGTGGCTTGGCAAAGTTTCTTTGCTTTAATGAAAAAAGTAACTCGCAGGAGGATAATGTGCCAAAATTTGACCCAGCACATTTCTTTCACGCCACTTTTGTTTGCCCGGCGTTCCGAGCGGAGGACCCGGAGGGCCAACCTCGACCCTTGCTCGTGAATTTTGAAGGGATACAAAACGTTGAGGAGCATCGCATTCGTGGAGGGAAGGATCATTATGCAGTGTAAACCCTTAAGCGTGTGTCGCTAAAGAGAGGGCAAAATTCCAACAAGGGTTCTCCCTTCTCCACTTTATACCGAGTGTTGAGCGCGTAATTGAGTTCATTTGTTTCGAGAGTGACGTTTTTCTCTAGCGCGGCTCCGCTTTAAACGGTCCCGTTAATTTGTGTACGGATTAAAGAAGGTTTAAATACGTGCCCGAGAGTCTCCGAGGGTATAATTACGGCTGCATACTATTAAATATCCTTAGAATTAAGACAAAACGAGCTAAATTCTTAGATTAGCTTAATAGAAGTAGGGGATCAAAAACTGGAATTTAGATAAATTGATTTAATAAATGGCGAAATCCACCGAAGGGGAATTATATAAGACGTGTTTGTTAAAATAATATGCAATTTAAAGAGAATGGACTCGTGTTATCCATTTTCATTATTCATTGTAATAATTCACATCTTCATTATTATTAGGTTATTTACCAATGGCTTTGTAAATGTTTGTAAAACGTAAAACAATCTAGGAAAGACAAGGCTAAATTAATAATTTTGTAAATAAAAATGCGATAAATTTACAAATACGACGAGCTCGCCTTATGACTGGAATATTAGCTAAGGTCGAAAAGTTTTTATTTTAATTTAATATTTCGTTCGTTCTTCATTTTTTACGGTTAATTACTCTGGTAATATAAAATTAGCTATTTTGTCTCTCTCTTATTCCGAACAAACCTTTTAAAGAAATTTCTCAAAAATATTCCGAAGAAATTGTGCGCGAGAACATAGAAATTGGTGAATAAAATGAGAAAAAATCACTTGGTAGGTATTAAGTTCCACTTCATTGAAAAAAGATACGACCGGTTTCGACTAATATCTAGTCATCATCAGGTACAAAAACAAGAAGCAACGCAAAATATACCGAAACGGAAAGAGAGTGGGGGAGGGAAATGTGTAGAGAGGGAACCAATTAATGGGTAGAGCGAGGGGGGCGGGGGGGGAAGGCTGAGTCAAGGTATTGGGGAGGGGTGGGTGTTAGGAAGAAACAAAGTAAGCAAGGGCGAGCGGGTGGGAGGAATAAGTTCGTTAACGAGGTTGTGTGTGTGTTATCATTGTGGTGTAAAAGTATTTCCACCATATTTCTCGGCTAATTACGAATTGCATCCCCAAAGATAAATTACGTCCAGATTTCTACACTCTTATTAATCTAGGGAAAATTTTATCTAACAACAAAGATAAGTTCAACAATTTACTCAGGAGCGGTGTCTATAAACTCTCATACAATGACTGTAACGCCATTTACATAGGGCAAACAGGAAGAAATTTCCACGTCAGGATTACCGAACATAGAAAATCTTTCTTACAAGGCTCATTCAATCACACTTTGCCAAACACTTACTCGAAAACGACCATTCCTCCAACTTTAACCCGGAGGTAATTCACTTTGCAACTAATGGTACGGTGTGGTAAAAAATATTACGCCACTCCTGGCTTCAGTTGAGGTTAATTCTAATTTTAAGCATAATATAAATGAACCAAATCTGCAAGCGAAAATTTCTAGAGGAAGTTTGGTGAAATAAACCCCGTACCATCCATCATTTTAGTGAACTGCAGGGTGACACGTAGCTTTATACGATTGACGGCCGTTGTTAAGAAAATAATCGCATTGTCACTATAATCCACACCTCATAAAACAGAATATGCCGCTCCGAAGCGTAATAATTCCCTCACCCCGGGAAATTTTTGGAAGGTGTACGTTTCCGCCTAACTCGTTAGCCGATTCGAAACATGAAAAACGAACCATAAATTACGAAATGATTATCCGTCGACAAGGTCATATTAGACTTTCGATTTCATCGAAAAACTACGCGGTCCATCCACTTCGGCATATCTCTCGTTTGAAGCAAAACCTATTGACAAACGCTAATGACCCAATTTACGTTCACAAGGCGATTGAGGCGAGGATCCAAACGAGCGACCTTTTCCCCCATCGCGACGGGGACCAAATTAACGAGCCAATCACCAGAGACGGCAATGGCTTCGAAATAGATTCCGCTCATCCAATCCCCCCACCCTCCTCCCCTCCCCCACCATCCTCCGTTCCATGTACCCTAATAAAACCTTCTTTTCCCCGTTTCCTTCTACTCTTAACGTCTCGTCAATTAGTCCTCCATCGGATTTATTTTCCTCTCTCTTCGTCCCTATCCAATCAAAAACTCCCTTTCTACCAACAGATGACCAGCTTAGAGGATATACTATATAAACGATACTGTCCGTACAATAAACGGACAACGAGGACGCCAAAATTCGGCAATTTATCACGCTGCGGACAAGATCCCTTCTCTCATAAGGTCCATATCCTTCTCTCCTAGCCTCTAGAACAGTGCTCCGCGACCTTTTTAATTATACGGCACACTTTCGAGCGCAATCGAACTTCGCGGCACACCGAACAAAATGTGCGACTGTGTAGGACATTTTTTTTACACTGTATTCGACAAAAATGAAAGAAAATAATCGTTTATCCTACGCATACGAAGAGTTATTGATAAAATGTATAGTCTACATTTAAAGAATTATTTATTCCGGATTACGAAATAAGTCGATCATAAATATTGTCAATTTTCCATTTTCGAAGTAACTTGGTTACGGTTTCAAGGAACCGAAACGGCGCGGCGTAAGAGTTCCTAACATAAAGTACCGCTCTTTACGAGAAATCAGTTTCTGTGGTATCAACTGAAGAATAATAAAACAGAGCATTTTTCCATTCCCTATAATTCCGCCCATGTACTGCGGTACACCAAGCTCTTTGTCGCGACGCAGCAGTGTGCCGCGGCACACCGATTGCAAAGCACTGCTCTAGAACAGGCATCGGCAATCCATGGTCCACGGGCCGTACGTGGTCCCCGAGAGCGCTTCATGCGGCCCGCAATGCTATGATGAAAAGGTGATCGGTGAACTTTAACATAAACAATTTCGCATTTTTAGTCAAATTGTGGTATCAGAACCTTCACTGGCGAATTTTTAACGTTAGTAAATTATTTAGATTTGATTTGCGCTTAAATGAGACCACAGAATATCTACGCAACTTCGGATGCAAACGCTCATCCGGCCAGCCAAACCTCGACTGATTTCTTATGCGGACCACCGAAGCATTCACAACTATGAATGTGGCCTGCCAGTCAGAAAAGTTTGCCGAGCCCTTCTAATGAGCAGGGGTTCTTAACGTTTCAGCCACTTTGGACCACCCAGATCTTTAAGTATGATCCCACCTCATTTAGACAGGGTGTCCAAAATGTCTCTGTGCACTTGGTTCGCAAGTAATAAATGTAATCCAAACTATATAAAAGACAATGTCACTTTGGCAGTGATGTTTTTTGAAGCTTAATATCTCGCAAGCGACTGAACCGAAATTGATGAAACTTTCCGGATAGCATTATGACATAATAACAAAACGTTTTAATGTATCGAACTCGAAATCAAAGACCTGGGTTTGACTCCAGGGGATAATTTCCATTTCCAATAAGATAACACGTAATTTCAAGTAAAAATGAACTTTTCGACGCACAGGTTTTTATTCTTTTTGAGATTAAAATAAAAAAAATTGACATACGAACTTCGGATGAGAACCATTTTTAAGAAAACATCATAAAGGTTCTTATTCTGTTCGTTTTTTTCCGCCTACAATTCGAAATTGCTCAATTTAAACGTTTAATTCACACAGTTTGAGGAAATCTAGCCATTTTAAGGGGATGATGCCTTGCCTACCAATTCCACTGTTAGACATCGATATCATATTGTTATTTCAATCCTCATGGGTGTAAACGTGCTTTGATTGCTTTTAATACGAGGGAGAGGGAGGGAGGGGGAGGGAGGGTGAGGGAGGGTGAGAGAGGGAGGTAGAGGAAGGGAGAGGAAAAGGAGAGAGGAGAAGAGAGTGGGAGAGGGGAAATGAAGGAGAGGGAAATGACTTTAAATACAATTTGTTTTTGAGGCCAATTTGATCTCCATAAATGGCTCGAACGATGGAATCTTTACTCTCGTTGATATTTCAACGGGCGTTACACTAGTAACAATAATAATGAACAATTTAATAATCTAGTTCTCGGTGACTTTTTGGACGCCCTATATAATATACGTATTTTCATCAAGTTTCGGTAAAAATTAGAGGGAACGAGAGAAAGGGTGGGGGAGAATGAGAAGGGTTTTAATTTAATAAAATTCAAGGCTGTACACATAATCTCGCGGGACCCTTCCATGATTAACAAATAAAATAGAAACTTTATATTTTCCACTATATCTAGATGATGTATCACATCCAAACTCGGGACGTGTTGAGGTGTTAAAACTGTGGAAAATACAAAGTTGCTATTTTGTTTAATTTAATTCTTTGTTCGTGTAACCCGACTTTTTATGGGCTATTACGCTAGTCCATTTAATTTTCCATGGACCCTCCACGAAATCCCCTGGACCTACCCCACGGACCTTTTGGGGAAGGGTTAAGAACTCCTACTCTATAAGGTCAAATCATCCTTCTTCCTTAGTCTCCCTACATCTCTCACCCTATCTTTCACCATCCTATTCAATGCCCGGAGAAGGTTTGGACAGACGCCATACTCCTCTCAATTTTCCACCCCAAAGGTTAGCACCGACAATGAGAGAGACAGACAGAATAGGACACACATATACACACACACACACGAAAATCTCCGGAAAATCCTCGCGCAAATTCCCGAAACAGACCCGCCATAATCCCTCCAACCCATTATCCGCCCAAGCGAGTCCCTTTTAACTCCATTACACCCTTTTGTAGTGGCGCAAAAGGGTGGCGGGACGGAGGAGCGAGTCGTCGTCACCATAAAAGGCAACCCCCTTTTGGGACTCGTCTAACGCCCTGATGGGCAAGGGAGGACTGATATTATCGCCCCTCCCCTCTGAGAGTGACTCAGCCCGGAGCGGCTGTAACCGATTGCGGGCAAGTTTCGCGTGCGACTCGTCTCCGCGCAAAAAATAAAATGAATGAGACGGAAGCGAGGATTTCGGCTAGGAACTTAGAGGGGATTTAGAGGATAACGTTTTTGCGGAAGAGTCTAGTCGTTACCTCCAACGAGACTACGAGAGGGCACGAGAAATTTAACAGGCCTTGTTTCTAACGCCCTGAGCAGATTGTAATGGGAGCGTAAAGATCCCTGTACGAAAAGTTGTCGACTTTATAGAGCGGTGTTGATTTTCTTGCCCAGTGAAAAGTCACGTCCTAAGAAAATATTCTCGTGAAATTTTCTCGCATAAAATCACCACATAATTTTCGTGCTCAGTAAAATTATACCAATGAATTAGGTTAGAGAAACTTAGTTACAAATAACCTTGTATTTGGCTTCATTGTAAATATAACACAAAAGTTTTTCTCCATAAAACATTTTATCCTATTTTATTGAAAAATAGGGACTCCCACCATCCGTCCATTTGACAGTTGGCTATTTAGCATTTATAGTTTATTTGTATGTACCTGATAGATAACATTATGCGAAGTTATCTAATAAATGTCTCAAATTATTCGGATAATTATCAAGCTCGTCTTATGGGTAAGATCAAAATGATAAATCAGAATATATACTTCTAGAAAGATCCTAGAATCTAAATTCTAGAATCTACTGTCGATGAATTACCTCTTTTGATAGATTCATAGAAAAATTTGGTTTTCACAACCATTTTATAGCTTTTGGAATATTCTGATTAATCGGTTAGTCTCAGATTACATTTACAACGAGGGGATTCATTTGCATTTTCATTTAAATTATAAAACATTTTTCTCTTTCTCCATTGAAATATCTCTCTAAATTCTTTGATCAATTAAAATAAATCGTTAGCGAAATTATTCACAGAAGAAAAAATTCAAGTATTTAAATTATAGCCGATTCACGAAAAGAATTGCCTGATCGCTGAAATCAAATTGAAAAACTCTCTCCGATAGACATAGAACTTATTCTCAACCTTTTTATGACCGTTGGGAAAACATGATTTATCAATACAATAGCCGAGAAAAAAAGTGTGCGCCACTTTTGCCGAAAATTGCGAAAGAATAGCCTCAAATTCGGCGAAATGACAAATAATTGCCGCACTTTTTCATCACATAGTCCGTACCCGACCCAAAAAAAACCCATCATCACGCCAATTTTCTTTTTACTTTTTTCTTATTTATTTATTTCGACCCGTGGGACGGGGGATTTTCAAACCTTTTCACGCTCAAAGAGACGCGTTATTTTTTTGTCTCGGGAAAAATCGCAACCGGCAACACGGTGTGAGGACACGCGCTTTTTTTTTTTTTTATATAATTCGCCCGCGGCTCTTCTTCTTCAGTGAACACCACCCACCCCCTCGGGCACACCCATCAATCCCCCATTTCTTCTCCCCTCACCCCCCGACGGACCACCCCAAAACCGACCAAACCAATCGTACCGTTACGACGAAATAGACTATTCGTCTCGTTTCGCAGTCAGCACCATCGCACTCCTCTTCCCCCGTCCCTATCCACATACTCTCCACCCCTACCACTTCTCGACCCCTCTTCACCACCCCTCTTCTGCACCCTTGAGACTCCTTGTCCTCACCCATAACCTCATCCCCACCTCTCTTTCTTTCCTACCCTCCCCCCTACCTCCACCCCTACAATTTTTTCCCTACCCCTTTCCGCCAACCCTCTCCTCTTACCCACCCGTATCCTCTTCCCCGCCACTTTGCTCCTCTTCCCTACCCCTTTCCTCTTCCTCAACCCTTCCCTCACCCACAATCCCCTACTCCGTTTCCTTCCTCTTCTCCCCCTCATCTCCTCCCCCTACCCACCCATCTCCTCCCCTCCCTCCTCATCCCACCCTTCTACCCCCTCTCTTCCTCTTTCCTCCCACTTCTCTTCCACACCCCTGTCCTCTCCCCCCTCCCAACCCCTCCTCTAACCCTTTCCTCTTCCTCACCCTCCCCTCCTCCTCGCCACCCCTCCCCCTCCACATCCTCCCCTTTTCATCCAACACCCTTTCCTTTTACCCACCCTCTCCTATTCATCCCTCCCCCCACACTCCTCCCCTCCTCTTCCCCACACACGTTCTCCCCCCTCCTCGCTAACTCTCAAAACACACGAACTGCAGACAACCAAGTCCGACCCGCTCGGGTCCCGCTGGGATCCCATCCCTTACTTAGGAACATGGTCGCAGTCGCCCCCACGAATGAACCTCCCCCTTCCCCCCCCCCCCCCCTCACCCTCCCCTTTCACTCCAGCCTTCCACCTCATCCCCCTCCAATCCATCACGCCTCCGTCCCGCCCTACCTCCTCCCCTCCACGACGACAGTGGATCGGTCCCGATGGCACGGCACTCAATACTCTATTTAACCCCTTTTTTTATTCTTCCTTTTTTTTCTAGCGAAACTCCGTGCTCCATCGACCCCGCTCGCACTCCTATCTCTCCCCCTCCCCATCCCCCACCAACTCTCTCACTCTCCCCTCCCCCCTCCCTTTTTGTCGCCGCTCCGTCGTCGAGCACGAATGCACCCGTGAATAACTGGGATCGGATTGGAGGAGAAGGGGATTGTTGCGACTAGGGGTTACAAGGGGGAGAGAAAGAGAGAATGAGAGTAATATTAGGAGAGAGAGTATAACGGGAGATGAGTAAGGGAGGGAAATTGGAAATGTAGATAGAGAGAGAGGAGTGGTGATGTGTATTTTTGTATGGGAGAAGAATTAGAATCGTTGGTGCAGCACGCGAGAGGGAATGGATGTCCTATGGGAAGTGAAGCGATGGGTAGGAGGACGTGGGAGTCTGCGTTTAGAGCATGCATGTCATGCATGCATGGATGTCATAGGACGACCGCATTAGGATTACAATTGTTTGATGAGGGCAAAATAGGCTTCACCTTTTATGAGGAAGTACCAAGGAAGTTTTTTTTAATTTCTACAATATCAAGACGTTTCACAAAACGACGCCTGAAACAATTCACTTTTTACCTAGAAGATTGGTCGCTTGTTTTGTTATTTCTTTAAAAAACGACTTAGAAAAAGGGTTCTATTGTATCTCAATATCTAAGAAAAAATCTTGTCCTTTTCACAAAAATGAAGTATTTCTACAAAATCTTGAACGATTTGGCTGAGAGAAAAATTAGCGCTCTGGCTGCAGTAAGACAGAAAGGGCCGCCAGTTTGACCTGCCTGGCTTAGAGGGTGAGATGAAATGGGAAGGGGAAGAAAATACACGGGAACAGAATGGAGAGAATGAAAGTGGGAGAAAGTAATACTGGAATGGCATTGTGTCCTCGGGACTCGAAGAAGCTGGGAGTTAATGGGGATAAACCAATCACTCGTTTTGCACGGTACATTCTTTCTTTAGAAAATGCTGTGTAAAGCGAGGTCGTGCAAAGTGAGATGTACTTCGTGTAGTGAATTGATCACAACAAGCTGAAATTATAAATGCACTGTATGCAAAATTGCTTCATTTGTTTTGTCATATAACATCTTGAGTCGAACAGAAACATTTTATGATGCTAAATTCTCTTATACCGTTCCGAAAACAGTGCTAAAATGAAATTGATGGCCTTGCAGTTCGAAGTAGTTCTGTATAAATAACATCGTGATAAACCGAAAACCTGTAAAACGTACCCTGCAATTCGAGGGATTAATATATACGCAAAAGGGAAGGAGAGTGAAAGATTTCCCGGAAAATGGAATGGAGTTCAAGGGTCAAGGGCATTGTTAGTAGGGCCATAGATTATGTCATTCTGTGGCCCTAAGCTATGTCGTTTCCAAATAAAAAAAATTAAGAATCAAAAACTTATTATGGCTATGAGATACCTAAGCTGCTCTCTATTAAATTAACATTTCACGTTTGTTTGTTCCATTCTATAACAATATGGTTCCAAAATCCATAATGAAGGCTCGTTGAAAGCATTTATAAGAAATTAAAAGTTTATTGTTTTCGTCTATGACAGTGGACTTCAACCTTTTTTGAGTCACCGCCCACTTTTACCATGTTGTACTTTGAAATAAGTTCACCGCCCACCCACTGGCGTATTGAGGGTTTCTGGCGCCCGTGGCAAAGAATAATTTAGCGCCCCCAGTAGCAAAGCGATTTACGGGGGGGAGGGGGGGTCCAAATCGCACCTCGACTGGTGCAAATTTGATATTTTTGCGCCCCCCGTGAACTCGGCGCCCGGCCAACTGCACCTCCCTGTCCTCCTAAACTACGCCACTAAGCCCACCTACCGTATCAACTTAACAATAAAGTTTTTATTAAAATAAATGTTTAAAAAGACAAAATTTAATTATGTTTATTAATCCCAAAACAATGTTAAAATAAGCATTTGGCATACATTTCAATGCGTACTTTGTGTTTGGTGCCTACAAACCAGGGAATCAATGTCTGGGTTAAAGTCTGTAAGGGTCATTCGAAGATCTCCTCTTTCTGTTATTTGTATGCGGTTTCTTTTTTTTTGGACAGGAGATTGTCGACTGCACTGAATCCCTTCTCGACTACATATGAAGTTGGGAAAGCTAACAAGAGCAACAATATTTTCTTCCACAAGCGTGGATACAGAGAGGGCATTTTCTTGTTCTGCCAAAGTTGTACATATCCACCTTGGTAGAAATTGGCTTTACACTCATCATCATGAATTAATTCTATTATCTCCTCTTGGTATTCAATATCCACATCACGCACATACGTGATGAATGGAGTCACCATCCAGGCATCCACTTTCAAATCTATTACATCGCGAAAACGAATCATCATATCAATTCTAATGACAGAAAGGTGATCTGCAAACTTGTCTATGTCTTCGGCTGTAAGATCATCTTTGATGTTGTGTAGTTCCGAAAACTGTTAAAATTCTTTTTGTAGGATGTTTTTGCTGAATAAATCCAATTTGTCAATGAATACCGAAATAACATTTTTGCAATCAATGAGTGTCCGTGGGAAGAGAGAGTATACTTATCTCTTAATATCGCTTCTCTTTCATTTCGCTGCGTTCCCCATGTAATGTATCAAATATCTGAGTGAAGGTATCCCGTTGGGGATTTTAAACCACTGGTCGCTTTTCAGCAGTTTTTTCCTAAATGGCACATACTAGTTAGGATTACCATATTCTGATAATAAAACCCGGACAAATTTAATTTTAAACCTAAAATGTAGTATAATTTTTTAAAAATCAAGGTATCTAATTGCTTAAGTCTATACTGTTAAGATTCTGATGGGCATAACCAGAAAAAAATGGGTTTTATTTGCTAAAATCTCGGAAAATTATAAGAAAATCCGGACGTATGGTAACCCTAATACTAGTGGGATTGTCGTTAGATGAGATTACCGAATACGGTCTCAGTGGTAATAAAAGTGTTTAAAAATTTATGATTTTATATATTTGATAAAATTAAACTTAAACGCTTCGCTACTTCTGCGAGAGACTCCGACCACCCTCATGGGCCTTTAAATTTTACCGCAGCATGGATACATTGTCGCTAGTATAGTATGATATGATACTATAGTTAACGACAAAAGAACTAATAGTTTTACATAAAATAGTTGTACAGAATATGTGTGCGTATCATTAAGCTTTTTTATAGAATTTTATTTTTCAGTGTAAAAATTAGAATAGCATTTGGTGAGTTCTTTAATGCCCACCAAAAATCCAAAAACGCCCACTGGTGGGCGCTATCGCCCACCTTGAAGACCACTGGTCTATGAGAAAATAAAAATTATACATAAAATCACTAATGGCGATTTATTCTAATGTTCACATCTCCATGAAGTTAAGAAATGATTGAAATCGAAGACAAATTAATCCAAATGTATGACGCTAAAGCACACACCAAATAAATAACTTTTTACGATAGTACATATATACAAAAGCAGAACGAACCATTCCTTGATTTGCGCATACATCTTATTTAAACCAAAGCGATATAGATAAAAATCTCACGCACCGAAAAGTTTCGCATCGCCCAAGAAATGTTTTTATTCTATTTTTTCAGATAAAATGCAAATTTCTTCCGACGGATACGAGGAACCATTTCAGCCATACTAATCCCCAAAATGGCGAGGTTCTTCTATGCAAATCACATCCGGTGTTTCCTCGTGGTACAAATGAGCTCTTGAATCTACTAGTATACTCGTGAAATCGACGATGTTCGGAAACGTTTGCGGTCCCAAATATTGCTAAACCCCTAAGCCGTAGATTAGTTATGTATCGTGCCTTAAACCCGTAACTATTCGGCGAGAGAACACGGGAATGCGAGAAAATGAACGGAAACGGCAGCGGGAAAGAGAAGGACGCATATATATGACGTAGCCGGAGCGTGCGAAAGGAAATGGAGTTTTGATGGAGTGGGAGGAAATGCGAGCAGGGAGACGGAGCGAGCGGGAAAGGGTGAATAGGAGTGAAAGTGCATGAGGGAGAGAGAGAGAGAGAGAGAGAGAGAAAGGGTGCAAGGGAGGGAGGGAATTGTGCACACATGCGGAAGAAACGGAGGATAAGTGTGCGGTTCTGAATGGAAAGCGGGCATGTTTGCCCTCGATGATGGTGCGCAATGAAGCAGTTGGGAAGAGAGATAGGGAGCAGGAGAAAGGTCTGCATTTCGCCGAGGGATGAGAAGCGATGCACGTGAAAGGAGATGGGAAAAATATTTCGTAGGACTCGGAGCAAAAAAATGACGATAGTACGAATTTTACCCCTGGTTCGGATCGAAACGGGAAGATGAACAGACGAAACTCGACTTGTCGAAATAAAAAAATATTCGCTTGGTAATTCCACAAAAACATTTTTTGCGGAATTACCAAGTAAATCTTTTTTGTTTCGACTATATGAAGAAATTCCGTCAAGTTATACGCCTAAGACCAGTGCCGTAACTAGGGCTAGACAAGCGGGGCATGTGTCCCGGGCGCAACTAAGCAAGGGGCACAAAAAATCAAAAATGGTAACTAAATAAACTAGAGAAAATAATTTCTTGAAGGGGGAGAGGGCGCATATTTAGTAGTTTGCTCCGGGCGCTAAAATATCTAGTTACGGGGCTGCCTGAGACTGTTAACTATAAGAGACTTTCGAAAGCGTAACTATTATTTCGGATTCTATTTTTTACAATGGATATAGTATATTTATTAATCATTGCATTGTTACTAATTGCTGCTGCCATACAAGTATGTAATCGTGGCACTGGCAGACAAGCCTGAATAGGCTTTGTTGGTCCTTGTATATGTTTATTGAACCACCTGCATTACTATTTAATATTAATTTATTATTAATTCATTATTAATTCATTATTTTTGGTATTTTTTGAATTATTATTACGATATGTTTGTATTACTATTACCATTTTGCTTATGCTGTAAATAAATATTAATAAAAATAAATAAAAAAATATTGTCGAAATGGATACCTACCATTAGAAAATATACTCCTCAGAAAACATACGGGAGATGTAAAGTTGCATATGTGAAAGCCCAAGTAGAAGCATTTCCCATTTTTTGCATGGATCAGAAGTTTTCGGTTTATGTTTGCCCTAAAACTGATAGAAGCTTGTTTAATTTTTTGTGTGACTTTTTTAAGTAAAAACACAATTGTGAATCATATAAATATATAGACTGACATAATTTGAACGAGAACTGGCAATTATTGGGATACTAGTGTAATGCCCGTTGAAATATCAACGGAAGAATTATAGATAGATTATTATTATTTCCATCTAAAATAATTAATATCACACTTTTACATATGAAATATTTTGTCATATACAACATTTCTAGTGAATATTCTGTTGTTGACGGGCTATCTTTAGTTAAACTTAAAATAGTTGCCTCTCTTTCCCTCCCCCTCCCTCCCTCTCAAACCTTCTCTCCCCTTTCCCTTCTCTCCCCTCCCTCTCGTTCCCCCCTCCACCTCCCTCCCTCTCAAACCTTCTCTCCCCTTTCCCTTCTCTCCCCTCCCTCTCGTTCCCCCCTCCACCTCTCTCTCGTATTAAAAGAATTCAAAGCACGTTTAAACCCATAAGGATTGAATTAACAATATGATATAGAGGTCTAACAATGGAATTGGTAGGCAAGGCAACATCCCGTTAAAATGGCAAGATTTCCTCAAACTGTGTGAATTATAGTCGCTCCAACGTCTAAAGACTCCTGGCCTTGAAAACGGGGCGTACACCAGTTAGCAGCAGCCAATAGGAGACTGTTTGTTTGGGAAGGTAGTGGGGAGGAAACCAGTCTCACTCCTGCTCTCGAAGAGATCACATCTGGATGCGTTGCCATTAGAAATTGCGTAGTATATCAGATGAAGGCGAAAATCCGCAAGAGCTGGCAACGCGCATCGATATCTGCTCTCCCGCACGTTTACATAGAGAAATTTCGATCTATAGGCAGAAAAAAATGAACAGAATAAGAAACTTTATAATGTTTTCTTCGAAAGGTTTCATATCCGAAGACTGTAGGTCAATTATTTCTAATTCCAATCTAAAAAAAATGAAAGCCTGTACATCGAAATGTCCCTTTTTACGTTTTACCTTATGGGAAATGGAAATTATCTTCTGGAGTCGAACCTGTGTCACTGATCTGAGTTCGATATATTAAAACTTTTTTTGTTATATCATAATGCTATCCTGAAAATTTCATCAAATTCGGTCCAGTCGTTTGCGAGATATTAAGCTTAAAAAAGCATTACGTGACAAAGTGACACTGTCTTTTATATTACAAGATTCCAGATTTCACTAACACAAAAATATAAATAATATAATAAAATATATATATAAATATATAACAAAATTTGACCTTAAAAATCCCTCCATATTAAATTAATTGAATACGCATCTGTACATTATTTTCCGAATATTTAATACAAAGTAAATGTATAATGTACTTAGTACTAAAGTTCTCCAAGACGCAGCAAATGGTCGACCATAACCAATTTAAAAAATACATTGTGTTCATAAATGGATTTATTAAATTTATTTCAACTTAAATATTCCGACTGCTTTAATATTCTGCAAATGAATGCGCTGTCCACAATATTCTAAAATGTTCAGCTTCTTATCAAAGAAAGATGTTGAGTAAAATAATGACACGAACTTCGAACTTTTTCTCTTCCATATCAGATATCTTTCATATATTTTCGATATTTAAAACACACCATGGATTTATTTCTACTAAGGCTGACTAAATCTTATGTAAATTCTTCACCAGATAAATTATAATAAATTATCAAATTCACATTTTATTTATTTACAAAACCAAAATTCTTTGTTTCTACAAAAAACGTAATAAAGTTAATTGACGATCGAAGAAATTTAAAATCAAGACTAAATGAGAACATGGTCTACCCAACCTATTAATCGCTGTAGAAGTTATTTAAATCATGTATTTGATAAAAGCCACAAACTTTAAATCGCCAATTCAATTTAAAATCGACATCGTATTTCAACTCAATCCCTTGTCTGTATATTTAGTTTCTTTGACAAAGGCTTGTTATCAATCCTCGTCTCACCTATTCTCGATCTCTTGGATGATTTTCCCGCCAATGCTCATCAAACTTCTTTAGCGTCTTAATTCGTCCAATTTCCCCCTATTTTACCTCATTTTCCCCCTATTTTACCTCATTTTCCCTCCTCGTCTTTGCCCGAAGGAAACGCTTCAACATTAAATTCCTCCTAATGACCCTCATTAATTACCGCTTCAGCCGCAAGCCACTGTAGATTTTTGACATCCACGTTCCTTTAATGAATTGTTTCGAAATACCTTGAATTTTTGCTCCCGTTTCTCATATCTTCCAGATTCTCTTCCATCCACCCCTCGACCTATTTGATAAAGACAGAATTTCCCTGCGGTACACTTTTTCTTTGGAGTTGCCAAGGGACAATGGAAAATGAGCGAATGAAGGGAATAATTCAGTCCTGTTGTGACGCAGATCATTCACGTGATTTATTATCATGCCTTTAAACGTTAAGTCTTTCATGAAATACGTGTTTTTATATTCGGGTTTTAATAAATAAAAAGTGTATTAAATGAAGATAATTTTGAATAAGATTTACGTAAAATCAGTTTGAAAGAATATGAACATGCTGAAAATTTTCCGCAAGAAATTATTCTTTTTTTATTACTTCGGATATAAAATTAAATTCTTTTCTATATAATTTTTTCAATGCAAAACTTAGAATCGCAAATCCACGATCGGCGATTAATTAAATATCTATAATATTTTTTACGCTTCCGCTCTTCATCCTGGACATTATACAACCGCACAACACGTAAAGTTATCGCCCAAACGTGTTGTTTACGTGTTGCATTGGTAATATGCAATGTAATTACATCAGGGAATCTCTGAGCCGTATTAATAGTTTTTATGTCATACATTTGTCAACTTAAAATAGCTAAGAAATGTTCTGAAGCTTTTGAAATGAAGCTAATTGTAAGAGCGTTCTCTCGGAAGAAACTTAATATAGGGTGACCAGACATCCCGTTTTTCCTCATATTGTCCCGATAATGTTAACCAGATATAAAATGTTATTTATACTCGCAGTCAGTGGTGAAATTTATTTATACTTTTCACATGCTCACTTTTACATGGGGGAATTTAAACTAATTTTGACAGACTAAACGTTATTTTCATCTCTGATTACATTTTGCATAATTTATATTTTACTGCGTAGACTGGTGGTTCTCAACTGGGGTGATGTTATACCCTACGGAGACGCGAAAGTTATTAAGGGGTGACGTGAATATTTGATAAATCCACGCTATATCATATTTTGCCTGAGAAGTTTAAATGAGACCAGGAAATACGCACGCATTCTCCTTTAACTACGTTAAGTTTTAGGCGTATTTGACATGGGGAACTCAAGTTACCTTCAGAGTTAACTTGAAGAAAACAGGGTGACGCAGAACAGAAAATGGAATGACGCAACAAAAAAAAGGTTGTGAAGCACTGACGTACACAGTAAAAACCGTTATACGTGGTGCATAATCGTCCTTCGGCAGACATTGTACCTTTTCCAATCTGGGAAATTTTCCTTATATGAAACGAGTGACAATATAAAAAGGAATTTTTCTAAATGACTTTTTTAGATAGTACCTATGATAATACTTGTTTATTTTGTATTGTTATTTATAATAACGGGTACTTTTATCGTATTTAGGAAAACGAGTAACTCATAGGCGAGGCATTTCTGTGCCTACGCAGATTGAATTCTGAATCATAAACCCGACAAGAAGACAAGACGCTGGTGAGTATAGTAAAAAAGTTACAAAAATCTAGCCATGACAACATTTTTGCGATCGCCTGGTCCAGTTTTTTTGTCTTCTGGGTTATGGGAAATGTCTCGTGCTAACGTGATCACTCTGTCTATCCGTCTGTGGACAATCAACTTTTGTATTTTAAGAGCTATTTGGAAAATATCTTTTTGAATAAGACATCAATCTATGAATTTTCCACCGATGGAGTTTTCTCGGTAGTTACTTTCACGCATGAGAAAGTCTAGTGAGAATTTTCGTACAAACGGTGCGGGATTTCCGCTGTCCATTCCTAAAACCAGAACCCTGAAATTTTTTAAGTAAACTTGCTCCTTACACCTCTCGCTTACTTGTTTCTTCTTGGTCATAGGAAATGTCCCGTTTTTTTCCTTCCTGGTTTTAGGAAAAGTCCCGTTTTCAACTTATTGGACTCTGGACGAATGTCACCGACAACACGTGGGAGTCCACTTTAGGGTAAGATGTAATTGTCTCCACAGCTAACAAGCTTTTTTTTTTACCTCTCATGTCAGCTCGAAGGGAGAGCAGACTCGGCGAAGCGTGTAACCCTCGCGACCGTCACCGCAAGCACGAATCGAAAGGAAAGGGGTCGCAACGCCATGAAAACCCCGGCGATATTTTTTTGTTTCTTCCTGCGAAGCCTCAGCAAACAAATCAACCTCCCTCCGACGGATAAAAAAAGAAACCAACGACGGTGAATCACAATGCTAACCGATGGATAAAACGTGAGGTTTATTTTTTTTAAACGCGGCTTGGATACGTTAGTTTTTTTTTAACGTCGTTGTGGATTTTTGTTATCCGGCAGAGTTATTTTTTTTTTTTTTTACTTATAGCAGAAATTAAAGTTTTTAATCACATAAAGTCTGTTAAGTTTGAAACAAAGGCTCTCTCAAAAAAATAAAACGGATATTTGAGTTGGAAAACAAACTCTCGGCGTATTTCTTTTGTTAATTAACGAGCAAGAGTCAAGTCGTACCTTAATAGAAATTTTTTTTCTCTTCCGTGAAACTATATTATAATAACGTAATCGTTATGTAACAAAAAAATTTCATAAATTTTAGCTTTAAATATTAAGACCGGAAATCAACACTAATTTCGGGATTAAATTAACAATAAATTCGCCAAGGATCCTAGATGAGCCCTCAACAAGAATAGTGAGGGTAAAACAATGAAGTTGGCAGTTTTCTGTAGGCGCATGAGCGAAAAGACGAAAATGATACTTCAACTTGAGAATAATTCTAACAAATTGCTTGAATATCACAAATGAGAAACAATAATCATTTTACATATTTTTTAACCATATCATAACTGGCATCACTAATAAACGGAAAAATGTATCCAAAAAATGTATAGGCTTCCTCTAATTCAAATTTTAATTTCAGGCACCTATGGCAACAAATAACTGACTAGATACTTGTGCAAAATTAGGAAATAGTTTTGACTGGATATGTCTAAGTTGAAGGAAATTGGCAGGTATTGATATTTTTGCTTTAGAAGTTCCTGTTATTGAACACAAAGGAAAAGGGAATGTTTCCGTGACTGTTTTGGAACCTAAACACTTCTCAGAATGTATTCGTTGATTAAATCTGTCTGCAGTCGACTTTAAGATTATAAATAGGTTGAAATGAAATGTCCACAACATCCTGTTCGCTACAGTTTTCATATCTTGATAACTCAATTTAATCTTTAAGTCATTCAACAACCGAATCTTTTTCCTTCCTTTTCTATCATAAAATTTAATTCGGCTTGTTCTTTAATATCAGTGTCATTCTCTTCTAGGAAAAAATGCATTCCGGTTAGCCCTCCTTTTTCTAAATAAACGTCCATTCCTTTCTCTTCTTCGAACGATTCCTTTTTTCGTCCATTTTTACATTCTTCTCAACTTGCACATCACTAGTTTTTCAAGCACATCATATTTTCCCAAGCGTCTTATGTCTCAGTCGCATGCGAAGTGAAAATTAATACACAGAATTTCACCAAGCTCTTTATCCGTCTCATTCGTTAACAAGCGTGTTTCTTCATACGGAGAGCAGATTATGATTTCTTTGTTCTCCATGTGATTACATTCGATTTTCTGATGCTTCCAAGACATTTTCTCAACTTTTTCAATATTAACATTATTTTTTAATCCATTCTCCCCCGGCTATAAACTGTTCTTCGTTTTGTAGAATTCCACTTACCTACTTCGCTGAAAGAATATTTTAGTAACTTTGTAATACATTCACCAATCCTCAAATCAAACTAATCTATAGACTTGTGTTTTAATTATTTCGCTATTCATAGCAATAAGTTTTATGTAATCCCGTTCAATTCCTTCCATTCTCGTTCCACGATTTCCCGTGATTTAATGGTTTTCACGTTCCATGCTACAAACTTTAAATCGCCTTCGATAAATCAAGATAATTTTATTTCGAAACTTTGGCAGGTAGCCAACACACTAACCCAGGTGTCTCTAACGCGCGGACCTCTATTTAAAGAAATGCGACCCTCTCATTACATTGATTGTATCCTTATCAGGCAGAAGACAGCCTCGAAATTACGAGAATGAAATGAAATTATGATATTAAACAATGCTAAAATGTTTCAGGAATTGCAAGATAGTTTAAATAATTTTGAAAACATACTAATATTAATGTAGTGATTAAGTTTCGACAAAATAATTCGGTTCAACATTGTGAACATATAAGCCACTTAAATTTGAATTTAAGGTCACTTCGTCAGCAATTACAACAAGTGATCCCCAACGGAATATGATTAATGTTCAATAATGATTAATCATTGGATAGGAATAGATAATTATGAAGGGCACTTTATTCATTGTGAGTGATGGTCAAAACATGTTTGGCAAAGAGGCTTAGGATAAGAGAAATTTTGGATAACCTGAATAATAACGCTTAACTGTTAGTAAAATAATATAAAAAAATCAGTCACAAATTGTAAATTATGGCTCGTATATTATTACTATTTGCTAATGGAGACGATAAAACACACTAAAATTCTATCCTTCAAGGTTTTTGGTATAAACATGTGTATTTTGGCACAACTGAGCGTCACGCGAGAAATTGTGATCAGATTATTTCCTACGAATGCCTTCCAACGATATATTTATATCTTCGATTACTTTTTCCTAAGTAAATTCTCATTCGCCACGCTCAATGATTACCACATTTTTATCATCACCACGAACCGATAAAATGACACAATCAACGACAATTTAATTTAATTACTTTACCGAAATCGAAGCAACGTCAAATTTGTGTGACAACTATTTTATTTTCCAATGGGTAAATACGATTCCCTAGACAAGCTTCTAATCTTTGATACTTAGCCTTTTCGAGCTCTCCCACTATTTCCTCCGACCGTATCGGTAATCGATGTCGCCGGCGTTCCAAAAATTCCAACCGTGCGCCCCCCTCAGACTTAACGATTAAATAACCCCACCCCTTTCTCAAGGGTAACCAAAGCGGTTATCTCCAGGGTCGATGGAGAGTAATTAATGAATCGAAATTCCCGCATTGAGCTGAGCTGCTGGATGCCTCATAGTCGCATGACTGGGCGAGCAGCCGCAATGATCAATTTATTCGCCTTGACCGCCTCGAGGAACATTCTCCTCCAATCAAGATCCGGAATTAATTGGATTAAAATCCTGAGTCCGAGGAATTCACAAAGGCCGAAATCCTGAGCGAGACGTGTTATTTTTTTTTATTTCGAAAAAATAATAAATGTTTAAAACGTCCGAGGGTCGTGCCCCGTAGGGGGGGGTGGGGGCGTGATCGAGTCTACACGGCAGGGTAATTAGTTGACGTGGGTCGATTTTATTTCGCGGAAATTGGTGGAGTGCCCGTTTCTTTGCTGTGGTCGCCCTGGAGGACTTTGGGAGGAAATAATTACGTAATCGCTAATTGGAGTAGAAGGAATTCGTAAATGTGATTAAAAATGTGTTATTTAATACCAAGGAGAGGTAAGATACGGTTGTTAGCCACTAATGAACGAATTCCGAATGAAGTAAATGTTCCACGTTGCAATTTCATTACGTTAAACTTTACTGATACATCACCTATTAATACTGTTGTGTTGCGCATTTCGCACTTCTGTATACTCTCACAATTTTCGCTATTATTGTTCTTTCTCTTCTAGCTATGACAAAGCCGACAGCGGATTTCGTTCTCCTGGTAGGTTGTGAATATCCTTATTGCTGAAAAATCTATTCATCAATACATAATTCTACTATTGGCACATTTAAATTAATCTTTTCCCATTATCATTCAGATATTTTCTTCTTCCTATCACTTGAGCGTTTACCTCACGTACTACCCGGCAATTTCAATCCCGCAAAAACATTGTCCTATCTGTTTTTGACTTATTCAATAAGTTCTCTGATTTCTTCGAACTATTCACCATTCTCAACTGTTTTGGTTCGATGCGTATGTTCCGATCAATCAATAGAATCAATAGAAGTGCATTGAGCAATCGTTCATTTACATCTTCCCAACTCCTAATCCTGTTTCTCCATTACCTTTTTAATTGATATCGAAACCCCTAACTTAACCCTTTTACTTGTGTCCGCCACACTCCAAATGCATAGATTTTCCCTTTAATTCATTTCCTTTCTTTTTGCTCCCGTTAACATTAATATATAAACATTACGTTTTCTCCATTTCATTTACCACGTCTTCGTATTTCTCACTAACGCCTCAGACATTCCATATTCCTAATACCATATTCCTTTTCCGTAGCCAATGTTGTTCTCGAGAAAAACCATTGCCTTTTCTTCTCTGCATGTAGCAATGGATAAACTGCTGGCTTATAGCAGAATCCCCAACCTGGAAGGTTGGTGTTTTAGTCATGGCACTAATCCCTTAGACGGTTGCCTTCATCACGGTTTTAAGGGTACCATTTACCCTTAGACTCAGGAGTTTAGAGGTTATTTAGTCCCTCAAGGGTCCCTAGGCCCTCCTGAGACGGTTCCTTATCCGTAAGCCACGGACCATCTCAGGTTAGGTTACTTCCCGCCGCCTAACGCCCGGCGTTGAGAGGCTGACTGTACGGTCTACTCTTTACCGTAGCAGGATTTACCTGGTCAGACATTGCGATGAATTACAATACCCATGCAAAATCATTGACATCTCACGCAAATTTATATACAGGTGGCAGCACAATTAATGAATAGTCAGGAACAAATGTGAAAAATCATCTTATTTCAATGATAGGTTTTGTGTAAAATCATGCAATTGGCATTTTATTTTTTTTCCTCTTAATTTTACTTGGTTTTTATTATTTCTTATAGTTAAAATTAGGTGAACAGCGATTGAATTTTATATAGGATACATTCAGTGAAAATCAGTTGTTGATCATTATGTGAAAATAAATGTTGTCCATGTTTTGGTGGATGATGAGAAAAAGAATTCAACTGACATTCTTATATTAATTGATAGAGTGAATTGTATAGATTTTAATATCATATTAAAATGACAAAATACAACTTCAATGCAGGAGTGTACGACGAAATTGTTCATCCGAAATGCCGTCATTTTCTGCTCTGATTTTTCAAATAATCGTATGTATAGGATCCACTTGAGAAGGGCCACATACTTATAAAAAGTTTAACTCGAAAATACGCTAGGTACCCTAAGCAAATCGTTCACTCATTCTTAAATAACGAGAATTTATTATCTCTCGAAGATCGTCTATTGAACGATTGGTTGATCATTGCGGAGAAATATGGATCGGAACGTTTAGCAGAGGTGTTGGTAAGAATATCTGAAACGCCTCCATACATCGGAAGAAACGATTACCGCGATAAAATACTTGAGATCGATTTTTGGGGCAGGGCGACGTCTGGGCCAGTTTTTCTTTTCCCTAACATGAACAGGACAATAATACGATAATCAAACTCGAAAGCGGAAATTGTCAGCGACGTATTTTTTGCATCACACCCCCATGCCACCCACCTAGTTTGGAGAATCGCCGGGTAACACGAAGATGTGTTCGGTTACTTTCCCACGGGGATTAGGATTAGCCTCAGCTTGGCAAACTTGAGGGTCAGGTGGGTAGGTGGAGGCGGTTTTATAGGAGGGAGGAGAGAGGCGACGGAAAATATAACCCCGGTCCATGTAATCGATCGCTTTCAAGGCAAAGGGGACCCCGTGCAACTGTCCTCATCTCTCACCACCACGGAAAGGCCCTCCGAAAATCACACGCACCGAGCAGAACGGAGAGGATAAAGTTGGAGGATGTGGGGGGGGAAGGGAGGGTAGGGGGAGGGGGAGAGAGGGAGAGGTGCTTTCAACCGCAAAGCATCCTTCCATTTAAATGCCGGTCGTGTTCCAAACGCCTTCCATCCATGCTACGCATCCACCTACACGAGCCAATCTACCTCCCAAACCTCTTTCCCCTCATCCTCGCCGCTCTCTCTCTCTCTCCTCTTCACAAATCCACTCTCTCTCTCTCTCTTCCTCTCTAGTTCAACCTCTTTCTCTCTCTCTCTCACGATTCCTTTCCCTCCTTTATCCCTTTCTCATCCGTATCTCTCCTCCATCACTCTCCAGAAATCCAATTTCATCCTTCCTTCTCATGCACTGTTCCCTCTCTCTCTCTCCTCTATATCTCTCGCTCCTTTCCTCTCTTTCTTCCTCTCACTTCCTTCCCTCTCTCTCTCTCTCACTACAGACCGACTCCACTTTCGTCCTTCCCCGTTCAAGTCCCCTCAGTCATTTCCCTTTCACTTGTCGGGACCACTAAAAACCCTAGTTGGGATGAGGGAAAGGGGGGGGGATTTTTGGGAGGGGGGGAGGATTTTTTTTTATTGGGATGGGGATTGAGGCGCGCACTGGGTACTCCAACACGGATCTGGCACAGCAATTTCTTTAATGTGCCCTCAAGAAGGGAATATTTTCGTTCGGTTTCCCCAGCTATGAAGCTTCTGGTTGAAGGGACGCGAAAAGAGCTTGTAATATTTACGTCTTCCCTTCTCATATTTCACGAAAGAAATGCCTTTAAAATTCTAATGCGCAACAACTTTATTTTTTATTTTTTTAAAGGAGATGCATTCCCGCGGTTTTGAGTGGTCTTTTTTTTTTTTGACGTTCGCTCCGAATAAGAAGTGCCGTTAATCCTTCAAAATTAGTTCGCGTACCTACGTAAATTTCAATTTTAATTATTGCTTTCCGACGGCAGGTCGGAAGTTACACTGACAAGGTATGCGTCTACGTATGTATCTTTATTATTAATTCTTCTATATGTTTCAATTAGGTTAGCATCCTGGTGAAAACACGAAAGTGAAGGTACAAAATGATGAGAAAAAGTATGTATATAAATATCATACATTCCTGTACTAATGAGCAACGTATGGAGTTCAGAGTTTCCGAGATTCAAGTTAGAACTTCGCGGCTACCATAGCGGTCATGTGGTTCGCGAGATTGCCAATGTGTTTAATGGGATCTTGTTTTCTCTCCGCTTATGAAATCCATTAAATCAAAATAGTAAGTAAACGGAAAGACATATGACTGAAAATTTCAGGGTGCACGTGATCAATGACACCATTTATTACGCTGCCAAAGTAGGTTTTTTAGAGAAAAAAGGTGGTCGGCAGGGGATTCCTTCAAAAATTTCAAATTAAGATTCTGACCAAATGGATATATACTTAGATAGAAAGTTTCACTTTGTGAATTGTGAATTTGAAAGAGATTAATTTCTTTTCCTGTTATTTTTCGTAACTTTTGATCCAACCGTTTTATTCCCTTTAGCATAGTACTGTATTTTACTCTTTAAATCCAATAACATTGCGTCATTTTCAAATAACCTCTTGTTTCGAAAATCCATCTCAACCGTACAACCCTCCTCGCAGTATCGAATCTTGACTTTATTTTTCCTTTCTCATTTAACGAATACCGATCCTCTTGTTTTTTTACATTTAAAGCATATAATTCGGGCGGATATTGAGGAAAATAAACGATAGTGCGCTTTCGTTTTTGTTTTATGCTTTTCGAAGTACTTTTATGGTTATATACTTCAGCTTATTTTGCAAAAATTACGGCCTTTTTGATTGCTAGAGCTTTATTGATTCGAGTAGTCTTAAACTGAGAGAGGAATATAACACATGAAAATCCGTTACTCATCGTAAAATAGACTATTTTCGCCTTCATCGAGATAATGAAGTTTTACCGCGGAGTAATATTGATCCTTTCACAAAAATGGAAAAAAAATAAGTTTATTTTTCGTTGTGTCTATTGCTAAAGTCTGTTTACAAAGGAGACGCGTAATGCTAATATGTTTCCCTTATCTTCGCAACATGTGGTTAAGAATCAAGTAGTACATTGAATAAGCTACGGTTTGCTTATTTCTTTCTTCTAAAAACGCACCTAACTCGAAATACCGCAGCGACCAGACGTAATCTTTCCCGAAAACTAAGTTCATACAAGCACTCGGCTCCTACTCGAAATGGAAGTTTCTTTTTTTCTCAGCGATAACACGCTGAAACCTGACAACGCTAGGTCCTGGTAAATTCAAACGTTTTTTTTTCTCTTTTCGAATGACGCATTCCGTTACTGCAGTATACCCTCACGTAGCCTTCCGTTAATGGCGCAATTTATAACCGCAATCCTTCCAAAAATAACCAAAAGTGGAGAGAGATAGTGCCCGCAAAAGCTGATTAACTCCTTATTTATCATTCACATCTATGAATATATTGTCCCATAAACCTGATTAACTCTTTCGGGACATCAAGGCTCGCTAGGAATTAAAAATATTTTCGCAAGACCGCGGGATAATCCGGTAACGATAGTTTGTCTCAATTACACCCATTACTTTTTTTGACCTCTAAAAATTAACGTAATAATTTCTGCGGTTTCTCGAACGTAGATTTATTGGTCTGCGAAATTTTTCATCTAAAAAATTACGCCACTAACAATAAGATTTTTCGTTGATATGATCATCTGTAATTGGCTGCGGCTCTGACGTAATGATTGTCATTAATCTATTGTTTGGCACTAATAATTAAATCATCCGCACGAACCATTTTGCTTATTCGTGCGTTTATAATTCGTTGAGGTTGATTTGTCCTGCTCCTTTAGAAAGGCGACGAGCACTATTCATAGTAACGGAAATATTTCCAGTCTTACGTACATATCTTTAATTATTTAAATTTAATATATCGCCAGTAACGCATAATTACCTTAGCCTTAGTTTTTTAAAGAGATGTTAAGTACCGATAAAATCCGCAAATTTTATTCAAAGTTTTATAATACAATATCCTTCCGCTGTCAGGAACATTATCTAAACTGAGAATATAAATCTAACCTTTTTTTAACTTTATAAAGAATTCCGAAGGATAAATGGCAATAACATCCGAAAGTGAGAAAGCTTACAACCGAGGGAATTCGCGCACTTTCATCATCCATTTTTTAAAAGCTTATAAATACGTCGAGTTTCTTCGTAAATTTTATTTTACGAGGTTTCCCGGAGTCGCTTAAACAAAAAAAAAGTTTGTTTCTACAGCCTAGCAATTAAAAAAAAAAAAGATCTTACCCTATACTGCCGCAATGTGTCATATCTCAAGGAACGTTCTTTTGCGCCGTTTAAAGATTCATCCGCACTTATCCCTTCTACTCCTTCCCGTTCCTTTTTTTCCGTACACTTTTGCCGCCCTTTTTTCTCTCAGGCCAATCTCCATTCTTTCCTTTCTCCCTCTTCTATCTCCAACCAAATCACTTCTTTTTTCTCTCTCTCTCTCTCCATCCTTCTCCCTCTCTCCCTCCTCCCCCCCTCTCTCTCTCTCTCTTTCCGCTCTATATTTCTCCATAAATTTTCCCCACCGGGAGAATTTCACAATACGGCGGCATCCTTATGAATTAACGTTAAAGCGAAATAACGCCCGGCTAGTTTACTTATATAATAAATTTATACTGCTGAACAAATTTCGTCCAAAGAAAATAAGTCGGAAGAAAGCCTTTCCATTGTTCGTTGATTAATTTCGCTTAGCTTCATTAAACCCTTTCTCTTCAACCCCCCTCCCCCCTCCACTCTTCTTCCTTATTTTTTTAAACGTATCTTTTCTACCGACCTTTCGAATCACGTCGCCACTTCGTTATCTGCGAAGCATTCCGCCATTTTTCACCCGTATTTTTATTATTTTTATTGCCTCCCTCGCAATTTAGGTTTTTTTTATTTATCCTCGACGGCGTGCCTTTTCATTTGTCGCATCCACGCTGCATCACCGGTTGCTGCACTCTTTGTTTTTTTTCCTATTTTTTTTTATTTCGACCTCTCGCATCTCGTGACCGATAGCAATACTGACAACCTTCCGAGTGGGGGAATTTCTCTTTTTGCATCTCTTTTTTTATTAATATATCTCACTCGCTCGTCGAAATTAGGTCGATGTCTTATATTCGTCGTTTCATCGTAAACCTTTTATTTTTTTCCCCTCACGACGAAATTAATGAATCTAGTCTAACCACTCCGTTGCACCGATGGAGGGTTTTTTTTCTTTTTCGTTATTATGCTCGCAATGTTATGTCGGGCATAATCGAAATTTCGCTATTCGGCAGTTTTTTGTTACGATCCGCGGGAGTGGAAATACCCTGACGTAAAAGTTTCTTGCGGATTATTTTTTATTTTTCCGACGGAAATTGCGATGTTTTCTTTTTTTTTACGATCGGAAATGCGTGCCATTCATCGAGTACCTCTGCTTCAACGTCAGCAAAAATTTAATCGCGGAAAATGGTGCAGGATAGGGATATTATTTCGAACGCGTTACTGTGATCCGTACCGCGTTATATTGCGATTCTCATGAAAGAAAGCACTGACGTAATGAAATTTTCAACGCTATTTGATAATTATTCCAACGAAGGCATATCTTTCGTTGGCGGTATGTTTCATTTATGGCAAAGTAAACTTATGAAAGCACTCAAACAGAGCGAGCGAACGATAACCCCCCTGATTATAAATTAATTCCCGGAAATTTAATTTCCACAAACAAATTTGGAAATGATTAATTTTAAAAATGAAAAACAATTGAATGGGGAGTGCTGTGTTTACCAAAAATTTTTAAACGACATCTTTTATGCAATTCAGTGTGAAAAATTCTGTAATATCCTTCTCGCGTACTATTTTTTTAACCGATGACTTGAAAGGAAGAAATACTAAATTAAATCAAATAACGTCGAGTTCGGATTACAGAAAACGGTTCGATTTTCTCCTTTAATTGAAAGGAACGCTTTTCCCGCTACTCATATCACCTAATGGAGTTCCTAGATGTTTATCAATCTCGCAAGCACCATTCTCCGAATTTCGGGATAATATACAAGTTTGAAACTGATTCAGTGCAATGGCATAGCCGCAAAAAATAACAAAAGAAACGAAAAGAGCGGTGAAGGAAGAGTGAGAGAACAATGAAAAGCATTCAAGTGGGGTCGGAAATGTAGATTCCCAAGAATAACGCTGAAGATAAGCCCGCAAGCAGGAAAACTCTACGTAAAGGCATTAATGAACATTGCGAGAAAAGTGAGATAACTAAAGCGTAATATACCAGGCATATTTCTCCATTATGTTTGATAAATTCCTGTGGTTCCACGTCTCCCCGACCTTCCTTTGTCTTGCCACCATCCCCCTCTCTCCACCTGCTACGGCAAACATTCCTCCCCCATTACACCCTTCTCCCTTTGACTCCATCTCATTAAGTAAACTCACTCACTCTCCCTCCCTCTCTCCCCCCCCCCCCCCTGCATCTCTCTCTCTCCCCCTCTCTGCCTCTGTCTTGCCGCACACCTCACCTTATGCTTCGCCCGAAAAACTCTTTCTCCGCCCCCCCCTTCTTTCTCTTAAAACCCTTAATGTAACCCTACCCTACTCATACCCCCTCTTTTGGAAAACCCTTATTCTAACCCTCTATCTCACCCACTCTCTCGCCTTTTTTCTCTCTCTTCCCTTTCTCTGTATACCCTTTCACTCTCTCCCATTTCTCTCTCTCTCTCTCCCATTTATCTCTCTCCCCTTTATCTCTTCACCCTGTCTCTCTCCCCCTCTTTCTCTCACTTCCTCACCATCCCTCTCTCGTCCTCTTTCTCTCTCTCTCTTTCTCTCTCTCTCTTTCTCTCTCTCTCTCTATCTCCCCTTCTTCCTCCCACTCTCTCTCTCTCTCCCTCTAATTCTCTTACTCTCCTTCCGTCTCTCTATCTCCCTTTCTTTTACTCATTCGCTCTCCCTCCCACTGTCACTCCTACCTCTATCACTTTCCCTCCTCTCTCAACCCTCTTGCTTTCTCCTTATCTCTCCCTCCCTACCTGTCTCGCCCTCTCACTCTATATCCCTCCCTTTTTCTCCCCCTCTCTGTCACCCTCCCTCTCTCTCTCCTTCCGTCTCTCTCCCTCCTTCCCTCCCTCTCCTTCCTACTCTCCTTCCCTCTCTCCTTCTCTCTCTCCCTCTTTCTCTCCTCCCCTTTCTCCTCCCTCTCTCCCTTCTCTCCTTGCACTTTCTTCTCTCTTCCCCCCTTTCTCTCTCAGAATCTTTCTCTATCATCTCTTCGTCTTCCTCTATCTTCCACGCTCTCTTCTTCTCCCACACCCACCTTCTCTACCCTCTTTCTCCATCTTCTCCTTCTTCTATATCCTTCCTCGCCTACGTACGCAATTCCGCAGCGCCCTTTTATTCTCTCGCCTTCCCTTTAGTGCTCTCAGCAGACCGACATCGACTGCAGCGCCGCCACCGAGCCGCCATGTATTTATTGTTGTGAGGTGCGGACTCCACCGCAAGCTCAATGCGTCCTCCTCTTCTTCTCCCCCCTCCCCCCCCCTCTCCCTCCCTCGTAACCCGGCTACTACCTCTCCGCTCAGTCGCTAAAGGGATAAAACCCCTCCTCCTCCCCACCTCCACGCCACCTATGCTCATTTATTCATCTCGGCGACCTGATGCCCGCACATATGGAAATGCTTCTCTACTCTTTTGCGACCAAAAAGCCTCGACGGATGAAATTTCTCTAACTAACGAAATTTGTCTCCAGATTCTCTCGGGTGCATAGTGAGCCGGCGACGCCCTTTTCAGAAAAATATATATATATTTCTTTCTCTTCCCTCTGGGATAAAAATATTTTTTCCTAGGTTTTTAAGCCTCCCATAAACAAAGGAGATCAAAAGCTTGAAAGTCGTCTTAAAGGGATTACTTCAGCCTCGCTTTTAAATAAACATTAATTACGCAGCCGAGCGAATTAACCCGCCCCTTTGAGTAAATACAAAACTTTTCGAAAACTAACTGCGACGAAAATATCGCGAATAGTTTCCCGGGATATTTTTAACCCCTTTTCAGATTTCCTTAAAATCTCAAATAACGGGTTCCAAAGTTTGAGAAAACATAAGAAATGACTGAGTTTCAAATATTAAATCAACGTGGAAGTGGCTCAGACTCGTAAAATAGGTGAACAGGTTCCCTATTCTCGAGAAAGTGTGCATTACGCAATGAAAACATTTAAAGCGAGAAAACAAATTGTTATGTGTGGCAAGGAGTAACGAAGGTAAACCAAAAAAGATATTTGAGGTTATCAGACACATTTTGCAGCTACAAAATAACGCTATTCATCAGTTATTCAGCGGTTCTCGATTCAAATAAAACATCTGAAAATAGAATTTTATCATCTAAGAAAACAAATAAGTAAATATTTCCATATTTACCGAATCGAATTAATACAAGAACTTATCTCAAAACTTCTCTTGCATCGATGACATTACAAAAAAAATTAATGATGCGAGAACGATGTAATTTTATCATATATAAACCTCTATTATAAATAAAAATAGATATTCTTTCCTTAATGTTTTTTTTAATCTATCAAATCTTGTCTTCTACCTTCAACGTTCTCTCTTATGCTACATTGACATTCTGCCTGAAGGATTGCGGAAAATTCAGTTATTATCGTAGTCCACGTTATCGACCATTATTATTACAGAGATAAATTCTTAGAATACCACTAAACAGTTTTCCTAAATTTAGACCCCCTCGAATTTGCATTGGATTTCTGAGAAATGCGACTCTTGAGTTCAATACGATGAAAATTTTAAAATAGTAAACCTTGACCTGCATATGGATGCCATCGAAATGTGTGACGCGTTTGCCTCGTAAAATGAGGACGTGCGCGTTGAATATGAGAAACTAGCCATTCCAGTGATGATCTCAATTGACCAATCAGCAGAGGATGTAGGTAATGAAATTCGAGCAAAAAGACCATGCGAGTGGGCATTATCAAAAAACGAAAACACATGGTACGTATTTCTCCATGTATTGCATATTTTACATTTTCCGAATAATTTAATAATTTATCCTTCGCATTTGACAAATGAATTAGGCGAATAAGTTGCAGTTGCAGATATTATTCTGTTTGTAGAAAAAAGCGCCTTTGGTTTCGCTCTGTCCATATATCCGTTTGCTGTGGGCGCAATAAAATTCGTAAATGTGATTGAACCAGAAGGCGTACAGAAACCAAAGCTCTAGCGAGCATGACTATCATTTTAGTTCAATTTTATATTAGGCTGATTTCCATATGACTCGGTAAATTATCGACCTATATCTCGTCTCTTCTTTTTTACTTCTTTCTTTAAATTCAAAAGTACAGTAAAACCCCGCTGTACGTTGTTTCGCATATACGTCGCCAATCAATTAAGGAACATGTTTCGTTACAAGTTGTGTTGCTTCGCATATACGTCGTTTGTGAAATACTAAAATCAAAATTTCAGAAATTCCAATTGCGGTGCATAAATTATAACTATAACAATTCGGCTTTTAATCTCAAAACGACAACTCTAATTAAACCAGAAAACACGTAAAGTTTTTAAAAAATATCTAAAAACCTCTTCCACTGTGTCTCCTTCCACAGCTACGTATTATCACATTCGCTTTTACCGACCACTGCCACATTACATTTCCGAACCAGGCTAGTCAACGAGATTTTCTAAGAAATAATTCCGTAAGATAAGTATCTGACGCATTGCCAATGCCACTCATTCTATACTAATTCGTATTTTGGTATCTGTCGGTATATGTGGATTAGAAACGTACAGTTGTGTCTAACATTTTTTGTGTCCTTTCATCCCGGTTTACGTTTGCATTGATATCTCATGAGATATTGGATATACTTTGGATTGTGAAATCTGCTTGAAAAGTACTCTAAAGTGTGTATCAGTGTACGTGTAAGTAAAGAAATAATTTTTCTGCTCCATCACACCATAGAGAATTATTTTCGGTGATTTCTGAATTTATTATCGCAACTGGTTACTCGTTACATTAAATGTATATTAAACCCTTGTAGCAATGAGTAGTGGTAACATAGTATGTCCACTGTACTGTATTGATATGCATTATTTGGGAAACAAATGTGTCACAAAATATCCGCCAGGAACGTAATCCCTACTTTTATCATAGTTCTTATGGTAATCTTTGTTTCGCTATAGGATGTTTCGTTATAAGTCGCATTTTTCAGGAACGCATCTCCGAAGTATAGCGGGGTATTACTGAATAGCGGAAAATAACGTATTTATGAGACGGATTTTTTTGTATGTTAAATAAAAGAAGTTTCACAATCTAAAGGCTACCCTTGTAATACTGCGTGATATTATCGTTCAAATTAAAGAGTTTTGCATCATGTGGTTGCGTTGATTTTAACCTGATCGCCGTAAGCTTGGTGAGCATCGAAATTCATTTTAATCATTATAGAGTGATTTGTAGCGAATAAATAAATTACGTAATTAAGTAAATGTGTGACTATATGGAAATCCATTACAAAAGAACAAATTGTAGACTTTATAATTGCCACTTTATTTAAAATTTTATACCGATTATTTTCACGCCACTGCACCATCTGCATGAGTTTGCAGTGGTAACTTTGAAATTATTAATTTTCACTCAATTATATTGAAAATAAATGTTATAAATGGCATATCTCCATATAAAATATAATAATCATCTTCGTACAGTGATCTGTTATTGAAAAATAAGCGACAAAAATAACAGCTATGCGCATGAAAATGCCGTAAGATTCATTATGTAGCATATTCAAACCGTGGTTTGAATTTGCTATTACCCTGAATGGTATTTAACAATTTTTTTACTTTTCAGCCCAGTGTGTAAGAAATAAGTAAATTAACACGAAATAATCTCATATGACAAATTGCAAATACAAGGGCAATAAATTAGACGAAACGCCATACCATAAAATGGAAGGTATACGCTTTTAGCCAGAGGGTTTACTCAACTTTGCTTTTTTCCACAGTGGTTTAATAGGTTCGATTTAATATCGCAAAAACAGCAAGTAATAAAAAAATAATTGCGTAATTTTAGCGGTGTGATTTTTTCTTCAAACCGCAGAGATTTCGTTTTGGAACGCGGACATTAATCACAACCAGTTTTTTTATCGAAAGCCGCTTAAAAAAGTCAATAATTTTTAATCTGATTTCTTTTCGTTAAATAATAAATGACTTAACGTCCATGACTATTCATAATATTGGAATTCATTTTTCCGATATTTTTCTTAAAAGAATAAAGTACAATCACTGAAAGGCTGCAAAGAGAATTTTTATAACATTCGATAGAATAAAAAATTTCAAGGTATAGCTGCTTGTTTTTTTTTGTCCTTGTGATTTTTTGGCGAAACATTTTGAGGTATGAATACGAAATACGAATTTATCCTCTTGGGATTAATTCGGCACCGTTCCGACATGGTCTCTTAGAATGCATTATGGAGCCGAGAAGTTGTGATAAATGACATATAATCTCATTAATTCATACAAAACTATCTGAAGTGGTAACATTTAAATTTAGCTTAGGAATATGCAAAAATATTCCACTCTATCCTCCCTCCAAAGAATACATTTCCTTCTCCTTCAATTAAACTGGAATATGTTGGTGCATAAATATCACGAGAGTTAAATCCCAAGGTGAACTAGTTATATGGCAACGCTATTCTGGAGTTTCAAATCTATCACATGGTTAAACTAAGACATTATATAAAGGAGATTTGATGCAACCTTGAAGAGGCATAAGTCTATAACAGGGTTTTCTTAAATGCTTCCATAAACCAGAACTGTAAAAAAATGTAAACAATATATATATATATGTAAGCCTTTAAGACAGTGGTGCTCAAGACGTCGATCGCCAACTCATTTTAGGTAGATCTCTGAAAATTTTCTGCCCGCTCGAAAGAATTTTTGGGAATGAAAATGGACGATCGATCACCATGTAATTGGATATCGATAAGTAGCTCCAAAGCTTAAACTCTGAAGCCCAAATGTCATGTAATTAAATACCGCATTTCAAACCCCCTCCCCCTCCGCGCTCGAAATAATTTTTAACAGTGAAGTTGGACGGTCGATCGCCACGTAAGTGGGAAATGATAAGTAGCTCCCAAGCTTGTAAAGTCTGAGCACCCCTGCTTTAAGAAAATAAAAACCTTTGAACTTCTGGAGTTTCGATATTTCAGTTAATTTTGATAGAACGTGAAGTTTAGCCTTCAAAATTCCATTTAAGTACTGCATGACATTCTGTGGAATTGCAATATTGTGAATTTTTGAATTTTTCAGTCTAATCTAGATCAAATCCTTTGTCAAACTCTACATAATATTTTACAAAAACATCCAAATTAACGCAATTAAGTAAAAATAAATAAAATTTCTCCATCATCCAATATTTACTATGATTACACATCACTACATTACATTTATCCGTGTTTTATTTTAATTTTACACGAATAAATTGTAATTTTTCATTTAAAACCTAAATTTTGAACGTGAAACAATTACCTACAAAAATAAGGTAATTTTTATCGTACGCTTCAAGATATTTAGAAGTTGCAGAATAACATAAAGCATTTTCACTCATTTAGGGTAACAAAAATTGAAAATATTTTCGCGAAAACCTATGCCAATTAACTTCCTACATGGTTCTCTACGGGCACACAGATCGAGGTTTACAGCGCTATGTACGTTATATAACGCTACGTTGGAGATGTTAGCGCGACTTGCGGGAAGGAAGCTCATTCGGAGTCAAATGTAGTGAATTCCGTCGTTATCTCCTGACCTCATGGAAGCGCTTTAAATCCTTCTCTATCTTAAAGTTTAATCAATGCATGCCAAGTATCTGGTAATCAACATACCCTCGGGGATCACGTGACTCGCACATTTGCTTTTGCATTATTTAATAGTTTAGTTTTATGGAAATGGCATAAGACTGTGGGGTCCTCGAGGCCCCAAGAGATATATAAAAACCCTTATATTCAGTTCTCTTGCCATGACTCACATTAGGCTTTCATTTCATTACACAGTCAAGGAATTCGTATATTAACCAAATAAGGCAGACAGTAAAATTTGTAATCTAGTCCAAAATTGTATTATCTCGTTTAAACGTTATGATGAGAGAGTATCAATTTTACATTTATAAGATAACATCTATTGTAAGAAATTATTAATAAATTATCATTGATTAAAGCAAGAGAGTTCACCGTCAATAATTCATATCCTGTCCTACCTCTGCCGTTTATCTCTATCCTATCAAACCTATGGAAAACAATCGCTAAATAACTGTAGCATGAAGGTTAAAAATAATTTGAATAACAACGATAACTGTCACTTTGGAAGGTGTAATGGCTAAGGCGGGAAATATAGAAATAAAAAAATCTGATGTGGCAAACACATGACTTTCTCCATATTTGGGGTATAGATATTTAAATTATTATGAATAGCATTATAAGGCAATATTATTATTTCGTATCGTAAATGAATACAGTCGTCCTTATTGCCGTAAATTAGGTATATTTTGAATATGTTTACAGAATTCACCGCTACATGGTGGTGGCACTGTATACTGGAAATTTACGAATAAGCAAAATATCTCTGAAATGGATAGTTCTACGAAAATTTGTCTCAAACAAAACTTGGAAGAAATATTATTCTCTACAACTTTGGCCCTCAGGAAGATTACCAATAACGGCGTTTTTAAGGAGACATTTGACGGAAACCGTAAAAACCGATTATTTTTTATAAATAATTCCTAAACAATAACTGCTATGGAAAACTGTTTCAAATGAAAGTTGTAGAAAATTACATTCTCTATAACCTTTGTATAGAATTGTGTATATCACAATGATGTTTTAACGGAGAAATATCGCAAAAACCGAATCGGGTTTCGAATAAACCTCGACTTCCGGTTAACCGTTATTGTCCAAAAACTAATCAGTTCTTAGTGCTCATGCTAAGGTGTATATATGAAGTTTAGTAACGATATGGCAAGTACTTTTTGAGTTAGAGCGCCCACAATCACATACACACACGCACACACACAAACAGACATCATTCCTAAATTAGTCTAAACGTGTTCTAGGGACCTCAAAACGTGTATTTCCGTTGAAATCTCGAAGTCGATTTTTTTCATGATCACAATACTTGCCCATTACTTCGTATGGAGAAAGTAAAAATCTTTGACTGCAAAAAATTCTTGCAATATGACTGCCCACTGTCACTTTAAAACAGAGGTGTACCACTCAAATGTTGACGCGGGCCAAAATCGACCTTGATTGGGCCTAAGCGGGCCAAACTGAAAATTTTGTCCATAATAAAAACTTAAGTACACGACTGTCGATATATTAATAACCATAAGAAATTTTACATGCAAATCCTGAGTAAAAATGAATTGGCAAACAAATATAATTTACTTACAAATTTTAATTGTATTTTGACTGTCTCCATACATAGTATGTGGAAAGTATTGTGATCACGAAAAAAATCGACTTCGAGATTTCAACGAAAATACACGTTTTGTGGTCCCTAGAACACGTTTAGACTATTTTCGGAATGATGTATGTGGATGGATATCATTGTGGGCGCTATAACTCAAAAAGTACCTGTCATATTAATACTAAATTTCATATATGACACTTTAGCATGAGCACAAAGAACTGATTAGTTTTTGGACAATAACGGCTAACCGGAAGTCGAGGTTTATTCGAAACCCGATTCGGTTTTTGCGATAATTCTCCGTTAAAACATCATTGTGATATATACAATTCTATACAAAGGTTATAGAGAATGTAATTTTCTACAACTTTCATTTGAAACAATTTTCCATAGCAGTTATTGTTTAGGAATTATTTATAAATAATCGGTTTTTTTGGTTTCCGTCAAATGTCTCCTTAAAAACGCCGTTATTGGTAATCTTCCTGAGGACCAAAGTTGTAGAGAATAATATTTCTTCCAAGTTTTGTTTGAGACAAATTTTCGTAGAACCATCCATTTCGGAGATATTTTGCTTATTCGCAAATTTTCAGTGTACAGCGCCAGCACCATGTAGCGGTGAATTCTGTAAACATATTCAAAATATACCTAATTTACGGCAATAAGGACGACTGTATTCATTTAAGATACGAAATAATAATTTTGCCTTATAATGCTATTCATAATAATTTAAATATCTATACACGCGTGCCATAAGTGGCACGCAAGACGATTTTGGTTGGCACGCCAACGAAAGGATAAAACCAATCAAAACATTTATCGTACTGATTTAGCGCCGCAAAAACATTTGTTATTTAGTCAGCTATTGTAAACGTTAGTTTTACGTTTACAATCTTGTCTTGATCGCGAATTTAATTTAGCTGGCACGCAAAAAAAATCAAGGACTTTTTGCGGCACGCGAGGCGGAAAAGTTTCGACAATTTCAGTAATATTGGCACGCAGGCAATAGAAGGTTCGCCATCACTGTCCTATTTCTGCACAAACTTTCCCGCTTAGTTTCGCTATATCCCGTGCTCTAAACACTTTTTAAGGCGTCCCATCACGTTTAAGAAAGACTAGGTGAATTAATGTTTCGCATACCTCTAAGGGGAAAAATCCTTTGATTAAAGCGCACGAAAAGAATTGATCTTTTTCGTCATTTCCGTTCGGTCAGATAAGAGGGAGGAATCGCTGATATGTACAACCGCAACCGGTTTTCCTTGCACTCTTTCCATTCTCTCTCTCCTATTGGAGCTTTTTGTAAAAAAAATCATGTCTGTATTCGGTTTGTCTGTGTGGTCAATATCTCTGAAATCCTGAAACTTGGAGAAGCCAATTTTTCAGGTTAGGTTGGTCTTTATGAGAGCTAAAGATCTGGTGGATTTAGAATCAGCTGCTGGGAAGTAATCGGTGTCTAAGTCTAAGGGAGTGCTTGGGGAACCCTGGGTCCCCCCTTTTTGAGCTCTCTACACCCCTTGATTAATATTCTATTTATTTATTTTTAAAGAACTAATAAGGCATTTTGTTTTCGTTCTTAATAAATAATTACATTTTATTTGTGACAAGTGCAGTAAAAATTAGTTAAAACGTTTGTGTTCTTGACAATAAAATCCCCCTTTCTTCCTCCCCACATAGTTGGAAGGCTAATTTTGTCCCTGTCTAGAACTTTTCAAATAACTCGAGAATTCATGCTAGAAAGAAAATATTATTTTTGTATGAATGCTTCAATGGATAAAGCGTTGGAGCAATTAATCACACATAGGATTTCGAAACTCAGGTTACGCGAGAGTTTATTTTAAAATATCGAATTTATTATAGTTAAATTTTTGTTGCTTTTCGACAGGAAATAATCATGTTTATTAACGATAGTTTTCAAAAACAAAAAAGTTCACGTAATTTGCTCTGCAATCCTTCCCTCGCTTGTTACCCGACAATTCGAACGCATCCCAAAAACCTAGAGAAGTTACTCTCTGCTATCGAAATCACCCCAAAGAGTTCCCGCCTTCGATATATTTTTTCCCCTTTTGTCTTCGCTTGAAATTTTTTCCCCTTCCACATTTATACTCGAGGGAGTTTTTTTTAGTAAGGAGAAAGCCCGAATGATCGAGGAACCATGAAGGATAGTGAGAGAGAGAGAGAGAGGAATTAAAAAAACATCCACAAGAGGTTCGCTTTAAGTAAGGGGCTCGGTTTATTTTTCTTTTTATCTTTGAGGAAGGGAAGCGTTCCGTATGAGAGGGGGGTGTTATCCACCATCTTCCTTCCTTTTTTTTAAAGGGTCTCGGCCCTTCACCATCATTTTTTCGTGATTATTATTTGGGAAAACTTTGGAGCGTGTGTTTCAGCCTCAAAGGGTTTTTTCCGGTTAGCATTCTTTTTTTTCTTCCTTTTCTTCCCGCTAGAGGATGTAAAAATCTGACCTGCGACCAACAGAGTCCCCTCTTCCTACGCACTTTCCACTCTCCCTCTCTCTTTTTCCTCCTAACTCGCCTCAACATGTCTTGTACCATACTGTAAACTTTTCTTACATACCCTAGATAGGTATTTTCGCACCCACTTTCACTTCGTGGGTGTTTGTTTCCTGCGTGAGTTTTTACTTGGTTGACCTAGCCTGGTCCATCTTCACTTTTTCCCGCAAACACAATTTCTGCATTAGTCTTTCTGAATCTTACGGCGTATCGCAGATGTAAACAATTGCCATATTATGTGTTTTACTGTGTATTGTAACGATGGGTACCCGATGGTCTCAATTTTGCCCGAATAAAGTCGTTTGTCTGCCTTTCTAGCCTTCCCTCTACCACCATGGCATAGGTTATAATGGTTTCCAAACTGGGAGGAGCGACCCTCTGAAGGAAGGAATATTTGACATTTATTGTCTTTTAATTATCCCAATGGTAAAACCAACATTATGAAAACCAAATTCTAGTCCTCGGGTGGTTAAGACGTATCGTTAGCGTCCATGGTTTTTCTTAAGCTGGCTATGTCAATTGCAGTTGTAGGTCCAGCTGGTATTGTTTACGAATTTATATTGAACACGACGATATAGAGTGGGGGGCAAAGGCGGTTTTCTTACGTGAGGGGAAGCGGCTCTGTAATGATTGGATACCGATGCCATAAGGTTGAGTAAAATCTTCCTCCGACCTCCGTCGCCAATCCCTTCCTTCCTCACCCTCTTAACCAAACCCTCCCTTCATCGGAATAACTCTTTAATTTTTTTTTAAGCCCCACTCCTCTACGGACGCACGCGAACCGCAGCCGAGTGCAGCAGCAGCAGCAACCCCACTTCATCAGCGCCCCTCGAATTCCCTCCATATAACCTCCCTCCTCCTCCTCCTCCCGCTTACGATCCTCTTCCGTTTTTTAAAAAAACTCCCTTTGATCTCTTTCTCCTTCTCTCCTCTCTGCTACCCTCTCTTCTCGAAATATATCCTTTCGAGCAGACTCTCTTATCCTATCTCTCTCTCTCTCTCTTACGTCTCTCGTGAAAGGACGGGAAATGGGAAGGTGATGATGAGAGGAGGGAGAAAGAGAGAGAGAAGAAACGAGGGAAGCAGAGAAAGAAGAGGAAAGAGAGAAGAAGATGGGAAGGATAGAGAAAGAGGAAGGAGAGAGATAAAGAAGGGGAGGAGAGAAAGAGGGGAAAGAGGAGAAAGAGAGAAAGAGTAGGAGCGAGAGAAAGGAGATGAGAGAGAAATTGGGGAGAGAGAAAGGGGGAGAGGAGAGAGAGAAAGAAGTGAGAGAGAGAAAGGAGGGGAAGAGAGAAAGACGGGGCAGAAGAGAGAGAGGAAACAAAGAGGGGCAAGATGGCGACACACGAGATGCATTCTCAGGTCACTTCGGGACTAGAACGTTAGCTCGTTAGTATAGTTTTCTCTCGATAGATGGTAGGTATCCATCAATCTATCTCTGGATCTTCGTTTCAAGCCCTTCGATCGTTTTATTTCAACCTCCATTTATAATCATCATCCTCTAAAACTTCCAAAAAATTCTTTCTTCTCTTACCCATACAGCTCTTAATCTATCTGTACAAACATTCCTAGCTATACAATTTTGTCAATTGAAAACTAGTTCGAACAGGCTATTTCTGTATTCACTTAATGGTTGCCCCTCCAAAATCTCCAAATTTTAGAATCTTCGGGTGTTAAAACTTCAGCAATGTACAACGTATCCGAGACCATTTACAATATTTGCTCAAATTGCCTTCCAAAAGTAAAAGTATTCACATCGAACGTTTTGCTAATAATACTGCATTGTATTCATCATTACGGCAGAATACTGAGTCTCGAAGATAAAAGTTATATCATTCAAGACTGTACCACGTAAGAAATTTCTTCCCCACCTAAAATCATGGTAGACGGGAATCTACTGTTACAATACATTGCGCCTATTAAGTTAACTATGGCGCCAAAAACATTAAATATTAGGAGGTTTCCGAAAAGAGTGTGTTTTACACGATTCCTGGGCGACCTTTGAACTTCCTCGATGGCGATCCTTCTTGATGGACGACTTCCAGGGAGAGAGAGAAAAAAAAGGTATGAATCAAGAGAAAAAGAAGAGAAAGTAAGTTAACGCCCGTCGGACCCGGAGCAGGTAGAATTCTTCCTGATAGATGACACTGGTGACGCGTGGGCCGACGACGAAGTGACCGGAAGGGAAGGGGCGAAAAAAATTGACTAAGAGCGAGTGACTTTTTTCCCCCCATTATGGTCAGGAGTGGAAACTGGAAGAAATAATGACTCGAGATCACGGAAGACACGTTGACACATGAGACCACTGACAAAAGAATGAAAGACTCGATGGTCGTCGTCGGAGAAGTAATGAGAGCGATTTCTTCGGACTGGTTTAGAGTGTCGGAGGAGTTTTATTTCCAATCGTGCATCGCTATCCTCGATGTCCTGAGATGAAAAGATCGTGACAAAAAGCCTTTTAAAGGAACGATATTTTTCGTATGAGACGGGAGAGGACTAAATGTCTGAAGGAACGACGAAGTCATGACGGGTGATTTTCGCGAACTATTTTTTTTTTTTACGGGAAACATTAACTTTGAAGTTGGTGACCACCAATTTCGGGAGTGGCAGTGTAGCGAAATGTCTGAAACGTGGCGCAAGGGATTAGATCGCTTGAGTAGGTGAGCTTTCAGAGCGTTTTCTAGATAATTTTAAAGGAAACTCCCGATTAATCGAGTGCCAAATAATTGGAATTTCGATTTACCGGAATGTTGATTAATCGGGATTTTTCTAACTTTTGACCTAAATATATTTGTACATATTATATATTTCACTACATAACTGCGTATACGTGCGCAACATTTACTTGTTTAATACCTAACCGAGGCGTTAACAGCACGTAGTACAGTATTACTAGAGTTACTTCATTTTAAGCTTACTTTTCTTGAAGTGTTTGCTTTTCTAACTTTATTTATTTTTTATTTGTGTGTACCATGCCTAAATGGGATTATCGATCAACAGGAATATCTGATTAAACAGACTAATCTCGGCCCCCAAGTCATTCGGTATTATGGGAGTTTATCTTGAATATTTCGTTAGTAGAAAATCCCACACCAAACAGCCCACCCTCCTAAAGACGGCATGTTCGGTCAAGCAGAGCAAACGCATCCTACGTCAGATGATAAAGTTTTTTCTTTTTATATTTAAGTCGAGCTCAAGCGTTAAATTCCTTACTCGATGTTTAATTCATCATTCACGCCGGTGGTCTCTAACATCAATTTAAATGCCCCACTAAAAGTGAAAAATTCCTCACCCTTATGAGTCACATTCGAAACGCACGACGCCTTAAAAAAAAAAGGTTACGGTAAATGTAAAATTCGCGAATTATTTTTACCACCATGATTAATGTCTTTATAACATTTTTAAGTCATGTCTTACTCCTTTAGCGAGGTATCGTCAAAGAATTTATTTTTATACACTCGGAACTCAGTCACGCGAAATTTGATGGCCTATAATTTTCTTAACTTACATGTCAGTGCTTGAGTGACATCGATGGAGAGATTTTTCGCGAGGTTCTTTTACTAGTTTGGAGTTGCGTATCAAGATCACCTGATGCAACTAATCGATTCGTTATCTCCGACCAACTGATGTCATGATAAATTATTAAATTATCATTCACACGCTTTCCTGTCGTTTCTAATTCTATAATACTTTAATCTTTCCAATAACATTTCGAGGGGAATTTTGGAGATAAAAAGAACCGACCTGTGCGGGCCACCTATTCAAATGACTGGTCGGGCCGTGTGTATATTTGAAAGAGCTATTTATAAGGATTTTTTGATTTTGTGAAGCGTAATACGCCTATATTTAATGTATATTACATTCACGTACTCAAAAAATACTCGTTGTTTAGATTTGATAAATGGCATACACTAATACCTCCTGCTGGCAAACATACGAATGTGTATGTCTTAAAGAAACTGTGGAGGTAAAAATCACTGCGGGTGCCTGATAATGCCCGCGGGTCATACTTTAGGGGCCCGTGAAGTGGAGCGTATGATTGAGATGCACTGAGCTAGGTCATTAGAATATTTTCCAATTCATCCATTACTAAAATCAACGGATTCTTCACCTTCTTATACATACATTACTATTTCCACATCTTTTGATTACTACTGCGAAAATTACTGCATTACCTTTACAAAAATCTAAAACCTCACTCTGGTAATTTCTTCCCACGACGCTGATATCACGAGGTACACATCGCATGTATAACTTAGGTACTTTAAACGTAAAGTTTTATTAGCATTCGAAACAATCATCGGTAACATGTTTATTAATAAGGCCTCAATCTCCCTCGCCCTTTTGAGCCTTCGAGACTGAACAAACATCCCCAAAATAAACGAAACAAATCCTTGTTTTTCGACGGCGAAAAACATCCGAGACCTCACAAACAGGCGTGAAAGGTCTAGCGAGAGAGAGAGAGAAAAAAAAGTGAGAGACAGGAAGTGAGAGACAGGAAGAGAGGAGAGAGAGAGAGATGTATTCCGCTTACGGAATTTGCTCACGCTACAAATGCTAGTTTGAGATATAGTATAAACAGAGACAGTTCATCCAGTGTCCCGCAATTTGCGGAGGAAGCCCTTTGACACCGTCGCCGTCCAGATCACAATCCGAGAAAAGTATAGGAAGAGGAGCGGGTTAGGAAGGATTGGGGGCACGGTTGGGTTCGGTCGTTGGATAATCAAGGGAACCGTGAGAGGGAGGGGGAGAGTTAAGAGGGGGTGGATGGGGGGGTGAGGTGGCAGACGAGGGGAAAGATGTGAGTTTTCTGCGGTTCCGGTATAAAGAAGGGCGGAGAGGAGCTTTGAGAGAGAGAGAATGAGAAAAATGGGTCGGTAAGAGGGTAAATAACCTGTGTAGAGTGACTATAGAGGACATTTTTTTTTAAAAAAAGACAAAGACAGAGAGAGAGACCTCGCTGCGAGGCTGTTTGAGAATTGCAAACGGAACCGTTTTAGTGGCTACGAATTACGTCTACGGAATAAATCTTCTTCCTATAGCTCCTTTCCGTTTTGATATCGTTTTAATTTCGTACCATCCGCTTTTGATGGTATCATTTCTCTACTATTTTTGCCTTCCTATTTTTTCTCTATATTCGCTGAAAATTCTTAGTTTTTTATTACTATTTTACTCTCGTCAAAAATCGTTTTCTTTTTTATATTTTTAATGCCGTCCGTTATACGGAAAATGCCGCTTTGAACCTCGGAGGAGTTTTCGTAATTACAAAAGAATATTAATATTTTTAAAACTCCCTCTCTCGTAATTGAGTCAATTTTTGAATGCCGAATTCTGACGTGGATAAGATTGCTTATGACCTCTTCTAGGGGAGAGAGAGAGAGATAAGGTTCATTTGTTTATCCTTCAGGGACTAGGATTGCGTCGCGTGTTATTAGAGGCTTTATTTGAGAGCTATCTTTTTTTTAAGGCAGAGATCAAGATACGGTTTGAAATTACTTTTTCGTTCTTAATCTCTTCTTTCCCCGGTTTGTGTGTCGTGCTAAATAATAGGTTTGCAAATTTCATTTGTATCCATCAAGATGATTCTTGTATAGGAATTCGCTAGTGCCGTGAGTTTCACATTTACAGGACACAATGTAGCATAAAATGAAAATATAAAATTATTATAAATATATATAATTAACAATGCATTTTCCCTTTCACCCTCTATTTCTATAAGAGATAAATGCATGTAAGACTAATGAGGTAATACTGACCCATAAATTAACCCTTTAGTTTTCCTATATTATTCTTCAAGTCTATAACAGACTGGGTGTGGCCCGCGATGAGTGCAGAAATGGGTTAAGTGGCCCCCTAGCCGAAAATTTTGGGTACCACTGTACTAAAGAATTATCGAACTCGTCTAATGGCTGAAAATAAGTTCCAGAATATGCACTTAAGTGTCAAAAATTGCAAAATGAAGTACTTGTCTCATTGTTAGCTATTGGCTATTGGAGACAAATATTAAATTTTAAAATATTGAAGTGCTTGTTCTGGAGCACACATATAAGCTCAATTCGCATCAGTAAATGACGAGAGAAAGTTAATATTTCCTATTTTTTGCCAATTTAGTCCCTCCCGGTTAAAATAGAAAGAACTGCAGTCTTTTATAACATTACCTACCAAAAAATATTATTCTAAATTTTATATTTATTTAAATTGACATTAATATTAAAAGTATGGCATATATCAAAGTGCGTAAGTATACATGCGGATTGTCCTAATGCTCTAGAATACAAATAACGACAAACAAGCAACACCACAGCAATAGTGATTTCGTTCTTTTGACCTACTAACATACCGCATAAAGCTGAATTTTTCATACAAGGTTCCTTCAAAGTATTTTTTTAAAGTCTTTTCCAGGTTGCAAAAATTCATATTTCCTGAACAGCAAAAGCTTAGGCTTAAAATAACTCTCAATTCATGAAGGATTTTTTTAGATTAGAGACTGGTAACCAACGCGTGGAATCTATTTTTCTTTAAAGTGGGCGAATTGAGTTATATTTTAAACGTAAGCTTTAAGGCGAAATCTTTTGTAGTTCATGAAATGTGAATTTTTGAGACTCTGAAGTGACTTTATTTGAACCGCAGGATGACTTTGTGGAAACCCTGGAAATACAGCGCTCCCAGGTTATAACGCGGGTCTTCCATATTTTTTCTAGCTTCCACGATGAATTCGAAAAAATACCACTATGCTGACTAAGGTTGATTACATTAGTAATTCTTTCATTTTTCTGTTTACAGTGACCATAAAAGATTAAATCTGAAAAAATATATAAAAATATGTACGCAAATAACGTGTTGGGTCACAGAGAAGGTCCTCGGTTATACTCCGGGACGTCCAACACCGAACTTTCCCTGAAATCTAGTGATATAACCAGAAAGAATTGCATTTTCATTTCTTTATAAATGTTAGTGTATGTATAGATACATTTATCTGTTTATAAAAACAAATATAGCTAAGAAAGATATTCATCTGTATGGTTCGATTTAATAAGAAATAAATTCAGTGGGTTCATCTACAGTACTAATGTCCTTTTGATCATATTTTTCTAACGTGAGATGCAGGAGCGTACATCCAAGAATAACATGCTCCGCTATTTTTCCAACCATAGAAAGTGAACGTTTTACTGAACTCTATTAGATTTCTTTCTTCTTCCCTATTTATTGAGCTGTTGGTCACACCTTGTTAACGGATGATCCTACGATCTTAGCGAAACCGGTCGTGTAATAAATTTCCGTGGAACATACGCAGTTGAATTTAATTTATAACTATCAGATTCAATCTGAAAAAGTACGCGAATCACTAAAATTTCAAACTTTTACACCTTACCCTGAGACACGCGACTTTAAATAATTTTAAAAATAGATATTTTAAGAGATGAAAACGTTTGCGCAAGTATGTACATCAGACGCACACGCCCACAAATGTTCGTTAGAGAAAATCACCGAAGGAAATTGTTGAAAGATATAAGCCCATAGAAATTTCGCCACCTATGAAAATTGAAAGGGAGTTCCATAGAGATCTCGTCTATCGTGCCTCCTGAAACCGCCATGTCCCGAATTTTCAAGTGCGGCAGTCAAGAAGCCCCGAATCGAGGGAAGGCAGCAGCAGAGGGGGTGGGATGAAACCTAAGAAAGGCAGAGAGAGGATAACGAGGATATATAGGTAATGGAGAAAAGATAGGTAGCGAGAGATAAAAGGAGAGAAAGGAGAGAGAGAAACAGGTAAAGAGAGAGGAAGATAATTGGGAGAAAAAAGAGAAGAGAGATAGGATACGTAGCAAGCGAAGTAGGGAGATTAAAGTTAAGAGGCATGGAAGGAACCGGGAACAGATATAATAATAAAGATATTCGATATTCTTGTTCGAGCTAAATTTTTTTTTTTCATTTACAAAACACCATAAAAAAATAGAAGAATGAAAAACAAATTAACAAAGATGACGTAGCCTACTTTTCTACGAAAAGAGAAGGATATTTTCGGGGAGAAATCCAATATTAATTTCATAACCACACCGCAAGAAATATCCCACTGTAAAAAAACGAACAAGCAAGGAAAATGAGTAAAAAATTTTGCGAAACCTACCAATAACATGTGTAATAGAATGTAAGTCATGCAACAGTCGAGTAAATACTCGTGTACAGATGGAAAAATAAGGATATATGAATTAAACCTATTATGTGGTAGCGTTTCCTTCATGCAGCATTACATTTCTTTTTGTTTTTTCCCGGTTTTCGTCAAAATTTTCAGGGCTTTTTTTTCTCTCATTCTACACGCAGTCCAAATATTTTAGCTGCGATTTTGATATAATAGAATGTTTTAAAGTACAAAACAATTGGAATATTTATTTTACAGTTTTTAACACTTTTCTTCTTTAAAAAAATCGCCTATGCATTCGGATTGTCTGTCAGTTCGTGTGTGTGTGTGCGTGTGGGCAATATCTCTAATATCCTGCAATATGGAGAAGTTAAATTGTTTTTGAATAGTTCGGTCTATACAAGAGTCAGACATGGTAAAAATTTAGTGGAACTAGAATTGGCTGTTGGGGAGTTAATGATGTCTACTTCAGGACTTTGCAAATAACTCGAGAATAACTCATGATCGAAAAACGATTTTCGCTGGGAAACACATACCCATTAGATTAAATTTACAGGGGTAGGCAACCTACGGCCCGCGGTTCTCATGCGGCCCCCGAGAGCGTTTTATACGGCTCGCGAAGCCATGTTGAATGAGCGATCGGTATAATTTAACATAGTCAATTCCATATTTTTTCAGCGAAATTATGGTCTCGAAACTATTCCGGCGGAGTTTTAACGCTAGTAGAATAATTAGAATTGATTTTCAGTAACATGAGACCACAAAAACCCTATGTAACTTCTGGTTTAAATGTCCATCCGGTCCGCCGAAGCTCTCGCGATTTCCAATGCGACCCTCTCGAACCATTTACAACAACGAATGTGGCCCGCCATATAGAAAAGGTCGCCGACCCCTGGATTAGAAAAAAAAACGCCTTGTGTAATTTGCTCTGCAATTTTTCCCTCGCCTGATTCATATCAACCTCCCAGATTGCGAGCCCCTGACGTGCCCGAATAAATCAATTTTTTGTATTTATATTTTTGAACGTTCCTCAACATTAGCACCTCGACGTACATTCTTAGATGTACAAGTAATTAAAAATATCCCTATGATCCGAGAATTTTGGAACATTCCGCATAATCGTAACCGGCCACAAGGATCCGTTTTATTCGCGTTTTGAGCGTGAGAAAAATCATGTTTCGTGAGAGAAAATCCATCGGGTAAAACGGTCAAGAGAAGAAAGCTGGGAGAGCGATTGGACGTGGAACGGAGAGAGGAAGTTGAGGAGGAAGAGATGTAGCGAGAGAAAGTGAGAAAAACGGAGGAAAAGAAATATAAGTAGCCTGTTATGGCGGGATGGGTCAGGTGTGAGAATGGGCGTGGCTGCAGAGAGAGAGAGAGAGGTCGAGGGATGGAAGGAGTGGAGGGGGGAAGAGAGGGGAGGGGGAGGGAAATGGGAAGGGGAAGGGAGGGGAGGAGGTTGATTTATATAACACGAAGCGAAGGAAGGAAGTTCCGCACCGACAATCGCTCTTCCTTTTTTTCGCTTTTTTTTTCTTTAGGGCACCAATTCCCTCTCTCACTCGATCTCGTCCACTTGGTGGAGGTGTCTGAAGAATCGATTCGTGAATAGAAAATTTCCAGTTCCGTGCGAAAGTAAAATCACCCACTCATCATTCACTCTCGCCGCTAAAAACCGAGCGATGCATTTTAAATATATATATACACACACACACACATATAGTACATATACACACATACATGTATACAGAGCCAGATAGAGGGGGGGGGAAGCAGGGCCATTTGGCCCGGGCCCGGAGAGGCCCCCAAGATTTATTCTAAAGGCTATAAGCACCGATCAACAGTTAAAGGGGAAGGGAGGGTTAGGCTATTAGAGATAGAGAAAATTTTACGGTCTTTTCGGTGAAAATATTTTGTCGTCAGGGTTAACGCCAGTTACAAGTACATAATATGTATATTATAAAGACAATTTTCGAATGATTTATTTTCTTTCCTATTTAAATGAATAGGTTCTTATCAAACAAAAATTCCCTCTGTTTTAGTTTCATTTTTTATTCATATATGTATTTGTATGGCTTTCGGAGTGGGGTGGGGCCCCACATTTGTGACTGGCCCGGGCCCCATCTCACCTCTCTCAGGCCCTGCATACATACATACACATAGGTACGTATTTTCTTTGTCCGTTACTTTTTTCATAATCGTTTTCATCTTTTGTGCGTCGCCCATGTCGATGTTTTTCCTAGGTTCCTTTTTCTTGGTCGACCGATACGCCGTTGGCAACATTCCGGAATATTTCGATTATCGGACTCTTTTTTTTGTCATCGTTCTTACGTTACTTTGATGTTTTACTTTGTCTTTTAATCTCTTTATGGCGAACGTGAACGGGTTGTATTTTCTGGGGAAATGAATAATAAGCTTTTAGATTCAGCTTGTGGTCTTTATAATTCAATTGTGTTTTTCTTTATTTGAAGATACAAACGAATTAAAATATTCCAGCGTGTGCATTATTTATAGCCGTGTCGAAATTGCAGCCATTAAGGTTTGACATGATGAAAATTAAATTTCTAATACTATAAGGCAGTACAGGTCAGTCGAATTAGTAAATAAATGTTCAAAATTAACTTAATATTCCAATGAGGTACGTTTCAGATTCTTACACTTATTAAAATTATATTAAAAACGTATGAACTTATTTCATTACCATTATATAAAACTTCACGTTTAAAAGTTCGACTCTGAAAAGGTTACTTAATGAATTTTATTTTATTTTTATGTCTGAGAATAATTCCATTATTTGACGCCAATGACTAGAATATTCAATAAATTTTTAAAAAATAAAATCAAGAAATTTTCTCGTCTTGTATGTTAAGATTATATGCATTATTTATGGTCAATAATTTTTTGCTTCACAGTCGATAAATGAAAACAAACGCTAGTCGTTTTTTCAAACGCTTTTTATCGCGAAAATTATGATACATATGCATTTTGATCGTGACGCAAAATTAATTTCTCGTCTCCAATGAATTTCATTTCCCATTTAGATAAAAACATATCACTTTTTTATAACCCAGTGAAATTCGCTTCGGGAGCAACAGACAAACCCGATGAACCAGCAATAGCAAAAAAAACGACGTTCGGTAGAACGCCACTAATTTAAAATTAAATTTTGGAATTCTATCGCAAATTTTAGCCCTTTTCTATTTAATTCGATGAGTGGAAAATGTTTTTTAGAGATTTTTTTCCTTTTTAATTTTTTCCATTTAAAATTCTATTTGTAACATCGTTGAATTACACTCGGTATTTATTTTCGATTCAAAATTGTTTTTAAATTTCTATTTAGATGTTCGGAGTTCAAAAAATGTCATTAAACTCTATCTGCTGTAACAGTAAACTAAATCGCAAACCTTGGGGGGGAAAACCCTCTTCCATATCAGCTTACATCGCAAAATACGATGTGTCGTTCGAACTTAAACTAGCATAAATATTCCGTAAATCATTTTAAGTGATTCACTTCAAAAATTTAAAAAAGCTTTATTTAAAAAAATCATTTAATTTAGCAACAACGGTACTAAATAGTTATATGAGAGTTACTTTAGTTTTTCACTTTTTATTCTGATGGCACTTGGCCCCAACAGACTACCAGTAGCATTCTTTCTCATGAGTTTGTAAAGAGGACGGACGAAAGAAACTAATTCACAAAAGAGCTCATAATACATTAAAGTTAAGAAAATGGCAAAGAAATTGGGCGTGCAAAAAGCGGACCCAGCATTTTTTCATTTTATATGATTGTCCCGAAAATGCCACGAGCGATAATAGACAGACGTGTTTGCCAGACTTGGTAGAGCGGTTGATTGTATGTCTGGCTCCAAATGTCGCGAGCTCGAATCCTGCCTAGGGCACGTTTGTAAGTGGCCGTCTTTGTTAACACTATTAGGCTCGTTGCAAAAGACCGACGGCGGCTGTTGATGAATTAATTAAAAGAAATAAATAAAACAACTTTGATAAAAAGCTAGTTAAAGCCATCTTAGTAAACAATGATACAAAAAAACGAAAGGGAAATTTTTAAACGAATAATACTTTTTTAATTCGCTTTATGTGAATTATGAATAAAAACTTGAAAGATAGAAAAACGCGTCTTTGGTCTATCGGTTGAAAGGTTGAGACAAAACAAAACAAATTTTAAATAAAATGGAAAAATGTTTAAACTACATGTTGTTCACAATGTTGACGTGTCGAGTTGATTATTCATTTTGTCAGGAAATGTAATAATTTTCTCCACGGCAACGCTCCAATAAAAAGCTATTTTAACCGCCTAAAAGGCTATCGTTTCCTAGAAATAGAATAAAATACGATTGATTATCACAATTCTGTGATAACTAGAATTAACATTTTTTTCCCTTAGAACAGTACAAATCCCGCTACGACATGAAAATTCTAAGATATTTTAAAGTACCAAAGAAATAAATTGATGTGTCCAATACATGACTTTCTGTTGTCAACTAAAATCAAATAAATACGGCGATAGGAACAGTTCAACTTACATGCTTCAGCGCTGGCGATTTAATTGTTGTCACTACCAAGCGCGCGAGCTGCCAACTAACCGTCAATTTCGAAGAAAATTGAATATCTCTTGAAATATTCCTCATATGACAATTTAGTTCAAACAAAAGTTGTAGGAAAAAATAACATCTATAACTTATGTGTGCGTGTGTGTGTTTTAACAAAAATTCAGTTTGTTTCATTTAAGAAACACTGAAATTTTACAAGGGTAAACCGCTATTTCCGTTTGGCCGATTGTTATCAAAATCTTGTCAAATCTTAAGATTATACATAAAATCACAAATATAAAATTCCATGCTGATCTGATGAATAGTTTATGAGTTACAGCGCACGCAAAATGTGTCACACACATACGGACACACAGACATCATCGAGAAAACGGTCCAAACGTGTTCAGGGGTCCTCAAAACGTGTATTTCCATTGAAATCTCGAATTCGAATTTTTTCATGAAAACAATACTTTCTCTATACTACGTATATGGAGAAAATAACAATCGGAAACCAGATTAAAAATTAGTCTATCTCTAAATATTTAGGATGCTATATATATATATATATGTACACATACACAATTAAGTGATACCCGTTCTTACGGGACAGTAAATATCGTATCGATACTCAATATTTCCGCAATTTACTACTTTTCCATAGATTTTCTCTGATTTTGTATATAATAACAAGCTATATGATGCGTACAGTTTTGACACCCCACACAACAAGCAACTCAAGTAGCTAGCAGCTGCTAGTTAAAAATTATGCATCGTACACATGTTCGAACACATCCATTCTCGTTATTAAACCACCAACAAATTCTCATAGAAACCATAAAAAATACCGAATGTTGGATTTTTCATTAATTTCATTGTATTCATGGTTCTTCAATAGATGAATAATTTTCCAATCCTTTTCTGTAAAAAAAAGTGTTATGCAGAGTCTACTAAAATAAAATGGCATACGGATTTTTTAAAAATATTTTCTGTTTGTATGATCTGTCTTCTGTGAGATGAAGAGTATTCATCTTAACATAACCTTCCTTCAGAATATCCTCAAATCTGGAAAACGTAAATTTTATAGCTCACTTCACAGTTAAAATTATATATAAATGAAAAATAATTTTATGTTCCCAACTATCATTCCAATGATGATATTTTTAGCAGATCCTTGACAAACCTATGACTTTTTTTTTAGCCTTACGAAATAATTACCGACAGAAAAAAAGTCTATATGAATTTCCATATTCCACCCCCGTTTTCCTAGAATCGCATATAGGGACTCATTTTGTTCCATCACACTGCAGTACTACACTCTACTCTAATTTCTAACATTTATTCTATGCTTCTATTTCAGAAATTATATCTAAAATCCCTCGAAAATGATAATCCCAATAATGATACGCCTCCGAAAGTAATATTTCATTTTGTATTTTTTTATGGAAATAAAATAATACTGCATCTCAAAAGGTTTCGGATTATATATTGGCTTATAATGAAGGAATAAGATAAAACTTAATATTCTTTATGACTAAATGAATTATACCTTCCTGTAAACCGGCTAAAAATATACAATTCGGCAATGATAAATATGGGAACTACTGCAATGAATTTAAAGGGTAAAGATATATTTTTGAATATTTCACATAACACTAAAAATATAAATAAATTAATGATTTGAAATATAACGTTCTTAAACCACTCCCTTAAACGAAAGCCTTAAATGACACAAATGCTGTTATAAATCGTTGTTATGACATTACACTCGCTCACAACGCGGCGGACAGGTAAACAAACGGCGGGACGCCGTATATACAGTGGTAAGCTGTAGCCGGTTCGCGCGAACCGGTTGTTAAATTTTGAAATAGTTTTAGAACCGGTTGTTAAAAGTTGTTACCGAAACTAATGTTGTTATAAAATGTTCCCATCTTAATCTTAACGAATGATAGAAAGATAGATAGATCGATTATAGAAATATCTTGATTACTAACCATTCGATTATGCCCAGTTGGCCAACGCTTGTTGTTTGTTCTAGGATTAATCACTGCGATGTGAGCAGTGATTAATGCAGTGATGAAGTGCAGTGATGTGAGTCACATCACATAAGTGTTTTCGTTCTACGTAATTATACAACTCAACACGACCAGTCGTAGTCGGTCTGTTTGATTCTAGTAAATTGCAGTTGATTTTTTGGTATGTAATGCTAACTGGACTATTGTTCGAAGATTAAAGTGTTCTATACAATATTATTTACCCTTCAAAATGAAGCGCGAGAAAAACATTCTTGATTGGTTTTCCAATAAAAGTGCAAAAACATTAGTTAGCAAATTATTGTTGATCCAATTTCATGCATAATACTTTATGGTGTGCAATAATGAAGCAAAAAACAGCTATATGGAATAAGAAAAAGGCTTATCTCCAATTCGATTAAAATTTTTAATTCAATGTATTTCACTCATTTAATAACATTCTTTCAATTTAGATTTTTTTACTGAATTCCATTAACGATATGATTAAAATTCCTTTTTTTTGTTTTTTACCGGTTCTCTCATATATACATATATATATATATGTATATATGTATGTGTGTATATATGTATGTGTGTGTATATATGTATGTATATATGTATGTGTATATATATATGTATACATACACACACACACAGTGCGTCTAAAAAGTAATGAGACTGAATTTATTGCGACCCTTGTGATGATGATATTATTCCTCTTTCAATTCTCGCAAACCGCATGCAGTTCTGTTCAATTGTTGTCGAGATAAGATGTGTTTTGTGAGCGTATGTTCGGTGGCACTGTAAATCTTTTAAAAATGGAACGCTAAAACATTAAATTTTGTTTTAAACTTGGAAAAAGCGCTTCCAAAACGCACGAAATGTTACAGGCGGTTTATGGAGATGAATCCTCGTCTCGCGCCCAAACTTTCCGGTGGTATGGCGTTTTCGGGAGGGTCGATTTACAAAAATCGCATTTTTCGATTCGCAACGGATTATCCGCAAAGAAATCGTGCCGCCAGGGCAAACTGTCTATAACCAATATTAACTGGGTGTGGTGGAGCGTTTACTGGCGAGAATCCGTCGCGTGCGACCAAATTTGCATCAATCTGGCAAATGGACTCTTTTGCACGATAACGTGCCTTCACACACGGCAATTAAAGTGAAAACATTTTCGGCTAAAAAAAGGTGTCGTTGGACTTAACCACCCTCCTTCCCCCTCCCTATTCACCCGATTTGGCTCCGGCAGGCTTTTTTTATTCCCAAAATTAAAATTGAAGCTGAAGGGGACACAATAGAGGACATCCAAAAAGTGGTGACGGCAGAATTAAACGCTGTAGATTCAAGCAACTTTTCAGACTTCTCCAAAAAGTTTTACCAACGTTGTATTAACTTTATTTCGTCCCACGGGGACTATTTTGAAGGCAATAAAAAAAATAAAAATTTATCTACACTTGCGTTTTCATTTAGAATTTTTGTCTCATTATTTTTTTGACGTACTTTGTTGTGCTGACGAAGGAATCATCCCGAAAGCTCCAATAACTTCTACAAATGTCTCTCTCCAACCACAGTGGCTCTCCTTCCGGCAAGTGTTCACTGGGTTTCCTTCAACACCTAGTTGCCCTAAATATCCTCATTTACCTTTCCTCTTCCGTAAGTGTATGTGTGTGTGTATATATATAAATATATATATATACACACACACACACTCACACATATATATATATATATATATATATACATATATATATACTACAGAAGAGGAAAGGTAAATGAGGATATTTAGGGCAACTAGGTGTTGGAGGAAACCCAGTGAACACTTACCGGAAGGAGAGCCGCTGGGGTGTTGGAGAGAAGCATTTGTAGAGGTTAGAGCTTTCGGGATGATCCCTTCGTCAGCACAAGACAACACACACACATATACATATATATATCACAATTTTTCCCTCGATCACCACGGACGTCCACTATCTTTATTTTCCCTAGGTTCTTCGATCGGATCGAAAACTTGGATTATTAGCGCGTAATCCTACCCAGGTACTACTCCGGCGACGACAAATACGATCCTGCACGACAGACCGCGAACGGAACGCGCCAATCCCGCTGCCCCTCACGTCGCTTTTCCCATACGTATTCCGATAGCACTTTTCTATACCGCACCCGCACATTCCTCGGCGCTTTGTCCATCCATTCCCTCCAACCCTCTCGCACGTACGTATTCCTCTGGCCTATAGGACCCTGCCCTACGACACGCCCGAGCACGTGAGGCGAACAAAACACTCGCGCTCACGTGATCGAACACACGGACGAGGAAGATAGAGTAAGAGAGAGAGAGATATCTGAATCTCGATGCTAACGGATTATAACGCGGAAAGGAAATCGATAGAGCAAGTTAAGATTATGGTAAAGAATTTTCGAAAACGAAAATCGAAAAGGCGAGGCGGAATGGGGAAAAATTGATGCACTCGAAAACGCGGGGAAAAAATATGCCTCATAAGAAATGTTAAGTGATTTATATAGCCATTAAAAAAAACGCTGAGAAAACTATATGGTCATTTCAACTGAAAAGTTAATCTCCTACAATTGGCCGTGCGTTCTTTTTAGTCAAGTTTTCTAATGTAAAGAGTGCTATTATAATACTTGGTCCTTGCGTCTCTCGCTGTCCATTGTCCGTCCGTGTGCATGCATATATGTGCTTTACAGTTGGACGGATTTCAAAGATATTTGATATTTAAGACTTGATATTTGACTTGAGTATGTCATTCACGCCTTCTAAGGTCCGAATGACATACTCATGTCAAATCATACAATAAGGACTTCCAATTAAAGAATGAATGTTTTAACAAAAAACAACAAAAAACAATTAGGACATTGGAATTTAACTTTCCGTATAAAAATTGGAATCTGAATAAATACCCTGCAAGCCACCGCAATTGGTGTGCGGCATGGGGAATTCCAACGTCTTTGTTATATTTCGTGTTTTTTTATGGATCCATTCCATATATTTATGCCACAAATTGAGAATTACACAATTAAATTTTTGCTTTAACTCGTAACTGATTCGGTAGATAAATAATCGAGGTCGTATTATGACTGCAACCAAATCGACGCCATTAAGTTTCTCCAATAACCATGTTATGAAAACCAGTTGACAATTACGGCTAGAAATCAGCTGCCATTGGAAACACTACCGATGAAGGCTGTTTTGTATCCGAAACTGGCATCTTGTTTTCACGATCACATTATGGAGTTACCTATTCAATTGTGTCAAGTGCACATCCAAAAAAAAATTTAATCTTCTCCATTTCAAGGAGATACAATTTCCACGTTTACTTGCTCCCTCATTGAGACTATTACTTGAAATTATAACGCTTCCACGCGAGCTTCTACCAAATCGCTAAACCCGGAAGGATTCCTTTGAAGAGAACCGGGACAAGGTATCTTTCCGCCTTTTTAAAAACTACTCTCTCCTTCTAATGAAAGTATACGGTATACAGTTTTAACCTCTCAAAATAGTAGTTTATTTGCAATATCCAAGTAAAATAAAATATATTCTATGGTATAAAATATATTTTACAACATTGGGTGCCTCGCTTGCCAAGCTCTTGTTCAGGCTCTCCCTTACAATAGCATTCCTATCCTCGTTTAAAATAAACAAATGTAATACAATATTCGATTCATTGCAGATTTGTTTATAAATGCAATAATATCTTCGTGCTGTCGCGCTACATACATGCCCAGTTTAACTCCCTAAATTCGGTTCGATGTACACGTGTGCGAACCTTTACATCCTGCCTCAGCAGCGGTTGTCTGTACACGTGTGCAGACCCTAATTTCTCTTTACTTTCTTTAACATTTAAAATGAACATAAATGCCAAGGATGGGGAAATACGTTACAATGGTCACTTTGAACGGCGAACAGGAAAAAAAAATTAACGACTTGTGGGATCGAACTACCTTACACGGTTAAAATATAATAAACATTGCGAAACTAACCCAACCCTATATTATGGCTATTCCTCACCAAATGTCATCGGAAACTTGATCGTTATAACGCTGAAGTGATTTAAAATCATAATAGTTGATATGGTTGGTTCGCCGTTGAAACGACGACACCCAAAAAGCGATACCGAATTAACAAGCGATTTTTTTTATAACTTCGACTTAATCCTTCCGCACATGAATGAAACAGGAGGAAGAATTTTTCATATATTACAGCAGCTGAGTTCTTTTTAACAACATGTGTACTATATCACTTGAGACGGGTAATAAATGATCGAAGAGTTTTCCTACTCGCTCTTCCTGTCACAAAAATCCCACTACCTATAAATATGATAACGTTCCCACGTATGATAGCCTGTTATATATTTTAGGATAAACTTGCGTCACGCGCACGTGACGGAAGCGTTAGGAGACTGCGATCAATAAGAGAGTACTTGAAGCTTTGGATAAACAGAAACTGATGGAATCGAATTTATCACTCTGTGGAATTGTTGGTTTATCGTTTTTAGCTTGAAGAATAATCAATTTCTTTTCCATGATACTACATATTTTTCTGACATAGAAGTTTTCTCTTCGTTTACCTTAGCCTTTAATTAGTGAGTTGAAATTATGATTGCACTGTAACTGAAGCTCGGTCTCCCAGGTTACTACTGTTTTTTTATTTTACTATTTATTCACTAACTAATACACACACACACACACACACACACACATATATATATATATATATACACACACACATTTGGATTTCAGTGTTTAATAATCTCTCACTGTGGTTAAGAGATTATTAAAATAAAAAATTAATATCCACTTGATTACACCGTAAAATGTAAAGTATCGGAAATTAAAGCAAAGGAGAAATTTTAAGCTATAAATTTCGTGATGTGCCACAGGCAGAACCTCAGTAGTTAAACACTTAATGAATATTTGCGAGTTCGTTCAAATTTGTAGCTTTTATCTGATTATTGGCGCGTATTTTATTTATTTAGTTGTTTGTTTTGTTTATGCGTTTGTTCATTTGTTTACTCGTGAATTTATATATTTATTTATATGTATGTAAATGTTTATGAATTTTCTTACAACGCCCATGCCCACACGGCGAGATTCGAACCCAAGACTTTCGAAACGGGGAAGAAGATACCGGTAGTGATCTATCTAGTACGCAATTCCGTTTACAGAAGTGCGATTAAATCAACACGCACTTTCTCCCTTTGATCTCCCTGAGAGAGAGAGAGATCTCGCGAATTACCTATTAATTTCGAACCCCTTGGGGAAACGTCGGTACATCAAACGGATCCTTCCTTCCTCCTGGGATCATATTTGCCTAGAGAATTTCCATCCAGCAGATCAACATACATCTCCCATATTCTCTCTCTCTCTCTCTAAGGAAATACCTCTCTCTCTCCTCTGCAATTCAACGCGGGGGATAACACAGCACACAAAAACATCTCGTGTCGCGCCCTTCCGTGACGCAATAAGAGGAGGTAAGAGATAAAAACCCCTTCAATATTATCGGGTGGCAGTTGCTCTTGACAAGCTGCCCAAGTTTGTCCACTCTTCCTCTCTCTCCCTCTCTCTCTCTCTTATGGCCACTCTTCCTACTCCGGAGTGAAAAAACACACGTGAAACCCCTCCTCCAACCTGTGGAGTGGACTAGTCGAGGCTTCAATCGGGATGACTGAAGCCTCGCGCGGACCGCGCATGCCCCGTGCGGCTCATCGCCTATCTCCTCTCTCCGCCCTCTCCTCTCTCTCTCTCCCTGTTCAACCATCGATCCGTTTTGGAAGAGCCGAGGAAAGTGCGGGGGAAGTCGAAAGCTACGCCGCGATAGGGGGATAGCAGAGGAGGAGAAGAAAAGGGGGATGCGGAGGGTTTGGAGGAAGGAGTCGTCGCGGAGGGGAATGTTGCGTTCATGGAGGGAAAGCGTTTCAGTCCAGGTACGAACCTTTACTCCTCTGGCGTCTAAAGGGGGTGTCAAAAAGTAAGCCCCCCGAAAAATAAAAGGGATCTCATCTCATCGACCACTCCGTTGGTATTAGACATCCTCCAACAGAGGGGTTTCTGGGAACCAACGCAACCCCGCCCTCCACCGAAAAGGGGAACGGTGGTGAATCATCTTCTGTTCTTAACCGGAGGATCCGGAGCGGCTGGCGACCTCTGGTGCCGCCTGTAGGAAACGCGTCGCTACCCACGTGGTTCGGGAAAAATCTTCCCAGGGCCGCGGGGAAGGCGCGTGTGTGGACGAAGCCTTCGCCGCGGATCTACGCACCCGAGGATACATATATACAAAAAATAAAGTAAGGAACTCGTAAAGACAGCGTGATCGCTTATTTTTCTTCTCCTTCTTCCTTTTTCTTATTTTGGGGTAATAAATCCTCTCGATAATATTGTTGATGGGAGTCGTCCCACTTGCGCGACGTCGGATATATTTTTTTTCTCTCTCCCTCTCCGGGACTTATTTAAGCGTTGAGTCTTTATTTTTGTCGTTTTTGTTTCGTTTCGCGTGATTCAGTCAGGTCGGTTTTACTTGGAGGATTATAAAAGCGTTGCATAACTCGTGACGATAAAAATTATTTGGCTTCGTTTCAAGGATGACGTGGCTTGTAGGGTCTCTTTTACGGACGCGTAGTGTTTGCATGTTTCTGTAAGATTCAAAAAACAAGAAATATGTAAACAAGTACATTTTCATACATGTGTGCATGTAGTAACGTGTTTAAATATATTGTTTATATTTTTTATTTACATTTTTATATGTATTGTTTTATATAGTATATTACAGGTCGGTGAATATGTTAAACCTAATTCCCCACATTATCATACCTTATATCATAACTCTTCAATTCTAACTATACAATTAAATGGAGAGGATAATTTTCTCTTACATTTACACGTTTGTTATATATGTGTGTGTCTTGTGCTGCCCAAGGGATCATCCCGAAAGCTCCAATAACCTCTACAAATGTCTCTCTCCAACACCCCAGCGGCTCTCCTTCCGGTAAGTGCTCACTGGGTTTCCTTCAACACCTAGTTGTCCTAAATATATATATATATACACGTATACATTTTCTCCTCTTTCTCAATTCTCTCAAACCAAATTATGAATCCAATGAATCCCTGTCAGTGTTGTCAAACTTTCTGGGCTACGTGATAAAGCTTTTTCCCAAAAATTTTCCTCAGACATTCCGTCACTTTCACGGATCTCATCACCAAAAAAACTCAAACTCCCTTTATCACTCGTCGCATAAGTCATCCTAGCAACTGGGTAGCCGAAAAACTTTTTCTATCTTTTCTCTCTTCCAAAAAAGAAAATCATCGGCGGAATAAAAAAAAACCAGCTTTCGCGAAAGTAAAAATGAAAAAACTTCCATTCTTTCTCCGGATTTTCTGCGACGAAAAATAAAATAAAAATACGAAAGTCCTCCATCAGAAAAGGAGACGAAGATCCGTGGCAACAATCACTAAACATGTTTTCTTCCTTTCTTTTTTATCCAGGAGCGGTGTTGACATCTCCTTGCGAAACATCTCTTTTGGCTATCCTTTCTTTTTCCTCCTTACGTGTCTTAGGGGGAAAAAGGGACAGAAAAAGAACTCTCACCTCCTTTCCTATTTTTTCTTTCGAGTCTGGAGTCGTGGAAGAGAGAGATAGAAAGGGGTTCGGGAAGACGAAAGGGTGAGACGGATTTAAGGGGGTAAGAGTTCTATCGGGCTTCTGCCCCGGATGGCGGGGAAGGAGAGAAAGATGGAGTTTTAACAGGGAAAGAGGACAAGAGGGACGGGAGGAGAAATGGCGAAGGGGAAACAGAGGAGGAAAGAAAGAGGAGTAAACGACGACATTAGCGGAGGTGTCCATTCCTCGTGGGACTTGTCAGCCGAATAGAACGCACCCTTTAGTAGACGTGAGGTGAGCTTCTTTATTTTTATTTTTTTTAACCCTTGACCTAACCATCCCACGGAGCCAACGAGAGTCGCGTCTCATCCCCTAGAAGACGGAAAAAGAGGGTCGCTTCGCACCAGGAAAAGTGTTCCTCGGAGTCTCCATCTCGGTCTCCGGACACGTCCGATATGTCGTGGCGGTTAATAGCCATACGTGACGACGAGTCTAATACCCTCGAGCGTGTGTCGTGGAGATTTTAATGGCCACAAAAAAATCCGAAGAGACATTTTGGAAGAAACGGTGAATATGACGCTGTCACGATACATCTAGAGCGTTCAGGAAATATTTAGGTTCACGTCCACGCGTGGTTCCTCCATCTCTACCTTTTCGCGGTAAAAAGAAGTCGGTCCCAGAGGGTCCCTCGAGGTCGCCGAAGAGATCACGCGCATTCGTGCGCTTCCCTCTCTTCCTCCTTTCCTCCTCTTTCAATCTGTCTCCCGTCTCCTACTGCCTCCCGTCCCCGCTCACCTCTTGCCCACGACTGCCAACCGCCCGGAAAACTCGCAGATCGATAATGGACGCCGAGGTACCAAATCCCGCAAAGGTCAAATAGTGAGAAACCGGAGACTGCCAAGTGACGTCCCCGTCGATAAAGGAGTCAAATCGAAAGGACAATGGCAAAGAAGATTATATGGCGTCCTAGGACGTCTTCGCTCCACGACCGTCGAAGGAAACTCCATCCCACCGGTAGATCCCACGAAATGTCACGGATGCAGGTCGTCCTCTTGGTCATCATGTGCCTCCTGGTGGCATACACGCAAGGTTCTAAGGTGACAACCGGATCACGCGGTGGGAAAAGCCATTCCTGTCAAATCGAACCACTTGACGACGCCCACACCAACGCCCACACCAACGCCGTAGGGTTTCCCGGTGGCGATGAAGAAGAAGAGGAACCCGAGACGGAGGATGACCAACCGGTGACCACGACGGGTCAGAGGGTTGCTGGTCACCTTCTGGCCGTCCTCCTCTTGGCATCCGTGGCGGCCGCAATCGTCGAGGTAATCCGCGCAAGGATGTCCCAGTGCAAATCCCCCCATAAGGCAGGGGACGCGAGCGGGGCCCCTTCCGACCCTCACCACGCCACCTCTTCGTCTGTTCACGGTGCGACTGGTAGGACCTCTCGTCGTGCAACCTTACAGGAGAAGTCCCATTCCCAGGACAGTCATCTACCGAGGGCTAGATCGAGTAGCGCCGGTGTTACGAGTCATCAGGAGGGCACCGTGGCGGCGGCCGCCTCCGCTCTTACGGCCTCCAGAGCCCAGAAAGCCCTAAGGACCCGCCTCCTTGGAGGGAGGCCCTTGGCGTTGGGAGGAAGGGCTGCTGGGACCCCTCCCTTGCTCCGCAGGAGTTCGTTTCCGGTTATGACGAGAGTTGGTTCCGGGAGCGGACGGGAGACGAACAGCGGATCGCCAGGAATGGGGACGAGGAAGCCATCGGTCAGCGATTTGCCGGACGACGACATTGGCGATTTTCAGAAGCGGCGGATCCGCATCATAAGACGGTTCTGAGTTCATTCTCGTAACAATCTCAGTTATTTTATCCTGGAGCCATTATCCTACAAGGTGAAAAAACTTGTTCGCTTATTGTATAAGGTGTTGTAGGCTCCTGAAAGCTTAATTGCACATAATATTTTCTATATGTTTATTTCCTCAAGAGGGAAAGACCTCGGGTGTAGCTTAAGACTGTATTTATCTGAAGGGAATAGTATGATTTCATGTGATTTCCAAATTTAAATACCGTGATCCGTCTGATGATAGCATATAAACTGTAATTATTTATTCCGTGGGTTCATGTTTTTTACAGTGACTGATCTCTATGGAGAGTGCCTCAAATCTGGTGGTTTTCTTCCTTTTGGATAAATAACGCGGCCGGATGTTAAAATTTTTAAGCGCCCTATCACGTGTTTCCAAATTTTCCGTGATGGCGTGTAAATATTTACCGTCAAAAAAGCCCTATTCTTCGCGCGTGTCAGGCGGTCCTTCAATTATTCAAACGTTCACTTGAACAATATGGCCGAGTTTGTCCAATTACGGAGCTGTATATCTTTGACAATATTAACGCTTGAGACTTTTTGCTTCGAAAATTTAGACGGGGAACGCTATACTTACGATGATAAACAAACGATCCTAAAAATGTAACGAATACAATCTTAATGCATTTAAAGACTGTCCTAATGAATGTTAAGAGTAAGCGGTCTGCAATGACGTCTCTCTTTTGCGAAGGCAGTGGGAGGGAATAATTATTTTCTGAACGTTATAAAAAGCTTCGTGGATTTCACAAGATTAATTAATGAGCTAATTGATTGTGGATTTGAATGGCTATTTTTACAATATATAATAAAACGGTACTACGATTTTTTTATTCCTAATTTATTTCGAACAAGAATCATGACTTTTTTCCTCGTGTATTTTGTACAATCGGACAATTTTTAATTGACGAACTTATCTTTTTGCTATGTGAAATGGTTTTTACATTAAAGAAAACTGTAACCGTTACCAGTTGTAAGACAATCTTTCTTAATGTAATGAAAGTAAACTAACAGAAATTCGTGTTTCATGAGATAAATACGTATTTGATTCATATGATTTCATCTGTTGAATGACATAACTCACGAACCGACTATAAAAGACTACACTTCATCGAAAAGATCAATTATTCACACATGCTTCCAAATGGAAATATTTTATAATATTTGTTAATGTATAATTTCTCACACTAAGGTATCGATATGTATTTTTCTGAAATGTTTTAATCTAATAGATTTTTTAATCTTGAATTGATTGCTCCTATTATGACTATGGTAAATAAAAGCATGTGAAACTTGATATCCTTATCTTATTATTTCCCTTGAAATATATCCATATCATAATGAAGCGTAAACCTCGTTAACACCCGATCTCCTTAAACACGTGTTAAATATACAAAAAAATCATATATACATAAGTTAATAAACATATACTGAAAATCGGAAAATCCCACCTTGCGATAAATGAAAAGGATTGAAGTTTTGATACTAACACGATTATTAACTTTTACAGAATTTTTACGAATCGTTCTTTATATCCTGCTTATCAAATAAAAATAAATTATCGGAAGATAAGATTAAAAGGTGCTACGTAATGACGCTTCATCTTCAAACATTTGAAAAATCCAACGACTATATTTTTAATATAAGTACATATATTTTGATTGATAATTTCATGATTATTTTTCTAATAAAGTTGTTCGGTTATAATAAATAAGCCAATGCTGCATTGTAAAATTTAAGCAATCTCTTGTTGTTTATACCATTTACATACATTCCAAGCAAAATTGAATTTTATTAACTAGCGAAACAAATACCTACCAAGTGAAATCTAAGGTTTCATTAAAATTCCGACTGTTCAGAAAATGAAAATATGCTCGCGTCTTGTCTTTGTATTATATCTTTTTATGCTTATTCGTCGCTGGACGGACTGAAATTTTGGTTACGTAAGTAAATAAAAAGATAAAGTTCACGCAGAAATATTTCGCAAAAATCCTGGATATAAGGATATTTATATATACAAATAAAGCTTTCCAATAATGTCAATTTATTTCTTGATACGCGAATATAACCTGCCAATTTATACACGTCGAGAGAAGAAAATTCAATTAATAATCCTTTCATTTCGTTCGCAATCAAAAGGTTATTTTTACCCCTCCTTAATATTCAACAACCTGATCCGTTCAATATCCCATTCTAACTTAATGGAATTCATACTTTATTATTGAGTATTTTCGAAAGAGACTGTCATAAAACTGCGCCGCCGACAACCTATCGTCGAAGGAAAAATAAAATAAACGAATGCCGAATCTTACGAAACCAGCCCACGCCAATTTCTCGCCGATACGAATTTTATGGAAAATTTAAAAAAATAAAACGAGAAACGACTCCGTGAAAACCTTGCTTGCTTGCATTAAGAAATGGCTCGTATTTTTTCTCTTTTTGTTTTCTTTACGATCGCTTGAATAATGCAGGAAATTTCGCGACGCGATCTCTACCTTCATTCCGTAACGTAACAATAACGTGCGAATCCCGCCCTGCGTTTGAGAAACACGCCGAGAGGTGTCAGGCCAGTCTCTCTGAATTCCGCCATAAGGTTTCGACTGTAGGTTCCCAAGCGGAACCGCTGAGCAGATTGCCTTTGTTGCGGAAAGGGAGGGAGAGGGAGGAGGAGGGTTAGGGATTAACGTGGAGGGAGAGAGAAGGCAGAGTGGATGAAACCGCTCGGCCGCTTTGCCATAACTCTCGGAAATATCGGAATCGGAATGCCGTAGCCTTGATTACACACTCACAAACCCAAACTTATACAGCTACTACACCGCTTACCAAACACGCGGCTATATCCCTTAAGAGGTCTCCACAAACAGAGAGACGAGGGACGTTTTGAAAAAGCGGGAGGTATGGAACGCGATAAATAAAAACTATTCTATTTGCAGTCCAAAATTTAAAAAAATAATAATAGAACCACCTGCAGATTTAGATTTTTTTCCTACGTTTCGAATCGGAACGGTCTACGAACACACGATCGGGATTTTTTTAAATATGGCGGGGAAATAAATATCACACTAAAACTCGAGATATTTTTCCTGCAGCCGGAATATACTTTGAGTGCATTTAAAAAAAATGACGCTTATAGTTTTACTTTGGCGTATCTCTGCCTGTCTGCGCACTTGCTTAAATTGAAATTGGGACGAAACCGTAAACAATAAGAGAGCTGAAACTTGGGAGGGTAGAGATTTCTGGGCTGCACCCATTTGTTTTTTTAAAAAATATTTCCTCGCCTTTCGTTCTGTATACTGAATTAGAAGTCCTTTCCCGAAAAAAAACGTACCCGAATAATCGAAATATATTCGATTTCTCCCCAACACATCTTCTTGATTACGTCGTCCTATTAAGTACCATGCCCTCGTGGAATCCTTTGAAAAGCAAGCGTTTCTCTCCCTATACCCGATTCAGGCAGTCTCGGGTTTGTTTTGGAACCTCTCTCTTGCCTTCACTCCTTGCGTCTTCTACCCGCGGATAAATGAATAAAATGGAGTGGTAGAGAGAGAGAGAGAGAGAGGGAAAGGTATAAAGGAGAGAGAGACGGGGAGTAGAAGCAATGGGAGAGGTAAAACAGCTCCGGGCTACGTCACGGGGGTGAGAAAAAAGCGACGCAAGAGAAGCAATGGAGGCGGAGGTAGGGCGGGAGGTCTCAGCCGCTTAAGGGTAACAGAAGGGGGAAAAGAGGAAGAAGGGAAGGTAGGGAGAGGGAGAAAGAGGGAGGGGCGGCAAGGGGATCAATACGGTGAATGCGGCATTGCCAAGTGTATGCATACGTGTACGCAAGCCTCCCTTTCCTTCTCCTCCCCCCCTCCCTCCCTCCTTCATTCCTCCCTCCCCCCTCTCCCCCCCCCCCCCCGATCCTACCCACAATCCTACAGCAACCAACATCGTACTCTCCCCCCTTGTTCCCTTTCCCTACCCACTGGGGGATCGCACACACGCACACTTTCTCCCCCTGTATTTTCCCCTTCGCTATTCCTCCCTCCCCTTTCCTCTTCCCCCCCCTCCCTATCTCCCCCTTACAGTCTCATGCCGTCAATTTCTCCACCCTCCTTAGGTCTCGATCAAAAAAAAAACCTCCCCCACGAGAGAGAGAGGAGGGTGGAGAAAACCCTCCCTGCATAGGCAACCTTTGCAAAACTTTACACCCTAACCCAACCTCCCCCTTCTTCTTGGGTGCGTGCGTACGTACCTAAACTTGCCTCCCTATAGCATTATCTCGCCTCTCCTTCCTCCCCTATGACTGGGAGACTACCCCTCCCCTTATCTATAGGTGTATGTATATATATATAAATATATATATATATTCCTCCTCTATAACATACTGGCTATCCTTTAACTCTCGCCCTTCTGAAGGAGTGTCTGACTACCCCCCCCCCCCCCCCTTTTGCATTCTTCCCCCATTCTTGAAGATAACCACGGACTTAACCCCTCTTTTTGCAGGTTTCGTGATCTTCAGCCATCTCTCAAGCACTTTACTCTCTCTCTCTACCAATTCTCCACACCCTCCCGTTACCCACGCACCCTTGGTTGCGTTCGGTTCCATTTAAAACCATTATATTCCTCGCCTCTCTCTCTCTCTGGACTTTGGGTTTTTTTTTTTGTAGATCGCCGGAACGACAAATCGTTGAGGAATTGATGGAGAGAGTGTGAGCGTGGAAAGGAAATGTTGATGCATCATCGCCTTTCGACGTCTTTGGGGAGGATGGGAAAAAATAATTTGTTTTATTTCGGGGAAATTATTGACGTTGGCATGTCGAAAAACGGCGGATGTTTTAAAAAGAGTAGGGAGCGGAGATATTCCGTATCCGATTCCGGTGTGGATGAGGACGAAACGATGAAACACCGCCGTGAAACGCAAGGGAAATGGCAGAGTTGGGTGTTTTGTTTTTTTTCTTTCTTTCCTCCTCGATGCAGTGTCGTTCCGATGTATTTTCGCTGCAGTCGTCGGCGTTCTCGAAAAAAAAAATTACGCGGGTTTTTAAACGTGCGCACTGGATGGGCTACCAGTGATTAGTGAAAACAGGCTGAAATGTAGCGGAAACGCGCATATTTTAATAATCCTTTCAGTAACGATTTTTTTTAGGGAATAAATATTTTTTTGGCGATTGAAATTTAATTCTGAATACACCACAGAGATTCCTTTACCAAAATTTTATGTCGTCGGACACACACTTTCCAATATCTCCTCCATCCACAATTGTGCCTATTATATGCATCAGAAATTATTAAAATAATGCTGATGAATGTTCATTATAATGGGCATGGTGACAGAATGTCAAAATATTGAAAACCACAGAAAATACCTAAACAAATATAAAAATATTATCTTCTACACTACTTAAATCATAATTAGAGTAGATACGTATTCTTCTAATGGCCAACAAACTTTTCCAAATGCATAAATTTAAAGAATGATCCTAGCTGGATGTTTATCTCCGTACGTAACGTAGATATTGAGAAACCCTCCTGTGTACTAACATTTTTTATTCTTAAACTATTGTGGATTGGTGACGTAAAATACGCAATGAAAATGTGGAATTTTCATACGCACAAAATAATCTGTTATCAGTCTGAGAATACGTTATTACGACTATGCGAATATTTCAGCAAGTTCATTTCAAACTCTACTGCTAGAATTTTCATAATTCGATTTTTTTTCCTCTTCCCATAAGGTCCGACTAATGAAACGGCCAAGATTAAGACAAACTTCCAAGATATAAGTACATAACTGACTAACATTTGTGAGGAATAAATTTTCTTTACGAAATAAAACACCCTTATCGATACTCATTTCCAGACGAAACTATAACCGGGCAGAATTCGTGAACCTTTTCGGCAGAAAAATACAAGTAAATTACTAAATAATCGACCTAAAAAGTCTAAACTAAACATTTTTTCTAGAGAAAAAAATTTTAATCTTAAAAGTCCCTTATTATCGTCATAACTAAATTGAGTTTTCAAAGAGATTATTTAACTAAAAGTTAAATCTACACAAACTTGCAGTATGATTGATTTCAATACCTCGGTTAAAAAACTTTATTCAAAAAAATCAGCGGAACAGTTTTCAAGTTCAAATGTCACAAGTTTATTTTATCCACTATTTTCTATTAAAAATGAGACGACTCCATCATGCCAACGTAATTTCAACATATTTTGGAATTTTTCACTAGAACGTGCAGCTCATTTTTTAATTTGTTGCTACTTTTTTAATCCGACGCTTCATTATGCTGATGGAAAACTCCGAAAAAAATAAACTTCAATTTCTAGCGGAACATAATGCGTACATGCATGGAAGCTTTAAGGGGATAGTGGTCCATGGCCTGGTTTAAAGATGAGGCGAATCCAATTCTGTTGTTTCACATGATAGATTGTTCAATGATGCATCGAAGCCAGCGGGTAAATGGGATTGGAAAGGTCAGAAATAGGCGAATTTGGGCCAGACCGTTCCGTTCATCACCGAATTGGAAAGACATAGAAATTGGCAAAACGAGATACGGGAAAAGAAGAGCGACAGACAGAGAGAGAGAGACAGGATGCTCACCCGGACTGTTTTTGCATCACGCGATACGGGGGGTCGAATAAACATTGGATTGGATAAGCCTTATGAATAAAGCATTCAATTAGGGCCACGGAGGGGGGGACACACAAGTGCGTGCGCGAAAAGAATACGGAATCGTATTATGCGTTATAATAGACAGACTCGCTCGTTTTTTTGCGCATGCGTGATGGAATTTATAGGCGGAAACGCTAGATAAAAACCTCGACGTTCCCTATATTTTTTACCCTCCATTATTGCGTGGGTGGTTTTAATTCTTTCGGAAAATAAAACTATGGCGTACGAACCACATACTCCCTCCATATAGGGAAAGCTAAATTGAAAATCGTCCCCTCTCTCTCTCAGGTTTCCGGTTGATGACCTCTTAATTTTTAATAGTTGGTTACCGTGCCAAGAGAAGCGAGGCGAGGGGTATGGAAAGGTATAATTGATTTCTGGATCACGCGTGCGTAAACTGTCAGGTTGGTTCCGCGTTTGGTCGCGTCTGGCTGCCGGGTTTGCGAGACGCCATTTTCGTTGATCGAAGGTGCAAACTTTTTTTCGCGCGTGATGACGACTCGGAAACGGGACTTTCGTCGGGGTGTCAATTGCGTGAAAATTTGGTTCTTTCTTCGATGATCAAGGAAAATAAGAGATGGGCACGTTCTTTTGAAGGAATTTTCGTTTTTGAAGCAGTTGAAAATCGATTGATTTTCCACTTAAATGCCGTAAATGTGAAACATAGACTTCATTTGTTAATATTTATTCGCAGATTATGCTGATGTCTATCTTCGTCGTTTCTCACGACTGTGACGTAATAAGGGTATTTTCGCAGCCCACGCTCCAACTACGCATCAAAAATAAAAGCTTTTTCGTTTCTAATGCGTGTCCTTTCCCAAAAATACGCTTATTTATTAAGCACAAAATAATGAAATGCATATTTACACTGCGAATCAACTTCTTTTTTTAACCCTCCACCTCTATCGCATTGTGTTCCCAATTGGGGATACCTTTTATTTTACTTTCGGATTCCTTTCACACCCAACCTGAACGTGGCGAGCATATTATTCTCTCCTGGAAATACTGTGCTAATGTGTAGTTTACAAGGTTGCTACAAGATTGTCGTCTACTTTTCCATACACAGCATTGAAAACATTTTATTTTTTCATTAAAAGATATCAGGCAATTGAAAGTTTCAAATAAAATGAATGATTATTACAGAATAATGATCTATTAGCCGTGAAAATTTTGCGCAAATCAACGACATCACGGAGATAATCTGATAAACCAAAAATATTATCTAAAGATTCATATATAGAAACGATAAATACAAAATCCTCATTCCATGAGAATCTCCTTTATTTTTCGAAGGACTAAAGACGGAGAATCGCTTCCTATAGCCAATAATATAATAATAAGAAAAAAACAACCGCGAGCAAACCCGCCACCCTAGACGTTTAAAACAAATCCAAAGAGACAAAACACGGTTAAATTTCCATTTCTGGACCCGTTCGTTGTTATAAGCACTCCGTAACCGAGGAACGCGAAACTCGATTATCGGAAGATCCATTAACTCACGGGAATGCGAGGGAAAATATGATTCCAATTTCCCGAAAACGGCAATTTCCTCCCGGGGTAAACTACTATATTATTCGACCACTCCCTCTATTAAACGGAGGAATAAGGAATTTCCTTTCTCTCTCTCTCTCTCTTCTTCTTCTTCCTCTTTTGTTAAGGACGCCGCTCTCGAAAAGGAACAACTCCTTACGGCAAAAAGACTAAGAAGTTACGCCTTAAGAGTACCGCGCGGAATCTGCTATTCGATCCTCGCACTGGGTTTTCAACGACACTTCGAGTGAGAGTTTCATTACGACACTAAATTTCCCCGATGGAGATCGAGAAAGGGACCGAAAAAAAAGGACTAGGAATTGTTGTTTTTTTGTAAAAGAGAGAATCTTTTGTCCTCGCATAAGTGGCTATATTTGCGAGCGAGGGAGAGAGAGAGTTAAAGGAGGAGAATGGAGGTGGAAAAAATAAAGGAAAGGCGTCTTTATTTAAGGCGCATTCTCTTCTTCTTTTTTTCAAAAGGAAGACGCTGCTGAAAGGATACTCGCCGAAAAAGAGTGGCTCTTATTCTTCTCGGAGTCATAGGGTCGTCCTCTACTAAATATGTTCGGGAGGGGTTTCTTTAAGAAAGCGTGTTTTCCTTCTTTATACGCCCGAACTTCTTTCCCCTCCTTCTTCCTAATATACGTGTGATCGGCCGTCTTTTTTTTTGCTTGCCAAGGTAACGGCTGAAGATAAATTCGTTAAATTTGAAAAGAAAATTTAATCACGTTTGAAGACTGTGAATGGTCAGAGAACGAAGTCATTGGTGTGGACGTAAAATGGTCGAGGGAGCCAGATGCTCGTTTAAGGCTACCAAGTGACCGTCGCAAGCTTCCCGTTTCTAGGAAATGTCATATTGATCGATTTAGTGAGAGGATCGTTCTACAAACATTGCCTTCGAACTCTAAAAGCTTCTCAAATTTATATCGAACACCTCTGTGTAATGAGGTAGTTACAAGCTGTAATGTAAAGTAATGGGAGTGCATATCGTACTTGAGTATACGTTAAAAAAAAAAGAGAAGGAAAACATTCTCGATCAAGTGCAGTATTTTTCTCCATTCTTTCTTTGACGTACACATTTTTGTAGGGGTAAGCTATTATTAAGATAGTGAAACAGTAAATATCATTAATGTTTTCTTCCATAATTTCAGTACTTAAAGAGTTCGTGTGACATCACCGGTGATACTCGTGACGTATCGAGTAAAATTTTACGCAGAGATATCACCGGTGATATCTTTAACCGTAAATATAGAGTATCATACAGCCATTTCACTATTTTTGTCCATGTGCATTATTTTTATTTTTTGACAAATGGGTAAGAACTCGGAGGCGGTAGCCAGTGTTATTCCCCGTTTGTCAAAAAATAAAAATAACACACATGGACAAAAATAGTGAAATGGCTGTATGATACTCTGTATTTATGGTTAAAGATATCACCGGTGATATCTCTGCGTAAAATTTTACTCGATACGTCACGAGTATCATCGGTGATGTCACACGAACTCTTTAGTACTGAAATTATGGAAGAAAACATTAATGATATTTGCGGCGGTAGCCAGTGTTAAATTCTCTCCGTGAAAGACCAATTAAATGTCGTTTAAGAGTCAATGAAGATGAATAGAATGGACTAGGTCTGACAATTAAATAACACGACTGGCAATACTGTAGAGCGTGTGGCTACACTTGGTCAATGACGATTGTTGCAGACAATAGGTACATGTCTGAACGCTACACAGTAGTAAACTTGTCTTGACAAGTCTAGCGAGTGCAGAGCTGTTGTGCTTTCACTGAAGTAGTGTTTGGATAGCTCGTCACGAAAATGGGTGTTAAATACTTTGAACAAAGAATCAACATGAAATTTTTGTTAAAACTAGGAAAAAAACCAACTGAAATCTTTGAAATGTCAAAGCAAGTGTATAGAGAAAGGGTTATGTCAAGAGCACGTGTTTTTTAATGGTGTAAACGGTTTTCTGAAGGAAGGGACGAAGTTGAGTTTGACAGCCGACCTGGACTGACAACAACAAAATCGGATGAAAACGTCGAAAATGTGAGAACTCTGGTGCGGAATGATTGACATCTAAGTGTCAGAATGATTTCAGAAGAATTGGATATCATTGATTTTGACGGAAAATTTGGGGATGAAGTAAGTGTGTGCAAATATGGTGTCATGAACTGACACCAGCTGACTGACTGCAGCGGAGAAGGGAAGTGTGCGCTGATATTTTGCAGCGAATCGATAAGAGTGACGAATGGCTGAACAGAGTCATCACTGGGGATGAAAGTTGGGTTTCTCAGTATGACCCTGAAACAAAGCGGCAGAGCATGCAGTGGAAATCTTCAGGCTCACCACGCCCCAAGAAAGGGTGGATGTCAAAATCAAAAGTCAAGTCAATGTTGATTTGTTTGTTTCTTTTTACTGCAAAGGAATAGTGGACCAAGAATTTGTCCCACCTGAACAAACTGTAAACCAGAAGTTTTATCTCCAAGTTTTGGAACGTCTGAAACAGCGGGTTCATCGTGTGAGACCAGAACTGTTTCCCGACAAGTGGATCTTGTCCCATGACAACGCGCCCTCACACACAGCGCTTTCCGTCAAGGAGTTTTTGGTGAAAAAATCGATCGTGGTCCTGGAACACCATGATAAATCACCATATCTCGCTCCGTGTGACTTCTCCCTCTTCCCTAAACTGAAGAATCACCTCAAGGAATCACATTTTGATAACGTGGAAGAGATTCAGAAGGTTACGACGGCCGTTCTAAACAACTTGTAGGAGAATGACTTCCAGAAATGCTTCGACAGTTGGAAACAATGCTGGAATTCATGTATAGTAGCAGAAGGGAACTATTTTGAAGGAGACCACTGCAATTTGGAATAGAAATTAATACAGTGCTGGCTCTGAGCACAGTCTTGTTATTTTATTGTCAGACCTCGTATAGGTACTAAGCCGGCAGGGTTAGACTGGTAGGCAGTGTGCCTGCCTTCTAACACAAAGATTACGGGTTCGAATCCCGCTTCCGGCCTGGATGTTATGATTCGACTTGGGGTTTTTCCCCTGCCTGCAGACAAGCCTTTGGCTTTGCGGGGAAGGCATCATTTAAAATAAATAATTATGATCCAGGAAAGCCTTAGTTTTGAATAATGCCGTTAATTAACAAAGAGTAATAACAACGAAAATTAAACACTATGAAAACACTCCATCCGTGCTTCAACGCAACCGCGTCATCGTCAGTTGAAACACGGATCTTTTGTTTTCGAAAAGTGGAATTTTAGCCAAGTTATTGTTTCTTTGCTACCTGAATACGGTTCTCGCCTATCGTCTTAATGGTTCCTTTGTATGGGTATAGCGTTGTATTGCGTCGTCCGTATCTCACGCTACGGCTTTTTTTCTGCTTCTTCGCCGATATTCAGAAGATGTAGACGTAAAAAAACCGAAAATTTCTCGGACCTATTCCTCTCATCCGATGATCGGATCCGTGAAGGAAAAGGCGTAAAACTAGGCTCATTCCTGGAAGGAACAAACAACTTCGAAACAGCAAAATCAACCACTCTATATAATTTGCTGGGTCATGCGTGACGGTGTAATACTCAGTCGGCGTTTTCATTGGTTGAATGGAAATCCAATCAGGGCTCGGGAGATCACTTATGTTCGTGATGTTCGACTGCAGCGTCTTTCCTAAGGCGTGGAAGAACGCGAAAAAATAGAGTATATGTGACGATATAATTCGAAGTTATTTTCCGCTAGAATTTTGAATACATTTTTATATTTGAAAGATAAATTGTTTATAAGAATAATAAATACGAGATTTTAAGCTAAAGAATATATTCCTTCCCGTCATATTGACGGGCTTACATAGTAATAGAAAAATAAAACACGACACACATTTTTTTCATAAATTCCACGTTAAGCCGCTCGTTTCGACGCCACGAAGAAGGTAAAAAAAATGGCGTGGAACACTCGCTTTTTTCGTGATTTTTCCCGTCTCCATCTAGACCCGACCGAGCCGACGCCTTGTGGAGGATTTTATATCCGTTCACCTTGCGTCCCGTGCCGTGTCGGGCACAAACCGCAATGCGGTCACGACACAGGTTTTCCGTTCCAAGGCCTCGATCATCGGCGTGTCCTTCTTACGAGGGAGTGAGAGAAGTAGAAAGAGAGAAGCTGGATGATGAATAAAAAAAGAGAGGCGTAAACTTAGATGCAGGAAAGGGGGAGAGGATTGGGGCGATGGTCGGCGGGGAGGGGGGGGGGGGTTGGAAGAGACGAAGGAGAAAGGAAAGGTTTACGGCAGAAGGCGCTACGGTTCTCTCGCTCTCTCTCTCTCTTTGGCCGAGCATTCGAAATAGATTAAATCCACTTTCTGGAATAAAAACCCGAGCCTCATTACAGCTCCACGTTCATCTCCAATTGTAATTAACCCGACGAACGAATCGAAGGGAAAGTTTTCATTTTTTTCCCCTTGCACTCTACTTTTTCTAACGTTAGCGAGAGTGGATAAAAAAAAGAAGAACCGGCTGTATTTTTTGTGAAAAAACACGAACCGATTTGCGTAAAATATTTCCGAATTTAAAAAGAAAAGGTAATGAATAGATGACGGAAGAATATAAATAAATGAGTAGGGAAATTAATAATTCACGATCGTTAGTCTCAGGAAATAAGGTTGCTTTATGCATATTTAAGGCTTTCGAAATGTGGTTGTAAAGTTTTCCATTTCCTTAGGAGCGCAATTAAAGATTCACTTCGAATGATGAATAGGCGTAAATATGTGGTCATCCCGGCCTTTACTTAAGCTACGGGAAAAAGTACAGTATGACATAAAATTCAGTCGACAAATTAGATGAAATAAACAACTGTCTAAAATCTTCGCCAATGAATACCCAGCGCAAAATGTGGTCCCAAGTAGATAGTATTACTCCCCTCTTTGCTGTAACGGTTCGTCAGAAACTGTATAACATGTTTGGCGATCAGCGGATTGGACGAGGTCGATTTATGTTATGGCCCCCTCGATCGCCTCATCTCACTCCCCGGAATTCTTTCTCTGGGGCTATGTTAAACAGGGAGGGTTTAAAACGGAACCTGCGTACCTCGAAGACCTTAAAGATAGCATTCAGTGTATAGATAATTTATATATGAAACTTAAGACAAAATCGTTTTTCTTATTTGTCAACTGACATTTGTGTCCAGGGCCGCCCCAACAGAGATGCGGGGCCCAGGGCAAATCGACCTATGCGGGGCCCCGTTATCATTAACCGCCAAATTAAATTTAGACTTTCCTTGCGGTTATATATAAGCCCCTGAAATCGCAGGGCCCGGGGCGGTCGTCCCGATTTGCCATGCCCAAGGGTCGGCCGTGTTTGAGTCACACTGTATATAATACACATAATAAATCAGACGCCGATACAGAAGGACGGCGAGGATCAAAGCAAACATTAACGCATTAAATCATTTCCTAAAAAGAGCTCCCGACGGATCGGTTCGCGTAGTTTCGGGATTGGAGATACAGTATCAAAAAAAAACATCCACCTACGAAAACGATACCGTAAAAGCATTTTAAAAACATCTTTCATGTTATGGAAATGGATATCATCGCTGGTATAATAAAGTCACTGGCTTCGCCGATAATAAACGACAAGCGTGATTCTGAAAAAAATAATAATGTTAGTGACACGTGAGCTAATGCGAATCACTAGCTTTTTTCATCCGATCCGTGCCTCGATTCACCGGGGAAGAAAGTTTAACCCAAACGCAGTGACGTGGCGCACATGTAGCAAACCAGTGCAATGAACTGGGGCCCCCAGCCAAATGGGGCCCCCAAATGACCCTGACATCCTATATGTTTCATGATAAAAGTAATGATAGGGCCCCAAAATCGAATTTTGCACGGGGACCCCATAAGAGTTTGCTATGCCACTGCCCAAACGTTATAACATTTTCAAAAAAGTAGGTGCCTTCCCACCCCTCACGTTAGGTAATCCCTTTAAAGAAAAAATAAGTACAAAAAGTTTCCTCCTCTCTGTGGCTTTATAAACGTGTCGCGGAAAAGTTACGAGGGTGGGATGAAGCGTAAAGGAATCCTCCCCACGAGACAGAATTACCCACTCCTTTGAATTTTAAATGAAGCGATGATTGACGACCCACCGTCCTCGAGGTATTGTCATTTTTACTTTTTTTTCTCTCTCCTACTACGACCGGGACCGAGGGACGAGTTACGCAGAGAGAGCGAGCGTGTGTGCGTACGTTCGCGCGCGTGCGCGTAAGTGTGCGTGCGTGAATGCGTCTGAGGAGGAACGGAGATAGAATTATAACTTTCTCACACTCGAGGATGAGGGAAGGAAGGAAAAAAAAGACAGGCGCGAGACACTCGCGGAATTCTCCCGAAATTCCTCCCGAATTTTTTTTACATTTTCCCGAAAATAATAAAACAAAAAGAACCTATCGGCCTGACGGATAAAAATATTCCGCCCCGTAAATATTTGCCTTACTTTGGAGCAGACGAGAGGGAAGAAAAGGAGCGTTGCGTGAGGAAGGGGGGGGGGGAGGAAATGGGGGGGAGAAGCGGAGAGGCGAGTTAATCTCGGGGTATACATGGAGGAAAGCAAAAAATAATAAATTTCACGGATAGGGGAGAGAAGAGAGGGTCTCTCCCAGCCTTCTCACTCCTCGAGAGAGGGAGGGAGAGGCGGAGGGATGCAGAGGAGAGAGAGGAAACGAGCCCAATCTTTTTCTTTCGCCACTCCTTCCGTGTGGAGAGGATAATCGCACTCTCGCTTTCCTTTGTTTTTCCTTCCCACACCCATCCCTTTCTCTCTCTTTTTCCGTCGGAGGGCGCGCAACCTTTTTTTGTAGTTTTTTTTGGCAACTTTCCATCCCTTCGGGAGAGTGGAGGAAGTTGAGGAATCAAGAAAAGGGGAAAGAGAGGGATAGGCTTGTGAGGGAGGAGGGAATGAGAAGGAAAGGAGAATGTGTAGGGTTACGAGAAGAAAGGAAAAAGGATGGGAATGTTGAGAGAAAGGAGGAGGAGATATAAGGAGAGAGGCTATTTAGGGTGGTAGGGGCAAGGAGGAAGAGATAGATGCATTTCTTTGGGCGAGGTTGAGGCTTGTAAGCCCATTCTTACACATAGACCCAATTGTCATTTACAGCAGAATAAAAAGATTACCTATAGCAAGTGAGGGGAGCAAATTACATAAGGCGCTTTTTTCCGTCGACCGCTATCTTTCCATCGGAGTAAAGAATCGCAGATGCTGCGTATTTCTGGTTGCCTACATTAGTAACATCCTGTCCTTTTTTTTAGCGATTTTATGATTTTTCCGATTAATCCATATCAGCTCATCCTAGATTAACTAAACTTACATCATATGCAGCCAGTATCTATTCTGGAATTTTAACGGTTGTAACTTACGTCATTTTTGAGTTATTTTGTACACGGACGGACGGACGGATGAAATTGTTAACGATTTTTTTGTATTATATCTATCTACATTTATCTGTATATAAAATTATATCATTTTATAAAAACTATACAATGAAATTAAATTAAATTCAGAGAAAATAAACGTATTATTAAAAAGAAGACACCGTATAACAAAAATTAATAAAGTTAAATCAACCCCCAATCGCAGTTTAACTTAGTATAGTAGATGTAATAGAAAAATAAGGATGTTCAGTTTATTTACGTGGTTAAAACCAATTATGACAATGGCGCATTATTTTTTTGCATAAACCCACATGCGGAAAAAACACCCACAGGAAAGGGGGGGTGTGAAAAAACTAGGGAGGGAGGCAAGGAAGGAAGGGAGCCCTTTTAAAACGCTGGTCTCGATGGGGTAGGTGCGGCTGGAATCTTTACTACCTTGCTCCCTACCGCAAGCCTTCCTTCCTTCCTTCCTTCCTCCCTCCCTCCCTCCTCTCTCTCTCTCCCTCTCTCTCCCCAGCTTCTTTCTTCCTTCCCGGAAATATTAAGAGGGAGAGTACAAGGGCCCGAGTTACCTCGCGCAGGAAAGCTGCTCCCCGCTCAAGTCTCTCTCTCACTGGGTACAGAGCAGGAGGGTGAAAAAAGAAGCATTTTCGTCCCTCGCTCGTTTTATTATTCGGAGAGGAAAAAAGGGGGAGCGCTTCCCGCTCGAATGATCCTCGCAGTACTTCTTGTTACGTTCCGTACCCTGTCTCTTTCTCTGTCTCGCGACACCCCTAACAACCTATCCTTTTCGTTGTTTTTTTTTCGTTAACTTAATGGCATTCAACGCGATTTTTTTCCCTGGCATCGTGTTATTTAATAAAAAATTCTCCTTTTGATTCCGGAGGTGAAAGAAGAAAAATAACTCCTCTCGACTCGGCGAGTTTTCCGTTCTTTTCCCACGATTAAAAAGTAGGGAAGAAAAAACAAAAAATAAACGGAATTTCGCTACACAATTTGACGTAAATTTTTAATTCGATAATTTCACTCTCTCCCACTCTTCTGACTTTTTCAGAACGATCCTCGAGATTCTGCATTGCCTTTTTTTTTAGTTTTATCTTTCTTTATTTTAACGGCGGAATTCTGCTGAGTTCGATGTTGTCTTTTGGCGGGTAATTCCTCGACGGTTGAATAAAATGAAATTCTTTGTGCGGAGATTATTATCTCTCCCGTTTTTATCTGCATGGGAACAGGAACGTGCTGTTTAAGCATTTTCTCATTTCCGGGCTTTGGCCTTATATGTTCAATACATACATATATTTAAAATATTCAAACATAATACTATGCATATAAATCAATCCCCGTCTCGTTTTTTTTTATTACTTCATATTTGACTTTTAAAATAAAATTTTATTTCGATGAATGTGACGGATTTATTCCCTTTTCTAGCGGCTGTTTTTGTACACCTATTTTGTACGTCGTTTCGTGTGGCCATTTATTCAACGGAGGTTAAAATATACGAGCATATGGTAATTCGAAACAAATAAAAACGAATGAGATCACGTAACGCAATACTCTGCAACTGGATCTAATTTATTCAAGATTAATTTCCCATGAAAATAAATTACGGATTTTGCATCAAATAATAATTTATTGACCGAATTCAACTAATTTTTGTTGGATGTAAATCAAATAACGATTGGAATGTACTCAACCTTTAAGAATCAGATTAAACTTAATACTACGTGATTTTTGTAAGTCCGTTTAACGAAACGCTATTTTTTTCACAGAAAGGCGCATATTATATGTATAAAGTTTCGCAATAATAAATTTGTATTTTGATTATAACCTTTGCCCGCAAAAACGGTTTACTTTGGTTGCCAAATTATTGCATTGTTAATTTGTCGAAAATTTCACCGAAGAGCCAAAAATGAAACTTGGATGCGAATATGCTCTCCTCTTCGTAAAGCTGCAATATAGGTTAAGGCAGAGATCCCGAAAATGTGACACTCGCGCAAAAATGTTACATCCATTCTGGCAAAGGAACTTGGTCGATCTTGTCAAACAAAACATTTCAACATCCGACTTGGAGGGTCTCTTAGTATATAATATATGCTATAGTATATAGTATATAATATATGCTATATATAATGAAAAGCTGATTGAAACGGGAATGGAGTTAACACACTTTTCCTTAATATCGGCGAATGGAGCGTTTCTTTACAATCAGAATTTTTTTGGTGATTGGACAGACTTCGTTAGGGCTTTTCTATCAAATAACAGAACTATTCAGTTTGTGATTGGTGTTTAATAAATCTCATTAAGGATTTATTGTCTAATTGTCATCATTCAACTTCGTCCTCTGTTTAGTATAATTTTTTTCTACGTTCAAGTCCGGCTTCGGCTTGATATTTTTCAGCGCTTATTTTTTCAACAATTTAATTTTTACCGGCAAAAAATCTTTAAAGAATTATTATCTCGCATATATCCTACCGAATTTTTACATTATTTCTTCGTATATCATCGAGTTCTCCTCTCGCTACTGAATTTAAAATTCTGGTTTTTTGCGGTTTTTACCAAATTCAAGCGGTGATATATAACGGCAGAAAAACAATATTTTTACCGTGAGGCTTTAAAATGAAGCGTTAACGTGGAATCTTGACGTAAGTTACGCAGTCATTGAAGTTCAAATATTTCGCAAGAATATGTTATTTTATAAAATTCCCTGGGAAAATAAATTAGATGAATCATAACTTTTTCGTATATTCACGTTACTGATAAAAGGAACCATTCTAAAGATATGAAAGGTATTGATCGTGGAATATAAATAAGAATAAACTCAATGTTGTAATTAGATGTTCTGCTAAGAGAGGATCACACGCGCAGGCTCATAAGTATAGGATAAGGAAACTATTTATCCATATTCTTTGTTATATAATAATGCTTAAGTGACACGATGTTTTTAGGCACTTCCACTCGGTACTTATTGCTAAACACATGTTCTCATATGCATGATAGTGAGTTATGACCCAGAAAAGATCGAAATCCTCTGGAAAAGTGTTCGCTTCGATTACAGAAAGAACCCTTCCTTTTTTCCATTAAACTCTCATCGGAGCGAGTGCAAGATATTTTGCAATTTGAATTAACACTAGCAACAACCATAAACATCGATGCAAATAATCCTCTTGCTTTTCCTATTTTTCGCAAAAATAAAACAAAGTTGATTTACCTTGTAAGGATAAATTCAAACACGCTGAAAACCATCTCGTTTCTGCGGGAAGTTAATGAAAGCTGATGGTAGAGTTAATGCACCAAGGTTCGGAAGCACTCAAGTCGTTAACCGCCATTAAGATCAGCCTGTGTTTAGTAAAGTGTCGCGACAAACACACGCCTTACTTAGCGGCTCAAAACTCGTCGGGGTAATTATGCCGCGGAGCGTTTCCGTGAAACGGAGACGTAGGTCCGCGGAAACAAATGAAGCATCACGGTATAAAATTAAAAATTTTCAATTTCGCTAACCAACCGCCATATTGGAGAAATTCGTGAAATTTTTAAATCCTTGTTTTTTGCCTCTTTAAGAACGTGGCGTGGATCGTGTTGGAAAAATATCTACAAACCCTAGATTATAGTACGTACGGGTTGCTCATAAAGTTACTATGCACTAGGACAGGAGCGCCCATCACATAATTTTAAGCGGCCCACCGCCAGTGTTTCATAGTTTTCATTTTTTAAATCTGTTTACTAAATATTATTCTTTTATCTAGCAAAATCTGTTAAAATACGTAGCGTCAAATTGGGACCACCTAGTACATATTTCTCAATTCAAATAAGTTCTTTTTAATGTTGTTTTTGATCGTTTCACAAATGCATTTCTAAAGTTGAATTTCGTCATGATTTCTAATGTCGAAATTTAACTTTACAAACCTAATTTTAACCTCATTTTCACTCATATGGCGCATATGAACCTCTAGGTAATTTCCTATTTCACTTTAATCAAGAACGCCGAAGCATTGGAAATTTCCAATGCGGCCCACCGAAGGATTCACTGCCATTAAAACTGCCCACCGTGCAGAAAAGGTTACCCAACCCTGCACTAGATTATTAAATCGCCCATAATAATTACATGCATCACACGTGGGCCAAGTGCACAGAGTCTTTCTGAAAACCTCCATCGATAGCAGAAGCTTCTATACCAAGAGTGGGTGAGAGTAAAAGAGAAGATATAGAGGGTGCGGCGTCTGGCAGGAATGGCTCTAATGCACTCCCTCAGTAATGTATCCAAGATATTCTCCCTTGCACTTCCCTAAGCTATCCTCTCCCTCGTTTAAAAAAAATAAAACAAAATAAAAAGAAGAAGAACCTCCCGAGCCTCTCCATCATAAACGCGTGAGTTGTGTATCAAGCCGCTGCAGCGAGCTTTGCGCAGCAGCACGGGATATAATTTCTGAAGCGAATAAAATTAAGGGAAAAAAATTGAAGGCGAGGAAGGCGCACCAACACCTTTCAGGAAGGAAAGAGAGTAGAGAGAGAAAGAGAGAGAGGAGAAAGAGAGGAGAGTGTTAGGCGCCGGCGACAGTTCCTCTCACTTGGTTTCCTCCGAGTCAAGTAAAGAGGGCGGTCAAGAACCTTCTTCCTTTTTTTTCACGGCGTCTCTCTCCTCTCTTCCTCTTCCCTCCTCTTCTTTCCCCTTCCCGACACGACATTCGCCGCCGCCACGTCTAACCCTTAACAATCTCCCTCCCTCGTCACCTAACTCCACTTTTTTTTGCGGAAATAAAGAGCAGGTTAAACATTAGGGGTTTTTTTTGCGAGGTTTCCTCCTCTCTACTTGTTGATTTCCAGTGCTGATGTTAAAAAGACACGGCTTCCTCCTCAACTTCTTCTTCTTCGGAGTTGGCGTGCCGTGCTTTACGAAAAGACCTTTGCTTCCCAACACGTCCGCCACGTAAAAGTTTTTTTTAAGGTATCGGAAAGGATGCGATTATCGAAGTTTAAAAAAGATCGATCTAATCGGATGATGTTCGATACTATCTATCGGTGATGATTTAAGTCGCGGTAAAAATTGCATCGTTCGCGCAATGCGTTGCGATGTAACGTGGAATACGATTTTTCGCAGATGCGACGAAGGTTCGACGATGTTCCAAAGAGAATTATCGTATTCACCATCTGGATAAAAATCGACAAACTATATTTTATCTTAGAAACTTCCAGAATAAGCGCTTATATATAAAAAAAATTGAATTTTTAAGTATTTGCCTTGTTAGATGTCTTCCACGAGCATAAAAAATTAGAGGTACTCAAGGCAAGCACTTAACTTTAAATTTTTTATACTTAAGTGCATATTCTGGATTTTGTTCTCAGGTATACGACGAGCTCCATAATTCTCTAATTCTTTGGGGAAGCTATTATCACTTATGACGACTGTTTTGTAGAGGAAAGGCTATTTTCCCAGCCCTTATTTATGGCTGTTGGTGAGACACAATTTGCCAATGCGATAACATGTCGAATATCACTGATTTTCCATGGAAAGGTACTGACAGCCCCGCAGCGTTAATAAATGATCCGATAGATAAATATTTCGCAATACATACTATTCTACGATGACTTCATGATGAATCGTTTCTCTATGTATCAGAGTTTAAATTATTTACCTCTAGGTTGATTAAAAATACAACCGAAATGAGCTACTATATTGCTGAATTCCAACGCAATGCAGAATTTACGAGTTTTTTTTAACCAACCGGCAGCTAGTGGGCAAATTGCAATCTCTCGCGAATATTTAATTGGACGGATTGACTGCGAACTAATGAAATCGACCCGTAAAATAGATTCATCGGCGTGCCGGCTGTGAATTATTGAAATATCGAATTAATATTAAAAATTAATTTTAATAAATTTTTATCGCGTCATTTTAACGAATCGCTATGATAATATGATAAGAAGCATCGGTGACCCGATCGACACGTTAATAAATCAAAACGCTGCATCCATAATTGGCTAACTTTCGCGATTGCCTCCTAACAAAAGCGAATCGAGTGAAGTATACATAGTGTTCACAAGAAACCTTCACAATTTCTGTTACTCATAATTTTTTAATAAGGCAAGATAAAAGAAATTTTTTTATCATATGAAAGGTCAACTAATCAAGTTGTTTTTTGCAGGATCGAATATGAATTGATAAAGATGGAAATACCACATGAATAGGACCAACGTGTAGCCAGGTTTATAGAAATCAAATCCGAAGAGTTCACATTTAGAAGTAGATTGATGCTGCGGCACAAACATTTTCCTTCATATGCAAAAATGTTATCTTATCATGCTTCTTATTTAAAGAGTTACAACATTTATAACAGGGATTGTAACCTTTTCGATGTGGCAAGCGCAAAGTTGTATTCTATAATATAAAAGAGCACCAATACACTTCCGCAAGAATAGCATGACAACCAATGAAAGAACCGATTTGATGGCGGTGCGAAGGGTGCGACTGCTCCGGGCCCCGCTCTTAAGAGGCCCCGCGCTCTCTATAAAAAAATATTTGTCTTACTTATAAAGTACACGCATATTTTATCTGAAAAAATATCGAATTTTCATAGTGAGAGAAATTTCTTTACATTAAAACTCACTAATAATAATTTTTGACGAGTAAGAGGCCCCGCGCGCACACTTTGCACCGGATCCCGCAATTTAACAGTAAAATCAAATCAATATCCAAGTTATTCTTAACGTTCTGGAATACGTTTAGAAAGAAGGCAAGAGAGATTTTTAAGCAATTAGTTCTAGGAAACGGGATTTTAAGCAACGCAGAAGAGAAAAATCAGCCTGTCGTAGAGCAAATGTTGGGAAGCCCTGATTTAAAAGTTGTAAAGGCTTTTTTTGGGAACACCCTGTATTTTAATAGAAACATTAGAAATTTTATGTTTGAAACAACATACCTCACAGTGCATCGTATCCGATATTTTTTTCCCAAGATATTCCACGCATGCCTGTCATACTAAGTGACGTGTTTTCCCGCCTACGTTTCGCAAAAAAAGCTCAACGTGGAACGCGAAGACGAAACCGGAAATTACTCCGCATGACCGAATCCTGATTGATGCCTCGGCCTCGAGCGAGAATTAAAACGGTCAGGTATCTCGTCATAAAACTGACACGCTCGAACGACGCTGATGCGACGGAAAAAGGGCGGAGCGAGATGTGATTCCGCTCAGAGCCTCGAAGTGTAGGTTATTTTTTTCTTTAAACCCTTACTCGCACCCTTATATCGGGTCAAGAGATAAAACCCTTCGTGAAGTGGGATCTCTAGAAGGGTTTGTGAGGAAGCCGCATCTTTATTTCAATTTCGTATCCCCTTTTGGACTCGAACGGGGAAAATTTTTATCGTTTTCTTGGCGTGAAATTGAGACAACCGCGCAAATAAATCTTTGAGGAAAAGAGAGAAATTGTACGTTTCTCCCCCGAACTTTCAATCTCCTCGAATGGAATAAATTAAGAATATCTCCGTGTAAAGAAATCGCTTTGATTAAAACCTGTTTAATTTTGGAGGTGAAATGAAATCGGTAAAGATTAAGGAAGGTTTTTGAAAATTTCGGCATTTCGTCCGTTAACGTCAGTGACGTCAAGTCGCGGTAGTTTTACGAAAAAACGTCTTTTGGGAAGAATTCTAGCGGATTTCGAAAACGAAATTCAATTCGTTTTAAATCCGACGAATCCCCGAATGATTTGGAGATTTAATTGCGAGAAAAATAAAAGAAAGATCAAAAGGGGAAAACGCCGTATTTAAATTATTTCCAAATGGGATTTCCTCCCGAAATCGTAATCTCGCCCAGTTTAGGAGCAGGTTTATATAAAAAAAGGCGTGAAATAAACGACGTGAGAAACCAATAATCTTCTCTCTTAGATTGTCATTTTTTTTGTAAATTTTGACTGGAAAAGACTATAAATTCAAATGATACTTTTTTTGATTCCCCGCATATAAAAATTTACTGAGAAAGAATTAATCTCGAAAAAATTCGACCCCGAAAGGTTTACGAAAACATACGTTTTTGTGCCCCTTTTACGGATAAAGTGTTTTTTTTTGCGATTCCGCCTGTCTATAGCAGTGGTTCCCAAACTCTTTGTAGGCGTTGCACCCTTTCAAAAGAAAGACAGGATTTCGCGAAACACCAGCCTTGAAGCAAGATTTTATATTTTTACATACGGGAATTACAACCCTTGGACACGTCCATTTGTTGGTACTGCGCCATAATACATTTATTAGAGGCAAGATTAACGCCTTAATGATCTAGCAACACTTTCAAATCTTTGATTTATTTAGGAAACCGAGTTTTCTGCGGCATTCCAAAAAAAAACAATCATCCCATTCTGCCGCGGCACCCAGTTTGCGAACCACTGATCAACTGCATGTTGTCTGTGCGCTGCTCTAGAGTCTAATCAATCAATCTAAGAGCCACGGGCCGCATGCGGCTTCAGAGGGCATTTTATGCAGTCCGCGAAGCTATGATTAAAAATAAATCCGTAAAATTTAACACACAAATTCATATAATATATATTCAAACTATGAAAATAAAACACTTAACGTTGAAATTATAACCATGAAAATCTAATTTAGACTTGGTTTTCACTGATATCATCTCGTGTTTATATAAGTTATCACCCAATCTAGAAACTACGTTTAATTTCGTTGATGGACATTTTAAGTCAAAACTATTTAGATGTAGAATTAATTTACTTTACTCAGAAAAACCGACCAACAATTCCTACGCTGCAGAGAAAACACGATCAGAATCATTTGACATCATTAATTTTTTTTTAAATCCCTTCTTATCCCACGTGAACGAAAGACAAATTGAAAATCGCGGAAAGGCGAAACGAAATAGAATGGAATAAAACGAATTTTTCTCCGGTCGCATGGAAACGTCACGTATCTTTCGGCAAATCCCAATCACACCCTTTTATACCAACGCATCCGTCACACTCACCATCCCCTCCACAGATGGGCGAAATCCTAGCTCCGAAACGCGCAATAATAGACGCAATGGAGATCTGAAGGGAGGGAAAAGGGAGGAGGAGAAATAAATTGACTGTCGCGCTCTTAGGAATCTCCGGATCGGATCGAATTTTCAGAAGGCGTATCCGAAATCCCTCTCTTTCTCTTCCTCTCTCTCTCTCTCATTATCTCTCCCTCTCTTTCTTTCTCCCTCTCTTTGTCTGTCTGTCTGTTTGTATGTTTATGTTATTATTTTTATTGTCATTTGTAATTCATAACGTAGGGTTAAATGTAAGAAGGGACTATGCAGTCTCAATTTCGCCCTAAATAAAGCCGTTTGTCTGTCTGTCTCTCTCCCATCTATTCTTTCATTCCTGCTTTCCTTTCCTCTTTCTCCCTCCTTTCATCTCTCTCCCTCTCTCATTCTCATTTCTTCCCTTCATTCTCCTGATCTTCTCTCTCCCTTTCTCTCACACTTTCTCTCATATCTTCTTTCATTCCTGCCTATTCCTATTTCTCCCTCCATCCTTCTCCCATTCTCCTCATTCTGCAACTCATTCTTTTTATTCCCTTACTGCTCTTTCTCTCTACTTCTCTCATTTACTTTCTCCCTCCCTTCATCCTTCTGCAGTTCCCATGTCTCCCTTTATTCTCAATCTCTTCAATCTTTCATTCTCTCTCTTTATTTCCCCTATACGTGTCTCACTCCTGCCTCTTCCTATCTCTCTCTTCCTTCACCCCTTTCCCAATGCTCTTCTCATTCCCTACCATTATTCTCCTCCTCCTCACTCTCATTCTCTCTCCCTCTCGTTCTTTCTCCTCTACTTGTTTCATTTCCGCTTCTTCAACTTTCCCCCATTCTCCTCATTCCCTCCCTTTATTCTCCTGTTCTCTCTCTCTCACCACTTCTGCCCATTCATTGATGAGTCCATGTTGGCAACATGGCTTCCTCCTAGTGCGCGCAAGCGTAGTCAAATGGATGTTTTGGTGGGGTGGGGCGAGGAGGGGAGCGTAAAAGGAGGGAGGGAGAGCGCGGGAGGGGAAGGCGTGGGCGAGGGGAGGGGTGAGAGCGAACGCGAGACAGCGTGGTGGCAGGATGGCGGAGGATGGAGAGAGTGGGAGGGAATGGAAGAGAGAGGAGTAGGGAGTTGGGGAGGGGGGGAGGGGGAGGGGAGGCGCAAAAGGAGAGGCGTTTGTGTTCCGGAGTGGAGGATGAGGTTAGGGAGATGGCGTAGTCGTCTTCATCCTCTTGCTCTCTCCTACCGCGGACTCAGTCAGTCGGTCAAGGAAGGCGAATATAAGACGCCGGACCTTTTTATTTTGAGAGTTGAAACGCAGCCGAAGAAAAAAAACATACCGAAGCCTCGTTCGTTATCGTTCTTATTTCGCCTCAAAGTGTTTTTTTCCCCAAAAAAAATTTTTAAGCGTGCGTTCCTCTCAACACGTGACGGTAAATATTACAAGGGCGACCGACTTAGGAGAGCGACTCGCTCGAAATGCGAGAAAACCGATAAAATAATACAATAAGCCGAGAAGTCGAAGAGAATTATACGCGCACAATTTTTTTACGCGGAAGTGAACGGGAAGTTTTTGATACATTTTTTTTCGTAACGTGAATGAGTGAGAGGAAGATGTCGGAAGAGGAGGAGGCAAGGAGAAAGGGAGGATATGAGGAGGAATAGTTAACGTGGAAGACGCCCAAAAGATTTCCTCCTTCCCGGTTCCCTTTCATCCCTTGGGGGGCAGCTGGTTACTGTCTAACGGGAGGCCGTCTTCTTCCGTCGTCGCGGGAAGAACGTGCGGCGAAACAACGGAAAAACCCCGTAAGTCTCCCTCCCAGTGTGGAGGAACTCGGAGGAAGAATTTGCGGTTTTAAGAGGACGAACACACGAGTCTGCACGGATTCCCCCAACCCCTCCCCTCAATCCTCCCTCGATACCCTCTTCCAGACCCCCGCGACCATCACAGTGTTGTTTCCCAGTGCACTCCGTGATTCACCCCCCTCAATCGACGTCGTCCAACCCGCCCCCACACACTTAGAACGCTCAACCCCTCTCGAACGTCTCCCCCCCCCCCCTGCACGCACACGCACAGCCTATCTTCCCCTTCCCAGACACACGCAGCGACGTCTCTCTCTCTCTTCCCCCTGTTCCCACCCCCGCACGACTGGCAATTTCCCCTCCGAACCCGCCCCCGTCGTGCTTGTCATTTCCCGCGGCTCCGGGGGGGTTGAAGGGTATGAGGGCATCCGTCCCCGGATTGCGGAAGTTTATGCAACCCGGCGTGACTGAGTCGTGAGGGTTTGCCTATTCTACAAGGATAACAGTGCACAAACTCCCCCATTTCAAGAGAGGTAACAAGTTTCCTCGCCTCTGGAGAAGGATCAGTCGGGAGGAGGCAGTGGTGATACGCCGAGGAAAGGAGGTGAATACCTTTCCGGCAAGTTGGGGTAAAGGACGACGACCCGTGGCAAAAAAAAGATAACACTCGGGCGAGGAGGAGGAAAGTCGCCGGAGGCGGCGGGGGCCAGAGCGGCCACGGTGAGGACGAGGCCGTGCGCTGACTCGACCGCCCGCATCTCGGGCATAACTTCCGGAAGGCGTCTAACAGTCCCATGGAACTTTCGAGAGGTAAGAGGTAAAATAAGCGAAGAGGAGTTGGAAGGGGTTTGTGTGAGCTAAGTGGCGTGCAAATCGTCCCTCATTAGAACGTTGAGAGGATGGGTTGGGAAAATGGCGGAGTGGGAGAAGGAAGTTTCTCCCTTCTGTTCCACTCCTCTTCTTCATACTCCTCAAAACCCACACAAAAAAACACTCCCTAGAGGTGGCGAACAGACGTAAAAAACAACTCGAGGAAAAAATGAACCGTGAAAGGCGAGCCTCTTGATGGATTGGAATGTTTGGCTCATCCGTGGTGTTAATGGTAGGAATCGTTACTGTTGGTATATGCAGGAGGCATCTTATAACTCGAACTTTATGCGGTAACAATTTATTCTATTGCGATTCGCCGTATATAAATTCTTCGTCAAGTGGTATGAAATATTAGTTAAAATTCGAGTTTTAGAGGCCCAGCATTGTTTACGACAAAATATTTTCATGTTTTTTCTTTGCATTCTTCAGTGATCCTATCTTTCTCGAGGTACCATCTTGAATTCCTTTTGTCTGGCAATGACGTGTTCTTCTAGAGACATTCGGATGGCACATATAAACTCAAAATGTGAATCTCTCAATCTATTTGAACATGAAATTTAAAAAAACAGCTTTAAATTGCGATAGTATCTTTTCGCGGCCGTGTTAATCGTTTAATGTAAATTGAAGGGTGAATATAAAGTTAAAACCTTTCTGAAATTGAAGGTCAACACTTTCTCGTTTAAAAAATCATGGACTGCTAAACTGTATCAACCCATCGTTACAATTAACGGCTAAGCGTACGTCTGGATCCACACGAAAATGTTTGTAGGATATTAAAGTGCTTCATCACGATTTACCCATCAAAAGCGGCAACATAGTGAAAACGGTGACCAAAATTCATGCCTTCGTAACGGTGATCTAAGTCGATGATGTCATTTTGGACCAAACTCATTAGGCTCCTCATCCTCTAAACTTTCGAGAGAGATTCGATTATAAGAGTCCCGAAATAGAACAATTTAGAATAGATATTCACCCGAAGTTTCACTCCTAAGTTCATCGTGATGACAAAACCCGTTTTGATTGTAGTAATTTTCCTTGCGGAAATCGCAATATCCTCTAAACTTTCGAGAGAGTTTCGATTATAAGTCCCGAAATAGAACAATTTAGAATAGATATTCACCAGAAGTTTCACTCCTAAGGTCATCGTGATGACAAAACCCGTTTTGATTGTAGTAATTTTCCTTGCGGAAATCACAATATTTTATATATTTTGATGAAGATTCTTCGGAAATTGGTTTACCACAATTGCCTTTTACTAATAAACCAATGCGATGTTAGTTCGGATTCGATTTAACTTCGCTTATTTAGGTAGTAGCTTCCTTCGTAAATTTGTAATTGAAAGCCTCCCGTTAACATCGGAGATGCGACCACGATGATGAAATATTTAATGTGAGATCGATTTTTGGACGGAGCGATATAGAGGTTCGCTTTTTTTCAGAACAGTCAGGCATGATAACCATGCATTAAAACAGCGGTCTTATACACGCCAAGTAAGATGCCTTATACGTCATTATGCAGTCCAAAATCAAATGAATTCCTCACAAAATATTTTTAAACAATCAAGGAAATTTAAGAAATATATTATTTATTTATTAGAACTTCGAAAATATTCGTGGTTTATTTTTCACTCGCATTTAAAACACTCTACGCAGTGTTCTTTAACGTGGAATACGGTGCACTGATTTGGTACGGTGCATTAATGCGACCCGCGGATTTAGTGCAATGCCCACGCGCGATTTGGGTTTACAAACCGATGCACTGAAACCTCCAAATCAGGTACTTTTGATGCATCGCACCACTGACCACTCACCAACCCGGTTAATTTCAAGTTAACACGTAGATTTAGATGTAAAAATATTTACATTTTTTACTTTTACATTAATACCCTGCAAGCCGTCAGAAGCGTTTGACAGGGGGTTTCACAGCACCAAATGAACTCTTAACTAATGTCTCTGTTGGACTGTCTTATCGCGTCTGGGAAAAAAGATATGTGGCATTTCTCGGTTCTAGCGATTGTGTCGACATATTTTCTCGTACGCTCTGATCTAACGTTACGTTCACTAACACCGATGGATACAAATATGTCGCTTACGTCTTCAACGAATTCGGAGCTTTTAAACTTTTCAAATAGTTTCCTTTTGTACTCAATTCTTCCACTCTTCAACGTCTGCCATTTCAGATCTCTCAAGATCTCTGATACGCTCGCATCATACCGATATTCTCCCTTTACATATCTAGCCGCTCTACGCTGAACCATTTCGAGCTCCCTAGTTAGGTCCTCCTCGAAAGGCGCAACAGTGTTCCACGACAGGTCGGATTAGGGAAAAGTATGCGATTTCCTTCAAATTCGAGGGGCATCCCCGCAGGATTCTTGAAGAAAGCCCTTGAACGCTGATTGCAGATGCTATGACGGTTTTGATATGTTCTCCACTAGGCAAATTGCTACTGAGTGACTCCTAGGTATTTGTAGCTATTGAGGTATTTTAGCTTTAATCCAGATATTTCGTACGGATAACAGCTGAAATTCATGGAGCGCGTGAAATTCATTGCGGCTCATTTCTCTATATTCAGGTCAAGTTGTCTATCTTTACACCACTTCGTAATAGCCTGAAGGTCCCTTTGCAAAGTCTCCTAGTCGTATATTGTGTTGATTTCACCATACACAAGTATGTCATCCGCGAAGAGTATTGACTTTCAACTTTATATTATCCGCTAAATCATTTATATATATCAAGAATAATAGCGGTACGATTACACTTCCCTGAGCACTCCGGAAGCCACTTTGACGACGTCTGATGCAACTCCATCGAGAACTACTCTCTGGGTTCTATCCGAAAGAACCGAAGCAATCCAATTTACAATTTTCTCGTTAATTGAATAAGCCTTTAATTTTTGCACTATTTTCGCATGGAAAACGGTGTCGAAGGCTTTCCTAAAGTCTAAAAATACTGCATCTACTCCTATTCCTTTGTCCGCTATACATAAAACTAAATAATGTATAACGCTATCAGTATATTCTAATCTACATCCACAGGTTATCCAGCAATTCACCAAAACAAAACGAATAAATGTATTACACTATCCATTTTTTATAGTCTATATCTACATCTACATGATATGCTGCAAATCACCAGATTGATGGGTGGCAGGGAGTGCAGCGCACCAAAGCCCACCTAATAACTTCTCTCCCTGGTATCACTCCCCTGTTATGGTCTCGTATGGTCTTTCGGAAAAAAGAACCTTGATATCGCTCCTTCCAACAGTCGACCTCTCGCGTTTTATCCTCGTGATCGTGCCTACCCAATAAGTAGGTGCCTCTATTATTCCTGAGACCTCCTCTAATAGAATTTCCGACCCATGTTACCCACATAGCCATCAAACTGACCGGTGGCAGAGGGCGCAATACACCGAAGTGCCCAGGACAATGTTCCGTTGCGCTTGTGGTTCTCATGTCAACCATTCTCCGCAATGAAGTAGGCACTTAAACGCATCTCGATAATTTCTGCCTCTGGGTGAAGTGCTCGAACCCGCGATCCCCAACGTCCGAAGGGCAAAGGGAACTCGACTCATTTCACCTTCCTACGGGGAAAGGGATTCGCAAGCGGAAGGAACTTTCCAGCATTTCAAAACTCTCGTAAAAAAAAAAAAGTCCAGAAACGCGAAAGAAATCGAACAAAAAAAAATAACACGCACGAGAGGCGAAAAGACCCACCCAATCGAGAACGTCGGATGACGTCCTCCTGGAAGGGGGCGTCTCCGTTGATTGGCCTATCGATCGAAACGGCTGGGAAATAGAAAAAAAAATTCGAGTCCGATTTTGAATCATTTATTGGGCGGAGTAGTGAAAGAGGATGGGCTCACGGTCGCCTCCGAGAGCGTGGGCGTAAAGTGTAGGAGATGGAATACGTACACGGTTCTCCCCCCTCTTTTGGTGGGGAAGAGAAAAAGCACCATTTCCACGTACAGCTTCCCCACCTGCTCGCGCGGGCGCGCGCACACATACAGAGAGAGAGAGAACCCTCTATATCTCTTCCTCGTCATTCCATCAGGTCGTTCCCAAAAACCCTTCTTTCCTCTACTCCTCCCTCTCCCCCCCCTCCCTCTCCCCCCCTCCCTCCCCCCCTCCCTCTCCATCTCCCTCCCTCTCTCAAACCAAAATCCTTAACACCGCAATGCAGCCTCCACCCCTTCCCTTACCTCCTCCCCTCTAGCCTCCCTACCTACCTATCCCATTTCTTACCTGGGGCTCCCGCCTCGAACTCCTCATGACGCTAGTCTTTTCTTCTGTCGGTTGAGAGAGAGCGTGTGTGTGTGTGTGCGTGGAGGAAGCCCTTTTTTTCCCTCCCCTTTTTATCTCTCTCACACCTGAAGAGGCTGGGAAAGGAGGTGTTTCGGGGAGGAAGAGAAGAGAAGAAGGGAGGGAAAGCAAAAACCGGTTCTGTCTGCTTGGTTCCTACGTTTTCTTCCCTCTTTCCCATCATCTGCCGTTGTTGGATGGGTGTTTGTGTGTGTGTGTGTGTGTGAGCGCGTGGTGGCGGTGCTCTTGCTGATGCCTTTCTTCCCCTCTTTCTGTTGCTCCCTCCGTAGCCGCCTTTTTTACTGGTGCCCTTCATATTTCCGAGTCTCCAGACTGTTACGGAAAGGTACTCTCTCTCTATCTCCCTCGCAGTAGCGTGTATAGCGGGATTTCTTCGTCTCCTTCTTTTCCGGGAGAGATGGGATGGACGGATGGAATGGTCGGGTGGTTTGATGTAGGGGGGGGGGGAAGGAGGGAGGGGGAGAGAAGCAGAGGGAGAAGGAAAGATGACCCAAACTCTCGAGATTTTTCTACGCTCGGACAGAGTGACGCGGTTTTTTTCCCTCCTGATCCTATCTCGAGAGGATTTCTTTTTCCTGCGGTATCTCTCTTCTCTTTCGACGAAAACCCCTTTAGTCACGTGACGTTCCGAAGAAATCGGCCTCTCTGATCTGATAAGTATACGGAAGTCGGCTGTATTTACCAAATTAACTGCTTGACTTTAACTAACCTAACAGTGCATAGGGCAATGGGGATATTATTTTTTAATTGCCTAAGAGTCGCTTCAAGAAATTACTTCAGCCCAATGACAAATATTTTATTATTTATTATTATTATTATTTATTATTGAGAATGCGAATAGAAAGGCTTTGGATAGCATAGAGTTGGGTGTGCCTAAAACCTGCCGGCAGGTAGGATTACAACGAATAAAAAAATCGTCTATGCCTTTGTAATAGAAAGTTGTGTCCCGCGATGTAAACCAGTCTGTGACGGCTGCAATAACGCCATCGTCGCATGTGACACGTTGTCCTAGCAAACGTTTTTTTTTTTTTTTTAAGGGGTCCGAACAGAACGGAACACTCGTGGCAGATGCTTTTTTCACTATTTGTCTTTTCGGCTAAGCGTCTAGTTTGAAATAAAAAGAACCAAATTCTGGTTAATTTTTTATACTTCCTCGCAAATAGGACATAGGAAAATTATGCGTTTAAAAATAAATTTTTTTGCAACGCGAAAAACTGTAAAGAGAGATTCGAAAATGATAGGATTAATCAAAACTGTTTATTGAGTAATTCGACATTCCGTTAAGCCGTTTAGCCCACAAGAGCCGCGTGCAAACGACAGACGACATTGGAAAAACTACTTTTAACCCGACACAGGAGCACCTAAATCAGGGATGACCAAACTGGGACTGAGCAGGTACCACAATACTGCAACGTATATCACCTAAGAGCCGCAGTATCATGTAATGAGCTGATAAAATATCTTTTATGCATAATGTAGCGGCTGTATATTACTTTCGGACCTAAACCCATCAAATCTTTTTCACCGTTAATATACTTAGTATTTGATAAAGTACAAAAGAAATTCCTACAACGAAATCCGATCAGTTTTTTTTTTCATTCCCAAACTCTCTGTTAGCCGACGAGAAAAAAAAACTCGAGCGAAGAATCAAAAGTACTTCACACAAAAAAAGGAAAGAGAAAACGTGACTCAATCGTCTTTGAAGAACTTTTTTCCCTGAAACCCTTTAACGTACCTATATTTTCTTAGCACCGTAATTTCCCTCGCCAGAACACGTACTACGTACGCGGACGGGGGAATTCTCTTCCTGTAAATATAGAGTTGCTTTACCGGCCTAGGTTTAAGCCATTTCGCCAGTAAACCTAATTCATTGCTACGGCCCTTCGCCGCAATCGCACTTTCGAGTGAAACACGACCGAGGCATCTGTTACTCTCTCACACTCTCTCCCTTTCTCTCCCTCTCTCTCTCTTCCTGATTCACGTCCAACACTGCCGAGCACAAATATGCAAGAAAAGATGGATTTACGCACTCGTTCTTTATACGTCTCAAAAATTGGTTCTATTTTTAAGGGATTATTTATTCGGCGCAGAAAAGGAGGTTAAGAGAATGCCTCCATTGAAAAAGAAGTGGAAAGAGAAAGACCGTCTGGTCTTCCCTCTCGCACCAGTAAAGATGTACATTCATCCCATTTATCCCGTGGCACGGATTGACCTGCCAAAATGCCCACCATGTGTGTCAATTGTGCGCTCTAAATAGCGACCCTGTAAAACAAAAGCCCTGGATATGGCTTTGTTCGGTTCGATGCATTTTTATATTTAGACCGCGATTTCGAAGAAATTCACTTGTGACTTTTGGCGGCGATATAAAAAAAAAACAAGTTAGGAAAGTACTGCGAAAGCGGATATCATAAGGCGATTTTTTTTGCAAAAAATGTAAGATTCAAATTTTAAGGGTACATTTCGAAAAAACTTAGAGGCGTCATCAAAATAAAAATTGCCCATTTCGAGACCAATTGCACCAAGGATATTGTTCTCGAGATATCTCTGGTATGGGGTCATCCCCATTCTGCAAGCATTTCCGCCTATTTTGAAGGTACACTGTACAAATAAAAGCATTGAGGTCATCGCAATAGAAGTTAAGTACCGACATATTTCCTTTGTTGAAACCCAAGAAAATCCCCCTTTTTTTGGATAAAAACTAAAAATTTACGCTAAATATACAGTCGCGGTTTAATATTAATGGCATTATAAAATAGCTCTCTGATTTCCATACCTATAAAAAAAGCATTGAGCTCGCTGACATGATAGTCGATTGTGGGAACGTTAAATCTACGGGGATTTAAATTCCGTCTTCGGAAACAAGAAACAATTTCTAAACTTTCCGATAGTTTAAGTCGCGAGTTCGAATTTTGACGGGAAATAATTTTAAAAAGGAAATATAAAAACCTCTACACCGATTTACGTGCTTTTCTTGTGAGGAAAAATTAGCCTCTTAAAATTGGAATTTTAACGATTTATTCGCACCACGTGTAACTCTCATATGTGGTAACTTATCCTGAAATTTTGGTTTATCTAGGTTGAACCATTTCGTCTGCACAATCGGACGGACGGACAGATAGACTACGCGAATACATACATAAGCGATTTATGAAAAAAATCGCTAAAAATGTATTCCTCAAAATGTGATCGTTTATTAACATGCCTGTTCAATCAAGAGAAAATTATCGGACATGCATGATCATTGAAATCATACTGGCAAATTCTGAAGGATCTAAAAAAAGGAGAATTTTTATAATATACTGTCCACGGATCACCGCAGATGAAGGCTACTTTTCAATATGAATGAACATATGAATTTTCAACCTTTTTATGGATACCGAAGAAAGTCTGCCGCATTTTGGTTCATACATTAGAAAAGATAACAGATTCTTTTTCTGACATATTTCTGAAAATATTTTTCCATTAAAATCTCGTCCGAATAGCTATAAGACAAAAAAGCAAGCAGAATTACGATTCCAATATTATTGAAACGGTGCGAGAGATCTGCACGGTTATAAGCCATAAATTACGCGAAGAATGACGAAATCTGTCTAGGTTTTTTAACATTAAAAAAAAACGTCCTTCAAAAGATCGTGAAGGCAGTGATTTTAATAAGCCCCTTATAACTATCGAATTCATATAACGGAAGTCCATTATGGGAGAAAGAGATTGCATAAACTAGACTCGCAAAGAGGATATTTAATCTACGAAGACATAATTAGTTCACCATAAAAATAATTACCCGTAAAAGTTATTCTTTAAATTTTCGAGGGCAGAACAAGATTAATCGCGAAAACATCCCAAAAATTCATAACGATCCTAATGGAGTTAATTAATTCTTGGAGGGCAATTATTCGCCGGAACAGAGGAGACTGACATCTCTCCACCGGAGGCATATACGCCATTTTTTCAGTTTTGTCAGTTCCGAATCTTCTCTTTCTTCCCTTTGATCCATCGAAATTAACTGGGAATTTCCCAGCAGCTGGATCGCTCGTAGGGACTAAGGGTTTTGATGGCGCTCCATCCTTCCATACGGATATCATTAATAAAAAAAAGGACTCCAAGGGTTATTTAACGGTTGGTTGGTTATTGGGGCCATTCCGCCCCTTTCATCCCGCTTCATCTTCCCAACAATGGATGAAATGGGATACGAGCCCCATTCCATCCCTCTTTCCGTTTGCCGCCATTAAAAGATTTTTAAAAATAAAATCCTATTGAAATGAGCGTCTTTTGCTTAAAAAGGACAGATGCGTGGAATCGTTTCGCAAGGGGATATTTAGCCAAAGGGCCCGTAAAAAAAAAAGATTAGTTAAAAAAAATATGTACTACACGTCTTATTATCCTTCACTTATCTTCGTGATGATTCGTTACGCGTTCGAAGCCGGACGCGATAGGGACGAGTATCGGAATCAGAAGTCATCCATCTTCCTTTCGACGCTCTTACCCGCAAAGAATCACGGGGAAAAGGGTTATGAAAGACGTTATATATTCAATAAAATATTCATAAGCTCTGCCAAGACTTGGAGCTCGATCCTATGATAATGAGCCAAGCGTTATACAACATGGAAGCGAAAGTTCTTTATAAGAAAAACGATTAACTGCGCGACATGATCGATGGGTTTGTGGATGCGTCGATAAAATCGATTGGATAATCTATTTGTTTTTTTGGACAACATACCACCTTTACTCAACATCCACGCACCTTTACAACACTGATGGATCGAACGCTTCGTCGCGGCTCGCGACGATCCAATAAGAATGCGACTACGAAAATTATGCTGGCATTATCGTCAGTTATTCGATGAGTTCTTAATGCGTTTAAAATGATAGTTTTCTGGCAGAAATCTGGGATCCATGCAGTTAATTGCACCCATTGAATATTCTTGAAGAATCTGATCCCTGTCGAAATCTTCACTGAAATTAAATTTTAACAACTTCGATAATTCCGATGACTTAACGAGTAATTTAAAATGAAATTCTCAGATATATGACGAAGATTTATCTAAATAAATAAGACTGATTTTGGTCGGTTATTGCACAATCTTCCGAGATAGTTCAATAATAACATTTTTCGTAACGACACAATAACACGAAAGAAGAGGTCAAATCTCGAAGACATATATTTATTTGTTTTCCCCTAAACATCTCTTGCAATCTTTAAAACTACAACTGTAAAAGTAGCAATAACGATCACAAACGTTCCTTCGACCTTGCGCAGCTGACACACTAGTTACTCTGTGCCAATGCAAATATAAACGAACTTGCCAATGCTACTTAATGATTCGAAAATATCTTTTATCTATTCAATTCGATTGATGTGTTCCGCCTCTCTTCGTAATTTAACTTTCCCATTCTGAATAATCTGCGGAACTTCTCTGCATTTTCTCTCTTCGATAACATTTTTTTTTCATTTTCTTTTAACCTACCAAGAATTCCGATTCTTTTCCAACCTGTCTCTTTCCAAATTTATTCCATTTCATGGTTTCTTTCAATAGTTAATAAAGTCTAGAAGGATTTAATACAAACTGGAACTCTTCGACAAATTAAGTAACCCTCGAAATCATCGAGGATATGTGCCAGTTCTTCTTACTGGTAGTATTTAGAACAAGAGTAGATAAAAGTGCTCATGATAACAGGGGGGAAAGTTACTGGAATCGATAGGTACTAATTGTCCTTTTTACCAAATACGATCAACTAGTCATAAATTGATGGGAACGATTGATCCAAAGATCCTCATGCGACAGGCATAAGCTGTGATGATGGGAAATGTGAAACAGGGGGATTAGTCTGCTACGGTAGTTCAGTGATAGAATATCCGCCCGGCAAGTGGAAGACCCGGGTTCGATTCCCGATCACTGCAGATTTTTCCACCTGTTTCCATATTTCCCACGATAAACTAGGTTGACAGAGATAATATGTAACGTATAAATGGTGCAACGACACGTAAATTTGCATCTAAAATTATTCTGTCAAAGTTTTAAACACACGCGTTACCTGTAGAAAATAACTATTTATTTAACAATCACTTCGTTAAAAGAGCAAACCAAGCGATAATAACTCCTCCACCGTCAAATATGCACTCATAAACACAGAACTCCACACCGAAGGCTTGCCTACAAAATTTTCCTGACCCCCCCCTCGTCCCTTAATTAAATGATTTAGATTCACGAATTCTCGGCTGCGAGCAATTCAGACAATTCGTCCCTATTAAGGGTGGTTGAAATTGAAGCCTGGACGGAAACGCTCAATGGAACGACAAACTTTCTAAACAGACTAGGTAATTCAAACAAAAAGCTCTCCTCCCACCCTGCGGCGATGTAATCTCATTCGGTACCACCAGGAACAATAATTACTCAACGAGAGGTAGAGAAATATGGAACATCCGGGCGCATACAAATGGATAATCGGTGGAGACATACAGCGCTCTACGGCGTATAAAAAAAGCACACCAACTCGAACCTAAAAGGAGGGAAAAAAAAAAAAGAACTTGGAAATAATTCTTCGCTAACTTCTCCAACCTTAATTACCGTACGTAGAGGATCTACAAGTGACCTCGTTTCCTGACAGTCAAACTCGCCAACGTCACCCGCATCTATTAATTCCCTCGAAAACGTCAACCGACCTCGTTATGACGGTTCAGACGGTCGCGCGGAAAGCTTGCTCGCCTGCCAAGGCCGCAGCCAGTAGGGAAGGGAGAGTGAGAGGAGGGGAATGTGGGTGGGGAGGAGGAGAGGGTGACTGAGGAAGGGGTTTAAACCGCTCCCTGCCCAGAATTCTCACCATCACGCTTACATAATCGAATGCAGCAAAACGTGAGTCGGGAAGTACTTCCTCGCGACGTCTGCTGCGTACATTTTTTTCGGTTCGCGCGAAAACGTAAGTTGGAAAGTGTACCTCCGTGATGGCGTACGATTTTTCCTAACGCGTCGATTGAGATTCGGCTAATAATGAAGGAAAATCGTCGGTTTTATTTTTATATTAATAAATGTATATATTTAATATATTTTTTTAATTTTATTTATATTTCTTTCTTTTTTTTCAACCGTTGATTATTTCATCATTAAGCCGAGTCTTACATGAATATGTGACTTTCGTTAATTTTTCTAAGTTGGTTAATACTTCTCAGATTGTACATGATCATGTACATTCCGTACCGAAGGATGCAACCAAAAGTTGTAATCCAAAATAAGCATACATTAGCGCCGAAATTCTAACAAATACAACTCATTCGAAAAATGGCTAGCAAGAATAAGTGTACGTGATCATGTACAATCGGTCTGAAAAGGATAATGACATACAAATGCTAAAGCAGTTGTTCCCAAAGTGGGTGTCGCAGCTGATTATTATGGGTGCCACGATAAACGAACGATTAAAGGTAAATAAGTCTTGAGGAATTTTTTTTTGCTCCAATGAAATGACAATGATGTAGTACCAACAAATTGATGCGTCCAAACGCTGTTATAATCGAATGTATAAATATGCAATCTTGCTTTCAAAGTGGAGTTGCCGCGAAATTATATTTATCTTTGACACTGCCGCGCATAAAAAAATATTTAGCGCCACTATGTTAAACCGCTAATTTTCTGCAAAGCTGCCCAAAACTGAAATTCCGACTTTTACGAAATATTGGCAAATGTAAATATCTTTTTTAGCTGAAGGTGCATAATTAACATTTAAATTTACCGTTAAAATCATCCTCCAAATCACTGATACATATCAAGAATATCAGCGGACCAAGAATCCTACCCTGCGGCACGCCGCAAGTCAATTTTGCTAAAACGTTTGTTTGGTCATTATGTTAAGTGAATTTTCTCATTGGTCGATAAGGATCAAAATAAGCATCTCTCGATAACGTTTAGTGTAGATTTTTCACGCCAAAAATCAATCCATCGGTTTATTGGACGAAAGATGCGGACAGATCTGCTGAATAAGCGTTCACTTCGTACACTGCGTAAAAAATTATACGTCATTTATATGCTACGTGTACTTTCAAAATCATCAAGCCTTTTATTTTGGGCCTTTTGTATTTTATAGTCCTTTCTCTTTTAAGGGAGACGTTACCCACGTTGTTGATAGTACTGTTTTATATCGGTAATAATATCGTCTATATTGTGATCGTGAAAAATCGATTCTCCTCGTAATATTTTTTCCTTTTTCGTTAGAAACGCTTATGGTTTACACTTTTGTGCTCGTAAATTGGTCCTTCGTGAAATTGTAGATAACTAACTAAACAGGTTAGTAAGAAGAGAACATATACATAGCGATGTACGATACTATTACGTTTCTTTCGCTATGTACTCTTCTCTGTCCGTCTGTTGTTATCTCGCCCAAATTCACACTTTGGCTGAACCAGAAGGTCTGCAAGGTAAAATATTTTGAATTGCAAGGCAATAATTACGCTATTCATAAAATTGCGAATAAAAAATCATTCAATTCTTTCATATTGGCAAAAGAATTTCGCGTGCTAAAATTTCTTTCGACTCATGATAATCTTATTTTACTTTTAAGGTACTTCATGGGCATTTCGTGAATAAAGTAAGTGTCCTAAACAAACAGTTGTGTTTGTCACACGACCCTCAGTTAATGGGAATAGCGAACAATCGCAAAACGTGACTATGTACCTATAGTCGAATTTACTCCATAATTCGTCACCACCACCTCTCGAGGTAATTGAATTACACAGACCTTACTGCAAAATGTGGAATAGTTCGAGCACCATATACGCATGTGAAACTTTATTGAATATGGATATGAACTAGCGACACGTGACTGTCGCCCTCGGTTAATAAAACGACGCCTCCGCGCTCTTATTTTTTTCCTCGTCGTCCTAGCAGCTAGGGAAGGACGACATAAAGAGAGTCGTGCCATAAAAGAATTCTCGCAAAAAAATCCACTTCGACCTCTTTTTTTATTCTCCGTCATTCATGTGACTCCGACGGAGCAGCTGTTACATTGCTCGCATATATTCGATGCAGGACACTCGCCAGACTCGGGGAGTGAATAAATTTTCGCCCTCTTAAATCATCTTCGTGTTCGTCGCCGTTTGCTTTTATAAAACCGGCGCTTCAACGAAAAAATCGATTCATTAAATACGAGGTTTTTTTTCGAATTTATTTGTACGTTAGAGTTAAGGAACACGTGTCTGCTTTGGGTTTGAATTGGTAAAGTATGTTTTTTTTTCAGTTCGTTGCGAAGTTAATGGTAGAACAGAATTATGAAATGTTTGTCACGTTGGTCGTTTATTGATGTGGATTATTCGCTGTCCTCGCATCGAAAATTCTCAACATATAATCGAAATAACAAACTAGTATGTCCCTCCAATGAATATAAAAAGGGTTGGGAAAATTTTATTCGCATTACGGTTACAAAGCGGCCCTCATCAGCGGCGACTATCCGATAATACTTCCTAAATGAGGGTTAAACCATAAAGTTTGCGGTATGTGACCTTTAATGGAAAATTTGACTTTTTTCAAAGTTCTTAACATGATACATAAATGGTTAGCATAATGCAAGCAAGGGTACCACCTTTTGAACAAAAAATTGTTCTTTGGCGTTATTTCTGAAGTATCGTTTTGCATTAATATTGCCCTTTGTCAACATGTTTACACAATTCGTAAATAACGACTCTTCATTGCATGCATACGCGCATCAAGTGTGCATCTTCCATCTTTTGTTTATACCATGTAGCCAGCGACGAAGAATATGAAAGCACGAACGCATCATATTACATTTTGTTTAAACTAAGAAGCGTACGCACGAGTTTTGAGGTCTCATTTAACCTGAATATACGGATCGATATTTCGTTTCAAATTAACGAAAACCGGAAATTTGAAATACGAGAATAAAGAACTTCTACGTCATCAATACTTAGACTCGATGAATAATCGCAGCTCATTTTCTTCGGTCAAAAATAAGGTTGTGACCCCTACACCAGAACACACCACGCTTTCTAAACACGTTTAGCGTTCTCGCGAAACGTCGACCTTTCAAATCGATCCCGAGTGCTCGAAAACGTCCCGTTATTTCAAACGAAATTAAAAATGGATTACATCCAATTTTTTTCTGTTCCTCGTAGAAAAAAATCAATTTCGGTATAAACGGGACGGGAAAAAACAAAGAAAAAAGACCAACCGTCGAGGCATCGACGCTCGTCTTTTTTTTCTCTCTCTCTCTTTCTCTCTACCTTTTATCCTTCCGCACAAAAATGTCGCAGCGGCTGCGATGGAAGCGAAAAAATTGTGCATGCACACACACACACACATGTATATACATATAAACAGGGCTCCAGAAATCCGCTCGCCCACTCGCCAAGGGCGAGTTAACGGAGACCGGTGGCGAATAATTTTTCAGCCTCTTTCAAGATGCATTTTAAATGTATTACGTTATTTCTTTACATAATTCACACAACATATTATGCAGCCAAGAAAAGACACAGTGGAGGGCATAAGAAACTAAACTAAATGTTATGTGTACATTCTAGATCCATCTAAAGCAAAGAGTGCTACTGTATCATAATGCGTAAGGTGTTGTAAGAATTAAAGAATACATTGTTTTTGTTTCATCATCATAAAATTTAATTCTGAGGATTTTTTTAAACACCACCTATAACAATACATACTATGAGCGAGCAAATATTTTTTGTGGCGAGTAGATTTAAGTTGTATTTCTGGAGCCCTGCATATATATATATATATATATAAAACACACACACACACACTAATATATATGTGCACATCGTCTGACGCGGGAGTCAACTCTTTTTTTATTTGTTATTTTTCTCCGCCGGCGTTGTTCTATAAGGCTTCTCTCGACGGAATGACGCAGCGAAAGGTACCGAAGAAAGGAAGAGGAAGAAGTTTAACTCTTTTGTGGGTGAAGTGCGGCACCTAAACACAATGAAACTCAGCCGAAAAGAATCGGAGAGGGTCGGTCGCACGGTGAAAAGGATGGTTGCCATGCGGAGTGTTGATGGTAACATTATCTCCGGTGGCGGCAAGGGGGAGGGAGGTAGAGGGGGAAGGAGGGAAAAATTACAAGAAGAGAACCTTGCGAGGGAGGAAGAAGGAGAAGTCCCTAAGGAAAGAGGGAGATAGATAAATTAGAAGAAAGAGAAATAGAAAACTAACGACAATATAAAAAAAGGAATTTTGTACACGTAACTTTTTCCTGGATAAAGATACCTATAATAATAGTTGCTTATTTTGTGCCATTGTTTAGTTGCAATATTAACGGGCACTACTTTTATTGCATTTATAGTATTTAGGGGAAAAGATCAACTCTTAGGCGAGGCGTTGCCGTACTTGAGTATGCGCAGTTTGAATTTTGAAACATAAATCCGACAAGAATTCAAGACACCGGCGTGAGTGTATAATAAAAATGTAATAAGAACCGAGGGAAAATTTGAGAGAATTAAAGATAGGAGAGAAATTAAAGTTTAAGAGGGATAGTAGAGAGAGAGAGTAGACGAACGAAATTTAGGGTAGGGAAAGGAGATGAGGAAGGAAGACAGGAAGGGATGCTAAAGAAAGAGTGGAAGAATAAAAGGGGGAAAGAAGTAGAAAAAGGAAGAGGAAAGAAAGTTTAAAAAGAGAGAAATGTCAGACTACACAAAGAAATACAGGGGAGGGAGGGAGTGAAAAGTGAGGAAAATAAGAGAATGAGACAGGAGAAAAACTGGAAAAAGAGAAAGAGAGGAATGATGCGGAAGGAGAGAGGAGTGAGAGAGAGAGAGGTAGGAAGAAAGGAAAATAGAAGATTGCAAGAGAGAGAGAGGGAAAAAGAGAGTGGAAGGAGGTAGAAAGACACCGAGGAAAGAATGAGGTAGAATAATAAAAGAATGCAGGGAAAGATGTTGAAATAAAGAGGACAAGAAAGGATATGAAGAGAAGGAAAGAGAGAGAGAGAGGATGCGAGGGAAAATTCACATAAAGGAATACAGAGAGAGAGAGAATGGGGAAGTGAACTAGAGAGAGAGAGAGAAGAAAAATTATGATGGAAGAAAGTAACATGGAAAATACAAGAGCGAGAAGAGGAAGAGGGATATCGCGATGAGGAGGGAGGAAGATGTGGAAAGATGGGGAGAAAGAGAGGTAGCGGAGCGAATCGGGAATTCCTCCTCCCTTTCGAATCCTCTTCTTCCGCGACGCTCGAGGAAGAATAAGGAAGGGTTAGGAAGGTTTTTGCCCCGTGTCGGGTTTTGTGTGCGTGCTTGTTGTGTTTGTGTGTGTGTGCGCGCGCGTTTGGGTGGGCTGGCTACAGTTTCACATGAGTCGCGTCATCTCTGAAACTCCTTCAACCTTTTTTGTCGTTCGCGGAAGTAAAAAAAAATATTCCGGCGGATAATACGTCGGACGGGTGTTGTTTTCGTTTGAAGAGGCGAGCCTTCGTCCGATCACGTGGGTTGTGGTCACGTGACGTGTGGACGCCACTTGCACGTTTTAATTCTTGAAAAGGGAGGCGTATTTAAGTAGATCGTTAATTTTTTTATAAGGATTTAAGGATAATGTTTGCAGATCGCGGTAACTTTCGACGTGCAGAAAATCTAAAGAAATTGATAAAGAAGTAAGACAAACATCTATTTGACCGGTATATTTGTTTGTTGACGCGAGTAAAAATAATAGACCTAAATTTTCGATTAATAAATATTTTAACTGCGTTGGTCATTCGACAAAATATCCAACCACTTTCAATTTTATAAGATAATGCCGAATGTAAAAATGTTCGTGATGGTAACTTTCTTCAGCATAGATGTTAATTTTCTGCGAAACGGACAATTTACTTATTTTGCGTCAACGGATGTTTATAACTCAGACGTAATTCCAAAGTCATCATAAAATAAGGCAGTAATGTATACTGCTCATCACTGAGGGTTGGAATTATTCGCTATTCCTCTTTTCCGTATTTTTTTTTAAATGCGTTCTTTAAGCTTCCATCCTTGACTACGACCTGATCGATGTTTGATTGATAATGATTATTGTACATGGTTTATGCTGACATCAGTTATTACGTTAATATCTAATCGATAGTTCATAACTTCGTCGAGGTCAGTTACGATGTTTGAAGGTGAAATATTGCGCTATTCCCCTGCTTGCAAGGATTTATGCGAAGAGAAAAAATAAGCAAAGTCCAGATGTTTGTCTGGTCGAAAGAAGTTAATAATAAAAGGTGTCTGCCTTTCGTTAGCCGCCAGTTTAGTCGGCTTCCAGACATAACAGGCATAAAAAATCTTCACCGTCTTTCTTTAAAATAATCAACTTTTTTCTATTCGAAAAGTTATTCCCAAAAAAAGCTACAAGAATACATCTTTTATCCTCCTTTTGTCAACAGAATTTTGGAGTTCCTAAACCTATACCTCCAATCGAAAGACCGACTGAAAATTTGTAATCTTTACAAAAATTCCCGGTACGCTGCCAATTTTTTTGGATGAATTTCTTTAAATACTTAAGCTTCTTTGCATAGATATTTTTCTTGATAGCTGTGTTTGAATGTTATAGAACTTCAAAACCAATGAGGATGTTTTTGAACTCTATGATAGAATAAGTCCTAGTTATCCTCACGTCTTTCAAAAGTAATAAATTTAATGTCATCAACTCCTATTCAAGGTTGATTTAATATTTTAGCTTATGTTGAAAACAGACGTAATTGATATTATTATTATACAGATCTTTCTATTTCCAACGATTTTACATTTAACGTCTATCATATATTTATTTTAAATATTTAAATTTTGATGCCTCGTTTTTATTTTCTCGACAAAGTAAATCACTTCAGCTTCTTTAGAAAATCATCTAAAAATATCCGTATCGAGAAATTAAAACCAAACATTTTTCAAGATTTCTTTTACTAGTAAAATGATCTATAATTGCTTAATTGTATATCAATTGATTTTTGGAGTATTCATAACATCCAAGAAAATTACACGAGTTGCTATTATTTTTGTTTTATAACGTTTTCGTAATTTGGAGGAAAGAAGTAATCTGGCATCATACCAGAGAAAGCTCACACACATACTTTTTGTACAGTTTCTAAATAAATTGTCCGAATATTCTTGTAACATTAGTATCATCCATTCACATTTTCATTAAAAATTATACTCGTTTAAAAGTTTTGGAAGCATGGTGTTGTTTACCGATTCCTCTTGACCTTTAAAGACATTTATTTTTAAAGTAAATCTAAGGAATGCGTTTTAAAGGACGGAGATTAGAACAGATGTAAATGCATTTAACCCAACTTCAAACGAGAATTTGTAAAGATTATTTTTTTATCTCTAAACCCTTTAATATCTTTTCCAGTCCCTTTGAATCTAATTACTCTAAACTCCGGAAAGAAAGACCACACACAAAGATTTTAAAATTGGGCTTCGCTTTACCTCTTCTACGATCAACAACGGAAGCGTTAGAAAACTCCAGCGGAGAATTCCGGCTGTGTAGGAATGTAATTAAAGCAAGTAAACGTCCATCCATTCCGTTCATTTTGCATGATGATGGCGAAGAAGTAACAGAGCGAACAGGATATTATGATATGGATGTTTCGACATTATTGGTCGTTCGCCCTTTATGCAGTTGCGCAAGTAATGACGACAGAATACGCTGCGTGTGACAACGTATAAAAGCTGGAAACACGCTAACAAACTACTCGTGTGCAATAAAGCTCGTGCGTGTCTATCTTGGTTGAGATTTGAGGATACAATGTCCTCAATCTGACAGAAACCATGCGGAAAAAAATCATTTCATTGCGGAAGCGCAAACTTCACAAAAGGTCGAATGTAAAATAAAAACCTCTGAAAAATCAAAGGGACGTTTCGTAACATATCGCTGAAATAAATTTTATATCGAATGATTCCGTTTTTAGCGCCGGTCTTGATAGCGAAATAGCGTACATATTTAACAACGGAGAGTTATGTGAAATCGATTTCTCGGTTCTTTGATTGTCATCATGAATTTCAACTTTGTGCATAAAATTCGCATTCTATTATTAATCATCCTAAGAATACAAACATCCTACTGAACTACATATCATAAAATGATCTATAGCTTTTGATTTAGCTTTAAATTTCACATTGGTACACATAACATTTTTGGAATTGTTTAATGTAATAATGCATGCTACTTTGCTATTCAGTTTTACTTCATAAAACTTGGATGTCCAGAGGCATATTTCCTAAAGAGACGCGAAATTTTACGGATATTTCAGCTTCGGGTATATGCGCATCTGACATAGGAAACGAATTACTTTCAATTTTCCATTTAATAAAATTGTTGTTATTTACGTCGTCACGACGCCGACGTGGAATTGAGTTGCTTTATGCTATATGAACACATCCACTGTTCACTATCGTCTGCTTCGATATGATTTATAAATATCGCGGAGCTCTCAGTTGGACAGTAAATTTGGGCTGTTTCAATCTTCAAACGAGATAGTATTAAAATAATATAAGCCCACGCGCAACATTGAAATTGGCGTACTAAGCGGACTAACCTTGCGTTCAGTAAGTTCGCCATTCCTCATCTAGATTCCAATAGTATTATAATCAATCGGTACATATATGATTTTTGCTATACATTAAGAAAAGATATTATAAAATATATTTTTCGATTTTGTCACTTAATAATATAATATGAGTGTCACTGAAATGTTTTAAACTGCAGCAGTAGCTATTTAAAATATGGAAAAATACCACGGTAGCAGTTATTTTAAAAACGGATTAACTGCAATTGAAAAAGATAAGAAGCACTTTGTTATTTAATCATAAATTAACACTAATTCATCAGTAGTTGACGTAACAGGGAAGAATCTAAAGAATATAATATACGTAAAGTTTTGACTCCGAATAACACAGATGAAATACATTCAGACACGTACATTAGGAGCATATTTTGAAGGGATAATACAACATTAATTTAACCCATAAACAAGATCGATTCATAATAAATAATCTCTCGTTAACATCCTTAAGCTACACCTCATTTTATTTTTCTTGACGTTCGAATAAACAAAAAACTTTCCTACGAAATCCACACACGAATTTGAACGACGCTACGTAACCGACTTCACCGCCAGTGTAATGGAGGAAATCACACCAACGCGTCACCCATCAAACTTTTTGGGAAAGTCTATATTTATTTTCGGAGACATCTCCATAATTCTCGGAAGGGAATAAAAAAAAATCTCGATCCTCAATGAACGAATAAAATCGGGTCGTTCGTTTCGCAACGTCCCTCATAATCCATCCCAGAGAGAGAGAGAGGGAGAACGAGCCCTAATCTCGCTTATGCATTGGCGCTGATCGCTGGAGAAGGGGAAATTCATGCGAGACACATCAGATAATAAATGCCACTACCTGCTTTCGAAAATCGCATTTCTCACGGATCATTTGAATTTCAATCACTCTTCGACAGCGAGTGAGAGAGAGAGAGAAAACAAGAGAATTGTTTTTTTTCTCCCCAGAGCTCAAATCGGCAGACATCAGCGTGGATTGATGCGATCAATCGGATCGCGACTGTAGGAGGGTTGGAATTCCATTTAGGGACGAAAGGGATTTTGCACCTAATGAAGAAGGGCTTTTCCCACGAATTCGAGAGCTCGAAACAGGAGCCGAAAGACTTAAAGTTGCCTAGACGACGAACGGAATAGAAAGGGGACTGGCGGAAAGAGGATTGAGAGAGAGGGAAGGGGTGAGCGAAAGCATGGGGAGGGGAAGAACAGGTATGCAGAGAGAGAGAGAGAAAGGTAGGAAAGACACGTACGAGGAAATGGCGAGGAGAGAAACGGGGTAAGAGGGAGGAAGGATCTAGGGAGGTGAGGGAGAGAGAAATGAAGAGAATGGAAAGGGAGAAAGGGAAAGAAGGCTAGAGATAGATAGATATACATCGCTATTTGGGCGAGATTGGGACTACTATAGTCAGTCTCTTCTTCCATCTAAACCAGGGGTCACCAACTAGTTTTCTTCGCGGTCCGTATTAGAAAAAATTTAACTTATCGCGGTCCGAATCCCTTACTGGCATAACATTAATAAAACGACAAATAAATGTAATAATAACATACATTTGTTTCCTTTTATTAGTTATTACAGGACACTTGAGAGATAATATTTATAACTATATTGCAAATGTATACTTTAGTGAGAAAAATTACACTTCTTTTCGACAATAATTTCCCCAAAATTTGGAGTCAAATTCGTACTTGATATATGTAACAAATTTCGAAGAAGTTCGTCGGTTATCCGAGACCGAAACTTATTTGTTATAAAGATAATTTTCGAAAATGTTGATTCACATATACATGTTGAACCGAGGATGCAAGTGCCGACGTTGAATTGAGGAAAAAGTGGATTATTGTGACAGGAATTGGCAAAGCTTTACCGAAATATGCTTGTATTTGTAGCGATTATTTTAATAAATTAATTGTATTATAAAATAAAATGACGTATATTTCATAAGTTTAATGGCATCGGTAATGCGAAGAAAGGTATAACGCATGATCGATTTTTTAAAATGTCATACGTCAAATTAAGGGAACTTACAGAAACGCAAAACTAAAATAATTACTTTACGTACAAATTATTGACTTAGGTCCGTGAAAAATCTTTGGCGGTCCGGATGCGGACCGCGATCCGCCAATTGGTGACCCCTGATCTAAACCATCGACAATTACAAATAACAAAGAAGTAAAATAAATAAATAGAGAGAGGAATATACAGATGAAACGAAGGAGAGAGGGATAGGGACAGGGTGATAGGAGAATGAAAGAAAGTAGAGGGGAGAGGAGGAAGAGAATGGACGAGAGGAGCAGGGAGAGGAGGAAGGGAAGGACAGACAGACAAACGACTTTATTAAGGGCGAAATTGAGACTGTAAAGTCCCTTCTTACATTTATGGGAGAGAGGAGAGGAGGAGGGAGAGAATGAAGAGCGAGATGATGGAGGGAGAAAAGGAGATAGAGGAGGGGAAAAGAGAGGAGGGAGAGGAGGGAGAGAAGGAGGGAGAGAAGAGGAAGAAAGGTAGAGGAGAGAGGAGGGAGAAAAGGTGATAGGGAAGATGTGAGAGAATGAGAGAGAAGTGGGGGGGAGAGACGAAGTTAGTTAGAGAGAGTTAGGAGGTAAGACGAAGTGAATGGGAGAGAGAGAGAAATGAGACAGAGAGGGGGGGGGCAGGCAAACGACTTTATTAAGGACCGAATAGCGCGGGAGAGAGGAAGACAGAGACTGAGAGAGGAAGACAGAGACTGAGAGAGGAAGACAGAGACTGAGAGATGAATAGGGAGAGACGAGAAATAGTAGGGAGAAAAAAAATAGAGAAAGAGGAAGGGAGAGATAGAATTTCTCCTCCATGTGGGAGGGTACGAGGTCCTCCTCGTCTTGATTTGATAATCGGCCCCGACCTGGCAACCTCATCCGGCATTCGACGAGAAGAATGTATAAATTGGTCAAGCGGGTGGCGCGACAGTGGAGTTCATGCGGGAAGCCCTCGAAAACCCCTTCTCCTACTCCCACTCATCATCATCATCATCTCTCTCTCCGTCCCCTTTATCCTCCTCAGATCTCCCTCCCCTCCTCTCGACATTCCCACCCACTCCAAACTCCCCATACCGCCGCATTCCACCCACATAACTAACCGAGAACCCCATCCCACGGTTTTTTTTTTATCATCCGCTCTCCCACATCCCTCCTCTTAAAGAGTCCGTGGCGCTCCTGCGGATGGAAGATACACAGACTCTTCTGCCCAATGCCTACGCCCGCCTGATGCGATTACAAAAATGTCTACGGAAGGAGTTTTTTTTTCCTTCTTTTTCCGAGTCTCCTCCCCGTTAACGGTGTAAAGATTCCGGGATAAAAAAATCGGAATAGCCGAAAGGCATCGAGTAGCCGCGCTTTCTTTGTTCGGAGCGACCTTATCGCTCTTTATTTGGCGCTCTTTACAACTGTTTTTTTAAGTATACGCGCCTGTGTGTTGTATTCTTGTCTGATTTATATTTCGTACTGCGCATGCGCACGTACGGAAACGTATCGCCTAGGTGTTGGCCGTTTTCCCAAAATGCAATAAATACATAAAAAGTACTCTTTACAATGAATAATAATGAAAAATGATCGGATATTGTTATAGGTATCATTATCTATAAAAACATATGCATAAAAATTCCTGTTTATACCGTGTTATTTTTCTTAAAAAATCACATATGTATTCGTTTTGTCTGTCCGTCTGTGTGTGCAATATCTCTGAAATCCTGCAACTTGGAGAAGTCAGATTTACAGGATAGGTCGGTCTACATGAGAGCTAGACATGGTAAAAATTCGTTGGATATATGATCAGACGCTGGGAAGTAATCGGAAAAATTCGTTCGCACAAAGTTGAGTTTTTTCACTCGCGAATCTTTGTTTCTATATTACAAGCCTCTAGTTTGTAAGGCAGAAAAATCTCGAATAAACGAATTATTTGTTTAACATAATTTCTCTATACATACTTACTATCTCCGGAATTTTTTCTACATTATTTCTAGCCAGTGGAAGTTCAAATTTTCTTATCATAGAATAACAGGTTACCAGAATTCTTTAGAAAAAAACGTAACCTGCTCTGCAATTCTTCCCTCGCTTGTTTTCCTTTCCTCTTTTAACCCACCTCTTCGTGTGTCCCACCGCCTTCAACACACCCTCTCTCTCTCTCTCTCTCTCTGCTCTCCCTCGCCTCCCAACCCCGCCCCTATTTTCCCTTTCCTCTACTACTCCTGCGCGGCGCTCGTGATGGTTGCTCGGAGGAGAGGGTGGGGAAGGAAGCGGAGGGTTTTCAGTGAGGGAGAGAGAGAGTGGGAAGGGAGGACATGGTTAGGAGGGGAAGGGATAGAGAGAAGGAGGGGAAGGGAGCGACAGAGTGAGGGGGAAGGGAGCGACAGAGTGAGGGAGAGGGGAGGGAGGTGGGAGAGAGAGGGGAAGCAGCCGGGTGAGAGCAGTCGCGCTGGATCGTTCGGAGACGGTTGGTGGAGTGTGTGTGTGCTTGCGACGTAAAGGCGAAGCGTGTGTATCTGCGTGTGTGTGTGCGTGAGAGAGAGAGAGATATTGTGCACCTTTCGAGATCACGACCGTTTGTTTATCGTAAATTTTACTTCTCCTCCGAAGATTTAGTTTATCCGTTTTGGATGAGAGTTAGATTTTTTTTAAATAGAAAGGTTGTTTCAAGTCGATTGCCGCCAACAAGAGATTCGTCGTTCTCCCATCGAATGTTTCAACAAAAAAAAGAAAGGAACGCCCGCTTTCGTCGATCTGTGTGTTGCGACGTCCCTTATACCAGTACACACAGGCCGTGAGTGTGCGCGCGTTTTTTTTAAGTGAGTGTTTCCTTTTTCTATTATAATAATACGAATACGTTTAAAAACGACCGGCTCAGCTGTCCTTCAGTGTGTGCTTTACTCACTCGGACACTGTCTTTCCTTCCTTCGTTTCGTCGCGTCGTCGATGTAAACTAAACATCGAAAGAGAGAATATATTTATGCGTATTACGGGACCGCTGGAGCTTCGAGCGCACTGCTACAGTCAAAGGTAAATATATAAGAGAGATACGTGTATTCTTTTGTCGCGAGATGTTTCATCGGAAGATTATTATCGGACTTTGGACGCGATGTGACTTTCCTATTATTCCGACGGAATTTACTCTATCGGAGAGGGTGGCCGGCTTTTTTTTTTTTTATCTCTCTCCGATCCGATTCTCTTAACGAATAATGGGACAAAACAATGGGCCCAACCCCTGCACTGGATGGATAACCTTGAAAAATCCGATTTGTTTTTCGCGGTTGCCATAGAGATGAGCCCGTACTTAACGTCCGTGGGAAAAGGAAAGGACGTATTGCATTATCCTTTGGTTGTCGTCGATTTCACTGTTTCGGACATATGTAGGTATATACACACAGACACATATTTATACGTACATGCATACATATATTCGGATTTATTCGAAATTTTCTCACGAATCCTTCAAATTAATCCATCGAATTATTCATTTTAATATTTTATTTTAAGATTTAGAACTATTTATTATTTACGTAGTCCATTTATACAGTCGCCGCTTAAAAGGTTTCGGTAACGAACGGTTGTTTATTAACCCGCTCCGATGTTAATCTCTACCGTTACCATGAATAAATTCACCCATCCTCAATCATCGATGATTGATGAACGCTGTACGCATTCCGAATTGCGTCACCGACAAACTCCGCCGGAGAGCATTTCCCTTTTCGACGCGGTCATTATTTCAGAACGACACACACCGAACTCGACTCCGTCGATGCCTTTTTAAAAACAAGGGCGAAACATGAATGACGATTCCACCTCTACGTTCCAATCTTTCCGCACCGATTCGGTGGCATTCCTGCGTGTCTTAAACATCCAGGAGTGCACCTGGAAAACGTACAATGAAAGAAAATCCGAATCCAAGAGGAGGTATAATTTTTTTTGTGAAAAGAATCGGTCAAGAGGGTTGTTCGGTGCGGCAGGTGGCATATGCCGGCGGCCTACTATAACAGAACAAAAGACTGCAGGAAAAAAGTTTTTACCCCCTCGCGGTAAAGGGCTCTTTCGCCCATTCTTTTGCCGTACTCTCCTCATCGCATCCCTCTTTGGATACTTAGAGGGCGCGCCGGTACCAGAAAGTGACGCAAGGTGGTCGTCAGCTTCGCCATCCTATCTGCAGCAAAAGCAGCCATCCAGTTCCTCCTCATCTCTCTCTCTCATAAAACTCCCCTCAACATCTCACTCCCTCTCTACTTTCTCTCTCCCATCTTCGCACCCCTCCCTCCGTCTACCGACCAATTCCATCTCTCTTTTATCCGTCTTTTCAGGCCAGTGTTCTCTCAACGTCCCCCTCGACCAAAAACTTCGACCTCCCCCCCCCCCCCCTCTTCCCCCCTTGTACCCTCTCCCCCATTCCGTCCGTGTCTCCCCTCATACCACCCTCCCTTTCTCTTCCTCCGTCTCCCCCACACCAACGCCTCCGCCAACTAGACCTCTTTTCCATGGATCGATATTGCGGACTAGGCACTCCACCTCCATCTTGCCCACACTTTTTCTTTCCGCCCTTTCTTCGTGCAGGATGACGCATCGAGATATTCAACTCGTCCGGAACGTTGGGTCACAATGGTCCAAAAGGAATTGGATGGTTACGTTGAGGTTCCTTATCATCCTTTTTTTCCTCCCTCTCCCGGGAGTTCCGCGAGGGATTTTTTTTCTTCGTGTCATGCGTGGAAACGTTCCTCTCGACAGCAAAGAGGAGAAAAAACAATGGGATGGTATTTTCGGGGGAAAAAACCGCGCATTAAGCAAATGTTAGGATTCGTGAGCTATCGGTGTGGCTGTCTGCCCTGTGGCTCTCGTTCCCTTAGGGATAAAAGGGACTTTCGGGAATTCCAGGATGCTAATATCTTTCCCACCGCTCTCTCTCTTTCCTTGTTTTCCACCCCGTTACTCTCCGAAGAGTCGTTTACCTCTTGTTTTCCCCTAATTACCGTCCGCCTGCCGACTTAGGCGTCGCGTAGGAAAGCAAGGAGAGTTTCGTCTGTCGAAAAGTATACAGAGAAAGAGAATTTGCGGCTTTTGTGACACCGTCTCGTTCGCACAGCTATATGAATATCGATTAGTTTTTTGGTTTATTTTCGTACGATGTCCGATGGATACTCGCTCGGGGAGGTGGGTGGGCAATCGGAATGGCGGACCGTGGTCAACGAGGGCGAAATTATCCGTCGTGAACGTATAAATTAATCGTAATTGGAGCGGGCGAATCCGCGGACCTAATAACTTTCCCTAATTTATAAGGATATATTTTGTGGGAATTTTCGGAGCGGCGATTCGTTACGGATTTAACCGTTGCCGTCGTTTTCAATGTCCTCTCGAAATAAATAATACGGAATGTTCGCTTTCGGAAATGAATTGAGCCGAAATAATATTTCGCAGCTCTTCGCTCTCTTACCTAAATTAAGCTTTTTTTTATTTCGGCGACGAAAAATTCATGTTTGCGGAATCGTAAACTTTATTTCTTGCATTAAGTTGATGAAATTTATGTATGGATCCAAAATAAGATCGATCCGAAAAACTATGTGTTACACTTGGTGCTCGGAAAACATTCTGAAATTTAAATACAGATTCATTTAAATAAGTGTGTGTCGACAGAAAGGGAATGTTAATATCAGCATTTAAGAGATTCAGACATGTTTTCGAGGCTCAACATATATACTGTCCCCATATTTTATGTTTTTGTATAACATTTATATATTAATCAAATACACATAGATATAAATGCCAGCATTAAACAACTGCTTGGTATCATAAAATAGTACAGTTTTAACACTTAAATAGAAAACAAATCAAATTTCCAATGTTGTGTTCATTATATAGTGCCACAAAGTTATAACGCATTATATTAATTTCATAATATCCATCTTTAAATGATCATTTTTTAGCATTTATTTCATAATTTCGAAGAGTTACTTTCATTTGTACGTGCATGAAGATAAGTAGACTGCATCTAACAGCCTATTAAATCACGAAGAGCTTTCCACAATTAAAATCATCCATGCACGCCAAGTAAATCCACAAACTAAAGCACCACAACAATACGGTAAATCCGCAGCTTACCACATAAACAGTAAAAAAAATATCTCAGGAAATCACAAATCTCCAATACGTCAAAAATTTATTAACCTCTCTCTCTCTCTCCTAATACGGAATTCCCGTTTGATATATATTTTTTCCCCCTTCGAACGACTGTAGAAACATCTCCCATGTCGATAAGGGTTGATGGAAGAATATATATTCTTCCGTATGATCCCTTAGACTATTATCTAAGAAAACAACGGAGGACCATGACGCACCCGCTGTTATTCTTCTCCATCTCAATGTTTCTTTCCCCGGATGGCTTTGCCAGAAGACCCTAACGCGTCTGTCTCTTCCAACAAACTAATCCGACATCCGCTCTCTTTCTCGTCCCATTTCCACCATCTCTTTCCCTTCCTCTTTCTATCTTCCTATATTTCCTCCTCCCCATCCAACGATCCTCAAATTTGCCCCGCTCAATAAACCCTCACATCGTAAGTTTACCATCTCCTCTACTCCCCCTATAAACCCACCCACTCGATCCACTCATACAATTTCTTCCCGGCTCTTTCTCTCTCTCTCTCTCCCTCCCTTCCTTTCTCTCCCTATCTCCTCTTCCTCCTCACCCTTTCCCTCAAAAACTTTCCTCGCTGCGACTCCCGGCTTTTCTTCCTTCCACGTCTATTCAACGCCAATCCTTTCGTAAACGGAGAGACAAAAGAGAGGGAGAAATTCGACTCCAAACGCACTCGCCCGATCCTTCCTTTCTCTCTCTCTCTCTCTCTCGTGGGTGGATGAGAGGCACCTGTTCAATAGAAAGAGAGAGAGAGACACGGGCTCAACTTCTAAAATAGGTCTTTGTCTAATTTTCGCGGAACATGATGTCTTCCGAGAGATCCGCCTCAAGTGTTTTCCCCCCTTTCTCTCCGTATACCTCTGCTTCGGTCTTACGAATGGTGCTCACTCTCTCGCCGCCGATTGGAGAATTTTTTTTTTTTAATTGGAAGGGATTTAATCTTTCCTCGTTGGCTCATCGTTCGCGTAAGCGTTCTTTTTAACGGTCGGGATTTTTTTTAATTGGCTTTAATATATTTTTTAATTTTGAAGACGACTCGGTGGGGTCCGACTCATTCTTCGGGTATTTTTCTTATTGTTTGCCTGTTAAGAGGGATTTAAATTATTATTAAAAGGATAGGTTTATGTCACATTTCCTTCGGCTTGGCTTTTGCGTGTTGAGTTTAGAAATTTTCGTCTGATTTCTGCGAAATGAATTCCACACTTTGATATTTTGGCTGAATAATTTAAAAACATTCGAGAAATTCGTTCTCACGAACAATCACTTAATTCTATTCGTTATGTTAAAAACATTTGTTAAATACTTGCAAAATCCAACAAAAAGTTTTATTTTTAAAGTTTCACAGGAACAAATGACAGTATATTGAAAAGAATTTTTCGACATTTCTCATTTCCAAAATAAATTATGCAAACATTTATACTATAGTCTGTTCACTTTCTTAAGTCTCTTGACCTTCATAGAGCAAGTAGCCAATCATGAACGTTTCCCCTTCCATCGCCCCTCACAACTTTCGTACGGGAGGACAGATACCCAATCACGAACACCAACAGCAAGGAAACGGTGGTAGAAATGGCAACGTAGACCGATGTGAACGCTTCAAGAGCAAGAGTAACACAGAGTTCCCCCCATTACCTTCCCAAACGAGCCGTCTCCTATTGGCTGCTGCTAAGTGGCATACTTTAGATAGTGAACAGACTATAAAAAACAGGGAAGCAATTCTCAAAGACTACTAAAAAACCAAAAACCATTTTTTTTATAATGTTGAAAGAAGTAAATCTAACAACAAACCATTTGTAGAAAAATAAATAATGACATTTAGTTATCACTCTGTAAGCTTGCTTAAAACACGTTAAATTTCCCAGGTTGTCTGATTTTCTCAACACCTCCTTTCAGCAACCTCTCTTCTCACGTAGACGTTAAATTATTTCTGTCATATTGCAAGTGAGCTTTAAATTAGCAAATATGCACTTTAAGCTTCTCTTGGCACCACTGAAATCCTGCATACTCCTTAAATTACATCACTGAATTTGAATAATCAAAGAACACATCATTGCAATCGTGATCCCAGAAAAAAGGCAGTGATAATAATGCACATACACACCACAGAAATAGCCTCAAGGATAAGCAAGTACTGATCATTATTCATTCACCCTTAGCATTAATTTGTCTAAGGTTATATTCTTGCTTGACGCATCCTTTTACATCTAGGATGCCTCTGGTGTACCACAAAGCACATTTCCATTTCACTTTTATGCAAAAAAATGATGAAGTGGTAATGAGAGTCTCTTGTGAAACTCCTTGAGGGGTTCCTGAGAGAGGCACTTCTGATGTCTCCCTTCTTGTGCCACCTCTTCATACAAGACATTCCCCTAATTCTTCCTGCTATTATTTTGCAAGTGTATCTCCTTTTAACCACTACAGCACTGTTGATATTTATCCTTGAGAAAACAATTACATGAAAACTGTAATTTTAATTTCACCATCTCATACATTGTATGTTTGAATGAAAAACAAAATTGACGCATTTTTTATAGTGAGAGTTTTTCAGCAAAGAGGTATATGAATATGTAACATTATAATTATGAATATAGCATTGTCTGTGGAAACAATGCATACATCATATTTGGTTATTTATGTCATTATTATCAAACTTAGATGATTAAAGTGATTCCTGTAGTTATAAAATGGTTGAGTAAGACATAAGCTCATTTCACTCACAAAGCAAACATCCTCTGAAGTAATTTAATGATTCTAAATTCTGAAATAACCTTCTTCACTTCACTTCATGACTAAAATACACATCTAAGAACTTTTTTATGGCTATTTCAAATATTCATTGCTTTTTAATTTAATGGTATTAAATTAGTCTCATATTTTCTATTTTACCATCATCATTAAACATTTAAAAGTAAAGCATTCTACACATCCCATTATAAATTATATCATTTTGATGCATTTCTAGTAATGTCTTCTTATCTAATTAATTGGTGAATGCAATACGCAACTTAGCTGATGTTGTTGGTTTGACAAATTTTTGAGGTTATTGCAAATAAAAGCAAATATACTACATTTTCTGTCCAATTTAGTAACCTATCATATACTTAAATGTTAAAAATGACCATTTTTACACCAGTTTTCATCATAAAATTAATACTTTTGAAAAATCTTTCTTATTATTAAATACATTTTATCCTATTGCTCATTCCTAAGCTCAGAGTAAATTTCAGTTAGCATAAAACTTCTGAGTAGCCTTGGATTGCAAATTGAAAACAAAATGAAGTCAAAATCAATTATGTAATTTAATATAGAGTCCTCATTGTACTACTAAACTATATACTGAAATACTATAACATATACTGCAATTATATATTTTTAAAACTAGAATTATAATTAACATTTGGACTAATATATCTTCAATTAAAAACTCGGACTAAAATTGAGGTCTTCTCTCATTCCAGGTGCTGTTTACTGCTCCGATAGAAAGTTAGTAATAACCTCGGTGAAAATTTGTGACTCCTTCGCATATAAAGCAGCAGATCCTTTACTAGATTCACGAGGAACTTCAAGAGGACAAATTGCCAGCAATTTTTAGACTGAGGAAGAAGTGCCTCTTTTTTTGAGAAACCCTTTCCTTCGTCGAGTCACAATTGAGTTCGGAAAATTGCAAACGGATAATAGAGAAGGCCACTTTCGACGACGAGGGAGGAGGCAGTGGTGGAGGGAGGCCGATAGAAGGCGCTCGAAGCCAGAGAACAAGGAAATGGGGTATCAGCCAGGGATATGGTGGAGGAAGTACTCCCTACGTGCACCACCCTCTTCCCACCCCCATCCCCGATGAGACGCCTCCTAGTCGATGCGCAGGTGACTGAAGCACATTTATGCATTAAATAAGAAATCCATCATTGCTGATCCACATGCATTAACGCCATCCTGTACAACTGCTTTAATCTGTGCTTCATGGAAGCTCAAAAATAGTACACTTCTTCTAAGGTAAACTTTTCTTTCAGAATTGTTATCGATTTAAAAGTTATAAACCATAAAGTTAATGCATCTGTGAAGGTCATATCACAACCAAAAGAAATTTAAAGCGAAATTCTCGTGGAAAATGTGATGAGAAAACAGCCCTTAATCGTGTCTTTAAAAATTTCTTTTTTGAACTCTTGCGACTATTAGAAATTTTTTCATTGAGCAATTAATATCGAAAACATGAAAATTGATAAATAGTTCTTTGCGCTCAAATTTGGATGAGATTCAATGACAAGTTATAGAGAAATAAACCTTTAGACATGCATTACTTTTCAAATACCTGAATTGTCTTTTGAATACCTTCAAGTTATTTTACTTTAAGAGTTTAAAAGAGTTCTGAAATATAATGAAGAATGGAAAGTAAACTTTAAAATATGGTTTAAATGGCTTATGAGTCACATTCAATTTTCCAAAAATTTAAACATCAAATTCTCGAAAAAAACCATTATTTGAATATTAAATTTTTGTTGGTTAATGTTATCCTTTATTTATTAATAATAAATGAATAATTACAGGATATGATGAAATTATTTCAATGAATCTTGAGAATCATAGTTAGAATCCGGTAAAAGCCATTTATACCTTTTGACATCTTTTCCATTCTATCAATTAAATTGACAAAAATACTAAATCAATTTAAGATTTAATATTTGTTAATTTCTGAGAAGCTACTAAAAAGAATCCAACTGGATTGCAAGCTCAAAATGGAGTGGTTAGGAAAGAAATTTTCACCGTTAAATTCAATACTTTTTTCTGATGTGATTATGAATATTTCCCAGACAAAGGGTTAAAGGAATTTTCCTTCTAGATATGTGCAGACTTATCGCAGCACTTCAAAATGAAGTCTTCACACATATCTCATTTGAATAAATATTAAAGATATTTCATATTATACAATATTAATACATATGTATTAATATAGCTTAATGATGGATATGATGGTTAATTAAGTAATTTAAAAGAAATATTATTCCTATAACTGCTTCACATAAAGCAATTTTTTCTGCAAAAATTAATCATAAAAGTCATAACATAACATACCAAAATAATTTACTGCCATGTGGCTATGTTATTTTCTTTAAACTAAGCTCAAATGGTTGCATAATTTGTTCATATAAAAACAGGTTAATGTAATAATTTTGATCATTATGACTATTAGGAATTACTATAATGAAGAGTTTTTTCATTGGACACCAGTAATTCATAATTTTGAATTTCAATTACAAAAACGTTTCAAAATAATATATTTGAAAATAAAAGTTAAAATCAACATATTTTTTTCTGAAATTCTTTGTAACATACTACTAAAAAAATTGTATTTTTAATAAAGATTTCTTAATATTCTCTCTCATAATTTGAAGTTCTGCTATTATATTAACTTTAATGTGAAAATGAACTTATTATTCATAACAATAAATTATAAGATTTTTTTATTAACTACATATTTCCCTAAGAAGGAGGAACATGGAGCTTAGGTGATTTATGCTGAATAAAAGTGATGAGTTGAACCAAAGAGAATCCATGCTTTATAGCAAAAACAATTTTAATTTGCCTTAATTCCTGTAATTGTTGCTAGAGTATATCTTTGAACTTTAATATTTTTATTTGCAACTTTAAAATATTAGAAAAATGCCTGTAACAATTATAAAAATTATCTGATTTTGGAGCTTCAAAGGCCTGAGGCAACATAACTTTTTTAATGATATTAAATGGCACTTGCTTTTTTGTAATCACAACTTTTTTTGCTGGCAGTAACTAACTTCTGTTTATAACCTGGCATGCTGCAATACGTGTGGCTTCAATAGATATTAGGTCTGTGTGGTAATTTTACTTGTGTATGATCAATAAAATTAATAGTACAATGTCTTTATTTAAAAACCAAGTATAGAATTTGAAATTTATTTTCTTAACTATTTTTAAGAAAGTTCTAAACATAACATTTATATTTGTGTATCTAGAATAAAACTGTTGCAATACTTGTTGATTATTTTCAAACCAAATTCTGAGAGCATGTAATTATCATTGTGAACATTCCAAAACTTCTGTTTCACGGAAATACTTCAGTCAATAACCTTTATGATTCTTAGAAAATATTTACTTCAAATGACATATGAGATTATTTTCTTCGATTAAAATTTTCTTTTAACTGTTAGAATCAGCAACAAAATTCTCAATCAAGTTTCTCTCTAATGATTAAGAAACATGTCTGTTTCCTAAAAAAATATTTTAAAAAATCATTGATCACTGGTGATACTTAAAAATAATCTAAAAGTTATTGCAAATCCTAATGTTATTCTGAACCAAAGCTTTAAAACTGGTCACAGACGGCTTACTAATTAACTGTACAATCATGCCTTCCTAAACAGGCCAAATTCCGAAGGATGGTAGAGGAGAACAAGGGCATGCCAAATAGAATAGAAGGCGAAATGCAAGGCATTATTGGAAGCTCACAATCTCCAGGCGCAGGTTCAACCACGGCCTCACCATCCTTACCAGCACTTCCCAAACGACCAAATGCATCACCACCATCGATCCCAAATCCTTCGACACCTGGATCTCCATCCTCGGGCCCAGGTCCTCCACCCTCTTCGGCCGGGCCCGCAACATCAACACTAGCCAACGCAAGTGCAACCGTTTCGAACCAAGACGTCACCCACCCACTCCCTCCAAATCCCGGAAGTGTTTCCTCACCTATGCATAAGGTCACCGTGGACAAAGTAGCAAAGGAAACGGAGGAATCTTCTTCGGCATTGAATGCCGATGGAAGTTCTCAGGGCATGCCTACATCCTCGACAGCGGGTAGTCTTTCGCCGGCTGCCTCTTCGACCGCTACCACCGAAACCAAAGATATGAACCCAGGAGACGATGAAGACAGGTCTAAGACCAGTGAAAGTGAACCAAAAAATTTTCCGGAAGCGGAACAAGGAGCGGCAGCAGATAAGGACAGTGTACAGCCAAAATCCCCACCGGTTACCAAATTAGGAGAAAATACATTCAGCCGAAGTTGGCGAAGGGGCGAGATGAGGAATAGAGAAGGGATGGACTATTACAGTGAAGGACGTAGAATTGAGCGAAGAGGTGAAAGAAGGGACGACGGGGAGAACAGGTGTTGTCGGAGGGCTCGAGAAGAGAATGAGAGACTTAGGAGGGAAGTCGCGACACTTAGAAAATTGCTCGGAACTGAGGATGAAGAGGAAGAGGGTGCCGTCGGAGGAGACGTACGGACGTTGGGCGATGTAGGAGCAGAGGGCGAAGACGGAACCATGGCTCCGAGACATAGAAGGAGGCTCCAGGTCATGGAGATGGAATTACGGCATGCTAAGGAAGCTGTGGCAGGTTTGTTATGAAAATAATGGAAAAATAAATTACTGAAACCAAATTTATATTATGGATTTGCCTTTTTTTATGAATCACACCAGTGATAGATCAGTCTCCATGCAAAAAAATCCTTCAATTGTGTATATGTTATGGGTCAAACCCAAAACTTGGGCAGATCGAGATCTGCCCATCCATTTTGGGCATATTCCAATACATTTTTCTAAAATTCACATTTTCTTCATTTGAGTGAGCTAATCTAGATGTAACCACCATACACCACAGCTTAAAGTACTACAAAGACAGATTCTCTCATGAAACTCACAGAAAATGACATTAAAAAGTCTTTGTATGCAAATGAAGTTTGATATCTTAAAATGGGTATAATTTTTATCTTGTAAAGCATAGGTCTCTATACACTTATTTAGCAAACAAAAAATGCTATCATTTGGAGCTTATTTTTATAGATGAATATGGCTATATATTTTCCTAAAATTCTCATTTTCTTCATTTGACTGGGCAAATCTAGAGGAGATCATATAGATTTGCGCAAATCTAATGAATTATACAGGCGACTCCAGAGTTTCGATTAATTCAAGATTTCGACCCAGTCGATCGAATTGGGAACTACTTTACGCGGAATAATTTTTGTGGAGTAATTAGTTCTGACCAACCACGCGAGATTTAGTTTTGGTGTAGACGTAGTTATATCTGCTCTAATTGTTTGAATTTGTGCTAATTTCACTCTTTTTTCTGTTAATCTTTTATTTAAATTTATTTATAAATTTATCACTTGACATGGCATCTAAAAGGAAATGTAATAGTGATAATGTAATGGAATCAAATAAGAGTGCATAAGACTCATAGTTATGAATTGAAATTAGAAATTTTAAAGCGTGTTGAGAAAGGTGAAAGCCATACTGAAATCGCACAATCGTTGGGAATGTGTCGTTCAACTATTAGCACTTATGTGCAACAGAAGGAGAAATTTCTAGAACATGATAAATTCAGGTAATTTAATAACAACAATAAACAGTTCCCCACACAATAGCTCCTCTTCTTCCAACTAAAATCTTCCAAATTCTCAATTAATAAACCAAGTCCAGTAAGCGCAGTTGAAAAAGATTTAAGGTATGAAAATATTTTTAATTTTATTGTTTCTTTATTCTTAAGTTATTTTGTGCTTTTTTAATAACTTTATATTAATTTCGCTGTGATAAATAGTTGTATGTAAAAAACATATCTACTGTCCTTGCAAGAAGTCTAGATACCAAAGTTTGAGGCACTATATCTCGAAAACACTCCCTCCAATTTTAATGGGATGAAGAGTAGAGCATTCATTTCTATGTTAATTAATGTATATTTTAAATTTTTAGTTTATATTTAAATATTTTACATCGAGCTATATTTGAAAAAAAAAGCATGGTTTTTAGCCCTCATGACCTGATATGACTGTATTTTGAATATATATAACTCGGAAGTCCTAAAATGAATCAACTTGCAATTTTAATGGCGTTTACGTAGAACTATTGGGAATAAGAATTCAGAAGCATTATTTTATAAATGCTACGCCTCGGCTAGGCAAAATTAAAATGAAATTTAATTTCGGTATCATTTTGGGAAGTAATTTTCGGATGTTTTTCTTTACACATTAGTTATGTAAGCTTTCGTCCAGTGACAACGGTACCTCAAACTTTGAAAACAACCCAGGAATGACGAAGATAGCTGAACTTCGGAAATTTAACAAAATTGGTAAATGCCATTAAAATTGCAAGTTGATACATTTTAGGACTTCCGAGTTACAAACATTTAAAGTAGTCATTTCAGGTCAAGAGGGCTAAAAACTGTGCTTTTTTTCAAATATAGCTCGATATAAAATATTTAAATATAAACTAAAAATTTAAAATGTACACCAGTTTACGTAGAAATGAATGCTCTACCCGCTACTTTTCATCCCATTAAAATCGGTCGGGTTGTTTTTGAGATATAGTGCCTCAAACTCGGTATCTAGACTTTTTTGCAAGGACAGTAAAGACATAATTATGATGTATCTTAGTCTATGTGAAGCTTATCAGGAAAAACAATCGACAGATGAAAAGGTTAGTTGTGAAGACAATGTTTTTCAATGAACAAACAAGGTGGAATATTAGGAAATTTGTTTTACTGCTACTAATCACAAATGTGAAGTTGGAGAAGGAGAAAAATTCTTTACTTGATCAGGAATTGAATCCAGGTCTACCACTTGCTGAGTATGTGTTGAAAGCTATCTCACTTTCTTGAGATACAATAGGAGTTTTCCGCAATGCTTCAGTGAGAACATCTTGTGTTGATAAGGTTTACTTAGCCATTCCTCACCGTAAATACCCAATTTTGAGAATGGAGGATTAGACTGGCTTAATAGCTTCGTTGGTTGAAGCACTTACCCAGCAAGTAGGACACCCAGTTCAATTCCCAGTCATGTTCAGAATTTTTCTCCTTCTCGAAATTCACATTTTTCAATGAACTAAATGGACAGAAAGACCTGATTGACCTGCAAACCTTTAAAGACAGTGAATATAAATTTATAATGATGTATCAAGACCATATTAGTAAATCCACTAAAAATGAAAAATTCAACTGAAGTAGCATACCAATTAATTGATTTGTTTTGCGCTTATTTGGAGTTCTGAAGGTATTGCAATCCGATAATCCTATCAGATTGTAACAGGTAAGTTTGGGATTTTGAGAAACATTTATTGTTCTAAAAATAAATTGGTAAACAAACTTTCATATCTGTTTTCAAGACACTGAATAAGTGAATGAAAAGAAACATTTATGGAAATAAATGAAATCCCACAAGAAAAATTATTCTAAAAATTGTTTTTAAAAACTTTTTGCCTTCTTGTATCTTCATTTACACAAACGCTTGTGGACATTTTGTGATATTCCCAGGCAAACGCTGAATCTACAATGAACTCCATGATTTGACCATTAAATTTGGGCAAACCAAGATTTGCTTGGGCAGATCTCTGTCGGCCCATATTTGGGATTGGATCGTAACCATGCTTCCTCTAAGCTGCGTGGCCATGCAGCAGTTTTTGAACTGCCACGCATTAACTTTTTCAAGCACACACAACTGTTTATTTTAGGATATATCTGAACAGGGCCGCACCAACCCGGGCACACATCCGTGCATTAGCTTCATGTAGGCGCGCATAGTGATATTCATTCTGCCCATGGATGAAAAAAATTAGAGGGAACTATGATTGTAACATATACATAATGACACCCATGCAAAAAATTAAAGAAATCAAAGTTAGATAAAGAATTTGCCTGTTTGTTGCAGAGAAAGCCAGTGTGAGAGCACTATCCATGCTAAGAGACTTTCAGTAACTTATGAAAAAGTGAAAAACGTTTGAGCAATCATTTTAAATCAAATCTAAAGTGAATTCAATAAAAAAATTCTTTCAATTTGCAAAAATTTATAATTCAAGTTATTTTTTACATCTTGTGTCATCTACCTAATCAACCACTGAATTCACTATAGAATTATCGAGCTTGTGTTATGGCTAAAAACAATTTCAAGAATAAGCACTAAAGTATCAAAATTTGAAAAAATAGTGGTTATTTTGGATATTGGAGAGACATAAGATAGGTACAGTAAAAGCCCATTATAATGCAGGTTTCGGGAGACATGTTTATACCAACATTATAGGTTCATCTGCAGTATATAAAGAAATTGCACTGCCAGGTCATTGAACAATAAATCACCTCTTATTAAGATGCATAATTGAAAAACCAACACAAGAGTACATACAGATCTTTTATTAACAATATAAATATGTATGCAACATAATTCATTAATGTACTGAACCACCAACACTACGCTTATTAAAGACGCTTATCTTAAACTTTCACAAAGACAATTTTATCTATATACATATACAATATATAACTGATGCAAGATTGCACGTGAACCGTCTTAATAAAGTGATATGTTACATCATGTAATCAGAAAACCTTTTTCAATTTTAAATGGTCTCAATGGGTTAGTAAGATAAACCCCACCTCACTCAGCAGGTACTCACACACTCTTTTCTGTACATGAATTACTATGTACATGTATGTCATAATATTTTCTAGAAATTTACGTTATTTATTTTGGGAGACATGGTTCACCTCACATTATATCCGAATCCACATAATAACGAACAGCGCTATAACAGGCTTTCACTGTAGTTATTTCTTTCAATTTTCAATATTTAAGTGCTTATTCTACAACTATTGAGATGTTAAAATGATCAACTTCATCAGTTATACTTTTATATAAGCTCAATACTATATTTAAAATTATTTTTGGGTTTGTTATAAATAATAAATTATATGAAATCTTACATTCATATGCCTTAAATTTATTCCTAACAATAACTATATGACAATAAGAAAAATTAATGTATATTTAGTATAATGTTGTGAACATGTTACAGAATATAAGTGATAGGTGGAAAATGTAAACTAACCACTAAAAGTATGGGTATTCTATTGTACTCCAAGGAAATAATGAATGCTTATGAGCTTCCAAATAATAGATTTGACATTTTCAGATGTTTTTGATTGCTAAAAAAATGTTTTCTTTTGTGTTACAGCACTGAAAGCAGACAGGAAGAGATTGAAAGCTGAAAAATTTGACTTATTGAATCAAATGAAACAACTCTACGGAACACTTGAAGATAAGGAGAAAGAGCTCAGAGATTTTATTAGAAACTATGAGCAGGTAAATAGCTTAAAGTACTACAAAGACAGACTCTCTCATGAAACTCACCGAATATGACATTAAACAAACTTCTTGGAGTGAGGCTATGCAAATGAAGATTGTTACCTTAAAATGGGTATCATTTTTATCTTGTAAAGCATAAGCCTCTATATGCTTATTTAACAAACAAAAAAGGTTAACATTTAGAACTTATTTTTATAGATGACGCATTGATAAATCCAAATGTGTATCAATGTTTATTGTTGTTACGTGAGATAACTTTGTCAGATAGGCAGTTTGTAGCATAATTCTTAGTTTTGCATTATTAGAGAACATTTTAGAGGTATGTTTTCTTTGCACTAACTATAATCTGCACAATGATTTCAAATGCTTAAGGTTAAATTATTACACTATTCATGGTAATAATTAAATACTTTGGAGTTACATATTTATATCCACAAAGTTACAGTCTCAGATCTTCAAATGGCAAACTTGACAGTGTTTTTGACGTTTTCTATATACATATAAGATACTATGGAGGTTCCTTTAGTAACAACAGAAAAAACACTATCCAGTTTATTTTTCAAGCATTCTCACAGTTCTCCATTCAGAAAGCATTTTTTATTGATAAATACCCTTTATCAGTATGGCAATATTAAAACCCATCAAAAAGCATGGTTTCTATTTCACGAAAATTTTACATTTCCCATCATAGTTTTATAAAGTGTTATCAAATTTCAGCGAATGTGAAAATTTTCAAGAAAATATGTATGAAAACTGAAGTTAAGCACAATCTCTCTCATAAAACATGAAAAATTATTTTTGATTAATGCACATATGGCTTTATGATAAAAAGGGTAAAGCAGGTTTGGCAATCTTGACTCTGAAACGTTTTTTAAGTGAAACCATTATTAGTTATAGCTTACATTAACCTAAATTGAATTGAGCTATAAAAATTTATAATGGCTGATTTTTAACAAGAGCCAATCTATTTTATCTCGCACAAATTCCCTCCGCCACAGAATATTCCCTCCTTTTTAATGGTGTCTATAATTATAACCTAGTCATGCAGCTGTGTATATTTATTCAAATATTTAATTATTTATTTTGTTTTTTTCTGAAATGCACTATATATATTTTGATAAATAATATTATGGCTCTTTGCCCATTTTGCCATTTAAAAATGCAGTAGAATGCAAAAGACTTAAAAAATACAAATATACAGTATTAAAATGGCTCAATAGTAATTATATTGTCAAGTATTACATTCCAATAAAAAGTTTGGAGATGACTTCATTTTAATGATGTTTTTTTATATTTTATAACTTCACACTATTCTGTGAAAGTGATTTATTCATTTTTGTGAATCTATCTATTATTTATAATTCTGAATTTAATTTGGTTACTTTTAGTTTCTATCTAATACAAAGGGATGCAACATTGTAATGACATAGGATACAATAGTACAATAAATAGGTTGGGTTATGGGATTTTCATTATATAAATAACTTTGACCTGAACTCAATAGGAGAAAGTAGTATTTCGACGTAATTTTCAAAAAAATTGTTTTTAACAGAATAACTACACCTTAGGATCAATGTTTTTAACATGTTTCTAAAAGAATATTTACCCTCTGGGGTTAATATTTGTCAAGCCATATGCAAACATAAAAACTGTGTTTAATGCTCCATTAAATCCTAAGCACATTTCTTCATAATAAACATTTACATCTGCAGAATTACAATAGACCTCTCATCCCTCAAATCTTGTTTTCTTTTTCTGAGCATTTAATTGGTCTTCCTTATAAAGATATATTTATACAATTCTCAAACAAAACAAGCAATTGTTTGATTTAAAATGTGATTAGATAATTTAACTAATAATATTAAGTTTTTACCTAAGACTGTTGTGATCATGAAGCAGAACTTCATACCAAAAATAATGTGTGTATGACAATGCTTCATTACTTTTTTCTCAATTTTTTGTGATTGAGGTAAAGTTAATGTATAAATGTTATAGCTGGAAAACTGAATGTTTTAATGATACATTATCAGCAATAATTGCACTCATTTAATGTGTAAACGTCCCCTTATATGAGTAATAAGTGTTTAACCATATGTAGGGTTCCCAACTTTTCATTTGTCTGTTTTAAAAATCTGCGTCATCTCAATTTGATGTCATTATATTCTGATTTCATTGTATGCCCTAATGTAATAGCATACTTCAAGAATAAAATGTATTAAGCAAACGTACCAGGACTATTTTTTTCATTCAACTTTTTATCTGGTACTCAAGGATGCATGAACCTCTTGTTTAACAATGAATCATCTTAGAAATTGATCCTTTTTTATAAAAAAAAATCTTAAAGAAAAACCCATGCGAATATTAAGGACATAAAAAAATGAATTCATTAATGATTTATTCAATAGAAAAAAATTCATATTAAAAAAATGATAACTCTGATTCCTCTCATCCATTCATAGTTTCTTTGTTACTGTCACCAATTACTGAATTATTTTTGGGATTCATATTCAGATAATAATGGAGGGGTTTTTTATATCTACCTGTTGGGAACCTTTACAATGGTAATTTGAGATTTGTAAGAGAAATGATTAACTCAATATTTTCAAAAGTTCGATTCATTAAATTTTAGCACATGCAAAAAAAATGAATCATGCCTTGTTTCTGAAAATTATAGAATTTTTATGCATCTTCGGAAAACAAAAATGCTTTCATTCTATCTGCTTTAGAGGATGAGAGAAAATGAAGCATCGCTGCAACAGCTGTGGTCCGAGAGGGAAGAACGGGAAAGAGAAAGATGGAGGTTATTGCGCCATGCCAAAGACCAAACTGAGAGAGGAATCACACTAGCAGCACAATTGAGTGCGAGGGAGGCTCAGGCAAGAGAACTTCACCAACAATTACAGGAAGTTAGTAATTGGCACAGCACACGCGCAATTAAATAGCAAAATTTGAATTCACTTATAATAAATAATAATAAAAACTAATCTACGGTTATATTAATATTTTTTAATGATAAAATCGCAAAAAGATATTTTTTTGAAGATCAAGTACATGTCATAATATCTGGTTCAAAATGTCTTATTTTTTCCGACAAATTAGCTTCATTTTTAGTATGAATATAAAAAGACTTTGGTGTCGTGGCCATCAAAGCTGTAACATTCCTGGGAGTGAGAAATATGTTGGTTTTTAGGAATTCACTGACACAATGTAAAATGAAAATACCAGTGTTGATATTATTACCTGAGCCAATGGTAAGCATTTCCAATTTTTAAATAAGATTTCGAAGCTTTGCTTTCTTCTTTAAAACCTTCAGATTTTTTTTTCATACATATAAATATGTGTATGAAGCATTGCAATGTGTGTCAATATATTATATGAGAAGTTATTTTCACTATCCTAAGTAAAAATTTGCAACCACTCAACTAAAGAGATTTCTTGCTAGTTGTGTCTTTTTGTGTCACTTTTTAATGCTTTGCCTTGGCTACCTTTCTGTTCAATGTGTTTATGGATTATTCTGCTTTTCTTCTAAAAAAAAAAAAAAAGAACGTCATTTAAAATATCAGGGTAACTTAGTTTTTCAAAAAGTTGCATTTGTTTAGCCACAATTTGACTGTAATTTCGTATTTTGATTAATGTGGTAAATGAATTTATGTTCACTGAATTTAGTCATATGATGCACAAATGTAGAAACTGCTTCATTAAATGTCTATTTTTTCACTTGCATGGACAACAGACAACTAATTAATGCATGATGACAAATTGATAGCACAAAATGATGGAAGTTTATTGTTTGAATTTGTATTGAAAGGAATGAGTGTTTAAATGTTAATTATTGATGCTCACCTTGTAATATAAAGCAAAATAATCAAGATCTGCAAGAACATAAATTTCACCTATTAGGATGCACTCTCATTCCAAATGCATTTTTTCTGCAAACCCCAAATACAATAACTGGTTTTACTAACACGAAAACACGCGGTATTCAATTTTTCATTCAGCTGGAATTCAATTGCGCCTTTGTATGCCAAGTACAAAAAATGAATGGAAAATAATATGAATCAATCATTTGATTATGTGTAAGATGAGCTTTTTTCCCCTTTCGTTTGACCTTGCAATCACCAAACAGTGTAAAAGACAGCTAGCAACGGTACAAGGCACTTGTGGCTGTGGAGCATCTTCGGACCAGGAGTGTGGAAATGGCTCTGTTCACAATTGTCGTTTGAATGGCTCAGGAATGATAGGGATCGGTTTGGGAGGTGGGATTACACCCACTGGGGGACACCCGCAAACACCGACAGGATCCGGTTCAGTTCTTGGGGTTGCAATTGGTGGGGAAAGGGGAAGTAGCGCTGATTCGGGAGTGAGAGGAAGTTCAGACCGTGAGTCTGTTGCCACGTCTGCTGGAGGAGGAAATCTTTCAGACTCCACAACAGAGGGTAAGTTTAAAATTGTCAATAGTTACCAAGTGTACAAGTTGACCAATATTTTTAGAAATGATCAAAACTTCCTTTGAAATCAACTGCTAAAATCAAGTACTTGTATGTTTTGTATTCATCGTGAGATGGATGTTTTTAGATATTCAATTAATATAAAATAATTAAAACGTGGATCTTTTACCAGCAGTACTGAATTTTAAGATTTCTGAAAAAGCTGGGGAAAAATTTTGCCTTGACTGGGTATGAGTGTAAGACCCAGGTTCAATTCCCAATCAAGGCAGAATTTTTCCTCAGCTTTTTCAGAAATCTTCATGTCCATCATAGGCTTATCTGCATACAAACTTCACAAACACTATTGATTGTGAGTACTGAATGTGCTGAAATAAGATTTTGTTAAACATTTGCACAATTTATTATTGATATAACACTAACACTGAACTTTTTGTTGGCAAGTAATTTCTGTAAATATCTATATTCACTTTTTCCATGAAAAAGAAAGGTACTATGTAGCTATTTTTCATGGTTCTTTAAAAAAGCTCTCAATACAATATGTATATGCAAAATTCATAATAAAATTTACCAAAGGAAGTTTTTACCCTTTGGAAACTAACTTTCAAAGAAAATAAAAACTATATTTTGTTTTCTGATTTGTGCAAAAATAGCAATATGTGCAGCCAAGATTTCAAAGACTGTATCTGAAACCTCTAAGACGAAAAAATAGTCAAATGAAAAACATACCAAATTAGGAGACAAATATAATTATTTCTACTACACACTTGGTTTTAAGATACAAATCTAATTGATATTACACAGCTATACTTGGTGGAATCCCATTCTATATAACTTTATTTTTATGAAAATACAAAATACAGGCAACTCTCGAGATTTGACAGGGATGTGTTCCTGAAAACGTGGTTGAATCTCGAAACGTCGAATCAGCACAAATTCAAACAATTAGAGCAGAAATAACGATGTCTAGACTGAAACTAAACCTCTTGTGGTCGGGCAGGCTAAAAATTACTTCACGTAAACTAGTTTCTAATTCGACCGATCGATCGGCTGGGTCAATTCGACCGGTCGAATTCTCGAGTTGGTCAAATCTCGAATGGTCAAATCTCGGGAGTCGCTTGTATTTTTATAAAAACTTTTACAATCTTTGCAATAGATGTTGAAATACAACTGGTTTAGGAGATTTGGCCCGTGGATGGTAATAAATTGCTGTAACCAGTTGTTTTAATAACTATTACATATACTATTAAAGTTTTTATGAAAAAATTATATTTTTATACAAATAGATTTATAGTTAAATGGAAAACAGAACAAGTTAGATTTGATGCATTGATATTTTTTGTTTTTGTGCCAAATAAGTATAACCATGAACCATGTCCACTGCTTTGGTAAGAGACATTGTTATAAAGCATCTGTAAATATCCATGTTTCCTCGGCAATTTGAACCTTTTTCCAAATAAACAACAAATATTTGTAGATCAGTAATAGCCTATTAAGATAATATTTCCATCAGTGCATATTTCGATCTTCATTTCAGCAATAATTCTATCAAAATTAAATATACAAATTTTAAAAGTCTTATTTTCCGTAAAATATTTATGAAATATTCATTATATAACCCAGTGGTGCACAACTTTTTTCTATCAAAGGGCCGCATTTCACATTTTTTCCAAGTCCACGGGCCACATTATGAAAAAAATTACATTGAATTCTTAAATTTAAGGAAAATCTTAATTAAACTTCTTTTATTACATTTTATGGGATTTAAAATTTTTTTTTAATAATGGATATAAATAATAATAATAATTACAACTTAATATTCTGCCTAAATTAAACTTTCCATTTAAATAAGAAAGCTCTGACACAAAAGTAATAGAAAATAGGATCAATCAACCTTTTCTATTTTAAATTTAATTTAATTTGTGTCAATGTGATCGAGCCTGCATTGCAGTTGTTAAACGCTTAATATCTGGTGTAATGTTTGTTGTGTTCAGACACAAGATTGAACACAGATTTTCATCTGTCAACTGGTTCCGATATTTTGATATGATTAATTTCATCAATGAAAAAGCCTGTTCACGTATGTATAAGTGCTTCCAAACAGACTTGTGCTAATAGCTGTCATCCGTCATAGATTTGAATAGGATTCTTTAGGAAGGCAGAATTCTCTCCTTAAATTTTGACCTCAGTTCATCATTATTCTATGGATCGATGAGTTCGAGCTGTAAACTGGAGTCAGCGTCTTTATATGAGGCTTCAAAAGGGTTCGTACATGTTTTTAACAACATTTCGTCCCGCTCAAAGTCTGTAAATATCTCACTGAAGGACTGCTGGATACGTTCTATATGAGTGGCATATTTGAAATTATTCACATTATATTTTTAAAATATTTGTTGGCAGTTAGGAAAGTGACAGGTATTGTTCTTCAACAGTTGCTCCCGAAATAATTATAATTTAATTTGGAACACTGATACATTGTTAGCAAGTTCAAATATCAGATGGTTTTTACCTTTCAATCTCAATTTCAATTCGTTTAAATGTGCAGTAATATCAGTCAAAAATGCCAAGTCACATACCCATGTTGGATATTCGAGATGATTTATTGCATGTTCTTTTTCTGTCAGAAACATTTTTATCTCCTCGAAGAGTGATATAAAACGTTGCAAAACCATGCCTCTTCTAAGCCAAAGAGACTTCAGAATAGTACAGAATATCGCATTATTCAGCTTCAATTTTCTCGAGAAAAGCTTTGAAATGTCTGTGGTTTAGTGCATGTGATCTGATGAAGTTGACTGTATTTAAAACATCACTAATAACTTTATTATATCCTAGATCCCTCCCAATTAGGTTTTTCACATGAATTATGCAGTGGTATTTTATCAACTCATTTTTGAGCCTCAACTTTTGGACATGTTTGGACAGAAGAGATACCATTCCGTTTTGAGCACCTGTCATAGAAGGCGCACCATCAGTAACTATCTCCACAAGTTTATTTAAGTCCATATTATGCTTGTGAAAACTTTTAAGCAATCCCTCAAGCAAATCAGATCCTTTGGTCTGATCTTTCAACAGATAGAGCTCTATGAGTTCTTCATACACTTCAAAATCTGGTGTTACACTGCGTGTGAATATATACATTTGAGAGGTTGATGTGACATCTGTTGATTCATCTACTGCCAGTGAAAAGCAAATGCACTTATTGAATAGTTCCGAAAATTTGGTTTCAACATCACAGGAAATATCTAATTTTAATAAAGACTTAAATGAAAATTTCCCGAGACTCGAGACAAGAAATCCCCCACCCTATTCCCTAGAGCATAACGTAATTTATGGACGATCCCATACAAATTGGGTTAGTTCCTTCAAACTACAGTAAAACTCGTTTATAACGATCATGCCTAAAACGAAATCTCGGCTATAACGAAGAAATGTCTCGGTCCCTTGAACTTCTCCATAAGGGCATTGGTTAAATTTCTCGGATGTAACGAACACGCATTTTACGAATTCTCGGCTGTAACGAACAAATGTTTGGTCCCATGGCAAAAAATGCCCCATATATAACGAATTTTGGCGAGCAGAGCGATAAGTAATGAATAGTTTCCACCTGTTTACCGTGCACTTGTTCGTAGAGGTCCCCTTCCTCCATCTACCCCTTCCATACGAATTTCCACACTCTCTTTGTTTTGAAATTGATATTAAAAATGTGAAATGTTTATGTAAATTAATGACCATAATAATAATATTAATTGACCATTTAAAAAATCATATGTAATAGCAATCAAACATTTTACATGCCGCAAAGTTGATAAGCATCTCTTTGCATAGGTATGTAAGTACGGCACTGAAGTCGACTCACTGCAAATACAGTAAAAGCTGTGTTATCCGGCTATCTTGAGGATTGTGGAAAGCCAATTAGGAGAAATAGCCAGTTAGGGGAGCGATTTTCGATTTTGACATCGCAAATTTAGCAATAACCAAACAAAATTGGGCTTAGGTTCACTATCGTACTCCCCAAACATAACTATGCATGGGGTTTGGATTTTCCATTTTAATTCTTCCACACGTAGTTAGATATAGACACTATTTACCCATTCTTATTTAATACGCTTACATGCAAAACAAAAAGACTATTGAAAAGATTAGGGTATCTGGGAAGTTTGGGGATTACGGCAGTGAACCTGTTCCCAAAATTGAATTTATTGGATTATATCTTTCTTATTTATCTTTTTTTACTCAATTAGAAAAGGACAAAATTATTTAATTCTTCTGAACATTTCTGTGAAAACCAGTCATAATATTTTATCCAGTTCCTCCATTTTTGGCTTATGAAGCGTATGATGTTTATTAATTGATTTACTCATCTCAGAAGATGACACAAATTTCATTAATTTAGCCTTATGAGCCTTGATATCGTAGAGCGTGGAAGATCCGATGTTGAATTCTTTTGCTATGGCTGCTCTATTTTTTCCTTTTTCAATTCGTTTAATCAGCTCCAGCTTTTGTGTTAGCGTTAAAACAACCTTTTCTCTCCTGTTCCTTGCTTTTAGGTATTTATTTTGATGCCATATTCAATGGATGGGTAATTTTTTAAATAATGGAAATCGATAAAACTGGAAATTGTAGAAGTACACCAAAACATCTAGACAATGCAAATGACTTCCGTAAACAAAACCGCCATGCTTACTCGGCAGCCACAGAAGTATACGGAGTAAATACGTAATATATACATCTTATATTTTAAGAAATTTTAAAGTGGAAGTTGTGGTATTACACAAATACAATTCACACAAAAATTCATAAAAAAAGAAAAAGAGATATAAAATGAATTGTATTTGTGTAATTGCCGGTATCTAAGGCTGGCCGGTTCTAAATAGCCGGATAGCACAGCTTTTACTGTATGTGTATACGTGTTATATGGGATGTATAGGCCAAAAACCATGTTTCTCATATATAACAAAGCAGTGAGTCGGTCCCCTCAAATACGTATTAAACGAGTTTTACTGTATTAAAAAACCTGTAATTTTTTTATATTTTAGAAGTTTACGTAAGTGGCTGCGGGCCGCACAAAATGCCGTGGAGGACCACATGCGGCCCGTGGATTGTGCACCACTGATATAACCCTTTATTAACTTTCAAATTCTGTGAATTTTTAATTATTTGATGTTTTTCTTTCCTCAGGAACACCAACAATTACAGTAGAAGGTAGTAATATGGACATGGACTCTATATCTGTGATGTCATCTATAGCACCAGCTTCACATATTTACCAAAGTGAGTTTTTATACTACCCATACAAAGTATTACTAATATTGGAAATATAGATTCAAGATAATGTAATCAGGGGTGTAACTACGATTTTGGGGCCTCCATGCAAGTCGAGTTTTTGGGGTCCCCATTTATATAAAAATTATGAAATTATTATATCGTTTTGATTTTAATCAATTATTTCTACATTTCAATTCAAAAAATACAGTGGAACTTCCATAATTCGAACCTCAAGGAAAATAATTATTCGACTCAAAGAAAATTAAGAGTTATAGGGAAAATCTGATGTGTCCAGCCTGTGGCATATCCAGGAATTTTCTGGGGGGGGGGGGGGGTTTGAGCCCAAACTCAAGAGGGGGTTGAAGCTAAACCCCATGATACTGTTTTTTGTGCTTCGCGATCATGAAGGAATTTTTTTAAATGGAGGGTTTATGACCCCAAAACCCTCCCTAGATATGCCACTGTGTCCAGCACATGACTTTCTCCAAACAGAGCAATGAATATGATTGTTCTCAACATCGTCGTCCTTAGGAATAATTATCAGCAATTACACTCGTGAATAACTTTAAAATTTTCATTAGTCATTTAAAAAAAAACAATTAAGTAGAGAAAATTGTTAGCTTTTTCTATGGATAACAAAATGTCGATGCATAATTAAAATTGCCCTTGGCAGTGTATGCAATGCTATCAACAATTAGAAAATATTTTATCATAGCAGTGGAAACAACCTAAAGGTTCGTAATTTTGAAAAGATCACACCCCAAAATACGTTTTGGATTTAAATTTGATTGTGGCTAAAACTAACAAATTTTGATGTTTTTCAACGTTATTTATAACCCAAAAGTTTACTAAGTGCTATTCAAAACATGAATATTGAATGCAAAACACGAAGACTTCGGGTAAAACCCCTAAAGGTGGCAATCCTGGTAACGCACAAAGCCTGAAACACTTCAAACTCCAGTCATCTTCATAGGTGACCTCCCTCATGCAGATGAGGTGTATTTTCTCATAGTGTCTCATGAGTAAACAAAAGAGTAAAATTGTTGATACAATGGGTTTTGTTCTGTTCTTTATAGAAAGCAAGGGGAGTAAGTCAGACCTGCAGTATATCTGAATCCACTATATAACCAAATATTTTAACCAGGAAGCACTGTAAAGGTCACAAAGTTATACTACAGCTTATACCAGGGTGGTCCAACTACGGACCCATGGGCCACAAGTGGCCCGTGGTTAAATTTTTTGTGGCCTGCAAGCACTCATATTATTATAGTGATTTATTGAATTTTATTCGATAAATTTTTTAAAAAAACAATAAAGGTTCTGCTATTCTAGGATGTCCAAGTTAACAGGCTTGTGCTATCGTAAACTTCGCGGCTGTTCCCAAGGTTGCTAGGTTTGGCAGATTTGAGTAAGCAACACATTTGGCAACATCTGATAGAGTTCCTTTTTCAGTTTTAACACAATCGATCGATCTTTGTTTCAAACATGTTCACTATAATATAATTTGAAGTAGAAATAAATACTGATCGTCACATTCTTCTACTAACCCATTTAAAATAATATGAAAACAAAGAAATTAATTGATGATTCATAACTAAATTAATATAGCAATCATTATTAAAATTATATACTATAAAATTGTATACTTTAGGCCTGAATCTAGCCACATTTATGAATTTGAGTTGGCAACTCTGTCAGCAGCCCACTCAGTCAGGTGACGTCAGTGACGGTCAGTCTACCTCTGGTCAACAGCTGTGTTACATTTTGTCTCTAACACTACCCCTCAAAATGAGAATAAGCAAGAAAAGGAAGTTTCTTGAGGTGAAGAGAGTGTTTAATATGAAATGGGAGGAAGAATATCTTTTCATTGAAAATAATGGAGAACCACTGTGCCTTGTGTGTCAACAGACAATTTCTGTGGTGAAAGAATATAATGTCAGGTGGCATTATGAGACATTGCACAGAACACAGTATGCCCGGTATGTGGGAAAATCACGAAGTGATATTGTGATGAGCCTAAACACATCAGAAACAGAAGGAGGTGCTAAGTAGATTTTGGAAACCTCAAACAGCGAGTCTTACTGCATCATATGAAGTTGTTATGATGCTTGTGAAAAACAGGAAATCATTTAGGGATGTAAAATTGATAAAATGTTCAGTGAAAATGGCACAAGTGTTTGGAGAAGAAAAAGTCGCCAGAAAATTTGAAAGTGTGTCATTATCTCATCAAACAGTTTCAAGAAGAGTAAGTGAACTTAATGAACATGTTTCTTTGAAACTGAAAAATATAATGAAAAATTGCAAATATTTTTCATTGGCTTTGGACAAGAGTACAGACATCAGTGACATAAGCCAGTTGCTCATATTTACACGTTCTATAGACGAGGATTTCGTGGTACATGAAGAATGTCAAGATACAACCCTTGAGTGGTGGTACAAGAGGTTCAGATATTTATGCTGCCCTCGAGTCAGTTGTCAATGAATATGGAGGATTTGAAAAATGTTCCTGTATTGTAACAGATGGTGCAAAAGCTATGACTGGCAATAATTTGGGGTTAGTTGGCTTGCTTAAGGAAAATGGTGTGGATTATATCACACTACAATGTATTATTCACCAAGAAGCATTATGTGGCAAGGTACTATAGATGAGTGGTCATGCAGAGTGCTGTCAGCATAGTGAATTTAATTAGAGGCAGTAATAAGTCAAAGAGACAGAAAATTCATAGCTTTCCTTGAAGAAATGAATGCAGAATTCAGTGACATACCACTGCACTCAAGTATCAGGTGGCTGAGTGCTGGGAAGATGCTCCAGCATTTTTTTTGCTCTTCGGAAAGATATGCTTTCGTTTCTTCAAAATGAGCAGCTGAGCAATACACAGGTGTACCAAGCTCAGCTGCATGATAAAGACTTTCTTTGCTTCCTAGCATTCCTGACAGACATGACAACCCACTTGAATGTGCTGAACCTGAGCTTACAAGGCAGACAACAAAATATTTCCCAGCTAGTTGGACACATTGAAGCATTCCGCAAGAAGCTGCAACTATTCAGTGTGTGTTTAAGAAAGAATGATCTTACACACTTTGCTTCTTATCATGAACTCATGGCAGATGATATCGAGGCAGACTTTTCAAGTTTTGTCAGAAAATTTGAAACTCTATCTAGTGAGCTTGAGAAAAGATTTAGACACTTTGAAAAACTGAAACCCAGTCTCCTTTTATTTAACAACCCCATGGAAGTTAATGTGGAGACACAGTTACCAGAACTTCAGCTTGAACTGTGTGAACTGCAGTCTGACCCATTCTTGCTTACAAAGAAAAATGAAAACCAAAGTTTCTGGAAGTTGGTCTGCAAGGATAGATTCCCCAAGTTGAGAGACTTTGCACTAAAGCTGCACTTAATGTTCAGTAGTACATACATATGTGAATGTACGTTTTTTACCATAAAGCATGTATAATCTAAGACCCGAAATCAAATGGGAGATGAAACACTGGACGCTTGTCTTCAACTTGCCACTACAAACATTGATACCAATATGGATACTGGTAAAAGAAAAGCCTCGACCTCAGACATATCATTAGTAGATAAGAATATAACTAGCATGATTTCCGTATAAATTAAAAGCCTTTTGAAATTTTCATTCTTTTTCTTTTTTGTGCAGGACCTGCCTAGAAACTTTATCTCACCAAAACATCATACTATTTTTTCTAAGGGCTTAGGACCTTAGGTCATACAGGAATATATATTGTGGCCCACGACTTATAAGTTTTCTGTTGAAGTGGCCCACTGTGTCAAAGAAGTTGGCTTATACTATTGGCTTCATGTTGCAAGAAAGAGTGTAAGAACTGGCATCAAAATGAATAAGTTTATAGCACTGATATGTCACAAACATGGGTTATTCCTTGCGTTGACACCAAGGACCACTTTTTATTATTCATTTGTTAAATCGCCACCAATGGCTGAAAACTAAAACCTGGCAACAACATGATGAAACTGCCTACATTAAATCCTGATTTGATACAAAGTGTGTCACCAATAAATAAAATATTAAAATACAATAAGCTCTCAATGTTTGTGGGGGTTGAAAAGCACCACAAATGTCACAACTCCAATACTTAGGTATTGACAGCAACACCTTCATATTAAACCATACGTTAAATCCACTTTTAGTCAAGTTTATATGCTGTGAATATGAAATTAATTTACACAGTAACCCCCCCCCCCCCCTGTGAATAATCATAACTGTAAATGAGGATTTAGTATACTTTAAAAACCGTTTAAATTAAATATGTATGCATTATACTCTACAGAATGTTTTGTGGAATTTGGTTGCTCTGTTTTTTCAATTTCCCATTAAAATTGTCACTTAAATAATGATAAACTATAAAAAAAGTTTTACAACCTTGCAGAACTCAAGTTCCATTATTCTGTGAATGGAAGTCTTTCTAATGCACAACACTGCCTGGATAATAATTGTTTTTCTACTGTTCACATGTTAATGCAGTTAATTGTATTTATTGCTTCATAAGGATTTATCACTTTGTTACTCTTTTATTCGTTCCAGCAGCAACTACACCAAAGGACAGCCCTTCATCACTCTCTCCTCTAAATGCCAATTCTGCTTTTACAAGGTGAGCAAAGTATTATTTTTTTAACTTCATTTTTTTAAGGAAAGTATAGCTAAGTTACAAAAACCTTCTAAAAGAATGTTTCTAGTCTACAATGACATGATAAAATCTTTTCTTTTCTCTATGCTATAAGGTCTGTGGAGCAATTGATGGGAACTCCACCAGACTTTGAAGCCAGGCGACATAAAGTTAGTATAGTACCAACAGGCATGGGAGTAGGAACAATTCGCATAGGAAGTGGAGCAGTTAGAAGTAGAGGAGGTGGAGGGACATGGGGCAGTATATCTAGGGTGTTTGCCAGAAACAGACATCGGAAACTTGCCAGTCCAAGCCAAGAAGGTGCTACATATTTTATATTAATCAATTAATTTTTTATATTAATAATTGATAGTTCATGTATCAGAAAACAAAAAAAAGTTTTTATGAAGCCTGTTTGAGATAGCACTGCATCTCACGCATGAAATTTACTTTTGAAACAGATGTTAACGATCCAACTTCATGCTGCCGAAGCTGGTCTCCCCTCACAGAGGAAGGCTATGCTGAAAAACTACGTTTGCTCAGGGAGGCATCTTCAATACCAATGGAGCGATGGAGGGCTCCCACTGTCCTCGCCTGGCTTGAAATTGCTCTCGGTATGCCTCAATATGGACCAAGGTGTTCAGAAAATGTTAAAAGTGGGAAGGTAAGCATACTCTCAAATTAAATGAACTAATTTACACTTTTTCTTATTTTGCATGAGATGCATGTTTCATTTTAAATACAGGCAGTCCTCGACTTTCGTACATTCGACTTTCGTACAATTCGCTCTTTCGTACATTATAAATTCTCGCCCCAAAACCGCCTTTAGTACACCGAACAATGCCGAATTCGAACTTTCGTTCATCAGCTGACGATCAAACGTTTCGAGCTATCACATAATGGCGCTGTCTGTCAGGCAACCCAACATTTTTAATAAATTAAAGTATGCTACATAATAATACGTATTGTATGTAATGTTTTTTAATATTGTACTGAAATTTGACAAGATTAATACTACTGTAAAGTCGGTTAATAATCAATAAATTATTATTATTTTTCAGTCTCGGCAACGTTACCATCTTTGTTTGTCTTTGTTTGTACATACAGCAGTGTTTCTTTGTTTGTGCATTTTACACCTATTTTTTTATAAACATGAGTGAGAAACGGAAAATTGAAAGTGCTAATACAATTGGAAAGAAACGTAGGATTCATAAACTTAACACGATTGAGACAAAGATGGAAATAATTAGGCGTGCCAAAAGCGGTGAATCTTTAACTTCAATCGGACGCTCATTGGACTTAAGCCGGTCAACTGTGGAGTCAATTGTGAAGGAGAAGGACAAAATTAAAGAATACGTATGAAATGCTGGAAATATTTCGTCGAAGATTGTGTCTAAAAGGTGAGGTGTAGTGATGGAGGAAATGGAGCGATCTTTAACATTATGGATTGAGGATCAGCATCAAATAAACATTCCAGTGAGTCTTGCAATAATTCAAGGTAAGGCTCTCAGTTTGCATGAAGACTGGGAAAAACGCTTAGGAGAAGGGGCTGCTGATACTCCAGAATTTCAGGCAAGCTAAGGCTGGTTTGATAAGTTCAAGAGCAGGGCTTGTTTACATAACATTAAATTGACTGGAGAATCTGCTAGTGCAGATAAAAAAGCTGCACAAGAATTTGTAAAAGAGTTTTCCAAAATAATTGAAGAAGGGGGTTATTCTGTTCGTCAAATTTTTAATGTTGACGAGACAGGATTATTTTGGAAAAGGATGCCTGCACGAACCTATTTAGCAAAGGAAGAGGCAGTTGCACCTGGGCATAAGGCAGCTAAGGACAGACTCACATTGCTTCTTGGTGGCAATGCAGCAGGTGATTTTAAAATAAAACCACTGCTAGTCTACCATTCAGAAAATCCAAGAGCTTTGAAGAGGAAGGCTAAGGAAATGCTTCCAGTCATCTGGAAATCTAATTCAAGTGCCTGGGCTACTGGAACAATTTTTCAGGATTGGTTTAATCTTCATTTTGTTCCAGCAGTTAGACAATACTGCAGGAGGAATTATTTAGTATTTAAGGCAATATTACTTTTGGACAATGCTCCTGGACACCCACAATCATTACAGGAACTTTATCCAGAAATTAAAATTGTGTTTCTGCCTCCAAATACCACATGTGAAATTCAGCCTATGGATCAGACAGTCATAGCCACTTTCAAGCGGTACTACATTAGGAGATCAACCATGCTATCAGGGCAACTGACAAGGAAGGTGGACCTACCCTGAAGGAATTCTGGAAAGATTATAACATCTGGAATGTAGTGAACAATATTGGGGACTCTTGGGCTGACAAGAAGTCCATACGCATCACGGAACACCGATTTCAACGAGGATGTGGCAGGGCGTGCTGTGCAGCGTAACTTGAAATATTACGAAGTGAGAAGGCATGCCTCTCAAGGGTTTGTGAATAATGCAGAAAACAGTGTGTGTGGCGTATTATATGGGCCTACTACGAAGCCCCTTGTGCAAGAAGCCGCCGTAGCATAGTGTTTAGTGACTCTGACTTGCATGCGGAAGATGTGGGTTTAGAGGTTATATACTGGCAGTTCTTTTTCATTTTCTATTCATTATTTTTGTATTTCATGATTTTATAATCATTATTTATATTCTGACATTCTATGCTATAAAAATGTTTTAATTGTGAATTTTGGAAAAAATGATTACTCATCGTATTTCATGGAAAATTTGTAAGGAATTGATACTTTTGCAATAAATGCAGTTTCACAATTTTTATAAAAATGTTCTGCACATCACAATAAACACGATTCATAAAATACCGTGGAGAAGGAATTTTGAGCAATGGCTCTAACAAGACTAATGAAACCCATTTTTAATTATGAAGATAATGGTGTTAAACCAGTTAATTCCTTCTCCACGGTATTTTATGAATCATTTATTGTGATGTGCAGAACATTTTTATAAAAATTGTGAAACTGCATTTATTGCAAAAGTATCAATTCCCTACAAATTTTCCATGAAATACGATAAGTAATCATTTTTTCCAAAATTCACAATTAAAACATTTTTATAGCATAGAATGTCAGAATATAAATAACGATTATAAAATACAAAAAATAATGAATAGAAAATGAAAAAGAACTGCCAGTATATAACCTCTAAACCCACATCCTCCGCATGCAAGTCAGAGTCACTAAACACTACGCTACGGCGGCTTCTTGCACAAGGGGCTTCATAGTAGGCCCATATAATATGCCACACACACTGTTTTCCGCATTATTCACAAACCCTTGAGAGGCGCATCTTTTCACTTCGTAATATTTCAAGTTATGATGCACAGCACGCCCTGCCACATGCTTGTTGAAATCGGTGTTCCATGACGCATATGGACTCCTTGTGAGATAAAGGAATCAACAATGACGTTGGCGATATCCCATTAGCAGACTGCGTAACAATTTGAGACATAATGATTGTGCAGTAGCTTGGCTTTCTCGTGAATGACAATTGAACTCAGCGGGACTTTCTTGATCGCTTCTTCACTTTTCTTAATCGATCTTATTGTGGACTTGTTCACACCAAGTAATTTACCAACTGATGAAGCAAATTCATTATGTGCAAACCTATTCAAAACTTCAATTTTCTTCTCCAAACTCATCACTTTTTTTGCCCTTTTTACCGACTTTTCTTTCATTTCAATCATCACTCTCTTTGGGGCCAAGTTTAGGCAATATTACAAAAAAACTATGAAAATAGCAAATGCTTTAATGAAAAAAGAGGGATTTTGTATGTGCACTTCAGGCGGTCCTCGATTTTCTTGCGTTCGATATTTGTACAACTCGCACATTAATAATAATAATATTTATTTACAGCCGGTAATCACATTGTAGTCACAAATCACAGAATAAGTTTCATTAATCACAAAGTAATTTATTATCCAACTCATAGCCTGTAAAACAGTATTGGGTTCAGCAACAGCTGGTCTTCCACCTCTTCCAGAAAAGACACTGCCATGAACAAGGATAATTACACCAAAAATACAAAAAAAAATAGACAAACAAGAAAAAGGGAACTTAATACCAAGATATAATAACTATAGTCAACGACTAGATTATGGTAAGGATGGAAGCACTGTGTTACAAACAGTACGAATAAATGTAACTCTTACAGTAATAAAAATTTCTTGAGAAAAAAGAATAAAAAAGAAATAACGATAAATTATAAAAAGATAATAATCAATTACACTGTGTGTGTGATAACCTTAGGATAATACAAGGGAACAAGAACCCAAGATAGCATAGATTGACACCCCTGAACCGCCTTTTGTGCGACGATCAGACTTTCGCACGTCAGCTAAATGACCACCAGGCCACCAGTTTCCACCACATTGCCATCTTTGTCCATACGGCAGTGTTTATTTGTGCAATTATTTAAATATTTTATTCCATTTTGCCCTCTATATTATAAAATCGACGATTGTGTCTAAAAGGCCCTGCACAAAAAACTAAAGATTTATACCATAATTATTTAATAATACCACCACATCAATTTAACAGACAAAGACATTGTGGATTCTGTTAGACTGGATACAGTAATCAATATTGAAAATGATGAAGCTGACGACAGTAATATCAAGTCTACACCAAATGCTGCAGATATCCGTCTGGTGCTGTTTAGTTTTTTGGAGATTTGACCAGATGGAGAAAAAATTTATACAATTGTGAACGGGTTGAGAAAGTTTACAGCACAGAATATTATTTTTAACCTAGTACAGAAGAAAATTGCAGTTATTGTAAAAAAGTAGACTAATACTATTATATGAATCATGTAACTCATTTAAAAATAAAATGGCAATTTTTTCTAAATATTAGAGATTATTATTAACATAAAGTATTATATACCACATAAATCAATTTACTGAAATAAATTAGCATCATTAATTATATTTATTAATCAATTAAATTTATCATGGATTAGCATATGTGCTTAGTACCATATTTTTTAAATTAGAATTTTAGCATCAAATCTTTTAACATGCAATATGGTTAACACAAAATATTTGTCATTCCCTCACATTTCGTGTTAACCAATTTCCACTGTACTATTATTGAAGATTACAAATATTAGAAACACTTTTATAACTCACTTCATAAAACTATGATTAAACTTTAATGCTTTCTTAATTTCTATTACTAATGGCTTAAGACAACCAACTAATACACCAAGAGTGAATGTTTCATTAGAGCACTCTTTTTCCTTCATTCTATATTATTAAATTGTGACAAATTGTAACTAAGTGTAGTGACCTAAATTTGATTATAAGAGAATCAATGATACAATGGCAATAGAGATTTTGATCTGTTTCTTTATATATATATACAGGGTGATTCATGAAGATATGGAATAATTTCAGGAGCTGATTTCTGAGGTCATTATGAACAAAAAAGTTCATATGAACATGTGTCCGATTCCGAATAATTAAAGAGTTATGGCTGTTTGAAAATTAGAAAAAGGCAAGGCAATATCCGGAACTCGGGAGACAATTGCCGACCAGTACGCGATGCGTTCTCCGCTACATTGTTTATTTACTTATTTACAGTCTGTATTGTCAAATACGAATGTGTGTATTATTAAAGTAGGTTTTCAAAAACACCACCTTCGACTTCAATGCATTTCACCGCTCGTGTGTGAATCGCGCTCGTTGCCTGCCGAAGTTCATCATGACTGTCTTTTATGCGAGCCACAGCATTCAATACGCGATGAAGTAATGCATCCCGTGTTTGCACTTTAGTATGGTACACAAGATCTTTCATCCACCACCACAAGCAGAAATCCAAGGGGTTTAGGTCTGGGGACCTAGCTGGCCAATTTTGTGGACCATTGCGACCGATCCACCGCCCAGGGAACTGCTCATTGAGGTAAGTAACCACTGCACGGAAACAATGAGGTGGTGCTCCGTCGTGTTGGAAGTGCATTCAAAGTCTTGTAGCCAGGGGCACATCTTCTAACAGTTGCGGCAATTCGTTTTGCAAAAATTGTAAATAAATGTCCAGTAAGACGACCCTCAAAAATGAATGGACCAATTACCTGATCACACAACATTCCACACCACACATTGACACTGAATCAGTGTTGAAAGTTACTGTCCACAGTGGCACGGGGATTAATTTCTGACCAAACATGGGAATTGTGTGTGTTGTTAACACCGTTGCGGGTGAATTAAGCTTCATCAGTGAATAAGATGTAACGATGCAGACGCCGATTCTCATTAAGCCAATTACAAAATTCCAGTCGTCGGGTAGGATCCCCAGGTTCGAGGTGTTGGACACGATGTAAGTGGTACAGGTACATTCCTTCTTCATTCAATGTTCTCCATACTTTTGATTGCGAAACACCGAGACGTGTGGATATCCTTCGTGTACTAGTACAAGGGCTACGCTGTACCGCCTCAAGGATGTTCTCTTGCTCAGCCACGTCTTGTCGAACCACACGCTCATATGGAGTGTTAACGCTGGTAAGTGAGCCGGTATCTCGCAAAGTTTGGAACACACTGCTAATAACTTTTTGATTTAGAACGTCGCTGGTATTCAGCGACAGCAGCAACAACATTTCCATCGCAAAATCCATAAATATACACCATATCGGCATATTCAGCACTTGCAAATGTAAAAGGCATCTTGAAAGTAATACTAACACAGTAACAACTAACAATGCTATTGTCGATTTTTGCATGCGCATGTTTCGACAGGCTACGTTCGGACAAGGTCATGGTCGCGCAGGCGCATGAGTTATGAGTGAGATTCACAGTGCTGAAAATCTACGAGCAGCCATAACTCCGCAAATTCGTATTTGACAATACAGACTGTAAATAAGTAAATAAACAATGTAGCGGAGAATGCATCGCGTACTGGTCGGCAATTGTCTCCCGAGTTCCGGATATTGCCTTGCCTTTTTCTAATTTTCAAACAGCCATAACTCTTTAATTATTCGGAATCGGACACATGTTCATATGAACTATATATATATATATATATATATATATATATATAGTGTGTATGTCCACACACACACAGAGTAGAACTCCGATTATCCAATCTAATTATATATATATATATATATAGTGTGTATGTATATATATATATATATATAGAGTTCTACTCTGTGTGTGTGTGGACATACACACTATATATATATATATATATATATATAGTGTGTATGTCCACACACACACAGAGTAGAACTCCGATTATCCAATCTAATTGGGACCAATTGATGCCATATATATATATATATATATATATATATATATATATATATATATATATATATATATATATATATATATATATATATATATATATATATATATATATATATATATATATATATATATATATATATATATATATATATATATATATATATATATATATATATATATATATATATATATATATATATATATATATATATATATATATATATATATATATATATATATATATATATATATATATATATATATATATATATATATATATATATATATATATATATATATATATATATATATATATATATATATATATATATATGGCATCAATTGGTCCCAATTAGATTGGATAATCGGAGTTCTACTCTGTGTGTGTGTGGACATACACACTATATATATATATATATATATATATAGTGTGTATGTCCACACACACACAGAGTAGAACTCTATATATATATATATATATATATATATACATACACACTATATATATATATATATATAATTAGATTGGATAATCGGAGTTCTACTCTGTGTGTGTGTGGACATACACACTATATATATATATATATATATATATATATATATATATATATATATATATATATATATATATATATATATATATATATATATATATATATATATATATGGCATCAATTGGTCCCAATTAGATTGGATAATCGGAGTTCTACTCTGTGTGTGTGTGGACATACACACTATATATATATATATATATATATAGTGTGTATGTATATATATATATATATATATATATATATATATATATATATATATATATATATATATATATATATATATATATATATATATATATATATAGTGTGTATGTCCACACACACACAGAGTAGAACTCCGATTATCCAATCTAATTATATATATATATATATATATATATATAGTGTGTATGTCCACACACACACAGAGTAGAACTCCGATTATCCAATCTAATTGGGACCAAGGGTGCTTCAGATAATCAAAAATTTGGATAATTGGACAGAATAAAACACTGGAGGACAGTAAACAAGGTTCATGTATTTTGAACATGTATTTATGTTGTGAAATACATATTACAATGCATTATACGAAAAAAAATTATTATAATATTAATTTGGTCTACAAAAAATATATAATGTACGTAAAATGCAACAGTTGAATATAAGATTTCATTTATTTAAGACAAGAACTGAATGATTGATAGTTGTTTTGCAGAAGTCTTCATTTTTTTTGCAGCAAAATCTCGTAATCTTCTTAAACAAAGCAAGTTGACAGAATCACACTCTTCTTGTCCCTCCAACCATTCCATTGCTGTCTCCAGACATTTGATTTTTTAACTTCGGGAATAAAGGTTTTGTTATACCATTCCAGAAACACTTGAATGCCCAAGGTTTTGCTGATTTCCCAATGAGCAGTGCCATCTTAATGCATGAGCACACTGGGCAGTTGCCCAAGGGCCCCACGATTCTAGGGGCCCCGTGGTGAATGAAGTAGTTAAATTAAAAAATATCCCACATTCAAACAATACAATAAAAAGACGAATTCACGAGATGGCTGAAGATATAATACGAGTAACAGAAAAAATTATCAAGAAAAAACATTCGCGTTACAACGTGACGAATATACCAATATTTCGAATTGCGCTCAACTAATGGAGTTTGTTAGATATATTAACGAAGATAAATAGGAAATATGTGAGGAAACATATATGCTGTAAAGAATTTGATACGAAAATAACAGGCGAAGCCATTTTCAGCTAGCTAAATGAAGTAATTCGTATGCGCAGATTATCATGGAAGTAGTGCATCTCTGTGTGTACAGGAGCAGCAGCTGCAATCGTAGGTCGACAACATGCTCTTATTGCTCGATTAAAAACTGTAAACTCTTCAATAAAGTGGACTCATTGTATAATCCACACAGAGGCATTGGCTGCAAAAGAGTTCGATGCAGATTTAAACTCTGTGCTAGAGATTGCAGTGAAGATAGTTAACCTCATAAAGTCTCAGGTTCTGAATTTACCGTATATACTCGTGTATAGTACGAGTTTTTACGACCAAATTTTTATTGCGAAAATTGGGGATCGTACTATACACGAGTAATGCATTTGAGGATTTAAAATTCATGTATCTTCACGTGCATTCTCGGTGAAGTTATGCCACCCCCACGCATTCTAATGGTGGACTAACCTTAACAGTGAGGTCCTTTATTGTTATGTTGCTTCGTGAAGAGTAGAATCTTTTTCATATATACAGCTTCAAATTCACAAATACTTGATATAAGTGAAGATTTACGGGCACTTCCTTTCTTGAATTTTATGTATGTACATCTTTGTTTGCGTCTTTTTACAAGGGATGGATTGGAACGAGTTGGACTAAAAGTATTGTAGACGGCGTAACTTTATGGAATTTCGACATCTTGGAAAAAAGAAATTACTTTGTAATATTCAACAGTCTTTATTGTTTCTTCAATGACACACTGATCGGTTTCCACTACAAAGTCATTCTAAAGGTGTTACGTCAGTTAGTAACACCATTAGAATGATTTTGTAGTGGAAACCGGTCGATGTGTGATTGAAGAAACAATAAAGACTGTGGAATATTACAAAGTAATTTCTTTTTATCCGCTATCCCTACCTATTAAATAGATGAGCAAGTGGAACCATTACGTACGCGGAACGTAATCCAGATGTACTAGAATTGAAACGATTTTATTTCATCTTGTGCAATCATGATTCATATCACTTTTTATTAAATGTTTTAGGAGTAAGATATTTAACTTATCCAAATTTTAGTGTACTTGCAAGAAATACTATTTACAACATTTACGGTCTATTCTATAGTGGTGTGGAAAATCAAGGTTGTTCGATATATCTCGCTCGTAACCTTCGAGCTATCGAAACGAAATATATCGACCATGGTGGAAAGCTGGGGTCGTACTATACACGAGATATATGAAAAAATCAGGTTTGTTCACCAAAAAATCAGGGGTCGTACTATACATGGAGTCGGAATATACACGAGTATATACGGTAAGTCTTTTTCGATCGCTATGTTGTTATCTCACCATCATTCCAATCTTCGACGGTTATCACTTGGAAGGTTGTTTCAGCCGTCTATTTGAGCTAAAGGCTGAAGTTACAGTTTTTCTCACAGAAATCAAATCCGAATTAGTATACTATTTTCATGAAGATATATGGTTGTGCAGATTAGTCTACCTTTGTGACATCTTTGGAAAAATCAATAACTTAAATCAGTGGCGTATCTAGGAGGAGTTTTGGGGGTTAACATCCCCCTCAGTAAGTAGGGGGTCCTGTGGCAACCGTCTCGCCCGGGGCCACGCAGATCCTAGAGACGGCTCTGCCAATGAGTAGCACAAGCAGCTTGTGATTTCCACTGGCATTAGTACATAACAAAATTGTTACCCTCTCTTTGGACACTTTGCAACCGGGTGCAGTCAATTGTCTCCATGATGCGACTTCTTTGGCAGAGTTTGCCAGTTAAGTCCAGTTTCATCTGCATTGTAGATAAAGTCCACATCGTATTTTTCTTTTTGAATGAAGTCTTCTAAAATTTTTACAAAATTATCGGCCCCGTGAAAGTCAGCTGAAAGTTTTTCTACATAAATATCCAGTTGACGTATACCGTGTCGTAATTTAAAATTCCTCAGCCACCCAGAGCTTGCCTTAATTTCTGGACTACCACAAAGTTTTTTATTAAAATGTATTGCCTTTTCACAAAGAATTGTAAAAGAAAACAAAATATACTGAATGTAAGACAAAAATAGAAAAACTGTAATCAAAGCAATTACAAGCTGATCGGAAATAATTGTTATGGGCAAAAATATGGGGAATGTAGGCAACGATGTGCTGAATGATTTCGGTTCTGATAATTGGATGTTCGGATAATTGGCGTTCTACTGTGTGTGTGTGTATATCTATACTAATATATAAAATCGTTCGTTTGTATGTATGTTACCGATAAACTCGAGAACCATTGCACCGATTTGGACGGGAGTTTCACTGGTGTATTCCTTATACTTCCAGGAGTAACATACCCATGACCACTTTTAGATGGCAGCTTCCTTTGTCATGCAGTTCTCCAACTTCTTGGTAGAAATCTTCTACTTCCTCATCCGAGTATGATGACGTTGGTGCATAAACTTGGACTATTTGAAGTTGATATCTTTTATTTATTTGAAGCACTAGTCTAGCTGTCCGCTCGGATGAACTTTCCATTTCCACGATATTATTCTTCAATTTTTTGTTGATGATGAATCCAACACCTCCTGTTCTTCCTGTGTCAGTTCCCCTGTAATAAAAAATATGTCCACTCTTCAACTCCAATAGGCCTTCACCTTTTCTTCTCACCTCACTAAGTCCTAAAATGTCCCACTTGATCTTCTCCAGTTGTTCTTGGAGCTCTTGAAGTTTATCTTCACTGGACAAAGTCCGGCAGTTAAAGGTAGTTAGGTTGAGGTTAAAGAAATTGGGTAAGGATGAGAAAGAGTGGCAGTGGGCGTTTAACCTCCGGGGATTCTTAGCACCCTCTGCCTTCATGCCTTGTTCCTGACCACTGCCACGGTCAGAGGCAATCCAGCCTCCGGAGAATGAGGGCCATTTTTTATGAGTGTACGTCATGGGGGGATTGTGGGCCTTAAAACACCACACCTGCCCAGAGCAGGTTGGTGAGTACCTCTTTCACTTTGGCCGGAGATATTGCAGAAAGACTTCACAGCATGGTTGAACCTACCGGTGTCCGAGGACACCACTGTTCTTTGCCCTTTAGCCTCCATTTACATCCTTCCGCCGACTATGAGGCAGTGAACTGAGGCAGTTGGAAGGGATGGAGATAGATAGATACACATATATATATATAAATTGTAACCTCTGTCTGTACATTTGTTTTTTTGTGTGTTATGCATCACAAGAAGACGTTTGAACCGGTTTGCAGGATTGTTGTCTGTCTGTTTGTTACCGCATCACGCAAAAACGGCTGGTTGAATTTTTATGAAATTTGCAGCGTATCTTTAGAGGGGTCCAGCTTAAAATATAGGCTATGTGGTGTATCTAAAAAAAAATTTTAAGTGGGGGTTTGGGGGGGGGGGCGTCGATTTTGTTTTTCGACGATAACTCTTGAGTAAATTAACTTAGGAAGTTCAAATTTTATATTTGTCACTTTCAATACAAGTATAAGATCAATCTCCCATATATTTATGAAAGTTTGTTTGTTTGTGCATCTATATATTTCCACACCGTTAAAGCTAGAATAATCAAACTTTCAACAAATACTTTCTTCACAAATAGGAAGATCGAGGGCTACTTTTTAATCCCAAATGTTTTATATTAATTGTACAAAAAGCAAAATAACTTTGTATGCTAATGCATTGCCATCTAGAGATGGGTCAGAAAGTACGGGACAGTTCTTTTCGAACTGTTCAGATGCCTAAACTGTTCAATAAAATAACTGTTCTCATAAACTTCCTATTCTCAAAGAATAGGTAACTCTACATCTTATACTCAGTGAGAAAGGTGGGAAACAACTACTTCCTTACCCGTAATTGGACGGCGGGGACTGATTAAAGTACGCGTATTTTCCCAAGTCCTACTATTGATTTGAATCAAATCTGGTACAATTGTGGAGGGCTCCCAGAAATAATTCATATGTGGTTTTCGTTTCTCTCGACCCGTTTTATTCAAAATGGCGGCCGAGTGAATTCTTAAATACCATTAATCATCTAGAATTCTGATCGGATTTTAACCAAATTTCCCCGGGCAGCGCCGGTATTTCTGCTAGTGTGTGTGTGTGTGTATATATATATATATATAAAGCCAACACAGCAAATTTAATTAATGTTTAGTTAATGGTTTGCATATTTAGAGCTTACAGAAACATTTACTACAGCATTTCTTATGAAGTGCATTAAAAATATATTTAATAGGTATGGTTAAAAGTATTACTATACATAATTATTAAATGATTATAAAAATTGTGTACTGATGTAATAAGAAAATAATATTCTTTTAAATTATGAAAAATTTTAATAAAAATGTATGAAGAAATTAAAGAAAAATAAAACTAATTTCTATTATAACAAAATTAAATCAATGGCTGTATAAAAATACTGCTATATTCCTTCATAATGTCTTAATTTTTCACTATTATTATTTTCACATTTTTATTACATATACTACATGTATTTTCAGGTATTATTAGAACTCAGTGATGTAGAATTGGAGGCAGGATTAGGAATCACCCATCCCTTGCATCGGAAGAAGCTTCGTTTAGCCATTGAAGAACATAGAAGGCCAGCTTTGGTCAGATTTCTTGCAATTGCCACTTTGACCCATACCTGGGTCTCAAGTGAATGGCTTCCTGATATTGGACTTGCTCAGGTAGGAATCACTGTAGCAAATACACTTCATAAAGGAATATAAACTTCTTTGTATATGCTTAAAAATTGGTTCATAATGATTCATGTATTTTGATAGAATAATTCTTTCCTTGAAGTTCTTTACTTATACACAGTAGCAAAGTAGTTGCTTATTTCTTATGCACTTTTCAGTAAACACAAAATGGCTTCTACTTAACAATGTCTCAGATTACTAAAAAATCAAACTGACATAAATTATTATAATCAGTATATTTATAATTTTCTCAGGGCCAGATTAAGGTTGTGAGGCCAATTATGTAGTCACCTGTGGCTGCTAACATTGCTTATTGCAAAGTAAGGCCTATAAATATGATGACCTAAGGATATAGCCTGATTAGCTTATGAGTTAATCCGGCCTTGACTTTTCTGCAATACAAAATAAATTCTTCTCCTTATTTTTTTTACAAATTAAATATCTATTCCAGTTCTCAGAGAGCTTTGCCACAAACATGGTTGATGCCAGAATGTTGGACCACCTTAGCAAAAAGGAATTAGAAAAATATTTAGGAGTTACCAGGAAATTTCATCAAGCATCAATAGTTCATGGCATACATCTTTTAAGAATGATGAAATATGATAGACAGGTAATTTTTTCCTCTAGTGCTATAATCTCAGCATTTTTGTTCCAAGACTCTTAATGCTTAAGATTAATTTCATTTGATGTTTATGATTAATATTTTAGTCCACGAAAATTATGTGGCATCATCTTAACACAAATTAATGATAATAATAATAGAATGTACATTTCAGATAAGACAATTTAGAGTTTGCTGTAAAAAATTAATCAATATATAAACCTAACAACACTTCTATCATTATCAGGCTTTAGCTGTCCGGAGAAGGCAGTGTGAAAATATAGATGCAGATCCACTTGTGTGGACAAACCAAAGAATTATTCGTTGGGCAAAAAATATCGATCTTGCCGAATATGCTGAAAATCTCAAAGGTAATTAATGATAAATCATATAAAGGCATTATTTCCATGGCTATTATCATATAAAGCTTATGTGAACGTGTCATATTTTCAGGCCTTTAAAATGCACTGGCCTAGAAGATGCACAAAAATTTTAAAATAAATTGTTCAGAATTGTTATTACAATGCATGTATTTTCAACAAACAGCTATGCAGCACATTAAAATAGCCAAGTAAAATAAATTATTCACAAATTTGAATTCCATGTAGATCCAAAATATACATGAAATAACGAATTACTATATCAACTATGAAAACTTCACCAACGAAACGCACTACGATAATATTGCACTGCCAGTATGGAATATTGCTAGGGTATACATGTAGGATGTATAACAGAATTGCAATATTTATATTTGAAATTTACAAATTTTTGAAATTACTCAACCAATGTTAAAATTACTTTAGAAAATTACTGATATGTATCTTGATTACAAAGTGACCATCTTCTTTTTAACCATGATGTTGGTTACTTTGTAACTGAAATCCTATTATGAAATGAAAATATCAGAACTTTCCATGGGCAAAGATTTATTATGACCGGTGTCACTTTTTACAGCATTTGTAAAAAGCAAAACCGGTCGTAATATATATTTGCTCGTGGAAAATACTTATATTTTCAATTTATTATGGAATCCTTCCACAAAATCGAGCCTTAACAAGTTGCTTTTGAAATTGTTATTCTCGTCACTAATTTTGGCATTGGCAGAGGAATTCTTTCTTTTCATCCTATTAATGGAAATCTTCATATAATCAGCTCTTTCAGAATATAATATTTCTATATGATCTTTACAAAACCAAGTTAAAATATTTATAATGAGTTAGTTATTTTATAGCATGCCATCTTTCAAGAGCAAAGGCTCATTTTCCTACTAGTGGCAACACTAATTAGACAACCTGTTCTTATATGGACTTTATGATTGTGAAACCCAGTAACTTTGACCTATAAATGCTGTTCAAATTTAGGCAACAGTTTCCTGGAAAAAAGTGTTTTACAAGCCAGAAAACACAGTACATATCATTTCTAAAGTAGTTCATTGTTGTAAAAACTGTTTGGGATAATTTATGAAACCATTAAGTTCTTTAGATGAATTAATGATACAACATTGGTACTATATAATAGGAATTAATACTTAATGTGCATAGTATGATGATTTGGTTGGTTATTAGCTTAAATTTTGGCTATCAATAAATAACACTGGATCTTTCTTTTTTTCCAATTTGCAAATTCATCACAGACAGTGGTGTGCATGGTGCCCTAGTGGTTCTCGAGCCATCCTTCAATGGTGACACCATGGCTAATGCGTTAGGCATCCCTCAATCCAAGAACATCATTCGTCGTCACTTAACAGCTGAGCTAGAAGCCCTGGTGCTACCAGCAAGGTACGTCCTCTTCTGTCAGATTGAAGAGTGCCAACGTCGACAACAGGAGGAGGAGGAGGATGATGAGGGGAGGGGAGATGAGAGGCTGGGTTTGGAAGGAGAAGGGGAAGAGGTCGGAAGAGGAATGGGTGGAAGTGGGGAATATGCCATGAGGAGCCGACGAATAGATGGTTCCATCATACGCTAGAATGTTTACTCAGCATGCAAACAATTGTAGCATAAAAAGGAACAGATTGGAAACAAGTGGAAAAAAATCTTGTGAACAGAGCCTTCAATGGCAATGGGAAAATCAAATTAAGACAGAGAAATTTTGAAAATTTTATCTGTTTATGTTTGTTGTAACGTAGCCATTGTTTTAGTATGTGAGGTAGCAGGTTGAAAAAAAACAAGGGTAAAAATATTTGTTGCATATTTTATACTAAAAAATTCCCTACTGCTTCAACTGTAATGTAAATTATAAAATATGAGTGGCCGAAATGTGTATTAAAAATGTGTTAAATAATGTACAGCAGTAAGAGTATTGAGAGAAGCATTTGCTGTTCTGTTAAAATGGATTGCAGGTGTTTGTCATATTTTGAATTCTGAGAGTCTTCCAATAAATGTTGGGTTGTGAAGTGAAATGTTATAAATTGATCAAAAAATGTTAAGTGGTGAAGAAAAGTAAGCACCATTTAACAGATAGTCTGGATTCACAGTTTGAGATTAGAGAAATAGGTATCTACTTCATAGCAGCTGTTGAAAGTTTCCCTAACGCACAATCATCAAGCCTGATTTTTCAGTTCCTATTCCATTTTCAAGAAGATATCACCTATTTCTGAATTAATTACCGCTTCATTCTAAATGTGCTTTATTTAATTTTTGCCATTTCTTTTGCAACTTAGATCGCACAAAGGCTTTTTTGCAATCTTTATATGATACTGAAGATGAAAATATCAAGTCGCACATTTGTCTCTTGGAAAAAATCATTTCTTCAAACAAAAAGATTACACTTTCTTCATTGCTTTAGTGAAAATAGATTTGCACAGTTTTTTAAAAAATATACTTGCTTATTAGTTATTCAATTCAGCTTCATTTATTTTCTTTTTTCTTTCCTTTTTCTTTTATTGGAAACTCTGCCATCTACCTCCCTCCGTCCCCAACTCCCCAACATTGGCTCCTGGCGATCCTTCTATTTCCCCCTTCTGTAGGGCTGCATTTGAGCACTTTGTGAGATCGAGCAAAGTGGAGCTCGGAGCCAAGCTGTCATCAGGGGGCAGCCTTGGAAGGAGCTTTTCCAGATCAAATGAAAATCGGTGCCCACCTCCCCTCCCTCAACGGGAGTCCTTTGGCTTGAGGTTGGGACTTGGGGGTGTCCTAAGCAAAGGGGAGGTGATGGAGGGTGAGGGGGGAAATAGAGGCAGGGATCAGAAAGACCAGGAGATGTTAAGAGAGAAGGAAAAGGACCGGCGTCGTGCAAGCCTAAGAGTAAGAAAGTCCAACATTTTTAACAAGGACTATTGGTTGAGTAATGCTTGGGTTCCTTATTTATGCTCCTAGATTAAAAAGAGAATCTATGTTTTTTGTTTGGCGTACCTTTTTCTGCTCACCAGGAGTTTCTTTTTACTTTATTTGTACATGGGTCTGTAAAGCCTTGTTTATTAGAAATGTTTCCATCGTGCAGATGATGATACTTTCCTTTTTGGTTTCCTGTTAAATTAACCGTAGATTTTTTTTTACTGGTTGCAAATTGAGATAGCTGGAGAATGTTAAAGCTGCTCCTTTTTTTGGTTGTTTTATTTCTTTCTGTAAGCTCATTGGTAGATGCACTCAAATCAGCTTTAAATACTGCCAACTTTTTCCATCCTGCATTCACGAACAGAGAAAATTTACCTGTCATGTTAGATGTACTTTTACTAACCCATTCTGCTAAAAAATCATCATCTACTGATGAATTCTGTCATCATATTTCTCATCATTATTGAAGAATGTGAATTATAACTTAAAAATTTGAATGTCAACAAATGCTAATACTTGTAAAACTTTCATATGGTAACAGTAAAAATTGAAAGTTTAACAAGCCCCTACACATTTCAGAAATTAATAATATTTTTCCTGAAACTTCTGTATATAAACCCTAATTGTATATCGATATCTTTACTGTTGAATTAATGTGGTGAGGTTTTCTTTCTGTAAACTAACTTCTTTTCATTTTTCACCAATGCAATTCCAACTGGGGATATTCAAACATTCAAGGCCTACAGTCTGCTCAATCTTAAAAAGGTTGGAATATATTGTGTAATTTTTATGACTATAAAATGATAGATGAAAATTGTTTTAAGAATGCACATTTAGTTCACACATTCTTCACCAAAATGATTTTTGACACATACTATTATTTTCTTACTCTTGGTATACCTTTTCAACTAACATAGATGCATGACCACTCAAACTACAGTAGGTAGTTGGTTTGTTCACACTTATTTATGAAAAAATTGTAGAATTGTCATTAAAAATAAAGTTAAGTATATTTTTAACCTAATATTGTAATTGTACTTGCTAATTTGTTTTATATGTTCGTCTTTTAAACACCTTTCTTTATGCATCCCATTTCCCAGTTCTCGACATGGAGAAGTTCACAGGTATGGAATATAAAAATAATTTTTTTCCTACTGAAAACTGCTAAAATGCATGCTTGAGCCATTTGAAAAAAAAAGAGAAAAAGAAGTCAAAAGACAAAAAATTAACAATTCACCTTGCTTTGTCTAGAAAAAAATTTCCTTAAAAATTACCTGATGGCTAAAAAGTTCTGATAACATTTTCCTTTGAAAATGCAACTTTCAGGGTTCCTTGAGCAAAGCATTGGGATTAAAGGCGAAACAAGACCTTCATGCTAACAGCCGAAATTATGATATCGGAGAGCCAACACCATCTAGCACGTACATGGATAAACGAGGAAGTTTGGTTCTCCCTTCACCCTCACCAGAGACAGCTCCATCATCCTCTTCTTCCCTGTCATTAGTATCGCCCCTCCCCCCACCTCTTCCACCTCATCATCCATCATCATTCACATCAGCCTCATCATCTTCGCAGAGGCTTCAACGCCTCCATCATCACCATCATCGACGGGTTAAGTCTATTGGGGACATAGAAACAGTCACGACTGTAACACCAGTTTGAATTTTCTTGCATGCAACACGTTTACTTCTAATTGGAATATGAGGGACCAGAAGTAAAAGCAAATTGTGAAAGCCAGATTTCTGGCTGAAAAAATATAACGCACTCATCGATGGGAACAGTTTAAGCAAAACTTGTTTTCAGGTGAGATTATTGTTGAAATAATCAACGTATATGAGACTGAATAATTATGGCAGTCATCAGTGAAGTCCTGCAAATGAATATTTTTACAGCTACCTGATATTGTAGTTATTAACTTATTATAGAGGGAAAAAAAGCAATTTAATCACTGATTGGGCAGTCGGCTTGATTTATGAGCTTCAAAATTCACAGTACAACTAAATTATTCAACCGGTTATTCAATCAAGGAAATAAAAAAAACCAAATTTTGATAGCTATCTATATATGCCTAATATTGGGTGATATTATACCATATTCATCAGTAATTTAAGGATTCCATTTCTGACAATGAATTGTACATAAATGTACATCTGGTTATCTGTGATTTTTCTTAAAGTTATATAATTTGATTGTAAATATTTTATTGAACATAAATTATCATGAATGAATGAATTATGTTGAACTGCAACATTAACTAATAATATACCACTATTGCATTACAAAACTTGAGGTGGTCTCAACTATTTTACCTTAATAATTAAACAATTATTTTAAAGTCATAAAAAGTTTGTAATATGATCACTTGACACCAAAATTGTGATGTATGGAAAAAAATACAAAATTAGTCTTGTATTACAAACTGAAGTGTTATATGTTGAAGAGTGGGAGCAATGACTGCATTTGCATTCATAACGAATGCATGATGTGTTCAGTACCTTAAATAAAAATGGGTTTACTCATTGCCGAACTATCTTCTACAACCCTGCAGTGATAATTATTTTCTTTTTAATATACAAAATTTAAATAACCTTGCTGTGCTACCTTTAATAAAAAAATATAAAATGCATGTTATAAATAATATACTTAAGCATTAATGGTTCACAGAGAATATTTTTCAAACTCAATATCTGATGAAGTTAATGTTTGCTTCTTGGTAGAGCACATCAAACCAAAACAAGAAGGGAAGGAATTTTTCCCAAATGCATTTAATTTCACCACATACCAAGTAATATGTTTATTAAATGAACTATGATTATGCATATGCACAGTGCAATCATAACGCCAAAAATATACTGTATCAGTACATGCACTTTCAAAAATAAATGAATCACTTAACTATTTCTATCTATACTCAACATCAGAAAATGAACTAATTGCAATATGTACATAAAATTTATTCACAATCAGATAGTTAACTTCTAAAATAGAAAATGAATGAATAAAACTAAGATATTTTGAAACATTTCAGCCTGATGAAAATGTTACTATTAGATTTTGTAAAAGTTTAAAATTCAACAAGGCTGCCAAATATCACAACTATTAACTGCCATAACTTGAATAGTTGTTATTCTGAAAATATGTAGACTAATATAATCCAAGGAATTTGGCTGAACTTTGTGGTAATTGATACTCATATTAACGGAGAAAATAATAACTTTGTGAAAAAATTGTGGAATTTAACGTTATTATTTTATTCGTTAATATGTACACTAATGTTCAAATCACACAATCATGTGGATTAACGAATGAAACAACAAATTGAACTTCTTAAAAAAATTTCTTCCAACTATAATTTCTCAATAAATAAATGATAAGCAGCCATAATTTTGCTCATTATAAATGATCCTTGAACAAAGAAATTTTAAGCTGTTACTGTCTATCATTATCCTGTTGAAGTCATTAAATATTATAAGCCTAGATTAGGATTTTTGCTAAGTACAATATTCACTTTAACACAAGATAAAAAAAGTTTCATTATTGCCCCACTGAGCAATAAAGCATTAGTTTTCACCTAATATCATACATATACTAAAATCCATGCAAAACACACGCAATGATAAAATCTAGAGTTACTGCAAATTACCGCAACCCCTTTAATGCCAGAAGTCCTCCTTAGTAAGAAATATATAAAGATGATGAAAGTGGATATAAACCAGCCACAGAACTTAGTATAAGTAGGCAAAGCAATGCTCAGGAGCCCCCAAACAGTATGTGAAAAAAATAATGTTCTTTCACTTATTTCAATAAAAATTATAATGGATCTAACAAAATTCAGGTGCCACGTAATAAAAAACACCTAATTTGTTTTAAAACATTTAAAAACAATAACAATTGAAAGTATTGAAATACACTAGTTAACTATGGCTGAGTAGTACACAGCTCTCCTGGCACAAGAGTATGAGTACACAAGTGCTACTCATGGCACCCAATTGTTAGTGACTTTTTTTTAGATAAACTGAGGAGGATCCCAAAAAATTTTTTGCATAGAGGCCCCCAATTTTTTATTTCTGCCACTGATATAAACTGAAAAATATCTATTTTCACCCAACATGACTACAAAATACAAAATCTTTAATGCTTCATAACATACAGCAGATGAAATCACTTGAGCATTAATAATTTACCTTTTAATGAGAATATTTGTGAACAAATTCAGTAATTTGAAACTTATGACAGTGATGACTGGAAAACACCTTATGAATTCATTTCCTTTATTCTCGAGATGCTTGTAAAGATATTAATAATGTTATGAAAAATTTTAGATTATAAATATGTTTGTCAAAGATATAACAAACATACCTTGAAAAAATGCTCGATTCATTTTTAGCTTTAAGAGAAAAAGATATGCAGCATATGTTCACAGTAGGCCTATTTGGTCAACTGCCTCATGGAAGCCATTAGCATGATAAAGACCACAATATTAAATTAGATTTCATAAAATCAGCAGATATGAAAAATATTCCAAAAGATAATCATATTGAGCCTTTATTTTAACACTTCCCACTGGACATGCTATAAAAAGAAATCACTTTGTTGTTAGTATGGCTAAGGGCCCAGACACCCATCTATCATGAATAAATATGGAGATAGATGCCTATGAATGGTGCATTGACACTCTGGAATGGGGTATGAATTTACTCGTGTCTGGAAGACCATTATCACTCTCCCATTAGGAGACTCAAATGAATTAATCACCCCTATAATAGTTTTATGACAATTGCGAAATAGTCGCTTTGGTGAACTGGACATTCAATTTTATTTTACATGACCTGCTCATCTCTGCTATCCCAATCATGACGTAGCCAAAAATGTAACTTTTACAGCAATTTCAACCACTGTTAGATTAAAAATTAAGTAATAAATTGGGTTATATTTACTTATAACAATAACATGTAATAACTTAATTGAACATATTTATAGCCTTTTCCAACCAACGCAGAAATGGTAAAATGAATATCAAATTCCTGAAAGGGTTGATTTTAGAAATAACGTAATGTGGACAACAAAATACACCGAAGCTGTGCATGAAATAGCAGGAGAAGACTGTAATTCTCTACAAAAAATTAATTTTCAAGAATTAAGCAATTTTAACTCATTTTACTTTGAAAATATATACTTATACTTGGGATTATGAAATTTAATTTTTGATGAATATAAATTTTTGAAGGCTATGTATATATTCAGTTGCAATTTAGGTGTTTTTCCGGGAAAATATAAACCATTTTTAAAACCCAAAAACATCACCATTCATTCCTCCCTTTGTTCCTTCTAGTTCAAAATCTTTAAATTAAATTTTAAAGTGTACTGATATATAAAAAACTGTTATCATCACATATATCCAAGTATTGGATTAATGAGTCATTCATAAAATTTTGGTTTTAAAAATACCGCAACTTCATAAGTAAATAAATTAAATAAAAAACCTTTTTAGTGTATACAACTTTTATATTAAAGGCACTAAAAACCTACGAATAAATTAAATTTTGACATGGGGTGCCATCTTTTGTGATAAATTCTCAAATTTCCATATTAATAACATATACTACTTAACGAAATTTGAACAATCTTAATATAAAAGTTGCGCGGCTTTTGCAAAGTCGTTTTAAGAAGGAATGGGCATAAGTATTTAAGTCAAAGAGTATTTTTTGGTTTCATAGGATCTTTTTAATTTTTTCAAAAATTATATTTTTCTTATCACAAAAAGGGTAATTTTGGATATGTGTAACTTGTAACATAGGCCACAAAAAAATTCAAGCTGCAACTGAAATAGTAGAAGATATTGTATAATACTACATCGCAATTCAAACTAATTTTTGGTACTATGGGCCATTTATTATTTTTCACATAAAAAAACTTTTGGGCTGCTCATTTGTGATAACAGCAACAGATGGCAAAGATAAACCTGCAACCACTACACGACTTGAGATGGCCTAGGGCAGTGGTCCCCAACCTTTTACATTAAGTGGGCCACATTGAAATATCAAATGTGCTGCGAGGACCGCACATTCAAATGCAAAAAATATTAAAGTGAAAGATATTAATTATAACTTTTCCAGTGTTATTATCACAGAGCAGGAAAAATTAGGTTCAATATAAGAAATTGAAACATTAATAAACTCAAAATTATCAAATTAATGAAAACAAATTAATACATAATCCTCATGTAAATAAATTTTATTATTTTGTCTATTTAACCTAAGTAATTAAAGATTAGACAAGAGGATTGATTACGATTGTTGCTCAGTAATATATTCACTTTAATGCTATTTAGAAAGGTTTCATTGTTACTTGCCATCAATTAAAATGAAAGTAGTTACCATTAAATACCTTTGAAATTGTACATGTGTGATAACCCAAGTATGACTCTTGTCAACTTGCACAAATTCTTTAAGATCACAAAGTACACCATAGTAAACAGTTATGTAGCAATTGACATAATTGCCAAGTATACGCTTATTGGATAAGAAATATGAAAACTAATGTTCAAGCCACAAAATAGTGTGGATTAATGTCTCAAAGGAAAAAAAATTGAAATTGAAATTTTTGAAAAAATACCTTCGTTATAATTTTTCAATAAATACATGACAAGCAGACATAATTGTACTCAATATAAAAATCCACGAACAAAAACATTTTAAGCTGTTACTATCACTTTTCTATTGAAGTTATTAAATATTATGCATAAGCCTAGATTAGCATTTTTGCAAAAAGCTCAGAATCACCTAAGATTTTTAAGGGAACAAAAATTGTGCTTAACAGTGTTGTTTTTACGCATCTGACATGGAAATATTTTTCGATTAAAAAAGCCAAGAAACAGTCACGAATGCGACATTGCTCTTTTAATCAAAATAAGATATATCGGTGTAAGATTATGATTCTACTAGAGATTTACCTTATTTTATTCTACGTAATAATATTGAAATAATTTTGATGTTAGAATATTAACCTTTATTATATTTTATAGAATTGTCGTTATCGAACTCAATGATGCAGTTTATATAATTATCCTGGCAATAAATATCGTCTATACCTATTGCAACATTTCTTTGAGGAATAAAAATCTACTTTTGTTTTCAATGTGCAAAAATAATTTTAATACTTAAAAGAATATTTGATGAAGAATAATTCACTGGACAACAGAAAAACACTTATTTTTGATTATTTGTTGAAAAGTTATTGCATTTGATGCGGCACAATGCGTGAGCTGAGAAGACTCTACGGATAGATTGCGTCGCAGCCTATACCCATTTTCTACTCTTACGAAGCTTGACCGTGGCACAGCGAATAGCCAATCAGGATGTTTTCCCCTTCCACCACCATTTGAAGTTTTCGAGAGGTGCGGGAAAGTAGTACACTCTTGTCCGATATCCACTCTTGAAGAAAGTCGCATGCGAACGCTAAGGCATAAACACGGTAGATCTGGCAACACGGTCGAGCTCGGAGCGATGTGAACAGCACAATGGCGAGAGACCGACTGACTTTCTCCCCTCCCCATCGACAGTCTCTTGAGCTTTCATTGGCTGCAGCAGTAAGCATACGACTAGGATTTTCAAGGTCAAGCTTCATAAGAGTAAAAAATGGGTTATAGCGGCGACGAATCTAACCATGGCCTCTTCGAGCCATGCGCATCTCGGTGCTTCAAATGCTAATAACTTTTTAACAAATAATCGTAATTCAGTTCTTGAAAAAGTGACTTAAAGAAGGGAAAATAAGCTTCAAATTTCCGCTTACCAAAATTTTTTACGATTTCTTTTCGGAGAGTTATGTCATTTGTAATTTCAAATATTTCTGCTTTTTCCCGTTTTTTCACAAAAATGTCAGTTTTTTGTGCTTGTGGCTTCTACAGTAATTTATTTTTGAACTGACGCATTTTTTTATTCATAGTAGCAACCTTTTGGAGTAATAAGCCGCAAATCAGATTGCGTTATCATTTTTTGTTGCCATCTGAGAATTTTCGAGAAAAAATCGACTGAAAAAATAGATTTTTGCAATTTTTAAAAAAATGGAGGGTGATGGAAAAAAAAACGGATTGCAGATTTGTTTTCAGCTTGCCGAAATCATAAAGAATCACCCTTCAAAGTTTAACAAACAAAAATGCTGTCAAACAGTGTAATTAAGAATGGTGCACTGATTCTCAGGAATGAGTAATTTACTTACTCATGCAAGGAGGATAAATATCAATCTCCTAATAAAAGACTAAAAAGAACTAACAACCCCTATAATAGTTTTATGACACAAATGCAAAATAGCCACTTTTATGAACTGGGCAGTAGTATTTTCTTTTACATGACCTGCTCATCTCAGCTATCCAAATCATGACGTAGCCAAAAATGTAACTTTTACAGCAATTTCAACCAATGTTAGATTGAAAATTAAGTAATACATTGGGTTATTTTTAATTATAACAATAACATGTAATAATTCATTCAAACCAGATTTATAACCTACTCCAACTAACACATAATGGGTTAAATGAATGCCCAATTCATGAAAGGGATGATTTTTGACATGACTTGTACCTTGGGCAACAAAATAGAGTCAATCCCCAGTTTTACATCAGGTTAGGCTCCAGGCCACAGTCATAGAGCAGATTCTGACTTGAAGCAGAACCTATTATTTTTGGGACCTGTTGACATTATAGAGGTACTACAAATATGTAGAAACCTCTCTTAACAGTAAAAGAAACAAATATGTAAACATTTAAAATACATAAATGTAGAAAACAATTATATAATATACACAATATTAGGTGCTATTATAGAATGCGGTCTACCGAGATATCTGTAGTCTACAGAGGAATTTGTATAGCGTGCGGTCTATGAATTTAAATTTATTTTTACCATATATATCTCACTTTTAAAATATTGTCTATATATCTCGCTTGACTGTTGCGCCACAATTGGAGAGGATATTGGCGAGCCTTTGGCTTGCTTTGTTTTTATTTTAGTTGTCGTCTCCGGGCACTACTGCACCCTTCGCCTTGCTGGAATCAAACAATTCCTCCCCATTGTCTGGGTTTGTAAATGTCGTGACAGGCCGATTAGCCCTGGGTTAGCAAGCTTTAGGGTACTTTTGTATTATTACGGCGCAAGAGTCAAATTGGGATTTTACACATTCTAAAGTACTGTAAAAATTGTAGACTGCAGTCTTCAGTGTAAATATGTTGTAGAACGCACGCTATAGTGTAAATATCTTGGTAGACCTCATGCTATAGTAGCACCCAATATTACTTAGCGGCATATAACTGAATTCAGCCATGTTAAATTGGATTAGGCATGTTAAACTGGATTATTGGTTTAATGAAGAAAATAAGGTAAAATCAAATCATCATAAAGCAAATCATCATAAGTCGGACCATTGTAAAGTGGGGCCTGAGTGTACCCTGAAGCTGTCTGTGAAATAGCAGACGAAAGAGAAGATTGTAATTCATACAAAAATTTATTCTAAAGAGTTATCCTATTTTAACACATTTTACTTTGAAATACTTAATTATAATTGGTGCTATGAAATTAAATTTTATATTAATTTTTGCTGAATATGGATTTTAGAAGGCTCTGCGTATATTGTTGCAATTTGGGAGTTCCATTTGAAAATACAAACCATGTTCAAAACGCAAAGCCAACATCATTCAATCCTCCTCCTGTTCGTTTATGTTCAGATTCTTTAAATTAAATTTTAAAATGTAATGATAGATAAGAAAATACTAGTATTACCTGTGTGTTGAACCTATGAGTCATAAAATTTTGATCATAAAAATGCAAAACTTCATAAGCAAATGACTGCAGTTCAAGTTCCAGAAAGAAAACAAGCTGAAACTTATCAACAACTGCGCAAAAATTATATTGCGGAACATTCCGCTAACTTGAAAAATTATTATTGGATTTTGTTTAGATAAAAAAGGCTACAAAACAAATTCAAGCTGCACCTGAAATACTGGATGAAAGATAATGTATAATACTTCAATGCAGTTCAAACAGTAACGTTCGGTACTATGGGCCATTTATTATTTTTCATATTTAAAGAACTTGTGGGCTGCTCATTTGAGATAACTGTAAAAGATTTCAAAGATAAGCCTGCAACAACTACATGCATGACTTAAGCTAGTCTAGGGTAAGGGTAAGGGTAAGAATACATAGGAAGCAGGTTGCCAGCTTTCCGATAATCGGCACCAATCAGCAGCTGAAATAATACATGTAAGTTAATGGCGATGCACACAGCAAAAGCGTGTCTAAACTTGTCGGCGCCAACCTGCTTGCTGGAAAGCCGTCAACCTGCTTTCTGTGTTCATACCCTAACATCTGGCCATTGGGCCAGCTATGGCCTTGGAGAGCATTTTATATGGCACACAAAGCTATAATGATAAAGAGATCTGTAAAATTAAACACAAATTCATATTTTTTTAATTCAAAATATGATGATAATATATTTCATATTGAAATATTAACACTGAAAACCTAATTAGATTTGATTTTCACTTATATAATGCCTCAGAATTTATAGATAACTTCAGGTTTCAACTCCAATCAAGTCCCCTTGAAGCAATGGCAACAGACACTGATACATCACAAATGTGAAAAAGGTGCTTACTCCTCACATAAAATAATGCATATTAGAGCCAAAATGTAGATGCCTCTTTTGGTATTTGTACCAATCAAAGATTCTGATAACATGGCAGAATTTCATTTATGAATTTCTAGGTAACTTCATAATTAAATACCAATCAAGCCCTCCTGAAGCATTAGCAACAGGCACTGCAGCACTCCACAAATGCTGCCCACAGTGTAGAAAAGATTGCCAACTCCTCACATACAAGGTTATGCATTACAGCCAAAATGTAGATGCCTCCATTCAAGGCCCGCCTGAAAGATTTGATAGGTGTGAGCGAGATTTGATTTGGACATTACTAAGAGCAATTACCTCAGCCCACTTTACACTGTCATGGTGTTACACACCAAGTCTGTTGCTATAGGAAATAACTTTTTTATTAGGTATATCAAGAAGAGTGAATATGCAGTATATATTTTAGAAAATGGTTTTCATAAAAAAATATTTCATATAAAAATGAAAATTTAATTTATTAAAAATACAAAATAAAGAAAGACATATTTATCAGAAATATTAAGTTGCTGAGAAACTGAAACATTTTCTTTTATCAAGATATAAATAATGAGCATTACAGGTGTCTCATTATGCATATAAAAATATCCTTATAGACTTAATAGCAACAAACTTCTTGATCAATACATCAATTTCTAGATTGGCAGTGATATAACACACTAGCAAAATAATCGCAAGCTCATTTCATGTCATCAAACATTGTGAAATGGACATCTTCGATAGTCTTTGTTTTGAGAAACTATGCTTCATTATACATATTCGCAAATATGCCTCAGCAAGGTTGGGTGGCCACCCTAGGTAAGAGGCTGCACTGGATGGTAGCCCACACCTAGAACCAGCCTTACCTCCATTGGTATTTGTTCCAATCAATGATTCTCATAAAATGGCAGAATTACAAGCAAGGATGGCTACTTAAGAACTGAAATGCAACTATTTCACAACCCTAAGAACAGGGCTGTGCTCAGAAATTTTGCGGCCTGATGCAATATATAAACATGAATTTTTCATTTTTTTGCACATGTACCCAGTTTGGTACATTTATAGATTGTTGGCACAAGTAGGTAGTCAAGTTTCTTCCAACTTATTTATGAAAAATCTGTAGAGCTGTCATCAAACATCAAGTACAGTGTAACTTCTATAAGTCGAACCTCATGGAAAAAAAATATATTTGATTTATAGGAAATTTGAGTTATAAAAGAAAAATAACGGAAAATATTTTGTCCTATAAAATGAATTCAGTTCAAGTAATTGACATTTGACTTATAGAAGTTTGACTGTATATCTTTAACACAAGAACGTCTGAACGTGGCGTACCCCCTAGAACGGCGGACGGGACAAAAATGTCCCATACGACAAAGTCGTACAGTCACAGTACTAGGTTCAATTTTTATGAACGTTGTAGTCTCTACATTACTAATTGCATACTTTAGCATGCTGTAGAATGTAGCGTTGCACCGTACTCAACTGAAACAAAAATGTCCCATACGACAAAGTCGTACAGTCACAGTACTAGGTTCAATTTTTATGAACGTTGTAGTCTCTACATTACTAATTGCATACTTTAGCATGCTGTAGAATGTAGCGTTGCACCGTACTCAACTGAAACGCTCTAGTAAATTAGCTCGCAAACAGTGCTGCAGGAACACGTTCTAACCTGCATCACACTGCGGGAGCAAGTGGAAGGTGGGAGGAGGGAAGGGTGGGGCTAGAAGTTGGACTGGCAAAAGATGATAGGGGAGGGGGGGAAGGGCATGCCATAGTCTACAACAATGTTACAAAGCCGCCTGCATAAGAATAATATCACAGAAAATATGAAACAAAGTATTAACTCATTTTGGGACAAAATTGTCCCATCCGCCGTTCTAGGGTAAAATGGTTTTATAATCCTTAATATTGAGGGGGGGATGTTCAAAAGTGTAGAGTGGAATGCAACCCTCAAATGATTAAAAGTCACGAAATCTTGACTAAATTAAACCGGAATCACAGAAACTGTAGGAGATGTAACATCAGAATGGGACAAAATTGTCCCGTCCGATGTTCTAGTGTTAACTACATGTGGTAACTGTGCTTGGTACTATTGTGCTTTACATGCTCTTCTTATAAACACAATAGCTAGAGTTGTAAATAATCCTCGTATAAAGATATTTTGGAATTTTTAAAATTTAACCTATATAAGCCATTAAAGGTTGTACACAAACCTAGATTAGGATTGTTGCGCAATAATATAATCACTTTAATGCTAGATAGAAAGGTTTCATTGCTTTTTGTCATCATTTAGCATTAACAATTTAGTAAATACATTGAAATTGTACGCCTGTAAAATATCAAATTATGGATGAAATTTAGTGCTCATGCTGACTTCTGCAAGTTCTTTAAGGTCACAACTACACCTTATTAAAAATTTACTGATATAAGCAGACCTGTCTCAAAAATTTGTGAGGCCCCTGGCGAGACGACTGCTATGAGGCCCCCCTTCCCTTCACTTAAAAATGGTATAATAAGGGTAAGACGCAGAGCCTTCATAGGCACAGGGCTCCCAAAGGCACGGGATCAAAATGCCAAGTCATTTCTCGTATTTCTGCTTCTTCTGAAATAAAATTACTTTTTACGTAAGATCAAATATCTTTTCATTTGCTTGTAGGAACTTTAGTATTAACATTATTATCATACATATCATTCACTCTTATCTTCAATGTATCTATAAAAAAAAGAAACAAACATTCCCATTATTCATCACAAACTTATTATAGCAAATTAAAATACTATACTGTACTAGTAACTATAATAAACATACTGTAACACAAAAATTTGTCATCACCACGTTAATGTAATGGGTTGCATCAGTTATGAAGATCCAATTTTGGCTGTTTAAAATTGACGTTTCAAGCTCATCATTCAACATGTTTTTTATAGCTGACACTCAACATTTCAGTAACTATTATTATATTAATATGCTATAAAATAATTTTATATATTAAAATCTAAAAAAATAAATAATTTTCAAAACTTAAGGCATTTAAAAGTAATTTACATAGCTTTTGAAGTGTGTTATTAAAATTGGCGCTATGAAGTAAAGTTATATAATTATATTTTATTTTTGTAGATTGTAGACTTGAGAAGGCTCTATGAATTTGATTGCAATTTTGATATTTTTCTTTGAAAAGTTTCAAGAAAAGAAACAATATTAGGTCATCCCTGAAAATTTCGACAGAAAATGTTAATAGAACCACTTATACATACTTTCTCCAAACAAAACTACTAACGTTGGCCTTCTTCAACTACCTATTGGTGTCCATTTTTCTAACATTTATAAATGATTTTTCTCATCAACCTGATTCCATATAGGGTGTAAAAACTTTATTATGTCAATTATTCCAATGTTCTCTTCTCAGTATCTTCATGACACATTGCACCATAATATCAGTGTATTTGTCAGCCACCTAAGTAACTGGCTCCATAATAACTGCCTAACTTTAAATGCAAAGAAATCGCAAATGGTATATTTCTACCCCAAAAAAACTCTCTAGAAGCTTTCTACCAAAATTGAACAAAAAATCAGTAGCAAAAATTCCTTGGTGGAAATCTTTACTGTTATTTGTCTCGGGACACCCACAAAAATATATTACACAACAAACTTAGCTCTTACTGCTCCTTACATACATCCCTGAAACAGACAGAAGATGTATAAATCATTCTTGGCCTTCACATCATATAGTGTCATTTTGTGGGGCCCATCCTCATAAAATAAAAGTATGTACCTATTCAAAATACAAAAAGAGTTACGTGAGTTATTTGAGGAGAAAAGTTCAATTCCCCATTTTAACCTTTTTTCAAGAAATTGAACTTATTTACAGTCCGATGTATGTATATCATAAGCAATCTTTGCTCTTAACTAAGCATAAATTAACATCCTATGCAAAAACTGACATCCACAACCATATCACTGAAAGGTATATTAACATAGACTAATTAAACACCAGTGGCTCATAGTCAAAAGGAGATGGGTTAACATTGCTACAATGAATTACCAACCAATCTGAAAACTATTAGTCAATGTGAGGTTTTTCAAAAAGAAAATTAAAGATTTACTAATTGTACTACTCATTGGCAGTGAAGGAGTATCTAAATGAAATGACCACTTATAGTAAATACGACAGTTAAGGAATGAGGATTTCTATTAAAAAATTTCTTTATGATCGGCCAACTGAAGATGGAATCACTGATTCATAAATACATATCTAGGTTTTTTTAAAAAAAATCTGATGTGGCCAACAATAACTTTCTCCATATTTGGGGTATAGATATTTAAATTATTATGAATAGCATTATAAGGCAAAATTATTATTTCGTATCGTAAAAGAATACAGTCGTCCTTATTGCCGTAAATTATATTTTGAATATGTTTACAGAATTCACTGCTACATTAGTTGTGGCGCTGTATACTGGAAATTAAGAATAAGTTAAATATCTCCAAAATGGATATAGCACAAGACACATTTCTTGTGCTCTAGGTACATATGAGATTTGAAGACATGGGCATCAGAGAAGACCAAAAATGATATGAAAAATTAGCCACTATCAGAGATATTGACATTTTTGCTGCTTATTCGATGGAAAATTACAAACCCGAATGTCATCTCATTGTTGATAAACAGCTCGTAGCATTTTGCAGTAGATGTCTTTTTAGAGTATGAATGAAATCAAAACCAGCCAGGCACGACATAAAGAAAATGATTCTATCAGAGGTTGACATGGCATACACAGTGCATCTGCAGGCCTATTTAGGAAAATGTCGGTGAAATCTTGCAGAAAACGAAAGAAAAAGCATTATGCTTGAACTAAGCTCTTGACTAAGAAAGGGTCATGGTGTAGCATGAAAAAAGTTTTTCACCAGTTTGAAGCTAACTCGAAAGCTCCTACTAAAATATCTAACATCATGTGGAACTAGGAAGAACAGACCTGGGACCCCTAAAGAACTCCATCCCCTGAAATCATAGGCTGCAGAATCTTCCAATTTTTGCCTTTTACAATGATGCTTATATGATCCTGTGTTCCAAAGAAAATAGAGCAGTAGTTATTTTACCGACAGAACCTCATGATAGAGAAACAGGAGATAAGAATGTAGCCTATAAACTTGACATTATCCTCCACTATGATGCCACAAAGGGGTGGCATTGACACTGTTGACAAAATGGTCAATGAATACTCTACTTGAAGAAATACCAACAGATTTGTTCAGTTCTTAAAAATTATTTGTATTGCTGCTCTAAATGCTACTTGGAAAGGGAAACAAACAGCACAGACCTTCAACTGGACTAGAGGAGGATTTATCTTTTACAGCTTGGCAGAGAGATAATTAGAATGGCAGAAACTCTGTTGTTCAAACAAAGAAACTGTGGTGGTCATATGTACCTTACTTCTGGAAAGACATGCGTTTGTAATGTAGTTTCTAAAGAGGCTACCAAAGTTCGGTGCAAATTATGCCCAAGAAAGGATAGGAAAACTAAAATTATATGTGAAAACTGTAGCAGCTTCATAATTGGAGATCATTCTGTACAGAATGCATGGACAGTAAAACATTAGATGATGAATGATGAACTGTTCGTTTTGAATGATGTAATATATCATTTAGGCTGGTTGGCAGTGTGCCTGCCTTCTATCCAAAGATCGCGGGTTCGAATCCCGCTTCGGGCTTGTTGCCTACGTGTTGATTTATGTCTTTGTCTACTGTTAAAATTTCACTGTAAAACGGCGAATACGCTGTATGTGAAATTATGTATAAACTAGTGTAATGCTCGTTGAAATATCAACGGAAGAATTATAGATAGATAATTATTATTTTCATTGAAAATAATTAATATCCCACTTTCACATATGAAATATTTTGCCATATTGAACATTTCTAGTGAATATTCTGTTGTTGACGGGGTATCTTTAGTTAAACTTAAAATAGTTACCTCTCTTTCCCTCCCTCTCCCCCCTCTCTCACACCCCCTCTCCCTCCTCATTTCTCCCCCTCTACTTCCCTCTCTCCCCCTCCCTCTCTCATATTCAAAGCACATTTATACCCATAAGGATTGAATTAACAATATGATATAGAGGTCTAACAATGGAATTGGTAGACAAGCCAACATCCCGTTAAAATGGCAAGATTTCCTCAAACTGTGTGAATTAAACGTTTACATCGAGAAATTTCGAACTGTACGTGGAAAAATATGAACAGAATAAAAACTTTATAATGTTTTCTTCAAAATGGTTTATATCCGAAGATTACAGGTCAATTCTTTCTAATTTTAATCTAAAAAAGAATGAAAGCCTGCACGTCGAAATGTCCCTTTTTACGTGTTACCTTATGGGAAATTATCTTCTGGAGTCGAACCCGGGTCTTTGATCTCAAGTTTAATACGTTGAAACGTAATTTTATTATATCATAATGCTATCCTGAAAATCACATCAAATTCGGTTCATTAATTTGTGAGATATTAAGCTTCAAAGAGGGTTACGATGTCAGAGAGATCTGGGATATTATAGTAATAATAAAATGAACAAAAACTTAAAAAAGTGTCGTTTAAATAACAGTTTTCATGAATTTATTAATTATATAATAAAATAATGTGAAAGAAATACAAATGTAGTATCCTATCTGAAAATTTTTTTTCGAATAAGTTTTAAATTAGTCACAATTAAGAGAACCACTTATGTACTAATTATGGTCTCATGCATTTATTTTGATTGAATTTGAAAAAAAAGTTTATATATATTGAAAACATTGATAATTGAATGATTAAAATGAAAAATGTTGGGGTCCTAACAGACCCCATATTGGGACATTTGTAATTTTCAGGGCCTTGGGATATAAAGTTTAGTAGAAAAGAACTAGTAATTCTTTACTGCGGCTATTTTGTCTTTGACCAGATTTTCAGATTCACTTCAAAGTCAAGTTTTCCTGTATGCACTTAACATACCAAGACATGGCATGAATAAAATTCCAGAGGCATAACTATTACGTTGCAAACGTGCACTGCCATTCCCGGGCCCTGATGGGACCAGGTGCAATGGATCTACACGATGTGTACTAATATGCAGTTATTATGAAAAAAGACTTATACTTCTTATAAGTATAGAATCTTAAATTGAAATTAGGTACTTAGCATAGCTTATTAAGAACTCCGAAATTGCAGCAAAGAAAACTAAACTCCAGTTAGCCTAAAATTTCCTCCTCTCAGATACAAAGAAAAAAATAGTTTTGCTGAAGGCAAGAAACTCAATTGCAATGTTGATGGCAAGGTTTGTTTTTTCTTCAAGTTTTTACTTAGTTTTTTATTTTGCATCTCAATACTATTTTTAAAGATGTTTTACAAGCAAAATAAGCTACCTACCAACTATTTTTGTTTTATTTTGGAAAATAATTTGTTTCTGTCAGTCATTTATTAAGCTTGTTTTCCACTGCAAGTGGAGTTGTGAAGCTACATTTACTGAGCAGTGTGTGTGTGGGACCTTCTACCCAGGCTGCACCCAGGCCCTTTGAAACCTAGTTACAGCTTTGCCAAATTTCCCATCCACTTTGAAAGAAAATCATAACATAGACTACTCTTCTCTGTAACCTTAACACTTTGTAATTTTCCAGTTTTATTATAATCTTACGGCCATGGTGTCAACCTGAGGAATATTGTTATCACGTTGAAACCATGGTCTTAAGCTTATAATAAAATAGTGGAAAATTACAGTGTTAAATTAATTCCCGATTATGGATAGACTCCACAAGTCACACCTAAAACAGTTAAACTTGTCATTCTCTGTAACAACCATAAAGGCTATTAAGTTGAAGAATATACTATATAATTCAACATCCAAAACATTTTTCCAGATAATAGTTTTCTTATTTTTAGATCATCATTGAAGGAAGCTTTAGCTGCTCAACGAGCATATAACTTGTATATTTAAAATCTTTGATTTTTTTATATAAGTTACTTTAATAAATGTTTAAAAACAGGATATGCTTTATATTAAATTATTAATATTCAGTTCAACCAAATCAGAGCAAAATGTCTGAATTGATGGCATATAAAACATTTATCATCCATATGTTCACAGGATATTATTAAAACTGGATCTAAATCCTTTAATTTAAGGAAATTTGATAAACTTTCCTTCTTTTCGAGATTATGTTATATAGACAAATTATATTATTTAACCATAATTTAAAATACAATAGCCCCATTCACTCTAAAAACTACTACTAATGACAACCAAGAGATGATAAAAAAATACTAAAAAGAAAGAGTAATTCTTCAGTCACTGATTAACTAAGGCTTATACAGAATTGAGCAGCAAATAGCTTTACTGAGCAACTGGGCAATTAGGTTACAGGTCTAAAAAACAAACAAGTAAAATCAAATATTTATTTAGAAGTTGAGAACATAAAAAAAACTCCATTGTTCATTCAATGTGATCCTGTTGAGAGAAGAGCAAGCAATCCTCCTGCAGATCCTACAGAGAAAACGTAATTACTAATATTACGTTAAGGTAGAATAACTTTGTTTTTTATACAACTGTAAACTATTTAAACTTTAAAAAACTTACAAAATAGGCTGTTGTCAGAGAATGTAAGTAAATAAAAACAGATAATATGGGTCTTATGCAAAATAAACTGCCAAGTTAATTTGTAATAAAATGGGATTTCATTATATTTAACTGCATCTATTAATTAAAGATCACACATACGCCCAAAAGATGACTTTGATATATTAAAAATTAAAGTACGACCTCAGTGGATGTTATGGGTAAACTAAACTATTTCCAAACATAAGCATGAACACCAATTGTCAGCAAAAAGGATACATTGCTGGGCTGAATGTCTTCAAAATGTAGAAACTAGTGAAAATTACCAGCGCCAAAAATAGAGCATTGTTATAGAAAATTGAGAAAGTTGTAGCTTCATAGTCAGCGACTTCATTCTTTTTCCAGAGAATTCTACAAAATAAGGTTTATTTAAAATTTTAAACTCCGATTATTTTTAAACAATGCAATCATTTCTAATTATTAATGATATACCTTTCATCTTTTTCTTTTTTGCTCATTTTCTTGTCTTCGGCAAGTTTCTTGGTCATTTCCCTTGTAACTGCCTCTTCCCTCTTAACAGCCACCTAGTAAAAAATATACCATAAAAATAAACATTAAAAATTTTTAGATTAATTTAACGGTAATTATCATATAGCATACTCCACCTTGTGCTTTAAGACGAATTTCGTGTTTTTGTAAGCAAAGGCCACTAGATAGGTACTAGCCAAGGTGACCATAATGAATAATATTGTTGAAGAATACAGATCAATCATATGGATTCTCCAGAAAAGCCCTGTAGAAACAACTGGTAAATTAGCAGACGCCAAGAGAAGTCAACCCGTGAAATATCAAACTATCGACTTACATATTGGTATTGCAGACACAATTATTGCATTTCCATAGAACAATGCGGAAGATTTTGTTGATACATTCCTACTGAAATCTTGTAGTAGGAGTTCTTCCTCTTTCGTGAATGCTTTCTGCTTTCCAGACATTATACCGGCTTCAACCTCAAACACTACACTCCTACAAGCACTGATACCTCCACACGCTCCACATGTACGTTTACGTGTCAGATTTGCTATTCGATTGTTTAGTTTCTAAGAGACTTCAGACTACAAAGAGTGAATGCGCTTTTTGATTCTTTCATAGTTTTCCCGCAGGAGCAACGCTATAACCTTTTAGGCTTGCTTATAATGGTTTTCATAAAAGCAGCAAAAATATATGGAAATTGCAGATAAATCAGGAAAAATTTTAATTTAAACCCAACAATGAATGAGAATAATTCAGAAAAACTTCATATTTCCGCAATTTTTTTTCATTCAAGCGGCAAAAATATATAAACGAATAAAATGCAAGACTTTTCATTATTCTGAATTTAAAAATCTGAATTACTTTTATTTTGAAATAGCAGATAAAACAGGAAAATTTTTAATTTAAACACGACATAACTCATTAGAATAATTCAACAAAAAGTCATATTTCCGCAAAAATAACTTTTTAAATTAAATGGAGAAATCTACACATTATGTCAATATGACGTTACATTAAACATATAAATAAATAATAATTAAAAACAGTAATAATAATATCTGTAGCTAATTAATGGAATGGCTATTTCTTAATATCTTGAAGAAGAAATCCTGAACACAAATCTGCGAGCCAAAGAAATTTAAAACTAAGTCTACATTTATATAATTATAATATTCTTTGGCAGGAAATCGTTAAATGTCGATGAATTAGCTTTGTAACCTAAATATGTGAAATCCAAATCGTTTAAGTAAAAATATCATTGCAAACCATCGTAAAATTTATAATATAAAAGAAATGGAACTGGATAAACCAAAAAAGAAAGAAATATAGAAATGAACTACGTTCTAGTGAACAAAAAGACGTATTTTAAAATAAAATAATGCTGAAAATAAAAGCTTGAAATCAGGAAATGAGGTGCTATGAATCCAAGTATAATAGAAAAACCATTCTTTTGAGTACAAAACTCAGATTTCCACAAAAATTATATTAACTATATAAGATACATTGTTAGATAATTTTATAGTTTAACATGTATTGGGAAACTATAAATTTCTTTCAATACCATTAAAGTCAGAGTTGATTGAGCCTGATAGTTTGCCGCGATAAAGTAGCGGCAACAGATGTTATGAAGATAAATCGGAAGGATCACATGCCACAATCATCTCTCTATCTTAACTCTCTATGTAGCGCAATGGAACAGTGCATAATCGTAATTTACTGAAATAGATATTTCTTTTTAGTGATAATAAATACTTATTTTGCTTATTTGCTTTGATTTCTAAACGGCAAATTTCTATAAACTAGTGCAAAAACGTTCATCATCTTCAAAGAAGCAAGACTCAAAAGGCCATTTTATTATCCTGAATCATTTGTTACATTATAACGGAGTTAATCTTGATCGTTTCAATGGGACGCCTTGGTTGATATTATTGGAGATGACTCACAAATCTAAGCCGAACACGACAAAAGACTTTTGATGATTTTCAATTACCTATTAAATGTAATTATTTCAATGTTTAATTGATTTTGCTAATATTTAATTTTAAATTGTTGTATCAATATCAACGCGAGAGCCATTACAGTGTAGTGAGTATTAGTGTGCTTATAATTCCCTAAATGTGCCACTTAGTATGTGACGTATTCTGAAGAAGTAATTCCTACAAAAAATACTAAAATATATAGTTGCTAATCACAAAAACAATCCTGCATGACTTGAACTCAAATTTTCTTCATTTTCAATTTCAATTTTTCCTACAGGTCCACATGACCAAAAGAGGACAAATAAACGATTCTGTTATTTATAAAAATGAATGTAAGTTCATCCTTTACTTGCACTTTGACCGAATTATTGTGTTCGACTTTAAATCGTGGGGTTTATTCTACTGGTATGAATATTTTCATTTCAGGTTAAGGAGTGGCATCCTGATGACCAATTCTTTTATGATTTCCGGATATTTTATTTACCTATGGATTCCTGCCGATAGATTTTCACAAATGTAAGTTAGTGAATGTACACATTAAATTTATAAGTGATATTATTACTCTTTTGTGGAAATATTTAAATTATCCCATGTCATATTTCACTCCCATAGTAAGTGATTTAATTCTTTGCATTGGTGACATTATTTTGCTGATTCAATTTATGTAATGTGCACATTTTAAATTACTTTGATTTTTAATAATGTAATTATTAGTTTAAAGGTCAACATGCTGCTTTTTACAATTTATAGTGTTTATTTTAATAATTAAATTTTGCAGGTACTTCAGAACCTTTGGTGAAACTTCCATTTTTTCAACAAATATGAGTTTAGTTAGGGCGATATGTGTATCATGTTTGGTTCTAGCCTTAAGCGGTGCTTAGCATATAACATAGACTGGGGGATTAAGGTGAATGGTGAGAATTTTATCAGGACAGGGGGAAAGAGAGTAGAACAGTGGCCAGTGTGGCAGGATGATCGAGAGTGTGTCGCGACGGGCATTCACTGGCTCAAGCGGCACGTACAACGTGAGGGCCTCGGAAGTGGCCCGAGACAAACGCATAAAATCGCCCCTTGGTGCTACTGTAACTTTTCTTGACGATTCTCAACAAAGCTTTGAGCTAGAGGCAAGCAAATTGATTTTTTTTGTCACTATTGGATTTTATAAAATATGAAGAGGTGGTGGGTGAGAGTCTCTGTTTTTTGACAATCAAAGAGTGCCTTGGCTCATATTGTTGGTTTAGTGTATTGGAAAAATATTTAGTTTCAAAAATGACATTTCTGAATGGGTAATAGGTTTTGATTGTTTTTATTTTCATCAAGGAGCACTTTTATATATTTCTGTACAGCTCTTGATTTTTGATCTTATTACAACAAAACGTATTGTAAAATTACATTTTATGGGAATTTATTGTTAGTTTCTTGTTAACTTTAAGATACCTGTAAAGATTTTCATTGATTAAATTTATGAAATTGTTGCTTTTTCTAGTATCCTTAAATATTAAAATCTTTAACAGGATGCCATTTACTTGTCATTACAGCGATTATATATTAATAGACGTTTAACTCGTTTTCAGAAACGGGCAAAGGGTCAAGCATTGTTGGAACTTGTGTTCCAGCATTTGGAACTAATTGAGAAAGACTATTTTGGACTGCAATTCTCAGAAAATGGCACAGCCTCATCTTCTACTGATCTTATGGTGAGTTTAAAAATTTTTAAAGTAAAAGCCTAAGTTTACTCATCTCGACTTTTAGGAAATACAGTAATAAATTTTTTCAAAAACAAAATTTTGAACATTTGTAGTGAGCATAAAATTCTTTCTGGTATCATTAAATATATTCGTCACGTATTTGTACATTATGAACCCCATTTTAACATATTTTTATTACATGGTTATACTTGAAATTTTGATTGGTCATAGTAGTATGATTCATTATTATTTTCAAGAAATTGAATGGATAAGAAAAATTGTTGATTACTGTAGATTCGTGGTCCATGTTTAACTTTGTTTTAGACCAGTAAAAACTATATTATAATTTCTAGTGATTTTGTGTTGAGGTTTTACAGTAGACTTCTGGTTTTAATTTAAGCTTTTTTATTTATAATTTAAAATTAACAAATAGCAACTTCTTAAAAATTATTGGAACATTTATGAATAATTTTTCATGATTATGTCATTTATAGAAGTTTAAATCAAAATAATATCCCGGTAATAATTTATTATCCCATTTTTGTTTTATTTGTATGTAAAATTGAAATTTGAACTTGTTTGAAATATTTTGTGACCCATATTTTTTCATTTCAGCGTTGGCTAGATCCTGGTAAACCTGTGAAAAAGCAGAATCGAAGTATGTGCATCTTTATTTTCATTTTGAATGCTTTTTCCGTGTTTTCCGTGTTATGTATCCTTTAAGAAGGCTGCTTACATGTAAATAATAAGTGGCATCATTACAGCTATCAGTTTATTATAATCTTTTGTTATTTAAAATTTATTTATTAGAAAGTTCCTGATCTTAAAAACCATATACAATAGTCCCTCGCCAACTGTGGGAGTCACACTATAACTTAACCTGTGGTTGAAAAAAACTGCAGTTTGTTATGGCCAAGGCCTATTGCAAATTTGGGGTTTGGAAAACCAATTTTTCTATAAAATTCCTCATATCTCTAACTCTTGACGAACATGTCTTATTGGAAGCTGCAAATTTCATCTTTCCTCTTTCTCTCCTTGTAAAGGATAGTACGTAACTTCTTCACTAACATAAATTTTGAAATTAGTAAAATTAAGCAATTAGCCAAGGCCGCTTACCACAGATATTCATGGCTGGATATCGTGGTTGGTAAAATGGCATGTAATATGTTAACCAGAGATACTCAAAACTGCAATTTTTTTAACTGTGGTTGACAAGGGACTACTATAACTTTACTTTATACGATTACATTTGAAATAACCAATAGCAAATAACTTTTCCTTATCTAATTTACCAATGCTAGTGTAATTTAAGCTTCTAACATATCCTCCCTGATATTTATAATATTAGCTGGTAAAATTTTACATCTTATTCTATTTGTTGCAAATTTGGATGAAACAGGAGTCATATTTTATTGCATCTTTGTTATATTTAATACTTAGACTGATGCAGATCTCTTCTTTACAGGTGGCCATTTTTTCTTTCGCATTAAATTTTATGTTACTGATCCCAGCAAATTGCAAGAAGAATACACAAGATATCACTTTTTCCTTCAGATACGCAAAGATATCCTCGATGGAAGACTTCAAGTACCTCCTAGCACTGCTTGTCTCCTTGCAAGCTATGCTGTTCAGTGTGAGAATTTAACTTTTAATCAAAGTTTATCATTCAGTACTATGAATTAAATGGTTCAAATCAATTTTTTTTAATAAGCAAATAATTACAGTAATCTCCCATTTAATGCTGCCCTGTAATAATGCTGTTTCGTTACAATGCTTTTTGTCCTCGGGCCAATTTTTCTCTAAAAAATAATAAATGCATATATAGCCGCTGCACAGCATGATGCCATTGCATAAAGTGTTAACTCTAATAGCATTGTTCACATCAGTTGAGTGGTGTGCGCCAAGACTGTTAGTAATCTATGCACGTGGTCTCTGTGCGTGGGCTCTTTGTGTTTTGGTAAAAATTTTTGTGCCCCATAATGGCTGATAAAAGGTGTGACAATGTTAAAAGTCTTGTGAAAAAGACAGGGAAAACTGTCACACTCAAAGTTAAAGTGTGAATGTGTTAAAACAGCTTGAAGCAGACAAGCATCAAGTGCATGTTTAAGACTCATGATGCAATGCAACTATGCCTTTGGGATAAATTTTGTGTTAGGAAATATTTAAGGAAATTAGTTTTTCTATTGCAATGGCAATTGTTGCTGGTTGCCTTTGTTTGAGAATTTTCCTCTGGTTTGACACAATCAATAGTGTTTTAAATAAACTTCAATGTGGAGACAGTTTTTCATAAAATTCTTCAAGTTTTTAGAAACAATCCACTGGTGCTTTTAATTTCCAATCGTTGAACTTTTGCTTGTATAATTTAATTGTATGTTAAACTTATTTGTTACCTGAACAGCCGAGCTTGGAGATTATCACCCAGATGAGCATGGATCTGGTTACCTATCAGAGCTTCGTCTCATTCCTGGGCAGACGGAAGAGATGGAAAAAAAGATAGCTGAACTTCACAAACTTCACAAGTAAGACAAGTTGTATTTATATTATTATATTATACACTCTGAAACTATGTCATCCGTCAAATGTGATCATAATTTTTTCTTCATATATTTTATTATAAAATGTATTTCAGGGGTCAAACACCAGCAGATGCAGAGTTCAATTTTCTTGATCATGCCAAGCGTCTTGACATGTATGGTATTGACCTTCACAGGGCGAGGGTAAGGGTAAGGACACAAACATTCTCCTCAGCATGCTTGCACGTAGCTTTATTAAATGGTTCCAGATATTCTGCCATTTGTAAGTTTGACCTTACCTCTCATTAAAAATTAATTTGTTTAATTAATATTTCATTTAACACCTCAGCAACGGAGGATATTTAAATGTCATCCATTTTCACAGTCAGAGGAAATTTAAATAAACTCATCATTGTACCCTTCTATAAATATTTATAACTTGTTACCTAGTTACCTGATTTATCTGAAAACTCCCTGAGAATTTACATAAAATAATGTATGATTGTATTATATTTTAACATTATCTTAGTATATATTTCAGTTTTGTAATAACATCTTAGGATCCTTGAAGCATTCTCAGTAGCAATACATTGTATTGTTCTTAATTACATGCATAAAGTATGTTGTGCATCTTCTCTTTGGTCTTGAGTTATCCCTGTCTTCCTCAAAAGTGGCCCAGAGAAGCATTCCTTAACGAAAAACAATTAAAAATATTATATTAAATAAATATTTAAAATATCACTCACATTCTTTACCAGATTTTAATGTCTGTAACAACCTATAAAATTTTCCCTTTGTCCTCTCTGATTCTTCATGTCTTCCCACAAATAATCTTGTACATGATCCTCTTGATCACTGTCAATGTGTATTAGCAAATTCAATATGACTCTCACCATCATTATCAGAGCTCAACAAACTTTCTTTAGAATCAACTGTTAAAAGATTTAGATATATTAAAAGCTCCCTGAATTGCAATATGCAGAATTTGCAAGCCTAGCAGTTGCACTTTAAATACTTCACATGATGGAAGGATTAGTTGACAGTTTGTTATTTTGAGGATAAGTATATTGTACTTTTGTTGAGGTGGTTAAGGAAATTTATTTAGTTTTGGGGATAAAAGATGTAAGGATGGGCTGATGCTATTTGTCTTTGCTGCTACATGGTTCTGAATGCTCAGCTAAAAATAATTGTTGAAAAGAGCGAGCATTGAATTTTGTTCTTTGGGATTGTTTTCAGTTTATATATCTAACTTTATTTAATTTATAAATTAACACTGTAAATGTTTTGGTTAAAATTTAATTGGTCAATAAATTTTACTTTCCCTTTTAATCGGGGGTGTGCTGCCAAATATATAGCAACTGGGTCGATATTATCACTGCCCCTGGCAGTTAGGCATTCCATCCAGCATCAAATTAATGACCTTGTTTTTGCGGCCCTGAGATTGTATTATCTAATCTTTGCAAGAATTAGAAGGGATTTCAGTTTTAAAAAAACAAGATAATATTGTAAATAAAAATTAAATTTTTATTTTAAATGTTTAAATATCATTAATGACTAATATATCAAGGGTGGTGGCTTTGAATAAGCATACTCCATGTACGATTGTTTGGCGTCTTTTAGGTAATAAACTGCTGCGTAACACAATCTAGAAAGTGCCCTTAAACTTTTGTCATCCTATTATTATCAGACCATGATGCGTTGCTAACCTCCTAATAATGTGGAATGCTTAGCTCAACAGCCAGCGCGCCAAGAATAAAAAAATTTAACAAATGGCCTGCGCGAGCCAGACAGAGCTGGCTGTAGCACATCCCTGCTTTTAATTATACAATGTAGCTATCTGGCATTAATTGTTTCTTTAAGAACTAAATTTTCATAATGCTCCCTCGTATGTAAGGTCACCTTATAATTGGCACTTATGTTACTCCTATGTTGTATTTTATTTTTTGTCTCAATTCATTTTATTTGTAGTTTTATTGGAAGCTGAAATTAGCAATTTCTTTTTATATTTTAATTAAAATATATATTTATTAGTTTCATCAGAATTTCTTCTCCCTTAAAATTAACTTCTTAAGTTATGCAATTCAAGATTTAAATCTCTGCAACTTATTTTGTTTTGAGTCAGAGTAATGTGTATTTAGGTAATTGGAATATTAAAAAAAACTTCTATTTTGTGCAAGTCCCACTAAGTTACTTATTATAAATAGCTGGATATACGATATGTATGTATAATATACAACCTAAGGTACTTAAAGAAATGATACTGACCTGAAATTTGGCAAGATGTTAGGTCATTGGGAAAATCTAAAATTCCAAAATTTTACTTTTTAGGTTGTTATTTTTGACCCAATTGTTCCATTTCAATATCCCATAAGAAAAGCATGTGGAAATATGAACAAGATTTTATAAAATTTCATTTTTAATGAGTTAAAATTGAGATAGAAAATCAGGATTGAAACAGTCATATAGCTGAAAGAATGAAGTTTATTATTTTTTAAGACTAAATTCAAATCTGTGACAAATTGATGTAAAAATTTATTATTAATAAAAAAATGACTTTTTAACAATTAAAAATATCAACTAGCATGGCGAGTACAGTGCTTTTAAATGAAAATTGTAGTAGCATTGATTTAATGCTTCTAATGGAATCAGGAGACTACCTATATTATTATGCCTCTGATCAGAGCCGGATTAAGCAATATGGAAAATGAAAATACAGAGGGCCCACAATGGGCTAACCCTGTCTGTTCTTGCTGAAACCCTTACAAGTTTTTTAGCACAGGTCACAAACCTTAAAATAATCTGTTATTTGTTACAATTTTATGATTAGAGTGGGGCCTTGGACATCACATTGGTTTAGTTCTGATTTTAGATCTTGTTGTATGGTGTTTTTTAAAGCTCTTGCTAAATGCAAGCACTAACAACTTGTATTTAAAAAGCATACTCACTGAATTACTTGTAAATTTTCAACATATTATCGGAATTTTAAGTCTTCAGAAAAAATATTAAAGTTTTGTTTTTATCCATAATTGTTTTTGATATTTTCATGTTTTGGAATTTTTCTTTCTCCTTTGTAGTTAATTAAGTTGCTTTTCCTGCAATAGATTTTGCTACCTTATCACACACACACTCACCCAATGATTGTGGTATATATCATTGTTTTACGCTAATGTCTGTGTCATATATGCTAATCCTTTCATGTAGTTTATCTGATGCATTTGTTGCTAAAGTTTATTTCATGACTGACTTCTCAACATACTGATATGTTTGAATACTTGTGTATTACAGTTATTTTAGCTTCATTTGGATGTAATTAGGCAAACTTGAGCAACCAGATATCATTAATGATCGCTGAAATCATTATCATGTAACTAATATTTAATCATTAATTTTATTGCTTTTAAAAGTCACATGGACTGCTTAAAGGAGTCTAAATGCTCTCAAATTTAAATTTAAAAGACAGTAAATTTTTTATCTTTCAAGGATTCAACAAATAAAGAGATCCAGATTGGAGTTACATCAGTAGGTGTTGTGGTCTTCCAGAATAATATTAGAATAAATACATTTTCATGGTCCAAGATAGTTAAAATTTCCTTTAAGCGAAAACAATTCTTCCTTCAGCTGAGGAGGGAATTGGTAAGTTAATTTCAAGTTTGTGCATTGTAATGGTCATGTTTTGAGTATAATGTTTTCTTTTTGTGATTGCTCATTTGTTTTAGTACAGCATATGACTTAAATTTTTATGTATTTCAGTCTGAGAGTTATGACACATTATTGGGTTTTAACATGGCAAGCTATCGGTCATCCAAGGGACTTTGGAAGTCATGCGTGGAGCACCATGCATTTTTCAGGCTCCATAGTCCACGTGCAGCTCGTCGTCCTGCATCCCGCCGTTTCCTTTTCTCTCTCGGATCAAAGTTCCGATATTCAGGACGCACTCAGTATCAGACTATGGAAGAAGGTCGTAAGAGAGGAGGACGTCTCGAGAGGACTTTTGTCAGGTACAAATAGTGTTTATGGAAAGTTGTGATTAAAATATATTTTCATCGCTGCTTTTGTTTAATGGATAACACCTGGGTGTTGTTAAGCCTAAAAATACCATATTTACCTGAATTATGAGGAGGAAATAAAAGATTATTTTTATCTGATATGATCACTTTCATAGGATAAGGGAAGACAGCGTATTTGCCTCACGCTTGTTATAGTGAAAAAAATCGTTCCAAAAAGTGGGCAGTTATGCAAGTAAATAGGATGGTTCTACACTCCATTCCAAACTTGTTTGCCATGACGTCACAATGCCTGCCCGCGTGTTTTCAACCAATGTTCACATGATCCGGCTTTACTGACGTCTCTCTCCAGGGGGGGGAGGGAGGGAGGGAAGGAGCTCCCTGCGCAATGGCTTCTGCACATTGCTTTTCCCCCTACTTTCCCTCAATCCTTCCCACTAATCATTCGTCGTACGACTGTGCTCACGTGCATATCGTTTTATTCCCCTTCACGGGCTGCATGCCACAAATGAGGGGAAAGCAATTCTCGTGTGTTCTCGCAGTTGCTCGGGTGAAGTTGGCGATGAAACCCCTCCCCCTACCTTCTCCCACATTGCTCGTCATCATACTTCACGTGAAAGACACATGACGTCATGGCAAACAAGTTTGGAATGGAATGTAGATGAATTTGTTGAAAACAAATTTGTCGAAAGCAAAAGAATTAATATGATACAATAATATTTAAAGCAATAAACAGTAGTAGAAGAACTGCTATTAGAATAAAAAGACTAAAATTTATAAAATAATTTGTAAAATTGTAATAATTGTAATACTGTACTATTTTAAAAGAATTTATACATTCACCATCAAGAGAACACATACAAGGGATCTAAATTCAAATTGTGATTAATGATAGACTCGGCATAACTTATTACAGAAAATTTCTGGCATTGGACCAATTTGTCACATTTGGAAAGCAGTCATTATATTGGACAAAATAGAGTAGATAATGAAGTTATATTAAATGATTTTTTAAATTCTTGCATGCTAAATGGAATTAATCAGTTTTTTGTTGGTGATCAGCAGAAAAATTTTAATTTTGTTTAAACTTCACCAAGTTGCACATACCCTGTGCATGTCTATATATTACTAGCAGAAGTGCCCGTTGAATTTCAACGGATTTAGTGAATGTAAAACTTCGACCATGTAACATGTAAACATCGCAAGAATATAATAGTACACAGTTTTAACCGTCGAATAAAGCAAAAATGAAGAAAACTGCCCCACATTTACATATTTAGATGAATGAAGGAAGAAAATCTTGCACTGTGAAAAATCGAAAATAATGTGTAAACTCATGGGAAAATAATTATTGAATTAAGCTCTCCCTCACTCCAAATTTTTTATCGCCATATAGTCTCATGTTACCCACAGGGTAAAATTATATACCTATGCAAAGTTTCGTGACGATATATTCAAAACGAAAACTGTAAGTAAAACCAGCAGGAACACAATAATCAACAGAAAATGGATGAACAAAGGAACATACAAAATTAATTAATTTAACGAAAGACAAAAAAGTAAATAGAGAATGTTTAAGATTCACAGAGTGAATATTATCCTCTGACTATTAGCTCGATTCTCTTGTCCATTAGTTCTGTTACGAGAAAATTGTTTATATCAAAAATACTTTGGAAACAGTGAAACGATTTATCCAGTCACAATTTGTGGAAAATCTTTGTCTAATTATGTAAGTTACTTAGGTAGTTTTAAAAAACAATTTGCTTTGGAGAACTCTATGCCACACGAAAACATCATTAAAAACCTTTTATTATTAATATTTCAATTAAAATTACAGATATTTGGTTGCAAAATAAACAAAGCAAAATTGCACACAGAAATTGAAAAATGATTAAAATTTTTCCCATATAAATGATTTGACTCTAAACTTCGGTGACAATAGGAGTTGTCATGGTAGCTTATAATTGGTATTGTCATAAAACTGATAAAATCACGTATTTTTCTGATTTTAAATGCATTTTTATGTGAATTCAATCAGGATTCAGATTCTGTCTTCAATAAAAATAAACTTTGTACTTTCCTTCATACAGCCATCCAAGTCTCAAGTTCATACCATGTTTCTAAGTAATTTTAAATTTCAAATGAAAAATAAGCTGCACTCATCTCTATGTCATTCAAATGGAGAAAATGAAAAAAGAAAATGTTTTTTAAAATTAGAAAGGTCAATCAAATCGGAATAAAAACCTGACTACACCACTTAACTCTTTCTTCCTATTATAATGACACCTTCCTCTTGTTTCTATGTTCTGTAGTTGCTGAGCTATAAAAAAACATATATACATACATACAAACACTTTACTTTATAGATATCTATAGATTTGTTACCCATTTACAGGTCTCCTAGTAAGAGACTTATTAGACAGTCAATGCCTCCACTATCTTCCGGACAAGCTTCATCACTAGAAGAAAAGGTAAAACTCCTTGTGCCTCCCGGAAGGTCTTCCCGTTCATATGACAATAAAGTGACTTCTCTTGGAGCTCGGGAACCTCGTAAAGCTTGGGGAGAAGGTCTTCCTTCTGATGAGTAAGTAATTTCATAAATTTCATTATGTTGTTGGTTAATTATTTTTTTGTGAATAAATTTTGCTTACCTAGAATGGTTCTTACAGTCATTGTACCTTCTGTCACTGTCATAACTGCTAGTATTAGTAATGCTTATTCACTTTACACCTGTACTCTGCATTATACTATGTAAAAGGTGCTAAGTGTGTATGTATATAATAGAATAAGGGAATATTTTCTATATAGAAGAGAGAAGTATTTTTAATAATATGTGCATTATTATTGTTAGCAACAAAGCAGCTCATTTATGCACTGATACTCTTTACACAATGAAGTGTAACCTATTTGATTTGTTTTCAGTGAGGGTGGCTTCTTGGAACGAAGTATACTTGATGAGCGCCCACCTTTTACTCCAATCATTTCGACAACCAGGGCTTTGGCCTATGCAGACGATGATGAAGCAGAGCCAGAAGAAGAAGAGGAAGAGGTGGAAGAGGAAGAAACTGGAGTTGGCAGGAGTGCCATTTATGAGATTCCTCCATTTTTGTCTTCTCAGGTAGCGTGCATTAATTACTTACCCATCCATTGAATTGTGTGGATTTGCCTTGTACATATTCAGATTAGCATGTTTTTATTTAAAAGAACTGCCTTTCAATATACAGCAATCAGTTTCACATTGAATAATTAAATTATTCGCATACAATGTTTTTATGATACAAAAATTTGACCAAGGTTTAGAATTAAATCGTGGGAGACATGGAGGCCATCTGATGTCTTTACCATTGACCAAAAAACTGCTCAAATGATAATAACTGACCTCTTTATAAACCTGTCTAGCAGATGGTTAGTTGTACTTTTACACACTTTTACCAAGTCCATCACATAGATGGTTAAGTACGTCAATGGGTTAAAAACCTTGAAATCAAAATACATAAAATTTGGCATGCTAAATTATACTGTATTAATATCCCGTAAATCAAATTGAAAAATTATATCCTATGGAGAAGTATCACACTCACTATCATCTTTTTCCATTTCATATTTACTTTCATTAAAATGAAAAACATTATAAAGTTAAATAAATATCATCTTTATCTAGTTATGAAGCAATTTGAAGAGATCGTTCAACTTTCTAATGATGTCTGTTGAGTACTCGCCCTACCATTTCTTTTCTTCGATTTGGTGGCCTTTGAGGAATGGCTTTTTGATCTCAAAAATGCTATGGTATGTTTCATATAGATATAGTGTGCAGCAATGCTGACTTCATGAATCACCTATTGCAAAGTTTATTTAATGTTTCTACCCTAAATTTCTAGGGAATTTTTTTGAAACAGAATGCTGGTGTTGTATAAGAAGTATACTATCATTTGTAATTAGCTCAAAAGAAATAATATATACCTATTTAAAAACACTTACAGTAAAACCTCTTTATAACAAAATTGAAGGGACCCAATTTTTGGCAAAGGAATGTTTCTTTATTGGAAATTTACACTTGATACTTGAATAATTGAGAACTTCTGGGGTCTCATTATTCAGGGACCCAGATGCCTCACATCCATCCCATCCCCCCTTTGGCCGGCCCTGGGTTATAATTTATTTCAACACTAACATTTTAGAGAAATGAGAAAACAGGTGAAAAAATCTGCCATGACCGGGAATCGAACCCAGGTCTTCCACTTGCCGGGTGGATATTCTACCACTGAACTACCGTGGCAGACTAATTCTCCTGTTACAGAACGGGAATATTTTCTTAGACTGGGACCAAGCTAGCTATGCTAGTATCAATCAGCCCCAACGGATGTCCTCAAGGAGATACATCAAAGAAAACCCCTACCCTCTCAAATGGTGAGAATGCCGTGATATAAATTGATAGGATGATCCAAAGAACCTTATGCAACAGGCATAAGCTGTTATGATGGGAAATGAGGAAACAGGTGAAAAAATCTGTCATAACTGGGAATCACCATTTGAGAGGGTAGGGATTTTCTTTGATGTATCTCCTTGATGACATCCGTTAGGGCTGATTGATACTAGCATAGCTAGCTTGGTCCCAACCTAAGAAAATATTCCCGTTCTGAAACAGGAGAATTAGTCTGCCACGGTAGTTCAGTGGTAGAATATCCACCCGGCAAGTGGAAGACCCGGGTTCGATTCCCGATCATGGCAGATTTTTTCACCTGTTTCCTCATTTCCCATCGTAACAGCTTATGCCTGTCGCATAAGGATCTTCGGATCATCCTTTCTATCAATTTACTAATATTTTAGTTAAAGAATGTTTCCAAAAAATTCACTTTATGATAAAAACAATATATTACTTTTTATTCCTGTAACATTGATCAATTTTCATAGTAAAAACAATACTCTATATCAGGGGTCGGCAACCTATGGCCAGCGAGCTTTATGCAGCCCCCGAGAGCACTTGATGCGGCCTGCAAAACCACGACAAATAAGTGATCGGCACAATGTCAATTCCATATTTTTTCAGTGAAATTATGGTCTCAAGACCTTTTCTGGCAGAGTTTAATGGCTAGTAAGCTAATTAGAATTTATTTTCACTAATATGAGATCACAAAATCTCTATGTAACTTCTGATTTAAATGCCCATCCGACCCGCCAAAGCTCTCGAGATTTCCAATGGGCCCTCCGAAGCATTCACAACAACGAATGTCGCCCACCATATAGAAAAGGTTGTCGACCCCTGCTCTATATGATGTGGCAATTTATGATGTAGGGCAGGGGTGCCCATTATGTCGCCCTTTAGAAAGATTGGAGTTGCCCGCTGAGGCAGCGAGCTGATAGAAAAATTAAAAACTGAAGCCTAAGGACGTTTTCTAGTTTAAAAAGATCTCTAGCCCATTTTAAATATTTTCCGCCGAAATTGACATTGAAGAAATTTCTAGCAAAATAGGAAATGTTCAACATGGATGCAAGAGATCTGGAAAATGAAATAATAATATTGTTGCAAAATGATATACCAAGATTAAACGATTCAGGTTGTTTCAACTTGTTTCTTCTGAAAAAATTTCAAATAATAAAAACTTGCATTTATTTGAAAGCATATTTCCTTCTACTTATTTATGTGAATCGGTATTTTTAATACGAACCTAATTAAATCGAAAACCAGAAATGCACTCACCAATGAACATCTTATTTACGCCTCCTGTTTTCAGGTTACAAGCCCAATTACCAGCTAAAGATATTCAGTGTAAACGTGCCCATAATCGTTTAAATAAAGAATAAATTTACCAGTTATTTATTTTGTCTATTTTCATAAATGGTTTATTATAAATGTTTTATTTACGGGTATTTTTGCATTTAACTTATAGTTACAATACCCTAATGTATATGTTTAACAACTATATTAGCCCGCATGACAATTTACAGAATGAATGTAGTCCGTGGCATAAAATAGTTTGGGTCCCCCTGATGTAGGGCATCTCTGGGCTACTGAGCTATATCATTATTATTGATCAAAACTTGGATTACTGTATACTAAATTTACTTTTTCAGTATTCAAAACATTTATATGACAAATTTTGCTATTTTTAACACTATGTACATTCGAGACGATATTATATCAATAAATAGCCAAATAAAAGTAAATGAAAATATAGCGCAAAAAATATTAATGAAAAAATATTCTTGAGTCCTTTATTTAAATAAAAGTTACATATTCAATTGGTCTTCAGCATTTACCACAAAGAGCTACTAATGAGAAATTATCTGTAGAATATTTATTTAAAAAAAGAATTTATATTTTATTACGTGTTTTTAATAAATTTTTATACTTAATTATACATACAGGCAGACCTCGTATTTCAAGGGGGGTAAAATTCCTGAAAACATGTAAAAGACGAAATCGCGAAAGTGAAATAAATAAGGCAATGGGAAATACAGGGTTTCGTTCCCATCCCAACGAGAACGGATCATTTGTCCTCTGTATTGGTTACCGCAGAAAAATAGAGAAAGAGATGGAAAAATGAATGCCAATGAAAAACAATAAAAGAACATGAAAAAAGTATCAGAAAATAAAATCTTTTTTAAGTTCCGCAGTAGAATCGAGAAAAATAAGAACTGTGGTTGCCTAACTCGCAGGAGCTAATTTCCAAATATGGCAGTCTGCGCTTTTTCTCGGGGTGTTACATTCCTGAAAAACTCTGCGAAACTCCACCAATAATAAATGATGCGTAAAACGCAAAGCTTAAGCATTTGAGCTACGTCAAACCTGAGCAAATACCCCAATGATCCTGAATAGGAAGGATCAAGAGTTGAGGGTTGAGTTTTTCCCCTTGGGACTTCCCTGTTGTCAAAAAGAAAGAAAGCTCCTGAACTGTGATACCAGCTTATATTTTGCAACTTTTCACATGTGAAGGGACACAAAAGTGTGGGAGGATTGCATCCCAAAACTATTTAAAAGTGTATATATAAGACACGTATCTATTTTTTAATTATGCATATATATTACATTAATGCACTTATGTAAATAATTTTACATATTAGAATAACGCAACAATATTTTTTAGACCTGACTATGAGAGAAAACGTGAGGAAAAGGTGATTCATTCCACAAATAAAAAATTTTGCATAGCCTTTTCCGTGATTTTTCTCCGCAAAAGAGCAAAACATGTGACCACGAAACAAAAAACTGGTCACAAATGTAGAACCGCAAAAGATTGAAATACACAATAGATAAAGCCGCGAAAGATGAGGTCTACCTGTCTACCTTATCACTCGAATTTACAACAAATTTTACGCTTCGAGTCATTCGGGTGAGGTCGTAATAACAGCGTTAACACCCACGTAGATGGCAATGATTTCTGCTTTACAACAGCGCATACTATATTCTTTTTTTTAAATTTCGTTATATGGAGGTTTGTTTTTTGTGGAACGGGTGCGATTTTTATTTCGTAATTGGGAGGTTTCATAATTATCGGAGACTCGTAATATAGAGGTTTTCTATATAGTTTTATTAGTGAATTTTTCGGGACCGGTAGTAATTTTCATTATATGGAGTTCTTCGTTCTAAGGGTGTTCGTAAGGTAGAGGTTTTGCTGTATTTGGATTCCTTATTGTGTATGATTTAATTTGAATGTATGTCATCTGATTAAAATTCATTTATCTTTCAGCCCCGTCTTTTGGTTGGAGCTGAAGAGTCATCACTTGTAACAATTCGAATTCGTCCTGATGAACAAGGTCGCTTTGGCTTCAATGTCAAGGGTGGTTCTGACCTTGAAATGCCCATAATTGTTTCCAGGGTTGCTCCCAATACTCCAGCTGATAAATGTTATCCGAGGTTGACTGAGGGAGATCAGGTTAGTTTTCTTTTTAATTTTGTATACTCAATCCTTTTAAATAGTAAGTTAAGGAAATGAATTTTGTTTTTTCCCATTAAGTCAGTCATGTTCAAGATATAAAAAAAATCAAGTTTCATAATCTTGCTCCATTCAAATTATGAATCTGTCATGCTGGTTTCTGCATAATTTCCCTTAAAATTGCTTCATCGAGTGTATGTTTTATCAAGTTAGCTGCGAATGCTGTAATATACCAAAACATATAAGATAGCTGAATATAGGACAACCTCCCCTAATAAGACATCCTATTTTCAGGGAAAAAAGTTTAAAACTATTTTTTAAATTGCTTTTCTTAAATGAAAAACATAAAACAGAGTACATATTTATGTGCCTCAGCAATGTCTAACATTTATTTTTAGGTGCTATTTATTGGTGGACATGACGTAAGTGGAATGACTCATGAGCAAGTCGTTAATCTCATTCGATCATCCCGAGATACTCCTCCTGGAGAATTAGCTCTAACTGTGAGACCAACTGGTGAGTAGAATGTAATGTAGTCTTTCTTGAGATATCATTAAAATATAAGATTATTTTAGGAATCCAGAGTTAATCACTTATTCTGATAATTTTATGCCTTTATTGGCTTTATGATGCCACCATTATTTGTATAGAAAATCATGAATCTTTTTTAAAAAAAGTACATTTAGAGCAATTATTCTCAGTGCAAGTATTACAACTTCTCAAGTTTGATGATTTTTTTACACAAAATACAATGTCAGATAACTTCCAGTTTGAGTGAATGTCTGATCCTAAGATTTGGTGTCTGATATTTTCCAGTGTATTCCGCTGGTGATGAGGAAGAGGAAGATGAAGACGGAAGTGATGCTAGGTCAGGTAGAAGTGGAACAAGAAGGGACGAGGACCAAGAAGAGGAGCCCGCCTTCCAGTACGTTCCCGATGCTCCCCTTCTTGCAGAAGGAGAAGGGGCTGCAGGGAGTGCTGTCGAAGCGCTGCCAGAGTCCATGCTTTTGCTGGCTGAGAGTATGGACTCTGGGGCTTTGAGTTCGGCTTTTGAGCAGCTTCATCGAAAGAAACCTGGTCTAAGTGCTGTAGAGGCTAGGCGTCCAGAGAATGCTGCCAAAAACCGCTATCGTGATATAGCACCATGTAAGCTGATTAACATATCTATTCCTTTTTCATCTGCCTATCAAATTGGCTTTTGGTTTCATTGGATGTTATAAAATATAAAACATTCCACCATGCATGAAAGTAAAAATCCCCCTTTGATTTTAAAAAGAATTTGGTGGAACACAATAAATAAGGCCCTGGACTTGAATCTTGTAAGAGAAATAGCTCTTTTTGTTCACCATTTTTAATATCAGTATGCTCAATTTAAAACATACACGGAGTTTGAGCTTCTAATGAATAAGTATATTGAGAAAATAATTAATACCAAGAAAAATATGTATCATTTAACCAAGGTAACATAAAACTGACATATTTTAAGCATTTTCTGCTGATTAATGGTGGTTCTATTTTTCAAACTTTCTTTTTTATTTAAATTTTAGATGATTCGACAAGAGTGGTATTGCAGAATAATGTGTCTGGTGATTACATAAATGCTAACTTTGTTAATATGGAAATTCCTGGTTCTGGAATCATCAATAGGTATATTGCTACACAAGGTAGGTAATGTTTCTAAAGTTGAGAATTTTATGTTGGTGAAAATGCTAGAATTTTTTAAATTTCATCAGAATATAAGATGATCCCCCTAATATAATTACCTATTTATTCAAAAATATCAAAACCAGTGCTAGTAATGGCTGTCATTTAGCCTACAAAATACTTGTGCAAAAAGTGCTCTTCTGTTGATCTTTTATAATACTGCTCATTTATTTTGGTAATGCCAAGAAGTTATTATGCAGCACTTTGACATAGAAAGAGTGAGCCTCTTCATAGCTCAAAAAATACAATTACAACCTACTCGCCTCTTCACAAAATCCACTTGCTCATAATTCATTTCATGGTGGTTGTTAAAAATTTACTTGCCTGTGACGAGTGGATGACCATATTTCTGGAGCCCTGAACCCCATGGATTTATACAGACATTAGCTTAGTCTTGGTTTTTCAATGCTAAAATAGGAAAAAAATGTATATTCAGGTGAATATAATAGAGATATGTACACTTGGACCATTAAATATTTATTGTTTAATATTTCCTTAAAATTTGTTGTTTCATGTTATCTTTTGTAATAAAATTTGCAAGTTGGTGAATTTTTGGCTTCATACTTATAATTAAAGGTAGCCTTGTTGGACTGAAATATCATTACAGACCTAACCTGAGGAGTGATTCATTATATTTTCCATATGTTGAAACAAAGTTTTAATATAATGAGTTTCCTTAAAATTTATACCTACAAATAAATACAGATCTTTTGGTGATTAATTGTGATGATTGTTAAACTAATTGTTTTTAATATTTTTTTACTATAGGTCCTCTGCCTAACACTGTAAGTGACTTTTGGCAGATGGTTTTTGAATCGCAAAGTACCTTAGTTGTAATGCTAACAGCTCTCTCTGAGAGAGGCCGAGCCAAGTGCCACAAATATTGGCCTGATCCTTCCGAAGATGAAATGGAGGTCCCTGGCAGCGAGGGTCAATTGACGATATCTTGCATCGCTGAGGAAGAGGATGATGACCATGGTTTTGCTTTCCGAGAATTTTCACTGAAAAACAGTCAGGTAATTTCATAGATATGAGAGATGTTATAGATATGGCTTCATGAGAGAGGCTCCATTAATTTTCAAGGAAAATGAGATGAGTGTAGGTTTTTGGTTACAATCAATGGGAAAAATCCAAAATTGTTCAAATTCCAATCTTTAGGGGTTGTTTTTACCCCATTATTCAGAATAACCTGAAATACTTGCAGAATGCAAGCACCATCTACTAGTCTATTATAATATAGTGACACTTCTGACATAGTAGGATATAGGAGGAGGAGGATACAAATTATGAGGCACTTCCAATTGAGCTAGAAACTTGACATTTGGTACGATTATAGATTTTTGATCACAACCGAAGGAAAACATCCGAAACTGTTGAAATTCCAATTTTCAGGGGCTATTTTTGCCCCATAAAAAAAGCACGTAAATCTGTATAGAGGTTTATATATCTGCTTTTTAAAATTATTCCCCATCAAGATTCAAAGTCGGTACTTGAACTGTCATAAAGCTTAGAAGTTTCTTATTTTTGAAGATGAAATTCAAATCTGTAGATTTAGCATAAATGTTTAGATTTTATCGGAAAAAAGTGGGAATTTTTCTGGGTCTCAACAATTGGCCACCATGGCAAAGAGCTCAATGCTTTTATATGGGTAACCTTTTAATGGGAATCAGAGAGCTATATTATAATGCCATTTATATTAAACTACGGCGAATGGAAGAAATCCGATATTGTGAAAATTCCAATTTTTAGGGGCTTTTTTGCCCCATACGAGGATTAAAATTATAATTATTTTGCTGTTCTGACAATGGATGTAAAACATGGACCGTGAATGCCAGAATAACTCAGCGCCTGCAATAGATGCAGAGGATCGTGTAGAGATGCATGTTAGGGATCACCCGAAGAGACTGCAAAAAGAACGATTGAGTACGAGAGAAGACTGTGTCTGTGACGTGATTACAAGAGTAAAGGTGCTAAAGTGGCAGTGGGCGGGACATATTGCCAGAAGAAATGATCAGCGTTGGACTTCCAATGTCAGCGCATGAATCCCAAGAAACATCAAGAGACCGAAAAGAACACCGAAAGACAGATATGACAGAGGGCGTGTGAAGTTCATAGGCCAATTTGGAAGAAGGAGGCAGTTGTCAGGAAATACTGGAGAAGTCTGGGGGAGGCCTTCATCCATCAATGAATTGAAAAAGGCTGATGATGATACACCGTATTTAATCGATTGTAAGCCGACCTTTTTTTACTTTTTTACCTCCTTAAAAATTGCCACTCGGCTTACTAGAATCAGGACTTAAAAATCAAAATAAATGTTTTGATAAATTCACTCCCCAGCCGTCTCTAGTATACACGTGCATGTAATCCTAGGATTCCCTGAGCTAACCGTCATTTCCTCATGCCTTTGCAAGTGTAAGTTTTTGTCATTTACTTTGGCTAGTTTTTCTTAATAATCCCATTTTGGGAGGAACGCATTATTCTGTGGACTTTAAGAGAAAAGTGATAGCATATGTGGAAGAAACATCAAATCTTGCTGCACAATGGCACTACGGGATTGATGAGTCAAATATGAGACGTTGGAGAAGACAAAGAGAGAAACCGGGATATTTTTGTTGGGAGATTAAAAATCTGGGACATAACCTGGACAAATTACATTTAAGTAAAAATTATATTGAATGCTTGAATATAACGTAATTTGTTTTGTAATTTTAGTTGATACCTTTTTATTTAATTACGAATTGAAAAAAATGGGGCATTCATACTTTTTGGTATTTTTTTGCAACAAATCCCGGAGAACCAGGACATTTGTACACCCAACATGGAATTTTCCTTGCATTCCCTTGTAAAAAGTGGAGGTCAGTTTACAATCGATTAAATATGATATACCGTATTCACCTGAATCTAAGACGACCTTTTTTTCCAAATTTTCAGCTGTAAATATCAAGAGTCGTCTTACATTCGAATACAAAGTATATTTAAGCATTTAATCAATGGTTTTTACAACAAATGGTATATTAGAGTAAACAATTCACAACAGCAAATTCAAGTACGTACATAAAGAAGTGAAATAAACAAATAGTAATAACAATAAGAAAAACATGACGGGAATAATAATTATTTAGACTAATAATCATCGTCGACGATCAAACACAGACGACGTTCTTTCATCTTGCACGTAATGCCAACCGCAATGTCAAAACAAATGAGAGCGGAAATGATTGGGATTTCCCTTTCCAACGACGCACCGCGATTCACTAAGTGTGACAGTAATTTTGAGTTGTGCATTCTTGATTTAAATGCACAACCCTTAAGTTAAAATGACAGATCATGTTGAAGTACGTGGCACGAGTGCAAAGGGAAAGTTAACAAAGGAATTAGACGGAGCTAAGATACAAATTTTAAGCTGATCGTGATAAATTACGCCGAAAAAACTAATAACTGTGATGCGAGTAGAAAGTTCGGTGTATCTGAGGCAAATGTGCGTCGATGGAAACTCTCAAAACAGGAACTAGAAAAAGCCAAAGCCACAAGGACGTCGCTCAGTGGTCCAAAATTAGGCCGATTTCATGGCACTGAAGAAGAAGTAGCCAAGTTTGTGCGCACCATGAGGAAGAACGGTATGCCTGTTTCGACTGAAAGTATTATACTTAAAGCTAATGAAATTACTAGAGGACTTAATATATCATTGCAAGAATTCAAGGCCAGCAGAAGTTGGTTCGTGAGAATGATGCGACGAAATAATTTTTCTTTACGGCGACGAACTTCGCTGTGTCAGAAATTGTCAGAAGACTGTAGAAAAACTTCTCGCTTACCAGAAATACGTAATTGGACTTAGAAAAACCAATAATTACCTTTTGAGCCAAATAGGAAATGCCGATGAAACTCCGGTTTTCATTTACATGCCATCTAATTATACTGTGAACGAAAAAGGTGCGAAGTCCGTCCTAATTAAAACTACAGGCAACGAAAAAATGCGAGTCACGGTAATGTTGGCGGTTTTAGCAGATGGGACTAAATTACCACCATATGTGATTCTAAAGCGGAAAACAATGCCTAAGAAACATTTGCCAAGTGGAATAATAGGTGTCAAGAAAAGGGGTGGATGACTAAAGAACTAATGAGAGATTGGTTACATGTGGTGTGGAATAGACGGCCAGGAGCTTTACTGAAACAAAGAGCAATGCTTTCACTGGATGCATTCAAGGACACCTACCTCCTGAAATTAAAAACAATGAGTGCGATGAATATTGATCTGATTGTAATACCTGGAGGAATGACATCGCAACTTCAAGTTTTAGATGTTGCTGTCAATAAGTGTTTTAAAATTAATGTAAAGGTTTTGTATTCTGAGTGGTTACAGAGTGGAACTCACACTTTAACACTAAAAGGAAATCTTAAGAAACCTGAAGTTGCAATGCTCTGCCAATGGATCAAGGCATCGTGGCAACAAATAAATGCAAAAGTAATAGTGAAAGGATTTCAGAAATGCTGCTTATCCAATGCCATGGATGGGAGTGAGGATGATGTTTTGTGGGAGACTGATGATGAAGTTGAGAGTGATAAAGATAGTGAGCATGAGGAAAATAGTGAAGGTTGCATAGACAGCGATGATGACTAACACAATAAAATGATTTTATGCAGCACTTGGATTGAAATGTTTCTTTGTTGTCCTGAAATGAGTATATTCTTTCAATGTATTTACTTTATTTTTAATGTTATCTTAAAATGAATGCTACCATTTAATTTGTTTGAAAACCTGAATGGTTCTATTTGTGATGTGATCTTATGATTTTAAAATGTTAAAAGACAATGACATTCAAGAAAAGTATAAGAGAAAATAAATATTTCACAAGATTTATAATTTTTGTAGTCATGAAGGTCAATTTGAGCTTTTTTCTCTTTTGGAATCATCAAAATGGGGGGTCGTCTTAGATTCAGGGTCGTCTTGGATTTGGGTGAATACGGTATATCCAACTCTTAGAAAAAACACTTAGGCAGAGTGTTTAATTTAAACCAGCATAGCTTGATTTCTTTTTGTCGTGTTTAAGTACTTCATTGCTTTTTCTCCTAGATGATGATAATTCCAAGGTTATTCCTTCAATTAATTTATTTTAAATTGTAAATTATATTCAAAATTAAGTAAAATTTAAGAGAAATATGCATGCAAAATAAGCGTACCAAATTTTTATTTAACATGATCCTGTGGAGATAGAATGTTTGTTGCACACACTGGAGGGATTTACTACTGCCTTACATCCTCAAATTAAAAAAATAGTACCATATTTACAAGTTAACTGCAATTACAAACCGTATATATTTGATTAAAAACTGATTTTTTAACCCCTTTACACCTTGCATCATTCATTGTACTATTTTCTTTGACAACATTTTTTAAATTTATAACATTAGAAATAGATTCAAGTTGTTTTTATTTAAAAGTTCAATTTAAAAACGACATGTTAATTTATTACTATTTCTCAGACTGGTGATGAACGGCATGTGACACACATGCAGTATTCAGCATGGCCAGACCATGGGGTTCCAGAAGAAGGATCTCAATTTTTAGGTTTTGTGGGTAGAGTGCGTGCTGCTCGGAAGGGTAATCCAGAGCCAGCTGTAGTCCATTGTTCAGCTGGCATCGGGAGAACGGGTGTACTTATTCTAGCAGAGACGGCACTGTGCCTCATAGAGGCTGGAGAACCAGTTTATCCTCTTGACATAGTTCGCACCATGAGGGCTCAGCGTGCTATGATGATCCAAACAGCTGTAAGTTTTTATTTTTGTTTGCATTTTGTACATGAGATTTTATCCATAATTTTGTTTTATCAAAACAATGTATTATACATTATTTGTGAAAAATTTTCTGTGGCAAAGTACTAGCTTATGTGCGCTATATCATGCCTAGAAAGATGAGAATCAGTCAGAATGACCTATTGCCATGAAATCTTTGAGATGTTTTCCAAACACTAAAGGCAAATTAAGTCTATTTAATGTTATTATATATTTTCCGACTCTCTAAGATTATCACACATTGCAACTTTTTTCCATTGCGGTCCTTATTAGTGCAACATGTATAGGCACATTTCTTTTTCATATGCATTGCTTTAGGTGGCTAATTTGATGGAAATGTTAGGTAACCCATTTGTGATCATTACACATTACATTGGTTTTTTGCCAACACAAGCAATTTCTCCCTTCATTGGTGGTCATCTTTAATATCCCTTTCACTTCAACTTATTTTAGTCCAACAAATCTCACCATTCAAGAACAGCCACTTAAAAATGTACCTTATTTACCTGAATATAAGATGAGGTTTTTTTTCAATTTTAGTGCCTGAAAAATCTTGTCGTCTTGTGTTTGCGTAGTATGGAATAACTTCGCTTCAATCAATCGTATGTCATCAAAGTGTTGGTTTTGATGCCTGCGGGTGTAATTCTATCCTATCACAATGGAAAGCTGGGTTTTAGAAACCGGTTACTTCATGCACTACAATGTAGCATAGTGTAGTGAAATCTAATTAGAACAGTCCTTGTGGAAAGCAAAAGCATTAATTTCGGTACCAGCAAATGTCATTCAATCCTACTGTGGGTGTGTGAATAATGATGCTGGGCTTCTATAACGGTTTATTTAACAACAAATAACAATTGCAACAATAACAGAAACCTGAGAAGGAATCGCAGGGTACGCTAGAAAGCTCATGCTTGCACGTGGAAGATTCAGCATCACTGGTTCCCTTCTGCGCTGCCAGGAGCCAGGTCCTACAGCAATAAAAACATTCTCCATGTGCGGTCACTCGGCGGCCTAGGTATGTGCCAAGAAACAATCTCATCACGCTGGCAATTTTAATAATTGTAATTACGACTTGAATGCAAAATTTGTAATAATTGAATACCGTATTTAATCAATTGTAAGCCGACACCGATTGTAAGCCGACCCCCACTTTTCACAAGGCCACGCAAGGAAAAATTTTGATTTTAAAGTGATTAGACAGCTGGGATTTTTTATTTCAAAATACCAACAAGTATGAACGCCTCGGATTTTCAGTTCATAATTAAATAAAGAGTATTAACTAAAATTACGGCGACATAAAATACGTTTTATTCACCTATTCATAACAACTCCTACGAAAAGAATAATTTGACCTCGTTATCCCCCAGGATCTTATTCTCGTAAAAAAAAATAGCCGTTTCTCATCAATCAAATACGGACACCGTATTACGTCTCAGATTTTCAGTTCGTAATTAAATAAAGACTATTAACTAAAATTACGGCGACATAAAATACATTTTATTCACTTATAGTACAGGAAAGTTAGGAAAAATGGCGGAAAAAATTCGAACAAAGCTGATTTTTGGCAGAGATGCTCAGACTGGCATCTAGTTCAACGTATTAAAAGTCCTCAATGATCCGGTGTGAGCTTCGGCCGCCATATTGGAAAAATGGCGCCCGAAATCAGTTTTTCGTGAATATCTCGCGAACTGTGGCACCTACATGAAAATTTCGAAATACAAAGTTGTAGCAAATTAAATTTCCTACAAAAAAGGTCCTATCACCTTTTGTCGTCAGAATAACCATTCTCCGTCAAAATAGTAAAAAACAAAGTGAACTCAATGAAAACGGCGAGAAACGTGGCGAAATCCGTATGAGTATGTGTTGGTAATGTCTCCGCATCGCTGTTTTTTTATATATGTGCTTTGGTGGTGGAGGGGGGTGGTTAGGGGGAATGGTCACTGTCAAACCGGGGAAGGGGGAGCATGACCCCCCCCCCCCACTAAAAAATTTCATTCTTGGAGAAAGAAGCGCTGAACGATATACCTCTGATGTTCACATTTACATCTTTTTATACTTATTTCCATACCACCTTGGAGGTAAAGTATATGTACTTCTCAGCAACAAGATGAGCTCACTAACTCTTTGTTAAATTGTCACCACTTTAACTCTCACTTTGTTTTAGTCTTTTTCTTAGTTTCCATGTGTAAAGTTTCTCATGTTTTGTACGTCTTGTATATGTAAAAACATCAGAAGAAATTTTATCTAACAGCAAGCAATAATGACCAATTACAGTATAATAAAAGTTAGGAGAAAATGCTGAAGCAATGCTAAATTGAATCTACTCACTTGAACTGCACTTTATATAAAGAAATGAAATCATTTTATTACTATTTGCATTACTACTGACAATTAAATGATCAGTCAGAGGAACAATTTTAGTTTGACAGAATACTGGAGTGGCAGGGTGATAAGTTGTATAAATTCAGATATATCAGCAACTGAAACTTTTGTCTTGCCTTAATTTAAATTATTATAGCTTCACTTATATGTGTAAGAATTATTTCATCAATCATACTTCATAATTACATAGTTGAGGCATAGTGAGAGGGTTATCTGCCTTATTTTTGCATCTGCTTTTAAGTAACGTCCAGAGCAGTCACCTTTCTCTGCCACCTGTAACAGACATTAAATTGTTAGCATTAGAGGTGATATATATTTTGTTAAAATGTTTTTAATTAATAATGTTCTGATTAAGGATGCTAATTCTCAACTGAATTCATTTTATATCCTCATATTTGATTGATATTGTCATTTTATGTTTTTATTCATAAATTTATTTTTTCACACAAGTTTTCTGGTGTATTTAAGGAAAATGTGCAACTTAATTTATTATGAAGTTCATATTTTTCAATTCAGTCAATGTTAATAATACAGTTTAGTTGATGTTTACTTAATAAGTATTAATTTTCTGCATTTTACAGAGTCAATACAGATTTGTCTGTGAGAGCGTCTTGAAGGCTTACAACGAAGGAATAGAGAAGCCACTGACAGGGTTTTGATGTTGTAATCTGGTGATGTGTGAACAAAATGAATGGCAAATCAGATTGGATTTACAAATTTTTAATGGTTTGGTAGAGTTAATAATAACTGCCTGTGTTATGACCGATAACATACTGAAACTAATTTTTGTGCCTGATGATGAACACGAAAATAAGAATTTTCTCAGGATAACTAATCCGTCTCTTTTTCCATCCGTTTGGGAGTGATTTAGTGGATAAAAATACATCACAGCCATTGCCATATTTGGAGGCCTTAAAAAAGGTAATTTGCACTTGTTATTCTTGTTTTTTTATATCCCTAAGCTGAAGATGGAATGAGACTGCCAACTTTGTGATATGTCCTATTCTGTTTAGAAATATTGCAAAAATTATAAGGAAAGAAAGCTTCATTGCCAACATATCCCAGCATCAGTGCCTTGTAAACAATATACCCAACAGTCACACAATTCTCTGAAATGAGTTGTTCATTACATGGCCATTTCTTTCATGGTTGGTGTTCCTAGCCTTTCAGAGAAAGTGTGCCATGAACCTTGATGTGTTCACTGTTTTATAGCAGGGCTAAATTTAAGAAAGCATCCTTATATGCTTCACTGCCATCTAAATTTCCATCCTTATGCTGGGCTATAAGTGTAGAATTACAATATTATGGATATTATATTATTTATACATGATAATTGTGTATCAATGTAGTATTGCATTGAATGCTTTTATAAATGACGTATTAAACCTTTTTACAGTAAAACACTATACAAAGCATCCATTAAAAACAATATATAGGATACATTAAGTAGTTTTAAATGGATTTCACAGAAAATTTACAGTACATACAGCATTTGAAAGATTAGGAAAACCATTCCACTATTTCTTAAGTTTTAGGGTGGAATGTAAAAATATTTTGAGTTTCCAAGAATTAGTAGATTCTAACAGAATCTTATAATTAATTATATTTTCCATTGATTTAAAATTATTGGAAATGTTTATCCAGTAAATAGGATTGTAAATATCTTTTAATGTTCTATTAATTTCTGACTCTGAAAGAAATCTTTTGTATCTATTGTTATGATTCATTTGTACATATATCTAACTTGTCATCAAGCATAAGGTTTTATTGTTAGATGTGTGTCAATGTTTTCAGTTTTAAATAATTTATTTTCAATGTTTAGATTATTCTATGGATGATTAGGTTGTATTAACGTGGATTTGTATATCAAACTATTTAAAAGTATAGAATGAAAAGGTATGTAAAGTTGAAATAGAAATAATGGTTATGCAACTAAATTTGCCACTCTCTAAAGTAAAATTTTTCTGGTATAGATTTTTATGCATACTTTTGTACAGCATACCAGCATGTACAATTTAGTAGTCAGAATTCTGAGTACCTGGATCACTGTCAGAATTGCTATTCACTAAGAAGTGATGAAATCATTATGCAAGTCCATTTTTATATCATTGATTTGTATACATTTTTTATAGATAAACTTGTATTGTGTGTTGATCATGCATCTGAAGTTGTAATTAATTTGTAGAAAAATTGTAGTCAAATGCCATTTATAAGGCATTCTACTCCACAACTTGTAATATGTGTGTTTGGTTGAAAATGAATGACAGGTATTGCATTGCATAAAATTTGTCACAAATAAATCAGTTCAATTGCATTGAAGTCTCAACTTATTTTTTACGTTCCTGAACAGATGTTCAGTTTTCTTTGTAAGTTATTGGTTTCTGAGAGGGTATATTAACATTTTGGAAATTGATAAATCTTCTATCATAAATAGAAAAATAAATTAGATTTGTAAGTAGAGTACCTACATATTTTAGAAAAAATTAGATTTAATACTATGAATTTCAGCAGTTACATGGAAAAATTATAATACTGAAACTTTTGTTATTGGCATATCACAAAAATTTCACCTTACAACGCATTTTATTTTTTAAGTTTTTAAAATTACCAGAAGTGCCTTTAAGTTTAAGGTTGCCAGATGTCCAGTTTTTAACTGGACTGACTGGTATTTGGGCAGTCTGTTGAGGAAAAAATTAGAGGTAATACCAGATGCATGTATATTTTCTCGTGTTTCATGTCCTTGACTGGTATTTTTGGAGAAGCCACCTGGCTAGCCTACTTTAGTCTGCTACTGTTGTTCGTCTGAATATTGTGAAAATATCTCAATATTTGTTATAAACAGGGCAAGCTTTGATGGTGGTGCAAATAGTGCGACTGTACTGGGCCCCACACTCTAATAAATATTTGTCGTATTTATAAAGTACATGCATTTTAAAAAGAAAGTCTGAAAAAGTATTGCAGTGTTATAGCAAGAGAGACTGCTTTCTTTATTAAAGTTTACTATTAAAAAATTGTATGCATAAGTAGCCCCACGCACATACTTTGCAGCGGATCCTGTAATTTTCCTAGCCGACTCTGGTCATAATACCAGGAAGCAAGAATTTACGAACATCTTTAACCATTTTTCTGCTAGAATTAAGTTATTCTGAAATTGCTTTCTTTAAATAAAGCAGGATCTGAAAAGCTTGCAGGGATCTGCAGAAGAGATCACTTTTCTCCCTCGACTATTTCAGAAATGTTAAAAGATGTAACATTCACAATATAAAATAAGGATAAGTAAAAATGTTATTTAAGTATAACAGTGTATGTAGAGTGTGCAGGGCTGAGTGTTGTACTCAGTGTTGAATCCAGACGTTCTTCCTCGGGAGGGAAACTGCATGGGTCGGGGGGGTATATAATATATCGCTAGAAAATTAGCAGGAGTTGTCTTTTTTGTTACTGTTTAAATAATTAAGTAAAATAAAACGAGATTTATTTATATTTTATTTATTTACTGCAGATTAACAAATAATTTATAATATAATTTTATACATCACCATTTAATAAAATTAACTAAATTTAATATTTGGAATAATCATAGAAAATTTGATTAGATATGTAACAAACGCTTTAATAAACCTTAATTTTGATAAGTAATACTATCAGCCCACTGCAGCTACGCTTGCAAATAATCTAAATAGTTCGGCCCTAGGTTAGATCTTCTTTGTTCCCTAATCATTTTGACGTGTTTCCCTATTTCTTTGTCTTTCTTGTACTCTCCGCTCCTCATCTACACGGGCAATCCTATGAACTTCCGCATCTCTTTCTCTCTCTTTCCTACAATACTCACTAAAATCCCATAAAAAAACTTAATTAATTGACCATTTTCTGCGGGGGGGATTTTATATTACCCGGGGGGGATTTTCCCCCCCGGGTACCCCCCTGAATTCAACACTGGTTGTACTGTTATTGCATGTGCTGACTTAGGCTTCTGTCCCATCCTAAGTTTCTGTGAATGCTGATGCCAACAATTGATTAATCCCCTGAAACATATATTTTCTAATTAGTTTTGAAAAATACGTTGTGCCCGTCGAACACTCGCCTGTGTTAACAAAATTATGCCACAGGAAATACATTTTGTTCATTTCATCATAAAAGCAAGACCCAATAATAGCTGGCCATACACGGGTGGACTTTTTGAAGGACCTGGCCCGGCAGATCAGGTCCTTCGGTCCACGGCGGACTGGTCCTTCGTTGCTCCCACTAACGTAAAAATAGAAATCCTTCGAGTATAGCATAGCTAATCAGTCAGCGTACTAGGTCCGTTCGTGTGTGGGGAAGAGATCGCCGTTTTCGAAGGATTTGGTCCCTCAGGACCAGGTCCTCTGGTCTTTCAGGCAGTCTTGAAGGACCTGCGGATTTTTAGTGGCGGACCTCAGTAGCTTAGCTGGATTCTTCCAGCTAGCCTTGAAACATAATATTAATATATTATTTAATAAAATGTCTCGAAAAACAATTGCCATAGCCGCGGCAGGGTTTTTCGTTATATATTAACGTCATATCGAAAAGAAGGAACCGGACGAAGTGGATGAAAAACGATTGCCAGAAGAGAAATTTTTGGGCATATGTCTTTACTTAAAGAATTAAGAGTTAATGAGCCGAGTGATTTGAAAAATTATATAAGAATGTCGGGATCAGATTTCGATCACCTTTTTGTTCTTGTACTTCTCCGAACCGAGTTTCCACAAGCATTGTTTTTCTCTGTAAAGTTCTATAAACTCACTTGTTATAGACTTGTTCCACTCCATGGTTATATTTTTCGCACTCAAGTGAATAACATACATAACTAAACAAATATAACAAAACAACAATAAACGACTAAATTATTAGATGCTAGCAATGAAATACGCGTAGGGAAACGATGTGTAAACGCGCGAGGAGAACAGATGATAAGATGACAGATAACAAAGGTTGATTCACAGGTCCGTTGTAGGCATGTGGAGGGGTCCTGTTACGTTAGTGGAGGACAGAGGACCAGATCCGTAGGACCCACTCCGCCTGATTTCACACGGAGGACTTGAGCACAGATGACCCGAGTCGGCGTCCTCCACTAACGGGCGGACTTTTTGAAGGATATAGTCCGCCGCGGACTACGTCCTTCAAAAAGTCCGTCCGTGTATGGCCGGTTAATGATACAACAGAATTTATCTTTGTTAGACCCAGTAACCTCTTTATTAAAATTAGTTATTTATACAATCAAGTTATACATGCACCACATTAGAAAAAGTTTATGAATAAATATGGTGCACTTAATTCAAATTTATATGAATTAACTTCATTAGTTAAAACTATCAAGTTGAAAGCACCCATCCTTAACAGGTCCATTAATGCTATTTTTAAAAAATCAAGCATATCTTTACGTATCAAAGAAACTGCTCAGTCAATGAAAACCGATAATTTTAAATCACTTAACGATAATTTTAAGAATCAACCATTGTTGAATCACCGCTAATGACGGCTACGTTGTAGCTAAAATGCTCATATTGACTTCTTCAAATGTTTTACATCTACACGAGTTACTTAGATCATCAGCTACATAAAAGCTTGATCGACGACTCAACCTTAAATTTCAGTGTTTTCTATATATGTACTTTATATTCTCTAAATTAAACACACTTAAGTTTTGTAACAGAACAGCTTTCGAAGGTGGTAAACTTAAATTTTAAATTCGCAATGCGCAGTTGCGACGTTTGTTTGTTTTGATAGTGTCTTTGGGAAGACCACCTAAGTGTTTAGCGGTGTTTAGGTGGAAATGCGTGTGCAAAATGACTTCAATAAAATCTTATTTAACATGTGATGAGTCTGAAAGCAAAATATTGAAGTACCTGCAGAATTATTTCAAGCACAAATCTTTTAAAAGCCTTATTCAACAAAGAGCGACAGAGGCAGTTATAAAAAGTTTGTCAGGAATATTCATTTGAATTACACACTGATTGTTACCGGTATTCAGTATATGTACGTATATATTTTTCTATTAAAAAGGACACCATGACGTCTTCATATCAATGCCGACGGGAGCAGGAAAATCAATTTGTTATCAACTGCCAGCTGTAATGAATGACTCTAAAGTAACAATTGTTTTTTCACCTTTGCTTGCATTAATCAAGGTAAACATATACATTTTAACCTCAGATTTTGTTTTATTGCGTAAAAATTATATAGTGCCAATTTTAAAAGTTGTTATATTCATATCAGGATCAAGTTGATCAGCTCAACAGCCTAAAAATAAAAGCAGAAACCATAAATTCAAAAACTCTTAAAGGTGATCGCTCTCGAATTGTGAACGACCTTCGCTCTAAACGCCCTGATATTCGGCTTCTCTATGTCACCCCTGAGCAAGCTAAGACAGAATTCTTTAAGGTAAGCTTCCAAAATGTTAATAATTTCTAATCGTTGTTTACAAACTTTACTTTCGAATTTACGTAATGAGTTGTTACGATGGAAATTTCAATCGATAGAATCTACTTCAAGGACTGCACAAATATGAACACTTGGCATATTTTGTTGTTGATGAAGCACACTGTGTTAGTCAATGGGGTCATGACTTTAGACCTGATTATCTTAAACTGGGACAGCTGAGATCTGAATATCCAGATATTCCGTGGATAGCATTAACTGCTACAGCAAATTCATTGGTGAGTCAATTTTTCACTTAGTTTTAATAATTAATCCATTTAACTTAAGTGACCACTTTAAAGCTTATCTCTTCTTCCCCAAATCAGAACTCACATTGGTATTCTTACTTTTAAGATACATTTAAAAATAATTCTCAAATCACAAATTCACAGGTAACTAATCATGATTTAATATGTAGTTATATGTTATATCTTGTTAGTCATTATGCTAAAATCCATGGTTATGTTACAAAGGCTTTGGATACAAAAAACCTTTTGTGTTAGTGTTGTTATTTCAGTGCAATGACCATAAATATGGTATCATCTGCTTATTTTTTGTGTATTTAAAAATACTCAACCTGATCACTATCTGATAATTATGAATGACTTGCAGATGTCAATAATATGGTAAAATTACACCCAAGTTTTTCTTATCATTAATGTGTGGTGCCTTTTGTATAACACTTGTAATTATTTTATGTAATTTACAATTGATTTACATTCATATATTTTGTTCTCATAACCCTTTTAATCAAGGAAATCTCAAAAGTTTGGGCTATATTTCTGTTTTTAATTTTTCTAAAATTTTTTATTGCCTTCTGTTACATCACATTTAATTTTTTTTAAATAGGAAAAATGCAAGACACATTCTACTTGTATTGACAAATGTTACTTTGCATTTACCTGCCAAATTGTATGACATAGTTAAAACTCATGGGAAGTGCAAACAAGAGACAAAAAAATTAATCTCTTGCAGTAAATTATAATACTGCTTAGAAAAGTCCAACTGGACAGAAAGGAAGAAATGTATAGCCTATTTTAACTGATTGAACATCTACTATTCATGGTATAACACAATGCCTAATACCTTGACTGCCATAAAGGTCATATTAGATTCCACGTACCTGGTTCACAGGGCCATTAGGGTGACATCTGACTCCCTGGAACTGCTGTTTTGAAGGATATTATTACCCTGTAAGACAACTGCCAAGTTTTATAATTGTGATTTGAGAAAGGAATCTTAAAAATGTTAAATACCCTTGATTTACAAGGTTTGTTTGTCATATTGGTACTTTCCTGTTAATGGAAATACCTTAAAATAAACGTATTGTTATGATTGTTTGAGAGGATATAACATTGAAAGGATTAAATTATTAAAGAAAGGTACTGTTGCCAACCCATGACTGATTGGCCGGTCTCTACATTTACAAATCCAATCTCCAGACAACGTGGAGGGCTTCTTTGGTTCCGGGTGTGGTAGCACCCAGAGACGGCTACCTATTACAACAAAGTGAGCCGAAGGCTCATCGATATATCCTCTCAATTTGCGGTGCAACAGTCAAGAGGATATAACATTGAAAGGATATATTGACGAGCCTTCGGCTCGCTTTGTTGTAATGGGTAGTCGTCTCCGGGCGCTACCGCGCCCTTTGCCTGGCCCCGAACCAAAGAAACCCTCCACTTTGTCTGGAGATTGGGTTTGTAAATGTTGAGACCGGCCAATCAGTTTCTTGTCCGGTGATTGGGTTTGTAAATGTCGAGACAGGCCAATCACCAATGTTGTCGTTAGAATGATATTTCTCGTATTTGTACTTACATTGCAATTAATAATAAATAAGTTTCAAAAAAGTTTATTTTTTAAGGTATTCCCGTTAACAGGAAAGTACCGTCATATTGTTGCCACAATAAAAACAACATTTTATCTGTTTTACAAATATGTTTAAGTTACATGAATGACTATATGAGAAGAAGTGAAACATTTGTGGGAAAAATTATATCAAGTTTTCTCCAAAGATAATAGATTTGGTTTGAACATATTTTGCACACATCTTAGTATTCAAAATACCCCTAGACTTCCCAACATATTGAAATGCCATATGTTACCTTCTATCCTTTTAATTGTCATCTACCTTACTTTAGAGTTACAATCAAGTTATCTGAGTTTAAAATGTTGTTCATAAAAAGTTGCAGCACATTTTCTCAAAAATGATTTTATATGATAACATGAAATTTGGATCAATTGCTTGCATTTCAAATGCAATTATTGAAATGCCTCAGTAAAAGCAGAGATCAAGGAGTAACAATAGTTGTAATGTCACTTTCTGCTAAATAAAGCCTTATATTTCCCTACACTTAAACAATAAGCTGATATAATAAAAGTTGTGTTAGTGGTGAAATGTGTCTCATTTGAACATTTTTGCAAATAATAAGATATCAGGTGTACATTTTTTATTTAAAAAATTTACCTGCAATTACCATTAAGTGTTACTCTTCAATCAGTTATAAATATTTTTTATAAAACTTGTTTGTTTAATCTTAATATTTTTTATTACTGTTAATTAATTATTAAAATAATACATCAAAATTAAGAGTCTTTGGCAATATGTGGATATACAGATTGACTTTCTTGGTAAAACTTCAAGAGACTTAAATTTACTTGATTCATAATAACAGCGTTTGTTACAGTGAGGTTGTTATTATAAGCAACAGTGTTTTTGTATGGGGCTGAAGTACATTTCTTATAAATAAGCATTTTGTATTAACTGATTTTGCATTATTGAGGTTTCACTGTGTACATCCAAATAATTTTTTGCCTTGGTTTAATTGCTGATATTAAAGTTCAAACCAAGTCTAATCTATTTTTCTATTTAACAGGTCGAAAAAGATATCTACAAACAACTCCAGTTACGAAAGCCAGTAGACTGTTTCAAAGACAGCTGTTTTAGAGCCAATCTGTTTTATGATGTGGTATTTAGTAACTGCATGGATGATCCTATTCTTGATCTCAAAAGATTTATCAGTAAAAACTTGACAAAGAATTCTGATGCATGTGAAGAAAAGGTGGTTATATTTAGAATTTTAAAATGCTTTTTTACTTCAAATTCCAAGGCTAATATAAATAGCAAAATTCTTGTTTTGTATGGTATAATTGTTTTTAGTATTAGTATATTAATTTAAAGTTATTTGATTGTAATTTTTATAAATGTGTTATTAGATTTATCTTCATATTTGTTTCCTCAGCAAGAAAAACAAGGTTGTGGAATTGTTTATTGTAGAACAAGAGAAGCCACTGAAGAAGTTGCTAATGATCTCTCAAAAATAGGAGTCCCTGCTATGGCTTACCATGCAGGTATCACATTTGGGGTTACAGTTTCTATTGTTCGGCATCAACTAATCATATTGCATGCATTGTAAATTTATTTTTAAAATTAAAGGTCTTAAGGACAAAGAAAGATCTCAAATACAAGAGGATTGGATGGCTGGAAAATATCCTGTAATATGTGCCACAGTTAGCTTTGGAATGGGTGTAGACAAAGCTTCAGTGAGGTGAAGTTATTTTTGCAAGTTTATAGAATTTTGGCATATGCTTTCTCCACTTAGAACTAGTTATGACACAAATATTAAATTGCTGTTATAGGTTTGTGGTTCATTGGTGCATGCCACAAAGTGTTGCTGGCTACTATCAAGAATCCGGACGGGCAGGTCGTGATGGCCTTGCCTCAAACTGTCGCATATATTACTCTAAGCGAGAACGTGATGCAGTGGCCTTCTTGCTAAAACAAGATATTGGGAAAGCTCAAACCGACCATCGTAAGGATGCTGCCGGGTCTGCATTCCGTTCCTATGAAAGAATGGTGCGATATTGTGAGGAGGCAAAGTGAGTTTGCATGCTTCCTTTTGGCCATTCAGGTGTAAGTTTTTGGTTGTACTGTTGTGGAGTGACTCTTTCTTAATCGCTTATTTAGCAGGGCAGAAAAATTAGCCTGCAAATAATTACATATTCCCTTCAATTATAATTTTCACTTTTATTTACATTTGTATTTTGTTGATTTGTATGCTAGACATTTTTATTTTTTTATTATCAATAGCTTACATGATTTTCTCAGGTGTCGTCATGCAGTTTTTGCTGAATTCTTTGGAGAAGACCCACCTGATTGTAAAGGAAGGTGTGATGTGTGCCGGGGAGGTGTTAAGGCAGCCGAGAAAAGGGTAGAGGAGTTTTATACTGCAATTGTTCGTAAGTCATATTTCACAACCCCTGTGAGTGCTTCAATGGCAACAGAAGATGTAGACTTGTATGGTGGCGGCAGAGAAGGGCAAATAAGGTAATTTTGTCATCACCATCATGCATTTCATTCATAGGCATCATACTTTTTCTTTAGCATCTTTGAAAAACAAGAGTTGATTTATATACCAAGTATAAAAATGCAAAGCTTGAATTCTAAGCTAATCCTCCTGTGCAAGTAATCACCTTATTGAATCAGCTGTTTCAGTTTTTACAGTCTGTGTAATATACATTTATTATTCTTAATTCAAAATAATCAATTTATATATAAATTGCTATAAATTCAAAAAATCTGTTTTAATATAGGTGACTCCCAGTTACCTGCTTTGCTGGTTATCTGTGGGAATCATCAAAAGTCTTCATCCTTAAAAACAAAAGCATGAGAAATTTGGCTGTTAGTGGTTTTCAAGAAGGAAAAAATTGGATGCATTTAGCATTCTGATATAATTTACAAGCAAACTACATTCATATGTACAGTTTATCTTTATGTAAAAATTTAAAAGAGTCATCATTTAAACAAATGATGCATTTGTCAATATGTTCACCACTTTCAGGCTATGTTGAAATATGATTGACCTTCAGTTTTACAATCTATGCATACATACTGGTTGATACTAGCATTGCTAGCTTGGTCTCAACCTAAGAAAATAGTCCGTTCTGAAACAGGAATTAGTCTGCTACGGTAGTTCAGTGGTAGAATATCCGCCTGGCAAGTGGAAGACCTAGGTTTGATTCCTGATCATAGCAGATTTTTTCACCTGTTTCCACATTTCCCATCATCACAGCTTATGCCTTTCGCATAAGGATCTTCAGATCAATCATTCCCGCCATACAGGTTATCAACCTGAAGTTCACGTGTTGCACTACAGCAGGAGTTCTCAACCTTTTCGATGTGGCAAGCACCAAATTGTGCCCTAGAATATAAGGCGAGCACCATTATGCTTTTGAAAAAAGGAATGATCATGAATAAAATTGAACTGCTTAGAAAAAAATTGACAAGAAAAATAAAATTATTGGTACTAGGAAACATGGTTTTGTCATTGCAGAAGAGCACAGCACTAGAGAAATGTTCCCCACTTAAAATTTCACTGCAGAGCGATTTGAATGTATAGTGAGAAATTTAAGCAATGGTTATGCTATCCTTCTTTAAGATAATCCTGGCAAAGCAGTTCACAATTTATCATATTTTGTAATTGTGAGAATGTAAGAGCAATGGTGGATTCAATGTAGGGATAATAACCCTCCCAAATGGTGATGATCAATCTTTATTAAAATATTTTCTCAATTCATGTTTTTATAATATTGGAATTCTAGAAATATTTTGCAAATCCCACACTTATGTATAATATACACTGTTTATTTATTATAATAATATACATCAATACTAGTAGAATGAAAGAGGGTTGAGGTATACAGCAAGTATATGCCTAAACAAACATTTTTAAGTGAAGAAATTAAGGTTGACTTATACGTTGCAATATACGGTAAATTTAAATTAGAGGTTGGCCTCCTAAATCATTAACTTGTTAAAGCCCTAAATAGGTTCATTCCATTTTGTTATTGTCAAAACACTTTGTCTTCGTCACTTGATATTTCTCATCATGCATCTAAGATAATTAAAATGTAGTTTTAAAAAAATCAGCAATTAAAAAAATAAGCTTGTTAACAACAAGTCCTAAAACTTTTTCATATTTTATAATAAATAAAATAATGCATTTTTTGAATTTTTGGTAGTTTCCTTTTCCCCTTGCTAAAAGAATTATGAATACAAAGAAGTACAAAGGTATATAGTTTTTACATGTTTATAACTGCCAAACCTCCACCACAATCCAATCTTTGGGTACACAAAGAGGCGTGGAATAAAACAAAGCTAAATCTTTGTTTTCATAATATTTTTTGGAGTAGAAAAAGGAAAAGTAACAAATTTTCCACTAATCTTCATATAAATTGAGGGTACTCTCTTTTAACTGATTATTTCTAAGGTTCTGGATTCTAAATCTAAAATCTTCACAAGTATTTCCTATTTCAAGGAAAATTAGATTTTTTAAGTAAACTTGTTTACAGTAAATATATTGAACCTTATATTCATATTGATGTTATTATTTATATATCTTTTATTATGGTTGTTACTCATAGAATCCTTCTCTTAGGGAGAGAGAAGAATATTATGAAACTATTGAAGAAATGGCTGAAAAGAAAGTTAAGAAAGAAATGTCTGCTTTAATCAAGAAACAGTTTTCTTTGAGAAAGAAAGCAAATGGAGGAAATACTGCAACCATTGGACATAACACAGAAAATGACTCAGAAAATGAAGAAGAAGAAAAGGCTAAATATGCTAGAGTGAAGGCAGCTATAAGTACAAAGACAAAAGTTATTGGCCTCACCATTGAGGTGTGTAATGATATTCAAATATGTATTCTCAATCATGTACTCATGTATAATGTGCTCTCGTGTATAATGTGCTCTCATGTATAATGTGCACCCTTGATTTTTGTGGTGTATATGAACAAAATTTTAGAATTATATCATCATGTTAAGTATCAACTAGACCAGTGGTCCTCAGGCAGATCTACCTGCGACCCCCTCTGTGTGGATGTTTGGTCGCCGCAACCCCCCATAATTTTTTGTAATGTAAAAAAGGATTTCTCCGGAAATAAGAATTTTATTTATAGTAACATGCTAAAATTTTACCACTCAAATTACTTTATTAACATTTTTAATGCGAATACAGACATTTTGAGATATTTATCATTACCAAGACGTATATTACTTGTTATTTATTACATTGGATTAACATATGTATTTTTAAAATTGTGTATATACCTATATATATATGTTGTCGCATTTTCGTAGATATATATATATATATATAAATACATACTACGGAAGAGGAAAGGTAACTAAGGATATTTAGGGCAACTAGGTGTTGAAGGAAACCCAATGAACACTTACCGGAAGTAGAGCCGCTGGGGTTTTGGAGAGACACATTTGTAGAGGTTAGAGCTTTCGGGATGATCCCTTCGTCAGCACAAGAGAGACACAACTGTGTATATATATATATATATATATATATATATATATGTGTGTGTGTATGTATATGTATATAGGTTTAAAGAATTTTATTTATCTTTTAAACAAAACTTGTCAATTCTGGGGCACAGCTTACTTAGAACACGACATAATTCGCCGTCAACATCTATCAACTTGTTTCTCGCTTTACATTTAATTGACAATAAATTAGAAAAACCAAAGAAAAAACAAAGATAAGTAGTGGGAAAAACCACTAGGACATTAATGCCTTGGATCTTAACAATGACTTGTTTCACACAACTAGACAAAATGAGGCTGACATAGTTGCACACACATAATTACTAAGTTAAAAATCGGTACAACATACATTGTACAAACTTTCTCATATATGGGTACTAATGCATCATTTAGTTATCTTTAGAAAATGAAAATCGTATGAGCCTGTTTTTAGAAAATCTAATTTTTGTTAAAGTTGCCCAAGAATAAACTAGCCTTATATTCATTCATTCATTGAGAAAAATGAAATACGTAGTATTATTGTAGATGTATACTCAAGTAACTGTACGAATTTTGATCAAAAATCTTAAAGCCATTTTTGAGAAAATCAAATTGTTGTTAAAGTTGCCTAAAAATAAACTAGCCTTATATTCATTTTTTGAGAAATATGAACTATACATTATTATTGAAGACGTAAACTCAAGTAACTGTATGAAATTTGATCAAAATCGTTAGAGCCGTTTTTGAGAAAATCGGTTTGTTGTTAAAAATGCGTAGAATAAACTACTCCTAATTATTGAGCAATGTCAACCATTTCTATTTATACTCTGCTCAGTATGATAAAATGCCTAAGTACGAGATTTCATTCATTTTCGCTCTACCGTCTAGGCTCCAGAGCCAGTAACAGACAGACAGACGGCATTGCGAAAACCACTTTTTTCGGATTCAGCGACACCTGAAACGTATATTTCCATAAAAATCTCAAGGTCGAATTTTTTCACGAAAACAATACTTTCTCTTTACTTCGTATGAGAAAGTAAAAAGACTTCCAGATATCTATTCAAGCGTTCACCTAAATGTTTACATTGTATAGTTTTTGAATTGACTGTTCCGCTACACTGTAGTCAAGAATTGAGAGAATGTGCAAAAAAACAACTGAACTAGCGAAGACTGTTCGCGACCCCCGCAAATTATTTGTCTCGCGACCCTATGTTTGAGGACCACTGAACTAGACCGTATATAAATATGTTAAAACGTTAAATTATTGCCAGTTAACAAGTTTAAAACGGTTGGACTTCCCCATAAGTATTACATTCAATAAGCTCCAAATTACATCTTAGAGAGACATCATCATTAATGAAAGCGATTGAGTTGAGATAGCAACAACTTCATACAGTAAGTTGGCCAAACTGATGACACATAGAAAACCGCAGCGCCACTACTGCCAATCCTTTTAAATCAGACAAGAAGGGATATAGATAGAGTTTTGATTTATAGTGGATATTGGTTCTCTCTTTCTTATCTCATTCTAAAACTGTTTAATAGAAGAAATAATACAAAAATTTAACGAAACTGGAAACCAGAGTCATACATGTCATTCTACACTCTATGGGTTTTAAATTACGTACATTGTTAATTGTACATACTGTAATCGCTAATTAAATAAAATGATTTCAATTTGCTTATTCTAAATTTTTTGTTTTCGATGCGTGTTTTGCGGGAAGTCTACCTAGCGATTTTGCCAAGACTACAGCAATCAGCTGATGAGCTAGTGAAATGTGGAATATTTGGAGAAGATAGAATTATAACTATATGGAAGTAATTAGGTGTTTGATTTGTTTAATTAATATATGTATATCCTGGATTATTGATGATCAGTATGGTTTTCCCTTTAATTCACCCTAAAAGCTAGAATCTGGTGCGAGGTAGGTACACTTTCATTTCTGACTGTTAGTGCACAGAAGTGTTACTAGTGTGTAACACGCATCTCTACTTTATGACCTAAATATTTGGTCTTCAAACTGCGGGTTATACACAAATATATATGGTATATATGATTCAGTGTATTCGGTAATGTATGAAATGCTGCCATTAGCGTGTAATTTTCATTTCAATTCTTTGCTTTCCCTTTTAATATACAATGGATTGTTGTGGCTCTTCAGATAACAAAGCAAAAAAATCCTCTAAAACCATATAATGAACAAGCAACCAGATTATTCTCAAAAAGGCCCTGGTTTCAGTAATATATATTTGCAGCATTAAAATTTCTATTATAGAAGTATAATTTTTCTTTTAAATAATGTCTTTGTAACATTTTAATTTGCTTTTAAAATACTGATGGAGACTTGGCAGTACTGTATCGAAGTTATTTTTAACTTAAATGCAAAATAACTACTTCAGTAATGACTAGTAGTTTTAAATTCCACAGTTAAGTTGAATTACACATTTTGTTCCAGATTCGGGAGAGGTATTTAAGTCTCTTGGCAGAATCTTTGAAGAAGAACCTTGAGAGGGCTCAACTCCTGGAAACTTTGGATAAATGTTTTTCAGATAGAGATTTTGAGCATTGTGCTGTTGAAGTTGAATATGCAGCATTTGCTGCTAATACTGCGGTATCTCTTTACAGACGTTGCTTGGCTAAAAATGTGCGTATTATTTCCTCCTCACTGTTATACTACAAATTTCACATTGTATCTTGAAATGAGAGAATTGATTTGTTTCTAGTTATAATTCTTTTTAGAAATGAAATTTTCAACCTTGGCTCCTGTGATTAAGCATACTTCAAATTGACTGAAAAGTAAACTAATAATTTCAGTAAATAAATCTTTGTATTGTAACATGATGATTTTATCTCTATGGAAAATTCAGGAGTATTTTGTGTTAAATTATCAAATTTTCAAGCATATGATTTTTATTGGATGTTAGGAATTATATTATTTTATTCTGTTATTGTAATACTGAATAACATTTACCTCGGATTACTAAAATTTAGACATTGATAAAAGTCAGTATAAATACATTTTTATTTACTAGACTTGATTTAAAAATATTCTAAAAGTTTTATGGATTTTAAACTTTTTACATTTTTATAAAGCTATACAACTTTTACAAAAGTTTTCAATCAAGTCTAGTAATACGAAATATATATTTTACTTTTTAATGCAAAATATGAGTTATTTTTTAAAAATTTTATCTTTATTTTATTTTTTACTTTTTAGCCTCCATAAATAAAACAACGTTTTCTTAACTAATAATGTAGTAAATTTATTACTCTTAAATTGTATAACTTTTTTCATTTTAATAATCAAATTTCATATATCAACTATAGTAACATATTAAATAAAATAGTAAATGATTTAAAGATACACATTTGCCTATCTGTTTTGTTTTAAGTTGATCTACTATAGGTATGGCAAATGATTTTTGTGTCATATGCCAAGAAAGTAATGTGAATCATCTGAATTTTTTTCACGTGCTGCTAATTTACTTTTTCTCAGACATCTCATATTTTGTATAGAAAATACAAACTTATGCATGCCAAGTAAAATCGTAAGCATGCCAGGTATTTGCCATCCCTGATGTAAAATCTATTAAATTATAAAACTCAGAAATATGTGCAAGATTGTTTCGTTAACAATATTTGAAATTCAGCTTTTGAAATACAGTAAAACTCCATCATAACGCAGGTTTCGGGAGACAGAGTGTACACCCGCTTTATTGGCAAGCCGCGGTATTTTGGGATATTTTGCAGGAAATAATTTTTTTTTAATGTGAAAATATATGCTTTATAACAAATTTAATTGCAAAATACTATAAAAACATATCGTATTTTGATTTTAATGCATAACGTACTTTAATTGGTGCTTTTAAAATAGTTCGAATTTTCTTTTGGCACGACAGCTGATGGCGTTTCTTCGTCACATATGTCTTAATGTTTTGCAAAAAAGATGAAGATGATCAAAATTTCCCTGTCTCTCCATCCAGTTCATCACTTCACTGATGTTATCCAATACTTTGCTTATTTTAGAGGTCTCAAACACACATCTCTTCATTCTCGCTGTCATCTTCTGATAATTTTTCTGCTCTTCCACGGTTCTGGATTTCAGCTACAATTTCTTCACCATTCTTATAGACAGTGATGGGTTTTTCATCATCTTTGCAAACCCAGGCCCACAGATCATTTACGTGTAAACTTCACACGCGTCTTCTTCCATAAAACCCAAAAACTCTTCTTCGTCTTTGATACTATCACCTGCTACAGTGATGCACTTTGACCAGCAATTTTGAATTGTCACAGAACTTCCATGCCAATCTGGTATTGTAGGCCATATTCTTCAGCGTAACTGTTTTCAGGAACTGTGGCACTTGTGGTTCCGAGTTTAAGTCAGCAATGAGCAATTCCCACCAATACTAGGTTTTAAAGGCTCGGATAATGCCTAGGTCCAAGGGCTTGGTAAAAACATTGCTACTATTTTTCCATCTCTTGATTTCAGAGAATCAGGAGGAGGATGTGCAGGACAGTTATCCAGCAGAAGTAGAGGTTTTTCATTCAGTTTTAGTGAATGTAGGTAACTCTTTACCGATGGCACAAAATCATTGTTGAACCACGACATGAAAATATTGCGAGTCATCCAGGTGCTCTTACTGCTTTTATAAATGACAGGCAAAGATGTCATGTTAATGTGCGTGAAACGTCGAGGACTTTGGCTAGCGGTGCATCGCGGTAAAATTTGAACCAAGTTGTTTACGAAGAAAATAAATCGCGGTAAAATATGAAACAAAGTTGTTTATGGAGAAAATAAATGGAATCATTGTGGGGGACATGACTAGACCTGCGGTATATCCGAATCCGTGGCTTAGTGAGGCGCATTGTAACGGGGTTTTACTGTATTTACTAAATTACTATTGGATGTGAAATTTGGTGATCTTTTAACTCTTTGAAATGCTTTTAAGCTACAGATTTTACTCCAATAATTTGGTTGTATCAAATTCAACTTGTTGTTATTTGCTTCTATTCATCTTCTGCTTCTTCTCTTTTGTAAGATTTCAAGGGTCATGATATCAAATTCATCTAGTCAAGTAAAATCAAAAGGTGTTTTATTTGTGTAAATAGGCTAAAAATTTCATATATTTCTGTGCATTTTCACTTGGGGATTTCAGACTGCCCCTAGATGGCAAGTGTACAAAGGTGATGCTGAAAGATAAGAAAAATGTGCAAATTTGTTTATTTCAAAGTGTGACCTATTATATAAAAATTTAGTTCCCAAACCATCCAGCCATCAATCCATGAGGATCTCTTACTGGTTTTGAGTTATTAATGAATTTATGAGGCCTTTTATGAACCAACATATAACTATACATATATATGTGGGTAAGGTCAATATGAATGTTATTAAAAAATGAAAGGAGTTTGAATGCCCCCATATATTTATCCTCTCTTTGTCTTACAGATGTCAGTGATAAAAAAGAGCACAGATTCACTGGAGTTGTGTCAGTTTTTGAAGGAATATGTCCCAAAAGAAGAGAAGACTCTTATGTATGCTTTGAAAGAAGAGGAAGAGAAAATGAGTGACATACGCTCCTGGTTTTCCATAACCCCTTCCTCAAAACTTATTACAGATGAAGAAAATGTCACAGGTGGCCGAAAAGTAAAAGGTAAGAGTGGAGATTTGGAAAGAGAGAAATCCCATCATGCGTCAAAAAGTGGAGAAGAAAAGGACAGAGGTGGTGGTTCGTTTAAAACTGCAAGGGAAGTGGAAAAATCTCTTTCGGAAACTGCAACAAGTGCTAAGAAGGGAATAAAGAGGACTAATGAAGTAGAATCAACAGCAGAAGATGTGAAAAAACATAAGGATAATACTTGCTCTTCAAGCGATGATTCACAGTGTCAAAGTTCTAGCAGCGAAAGTAAATACAGCTCTGACAAGAGCAGTCAGTCTAGTAGTTATGAATTGTTTGCTTCGTCAAATCATAAGAGACGCATAGCCCATAAACCAGGATCAGGAAAAATGGCTGAAACAGAACCCAAAGAGAAGGTCGAGGAGAAAAAGTTGGTTCCAGTAAAGAGTACCGATGAAAGTAGCATAAAAAAAGAAGTCAAAGTTGGAAGTTCCCAAAGCAATAAACCTGTAGAAGTCACTAGTTCTAATGAATCTAAAATTTCAGAGGTTAAAGAACCTACGATCAGTGTAAAACCTCTCACAAATGTTGGTTCAGAAGAAGAAATCTTGTCTTTAAAACATCAAAGTAAAGACAAAATGCAAGTTTCTAAGCCAGCAGATGCTTCAAATAACAAAAAGAAGGTAGCTGATTGGGTTGTCAAGTACCTCATGCCTTTTTATGCTCAGCAGAAGATAGCATCTCGTGATCTCTTTAAACTTCTTGCACGTAACATGTCACATCATATTCTTCTTTGCGGTGAAGCACTATCTGGTGAGCTATTAATTTTTATATAAAAAATATTTTTCCGATAAACTTATGTATTTGAAATGCTGAATTTCTCTTCCTGTGTTCATTTTAAAATAATAATCAAAATCTTTCATGCAGCATCTCTCATTAGATATTTATATTTTAGGTTTTTGCTATTTTGTTTATCAGTTTTTGCTGAAATTTTTTTCATTTGCAGACGAGAGCGTTGTCAAGAAGAAGGTGAAAGAATTTTTCAAAAGGCATGAAGTAGTTACATCCGAGGCTGACATAACCTTTTAAGCTGATACGTACCTCCCTAAAAACATATTCCTGTAATTGAGTGAACTAAACATTTGTTAAGGTCAAGAAACTACTATTACAAATTGTGTATATTTTAATTGTTATTGACTGTTTCACTTCTGTTTGAAATGTAGGGTGATGCAGTGATATAAAACAATAGTTTTGTAAAAAAATATTGGCTTATATTTTGTGTGTCAAGAAAGTAATGGAAAACATATATCGTAAGTGATTCATTAATACATACAGTAAGTCCTCACTATATCTTGGAGATAGTATGTTTCTTGAAAACTGTGACATACAGAGAAGCCTTCTTTCCCATAGACATGATGATAAAAGTTCGAGTTACGTTCATGGCAGACAATCTGTGATACATTTGTACCCAAAATAATACATTATAATGCAGTACATAAGACATACTATGTTAAAAATGAGCAAACAAAATGAAATAAAATGCAGTGGAACTTCTGTAAGTCGAACCTCAATAGAAACAAAAAATATTCAACTTATAGAAAATTCGAGTTATAGAAGAAAAATAACTTGAAAAAGATTTTGTCCTGTAAAATGAATTCACTTCAAATTATGGAAAATTTGAGATACAGACATTCAACTAATAGAAGTTCGGCTGTATGTATATGCGAAATGACCTATGACAGTGATGGCGAACCTATGGCACGCGTGCCATAAGTTGCACGCAAGACGATTTTGGTTGGCACGCCAACGAAAGGCGAAAACCCTACAAAGCATTTATCGTACTGATTTAACGCCGCAGAAACATTGGTTTTATTTAGTTAACTATTGTAAACGTTAGTTTACAGTGACAATCTTATTTATTGTTCACGAATTTAATTTAGTTGGCACCAAAAAAAATCAAGGACTTTTTGTGGCACATGAGGCGGAAAAGATTCCACAATTTCGGTAATATTGGCACGTGGACTATAGAAGGTTCACCATCACTGACCTATAACAAGGTGACATATAGCGAGGAATTACTGTATTTAAGATTTTGATAATCACCTCTTCCATATAATATAGCTAAGTCATCTCACTTTGTATCATATACCCATAACTCATTATTTATGCGGACCCAATCCTTAGCATTCCTTCCTGAGAATCTTGAGTTCACCAAATTTAACAATGTCCTGAATAGCTTCATGGTAAACTTCGATTTTAATTCAGTTTTTCGTCATGAGATTTACAATTTTCTGTATTTAGGCTTTTGTGAAATATATTTTAATTAATTGATCTTTTGATCAAATTATTTTGTTTTCGTTGACTTATTATTATAAAACCTGTCTACAGCAAAAATCAAATTATTATGAATGGATATGGAACATCTCAAAATAATTTAATACAATTATATCTTGATGGTTCTATTGCTGCTAATCTTTTATTTAAAAAGGATGAAAAAATATAAAATTTAACAAGCTCTGTTCACAAGTGGAATTAAATAGATGGTTTAGGTTCACTCTTTTATGCATAACATTATGAACTATACAAGGAATATATTTCAGCCCCCAAATAGCAGTCCCAAATGCTAATTTGGCTTGTTGATTTTATTACATTAGAAACAGAATTGCCATCGAGAATGGCTGCTGAAATAACCTAAGGTATTTTATGGATTCAGGGACTGATGTAAACAATCTATTGATTAATCTTATGCCTCTTCTTCTCCTTTCATGTCATCAAAACGTTTTTATTGATCATCTTCAAACTCAGTTTCATTTCTCAAGTTCAATTTCCTATACTGCATTTGTCACTAGGAATAAATGCACTTCCAGATTTTTCATTGCTATTGTTCCTTCACGTTTTATCTCATCCCAGTATTTTCTTCCCAGCTCAAATGTTTCTTTATCCAACTTCGATTTCAATTCAGTTTTTCGTCATGAGATCTACAATTTTCTGTATTTAGGCTTTTGTGAAATATATTTTAATTAATTGATCTTTTGATCAAATTATTTTGTTTTCGTTGACTTATTATTATAAAACCTGTCTACAGCAAAAATCAAATTATTATGAATGGATATGGAACATCTCAAATTCATCTGTATTTTAGTATTATTTGCTTATATTGCATGATAGTTGAGTTTAAAGTCAACCACATTGGACTTTTAGCCAAGCAAACTGCTGATAAGCTGTCTCTTTTATAATGAAAGGGTTGAGAAATTATTCACACATTGCTGGATACAGGCTCCTCCAAGCTCTAGGCAAGATTAACTATGAGGATCCTTATTTGTCCATGAGCATATTATAAATCAAGACAGCCTGCCCACCAGGTCACCTATACCTTTGTCTTTACCTGCATGCACTCTAGTTCAGATGTCAGATACAGTAGAGTGCCGATTATCCAAACTCCAATTATCTGGATGTCAATTAGCCAAATTGAATTTGGAAAAATGAAATTTTGTCTCTTTACAAATATTTTCATTCTTGATTTTTCTTAATATCGATGGTTTCTTAAATTTAAGTTAATGCAAATGGGGTAATAGTTGGCAATTCACATAAATACATCATAAAACAACACTTCACTAATATGATGTTAAATATTGTAATGGACTTGCACTGAAGAGATGTTCTAACATTAGGCCGCTGCAATGGCATGGTTGGAGAAGCAGGAATAATTTGAAAATTTTCACTTCTTTTTAAAAAAATATGTAATTTAGATGCAAATAGATTGGGTTTTTTAGAGCATTAATTTCTTGTTTTATGCTCATTTTATTTTATATAATTGCTATCATTGTATTAACATTTATTAGAAATGCGTGTTTTGCCTTTTTAATGGTATATAAAATTATGATAATGTCCAATTATTTGGATTGTTTTACCATTCAATCTACACATTTTTGCAACTAGTTTGCATGATCAGAATCTTAGGGTAGAAGGAAAACTGTATTAGAAGAAACTTTCTGGTTTCCACTGTCGAAAGGTATTTTTCATGATTGCTACCAAGTGGGTTTACTCTAGAATTATATATCAATCATTTTATGAATTTGGTCTTCAGTTAATACAGTAATGTTTAAAATTTTCTTCCCAGCCTGTTATAAAAATGGGAGTTTATGCTTTGCACTTCACCTATATGGTAACACAGTCATGCATTATTCGCCACTTCCAATTTTTTGTAGTCTCCATATTTATTTTGTGAAAAAGATAATAATTTTTATTATTAAAGAATATTAAAATGATAAGGCAATAATTGTTAGCTGTTTTATCATATATATCAAGAATTAATTTTTTTGTGCAAACCACTTTGAATGTCAGTATTTTTCATTAAATTTACTAATTTATCTATATCTATCTAAGCCAATTTAAATAAAATAGTATACTCAGCATGTGGTATGACACAATATGATGTTTTGTGCAGAAGGATCATGTTTTACCATTCAACAATAAAACTAAAATTCATCTGACAGCCAGATCATCCTCTAGTTATATTGTCAACATCGCATGGATAAAATTATCTTATTTTCATGAATTTTAGCTTCTCATCTACATTAATCTGTTGTTATTCCATTTAAAGTGGTATATTTGTTGTAATTATACTTTCTTAAAAGCGAAAAGAAAATTTCTGTATGTAAGAATCACTTTCTGCTACTTGTTAATATTCAGTTCTAAAAACTTATGTGCCATTATTTGCATATAATCTTGCTCACTAATCACTTAAGTAAATGTTGACTATCTATTTATTCAAGTACATACCACGAAATGCTAGCATCTCTGTATTAACAAACAAGTACTACATCTTTATCATAGAACAATGGCAGTAACAAGGGACAACAAGTGTAAATTGTAATTTTCATTAAGTAAACGTACTTCATACGGTAGAGCCCTGATTATTTGTGTGTGAATTGACAGGGTTACCAGCAGTTCTGAAGCGAGTTTGAATATTCCCACTTATAAGAAAAATGAAGATAAGGACTTGACTGATTTATTAAACTTCAGCCAATATATCAGATTAATCAAACCAAAGCTGATTCAGCAAAAGAGACAAATTTAAGTTCAGTTCTTTGTCGAAAAATGGAATGTAAACTGATTTACATATTAATTTTACCTGAAATGAAGTTTTTTCCCTTTTAGAGGGATTCTCATAAACCAAGTTTCATCTTAAATTTGCAGTGATGTTAAATTACTCAGTGAATTAATGAATTTTTTATTAAAATTTTTATCTTACTGTTCCTTTTTTTACATACAGCAGTGATCTGTTGGTCAGAGAGAATAATCACTGCCAAAAACAAATTCTAATGTTGTGTTCATTCACTCCACCATATTTCAGTTTCAGGATTGATTGATAGCTTAAAATTTTTGGCATGCAACCTGTTTATACATAAATTTGTACAGTATTTAACATACATTACATATATCAAATTTTGCCTTAAAAATTCTGGTTACCCATATTCTCCAATTATTTGTGGCTGCCCAAGCCTTATTTAACATAGATAATCAGGGTTTTGCTGTATATGGCATCTAAAAAGCACTTTATGTAGCATAAAAGGTAACTAAGTTTTATATAAACTAATTGAAAGCATTTCTTTTAGCAGTTAAGGTGCATCTACATAATTTATACTGATTTCACATTGAAGGAAGTTGGATCAGGCAACTAGGAGAGTCTAGTCATATTAATAGATTCCCCTGAAACTTAACATTAACCTTGGAGTTGTTACAGTTGCTTATGTAAACCAAAGCATAAATAAAGTTTATTTTTAAATTTTAATATCTAGATAGTTTAATTTTGGAAGCTTGAATGTGTTTTTTGCTATTTAGCTTTTAAAAACATTGCATTGTCATCAGTCTGACATTATAACAACAGTTAAGGTTAATCCTAGTCAATATTAAAGGGAGCTGAAAATAAATTTTATAGAAAAACCTTTTCATATCTTTTGCAAACAAGGGTAACTACTAAATTTTAAAAGTGTATATTTTCTAATAAAATTTGGATGGATCCATTTGATGTTACTGATGCCGTAAATTGAAATAAAACTAAGGCAACAATTTTTTTTGCATAAACTAGGGTTCTATTACTTTTGAAATGTCTCTTAAAGTAGAAAATAAATTTTGAATTTTTTTACAAAATTGAAGTATTTTAACAGAATAAATATGAAAATTTACAGAATTAATACTGGAAAGTCAAAAGACTTCAATTTGGTAAAAATTTTCGAATATTCTTAAAAATTTATTTTTAATTTTAGAGAGCATTTAAAAAGTAACAGCTCTTATGCAAAAAAATTTTTTTGCTTTTTATTTTTTAATATTGAGTTAAGACAATATAATATTATGGAATATGTATCTATATATGTATTACACACCAGAGTTGAGATTTATTGAAAAATAAGTTTGTGGTCAAAGATTATTTGAGAAAATACTCTTATCACTGTATGCTTTAATGAAAGTAAAAATATGGAATTCGGGGGTTTGTGTCATAAAATTTTAATCTTGAAAAATTTAATAAGATGTACCAAGTCAAAGTTCAGAAATATTTTTTAAAATTTGTGAATTGCTTCTAAAAATATTACATTTTTAAAACAAAATTTTTGTTTATAAATACTAGTTAAATAATTGATTTGATGTAAAGTTTTGCGATGACTTGTGAATATGTACAGTCCTTGCAATTATTGAAATAAAAGTTTCAATTGTTATTAAATGGGAACTTGGTTGGAATCTATTTAAATTACTAAAGAATAAAATTACATATGAAGATATATTTACATTTTCGTTTGGAGGTTTACGCAGCGTTTGATGATGTGGGTTGATGCTTTCGGGAGGCACTGCGTGGATGGCATTGCTGCTTTTGACGTTTCGCCTTCGATGCTGAAGGCTTCATCAGGAGTGAAATGCAGGGGCAGTCCTGCGTCGTCTTATATATACTGGAGTCGCCTATCTCTATTGACGGTTGGAGTCGTCGCGGCCAATGGCCGTCTGTCTGAGAGTTTCCTTTCTCTTTTTAGCCGTTGTTGTCATTGCGGCCATTGGGAGAGTGGTCGTTCCTTTCTCTATCGTCCGTTGGTCTGGTGCCCTTCACCCGCAGATTGAAGAAGTGTCTCCACGTATGGCTTAGTTGGTAGCCGTCGTCTCGGTTGAAATTATCAGGGCATTTTGCGATTTCGATGGCTTCGCGGATTAAGCGTTGATAGTAGTACTCCTTCTTCGCTAGTATCTTGGCGTCTTCAATTTTTATTTTATGGCCGGGGTTTGTGGAGTGTTCTGCTATGGCGGAGTCCTTCCACTGTTTGTTTTCTATGCCATCCATGCAGTGCCTCCCGAAAGCATCAACCCATATATTTACATTTCACAATATATTATAGGATTATAAGTATAAAGATTAAATTACAATTAAATTCTTCATTGTTGTCTAGCATCGTACCTTAGTTATATAAAGCACACGTGCCATTCCAATTCTCCTTCCTTGAATTAAGGTATTTACATTAGCGGCTAACTAATAAACACAAGAACCAAATTTGCCCCTGCCTCTTATGCAGCCACGAATACCAAAATTTCCTTCAAGTAAAAGACCAATTTTATTTTTAACTTTTTTCATGTCTTACGAGCTGGAGGACTCTTGGCAATTGAATTTCCATTAATAACAGAAAACAGGGAAATTTAGCTGACGAAATTACTATTCAAGCTCATACTGTTTCTGAGATATGAGGTTCAATAAAAATGATAACATATAAGAGAAGTTACTACAGAAGTTAATAAAAAAGGGTCTTTTTGTATTGATTATGAAAAAAAATACAGCTAAATTTTAACCTCATTCTTTTCACTGTAAACAGCTCTTAATGTCAAGTACATATCTCAATTTAAAATTGATAATTTAAAATTTCCTGATCAGGTTAATAAATCAGGAGGGTCTGGGCAGTGGTCAATTGGATAAAGCGGCCCAGACTGGCTAATCAATCTTTTGGGCTGTTAGTTCACACCAGTGAAAATTTATGGCCCCAATTTAGATAAGACAAAAAATTCTAAACGGGTATATTTCTTTGTAAGAGCTTCAACATAGAGTTGTCCTTTAATATAAATAGTGACATTTAGTTAATAAAATAATACTGAGTTTTAAAAAATATTTTACTTCGCGGTCAATAAATGAAACTTGCTCGTAAGAGGATTTTTTTGTCATACTATTCCGGCATATTCTATATATAATTAGGAGCATCGAATTTCTTAAATTATTATTTATACGTTTCATTTTAAGAAGCATTGTGCTTCAGCATTTGTTCAAACCCTTTTTATCATAAATTATGAAAAGTTATCTCAATTGACGCTATTACAACAATTAACTCGTAATGACGGTGAATTCTCACTACTTGAAGTGAGTCTATTGCGCTGATTACTTATTTTAGCACATCAATTTAGCACTACAGCTTATTTTTGTATGCTTAAGAAATTGTAGGGAATCTACCAATTGTATTCCTTCCTCCTTCGGCGCATTAGTTGATACATTGAGCGCTAGAGCGGCTAGAGCGCAGCATGAGACGAGAAATACAGCTGGCCAAAGTGGGAAATTTCGTCTTTCGTAACTGCTCTACCTGGTGGAACAAGAATTCCGCTTTCCTCGAAAATGGCAGGGGAAATTTTGCTTTTCAGAGCCTTTAGGGCCTCTCTAAGTCAGGTAAATCTAATTTAAAAGGAAATTAGGTCACATATTTTTAGTCATATGTGAATTAACGGTTAAGTGTGTGTTAATGTTTCTATACGTTATCATAGAGGCGTATATTGTTGTAGGTCATGGACTTGTCTTACATAACGTGGACATAACAATTTATTTAAATTTTGATTTAAGGCTCGAAATATTCATGTATCAGCTGCAGTTTCATCCAAAAGTGGGAATAGGTTAAAAACGTTTACAATTTATCGATGGAATCCCGACAAAACAGATAAACCCCAGATGCAAGAATATTCTGTCGACTTAAATTCGTATGTATTTATGTTACTACATTTCTACTTGTGAGATTAAAATCGTAAGTTTTAAGTTATCTGGAAGTATTTTATATTCACGATTAAATGAGTTATTCCAATTACTGAAGGTGCGGACCAATGGTTCTGGATGCATTGATTAAGATCAAGAATGAAATGGACCCCACCTTGACGTTTCGTAGATCATGTCGTGAGGGTATTTGCGGTTCATGTGCGATGAATATTGGTGGAGTAAACACACTAGCTTGCATTACGTTAGTATTTTAGATCTATTTCTCGATCTGCACACCATTTAAGTATTTTTTAAAATATTGAAAGTTATTTTGGTTTTTTACAGAAAAATTGATACGAACTTGAGCAAACCCACGAAGATTTATCCATTACCTCATATGTATGTTATCAAGGACCTTGTTCCTGATATGAATAACTTCTTTTCTCAGTACAAATCAATAGAACCATGGCTTCAGAGGAAGGAAGAAGGGCGCGCAGGGTCACAACAGTTCCTTCAAAGTGTAGATGACCGTAAGAAGCTGGTATGCAAAATTAATTAATCAAACCCATTGCAGAAGTTGGCGGAATTAATTCGGTTTGGTCAATATCTTTGTTCTTTCGTTTCAGGATGGTCTTTATGAATGTATTTTGTGTGCTTGTTGCAGCACATCTTGCCCATCATATTGGTGGAATGCAGACAAGTATTTAGGGCCTGCTGTTTTGATGCAGGTGAGTTTCGTGGTAACTCTTATTTTAATCAAGGGCATAGATACCTCATTAAATTCCTATGGTAATGCCGATTGAATAATCTAAACACAAATTACATACAGGTTTATCAGATCACCAGAAAAATATATATTCACCATCTCTCAACTTGTCATCTCGTCCAAAGTATTTTTGTAGTTATTCTTAAATTAATTTTATTTTCTCGGATTATTCAAATGTGTATCAGTCTTGAAAATAATTATGCAATTTATTTTAATTTTTTTCCTATCAATTTGTTATTGTCATTTTCCTTGTTTGCTTATTCATTGATTTACTTTGCATTTTTAAAAGTTGAGATGATATGTTAATTATTTTTTAAATGAGAACGATTATTTCATGAATTTTCCTCAAATTTTATAGCATAGTATTTATTAGTTCACTAACCCTTAAAATGCTAAAAAAAATTATTCTCATTAGGGTAGAGTTTTTACATTGATTCACAGATATAAGAATACATATATAAAATAAGAAATGTAGTATTAGAATATGAAAATTTCCAAGAATGAACAACCATGAGTGTGTAATGTACTCCACATTGTTAATTAGTTGAACTAATAATTTTTAAAAACACCAGGTGTATCAAAAGTTATATCAACATAATATGCATGAGAGGATCATTTATTTTATCATATATTTGGGTCTATTATCACTTTAAAATATTTATTTAAAATTTAATAGTTATGGTTTACCTTTGGTTTGATTTTTGTTCATAGTTGATGAAATTTAATGAAGTTAAAAGAACAATTCTGGAAAATTGTTTAAAATCTTGAAAAACAACTTTTGTATAATTAATTTTCTAATATGATACAAAAATCAAAACTTAAACTTCTGAAAAACATTAATTTGTTGGTCAAAGTTTGAGGAATTTTTTCACCATTCAATCTATTGTATTGGCACATTTTAAAATCACGTAAGGAAGTCAAAATACTGTTGTTTCCTTCAAGAAATTTTTGAGTAGTTTTTACAGATATCATGATGCATCTTTTTTTTCAGTGTTCAACATATCTGTCAGCATTCTTTTATCACATCTTGGTTTAAATTGATGCATTTAATTTTGAAATCAAGGATTTGGTTTTTATGTGCCACACTTCCTCCAGAATAAGTTTTTTCTGCTTCATCATATGAACATTTTCTTTCTCATGTACAAAGTATGTAGAGGAAGTATTGTGATCCTGGAGATTTTGATGTATTTTTCTGCTCTTGCCTGAAAAATTGGTATTGCTTATGCCAGCAGTGTCCAATCTGCGGTCTGCAGGCCACTGCGGTCATTTGACGCTTAAAATACAGCCCAGTTTAACTGTTACATATGAATTTTTTGTCAAAATTATTAAATTAATACTAAATTTATTTATAAGTAAAACGCTTGGTGGTTTTAATATGGTATATTCACCTCTAGGTAGATTTGGAAAAACCAATGGATATGGAAAATTTCCAATGGGGAAAAAACGTTGGACACCCCTGGCTTATGCTGTCTTACTGTAGTCTTTTACAGGGAGTAAACCTTTGTAGGCAAAGTTATATTTATATATATGATATTATGCAGAATAGAAGTCTTGTTGAGATGAATCAACTACTACCTGTCGTAGAATCATAGTACAGCCATTTTGAACCAGCATTGTTGGTGCAAGTCAAATCGCAGAAAAAAACCTTTTAATGTAACCAGTGGTAATGTGGGCCAAGTGTAATTTTATGAGACAGTTTGTGCAGTCATCTTTCACTGATTCATTTTCCTTTTAATGTTTAACTTTTATTTTTAAAGTTCATGCTAATTTAAGATTTTTAAATGACAGTTTAATCAGAACTGATAACATATATGCATTACCTGCAGGTTCTACTATAATCAAAGTGAGAACTTGGTTTCTAAATATGGTGATTGATCAAAATGACAATATAATATATAAACCTGAAACATGCATTTTTTTCAATGCTTTCAATACAACTTTTGCTTAAATCAATTTTCCATGTTGTTGTCCATTGTTTTCATATGGTAGCTAATCTGAAAAATTATGAAAGCCATAAGGTAGCCATGATGACATATATAAGATAGGTTTAGATCTTAAAAAAGAAAGATTGGAGTTTTCATGAAATGGGAACTTTTTTTAGTGTAGTTTTATGGAAGGTATAATTATTTCAAGTGTATGAGATTTAATTGGCAAAAATTAGTGTTAAGTGTTTGTAAACGAGCCAAAAATTGGGCTAATCTGTGCAGGGCTGTGCCAAGGGTGTTTGGATCCCGGGTGCAAAATAATTCTGCGGTGCCCCTCTCCCCTCCCTAATGAGTGACTACTAGTCAATCCTAAAAAAAGACTGCCACTGCCCCCTACATTAATGTTAACGTAGATATCTGTTCATATTATGGACGGCCTCTAATTTAAAAATAATTTATCGATGTTTACAGTTAAACTTTGCTACGTTTGTTTAATATTAGCTTTCAATTGCCAATCGCGCACATTGCTCAGCTTTATCTCCTCTTAAAAGCATTTCGAAGAAGGGGCAACCTTTTAAATGAATGACAAAAAAGGCGATTTATTGAAATAAGTCAAAATATCATGTTATTTTAATTTTGCATTCCAATAACATATAGACACATATATCTTGATGGGAAGGTGCCTCCGACTAGTAGGCACCTGGGTCCCATGAACCCTTTGCACCCCGGGTTGGCACGGCCCTGATTTTGTAGTGCATACTCATCTTTTTAAAAAATTTATTGCTTCATGCAATTTAAGTTTTCATTTTGGAGAAGTGTTAAATTTCTATTCTATTAATTTTTAAAGGCTTATCGCTGGATAATAGACTCAAGAGATGAAGCATCAGAAAAACGCCTTGGAAAGATGAAAGATCCATTTTCTGTGTTTAGATGTCACACAATCATGAACTGCACAAAGACATGCCCTAAGGTAACATTTTCATTGCTTTAGTTCTAACATTATATTTTTAAATGGTGATGTTATAAGAAAATAAATAATTTCTTCTTTGAACAGGGACTCAACCCTGGTAAGGCCATTGCTGAAATTAAGAAACTATTGGCAGGTATTAGCAAAAAAGAGGCACCTGGTCTGAATACAACAGCTTTACAGAACTAGAAATCAAGGTTTCATTAATTGGGCAAAAATAATTCTGTAGATTTAAGTTTTTAACTGTGCAATAAATTTCAGCTCTTAAAGTCATTTATAAAGTAATTTTCATTTGCTATTTATATAATTATTTAAAATAACTCGAATTTTAAATTTCAACGAAATCATTGACTTTGTTTCTCAAGAATTTATTTCAGTACAAACATTTTTCATCTTTCGTAGGAATTTTTATGTAAATGTGTTCATGTTCTTGTAAATTTCTAACTGTACAAAAATAAACAAAAGAGCTGTAAATGTCACATTTTATTTAGATGGTAGTAAGTTTATAGTGTTATAACTAATGTAAGTTATAAAAAATATTTTTGTATATAACTATTACAAAAAAATAGGATGCCCCCATAATAAGCTAAAAATCATCATAAAATGTAATTAGCTCTTAATATCTGCAGTCTTTATAGCCTTAAATTCCAAGGTAATCAAAACTAGCTTTGGAATAATGTGAAGAATTGTCTGTGACATCACATTGAACTGATCAAGTAAGTGTATCATGTGTAATAAAAATGAACTTTTCGTAACCGAGATGCACATTCTATTATTTTGTTTGAAAACGGTCTGAAACATTTTACATTTAGGGTAAAGTGGTGTTTCATACATTTTCTACAAGGTCATTGGAGCAATTTTAGGGGTATGAAATTTTATTTGGCTTAATTTCTGTAGAGAAATTAACGAAATCTACCTTAGTGAAATATTTATAATTAAAAATTGTTTTATTCTGCAATACATTGCTTTAATCTGGTGAATATATTAATTTTTCATTAAGCATCAAGAAACCTCTTAAAATAATGACCCACCATAAAAATTCATGCAGTTTGATGGAAAGATAAACGAGCTATTTTTGCTAAGGCGAGTATGGTGAGTGTGGAACCCTGTTCAAAGCCTTGAAAGAAATTATGCAGAACCAATTTGGTGAATGTGCTGTCCATGCATGACAGATAGTAATCTGGATCAGTATGGAGATATGCTAAACATATCTCCATTGAGAAGAACCATAAAAGATGACTATTATTTAAGGTTAATTAACTTTAAGTAATCTTTGATTATGAAACTACTCATAAATGCTGCCAGATGCAAATATATTATGGTCTGAGAATGGCGACTGTTTGGTTATAGTGTTAACACAAGGAATGAAATTATGTAATAATAAAATTTATTCAGAAATTGAAATGTTAAAAATAAGTGCTTCTTAAATATCAAATTATGCTCTAATTACAGTAACAACATAAGCCTCTATTCCAATTAGTAGTAGCTAGATCGCTTTCAGCTAGGGTAGTTGGTACTGTGAAGATAGAAACATCTGCTGAACAAGGTTGGTTTTTTCTCATTTTATGATAAGTTTTGCATAATTGCTGTTTAATTTTATGGCACAAGTTTTATAGTTTAATCTGATCATTTAAAATTCACTTTATATTTTTTGTTGAAACTTATTAATTACTTTAAATCAGATTATTTTTTAAAATTTGTATCTGTACTTATGAAAACAAAAAGGCAAAAAATAGCAAACAAGTAATAAAGCATTTTTTATGATGTGTAATTTGAAAATTAAAAAAATTAAATACTAATCATTTTAATAGGAATTTATGACTATACATATTTCATAAACATTTTCAGTGATAAAAATGTAATAATATTAAAAACAAAAATATTTGTAATCACATTTTATAAATCAAAATAATATACATTTAAAACATCATTCTCAATGTGCACCAACAAAAAGTAAACATAGACAATTTTATGCAGTAAAATGATAAATGTACACAACGTCACAAAATCAAATGAAGTTTACAAAGAACATAAGAAATGTTTTGTTTCATTTTATAGTTTGATATAAATATTACAACTCGAGGTAAATAGCAAGTTTACTAACATCCCTATCATGGGCATTAAATGAAAAAAAACAACTGTTGCCCACTTCCTCAACTGTCCCCTTTTCACGCCTCAAGTACTGGGCCCGGCAACAGCGATACCCCTTTGGACTGTGGGAAGACGAGATAATATAATCTGTAGCACCAAATCCTATGATAGACTAATCTTAGATTTATGAGTAAGGTACTTTATATAAGAATATTGTATTTAAATCACTATGAATATATTAACATTTAATAACATAAACTCAACAAATTGACAGAAACATCAAAATTATGTAATTATACCTTTATGTAAAGAATAACATGAAAATGATGTATTTCTGGTTGGAAGATATATACAACAGTAAAACACACGATAATCACTTATTAAAATGAAGAGGAATAGTTTTACAACCATGTAAGAAAGATAGATCGAGTTGGCAAGGTACAAAATTATGTTAAGATTACTGTTAATTATAAACTGTACTTCTAAATATCTTGTTGAGTAGCTAAAGTACATTGACATGTATGAAAGCAAAAATATTTTAGTTAATAAAATGAACATAAATATTGTAAACATTCTGAAAGAAAAGAGTAAAACTTTGAGACAAATCCTGCTTTGAAAATGAAGCTGCAACACAATATCAAAAACTTTCAAAACTCAATGTCAAGTAATCATAAATTTCTACAATAATGAATTTCAACAAAGTAATCATTTGAGCTTTATTATGCTTTGATAGGATGTACAATGGGTATTAGTTGATTTCTTTCTCAGGCTTTCCCAAAAATATTCATTTTTGTGTACTTATATTTTTATGAATGTAAAATTTTTATTAGCATTAGCTTAATTCATTAACATTGTCTATGCTGGTTTATTCAAACTTCTGACAGATGTACAATAATACTCTCAAAGAATTTTCTATAATGAAGTAAAATGAAAATATGAACTAGATAATGATCATTAATATTACTATAACATTTTTATCATAAAATTCCTAATTTTCATTACCAGCATCCACATATTAACTTTGAAAGCATGATTCAAAAAAGGAAAATTTCTTAAAAATAAACTGCTAAGCAACGGTTCCCATGTAATAAATAATTTTAGCATGTTGGATTAGTAAGTTAGTAGCAAAAGCTCAAAAATTTTACCTAATAGAGTCCTGGGTTGTTTTATCAATACTTAAGAGGGGAAATGTCAAAATCTAAATAATCCTTGAGCAATCAGAAATTCCTGATAAAAATTCAAGCAACATGTTGGATATTACATTTGATAGAAACAGGCTTAAGATAAAATAAATGTTCATAGTCAATTATGTTGTCTCTTCATGGCAAAGATAATGCAACAAACTAGTGGCATCATCTAAAGTTTATCATGATTCTATTTTTCTCCACAAAGCTTCGGAACATTGCCAAAAAACTTCACATTTTAATGGCACTTAACGATGGCAACATTTTAGGAAAGGAACATTTTGATAAAAATTAACTCATGACAAAAACCTGTCATTTAACTATAGCACATTTATCACACAAGTCTGATACAAATTTATTGGTCAAGTACACATGTCAAAATATATTTGAACTCAACTCTTAAACAGCGTTCATTTAAACTTTTCTGAAGACAAGTGATATCCAATATTTCATTAGCCAAAATCCATTCTTATTTGAAATCCTTCAACCAGCTCTAAAAATCTGCAATTACAGAGAAAATCTTTATGTAAATTATGAATAACAAACACTCTTTTGAGATGTTTAATTGGAAACATCACTCATCTAATTTTTCCTTTCCAAGTTTTGATGAAAAGAGACAAGCACAGTGATTACATGTTTATACATTCAATTAGATTTCACCCACTTGTCAAATATTTGCTAAGTGCCAAAGAATTTACATTTACCAATAATTAAATAATTACTTTATTAAACATAGATTTGAACCTGAAATGTGAGATCAAATTTCCTTTCCTCAAGAAAAGAACTTCCCAAAACATTTAGCCAGTAAATATTTACGAAGGAAATTGACAAAAAAATGTGCCTTGAAACCATCCATTTTTTACATATAGCTATCACCCTCTTCTGTACTAATATTTCCATTCATAAAAAAACTAAGATTTTCAGCAACTCTCCATCGTAATATTATTTTTATAAAAAGTTTACTTCCATTTGTTTTCCAATGGAATTCGCAGAGCTTCATTCACAAAAACTTCCAAACCTAAATAAAATAAATGCATGTCCGCATAATTTTACAACTGATCAAAATTCTTTCACAAAATTTTTGGACATTCGTGAGGGGATTTTTAAATGTAATTTTCGATAGCTACAGAATAATGATGCAGCAAAGGAAAAAATTTACGGATTTATAGAAAGGGAGGATTTAATGGGATATATTTAAATACAGAAAATGTTGCATAGGTACAAAACAATGTCTTATAAATATCATTCCAAGCAAAGCCCAACAAATTGTATAACTTTCATCATTTATGAAATATCGTCATTCAGTTCTACAAAAAGCTACAGAGAAGCATTTGAATTATATATTAATGTATTTTCAACAAATACAGATTTTGATTAAAAACCAATTCATGACAGTTGAAGGTTTAAAAAAATAAACAACAATCAAAGTATGAAAAAGTAAAACAATATAAAGTGATATAAAGAGAGTTGAAACTTAATACTCAGCTATTTAATGGTCACACAATCAAAGTAACCCATTTCAATGATTAGAAAAATCACATTTTTTTAAATGGTCAAATAAATTACAGGAATAAAAAAATAATAAATGTGAAAGGTTCTTCAAAATGAAATAGTATGCTGCATGACAAGTTTTTGTAGACCAGTATAAGCCCAGCATATGAAGCACTTTATTGATTTATTTTGAGTTTGCTGAGGAAATATTTACTCCTTTATAAATTAACAACATGACATTCATCATAAGAGAATGAAATCCCGCTATTTTAATGCATTAAATTCAAATAATATTACTTTTTGAGGAAAAGCAAGACACTTCATGGTATATTATCATAAATGTCCTCAATGCTAAATCATGATGTTATGATTATTTTATGGCAAAAATGTAAGGTTTTATTTTAAGAAAACAATAATATAACTAACATGATCAATGAAATGATGAACTAACTTAAAATTACATATATACTTCTTTCATGGTATACAGAACGATTTTATCACAGATTATTCAAAATAAATCCAAAAGAAAAACTATGTAGGATATTTGGATTTGCTAGACATCTAGCTCACTACACAATTTCAATATCCTGATTAATACTCACTTTAACTGAACACAGACATAAGGTCACAAACCAAGGAAATTATTTCCCGTGTGTCATCATCAGTCATCAAATACTCCATTATGAAGATTATTAAAAACCGTTTGTGGTTGATGCATTACGATGGCATTTCTGCGGTTTCTGCTTCACGTTTTAAATCACCTAACTTTTCAACATCTTACAACTTACATGATTCAATACGCAATGTGTCACTTAGTGGTAATCACCTTTCCAGTGTCTTCATGCCCCATATACTTAGGCTTCCCATGCGTGAATGGCAGGTATCTGTATTTTATCATATGCTGAAAGAAAGAGATGGTAATAAATACTTAGCAGTGTTCAAAACAAACGGAATTAATACTTGAAAATGAGTACGAGTAATAAGCCTCATAAAATTTCTTACCTTGATTTGTCTCTTCATTGTAATGCAAAATAATGTAATGAAATACATAACTAAGATAGGCCAGAATACAGGTATGTTAAAGCACTCAAAAAATGTGCATATCATGGCAATAACAGTGGACTTAGTCACTGAATACCAAAATTTGAACTCCGGTAGCCGTCGGATGAATGGACGGAATTCTTCATTCGCTTTAGTAGGCAGCTCTGGACCATCCTCTGGAATACATTACACAATTATATAAATGTAAATATTAATTACTGACGCAGTTAAATGAAAACAAATACTACCATCATAGTCTCCCAAAGCTGGATCTATCTTTGGTGAAAGGAAAGCTATAAACAAATTAAGATGGTATATACCAAGGGCATAAGCAACTATATACCATCCCTGAAAAAAAGAATATTTTATTTAATACAAACAACAAGATATCCAGTTCATTATTTATCTTTCAGACTATAAATACGGTGGACAATTTAGCTAACCTGTTGTAAAAATATCCTTAAAGCAAAGGCGGTAAGCAGTACACAACAGGCAGCCCATCGAGAAACTAAATGTGGAGTCCACATGTCTAAATAAGTTTGATATATCTGACCTAACCGTTTCCATGCTTGCACGAAAACACTTCCTTTAGAACTTGAAAGAGTACTATCTCCAGATCCTGGCATCATGATGACAACCTGAAATCACCAAAATACGTTTACTTCGAATTTCGAATCGATTAAACAAACAATTTTGTGTATGATGACACGATACGCTACACTGACCACCTAGGTAAACAGTATTTCGATAAAAATTTTGGATTAATTAATTTCTGGACCATTACTCATTTGAAATGACACACTTCGCCGCACTACTTTATATGTACACGTCAACTTCCGATATGGCTCGCAATGTAAAAAGCAAATTAATGAATAATTGGATGTTTATGAATTTTTATTTCTGAAGATGTAATCTAAAAAAAATTCAATGACCCAAACTGGCTAAAAAAATAACCAATTATAGTGCAAATATAAATTCATTAATAACAAGATGATAAAAATATATTTATTTTAATTATGGCATAAGGTTATTTTACCTGTTATTTTTCGTATTAATCGATTTAAAATTATGCCGAATGATCTTTTTCATTCATCATTATCAAAACTCCACGTCGAGCGACTTAAGAAACATGCCAAATTCAAGGGGTTAGTTCAGAGATATTTTGCTTTAGGTTTGACTCGATTAGACCAACTGCTTAGTGTAAACGTTGTAAACCAAGGTATCAGTCAGCATTGAAATTCAACCGCTAAGTCAACTCAAAAGCGTGCGCTCTTATTGTTAGTCGAATTCCTAGTGATCATTTTTGAGAACAAATATTTGGAAATTCGCTATAATTTGAATGAATAAATTGATCTTTGTTTATGTTTAATTGCTTCAATTCACAACGAAGTTATCTTTCACGGAATATATTAACGAAACATACCTATTATTTTTATAAATTGCTAACAAACCTGATTAATTGGAATTTTTTTTACAACGATAAACTGTTGTATTGCATCAGAGTGATAAGTTATAAACAATTAATTCATAAATTTCGGAAATCTGATTTTGTTCTTAAAAATTTTCATACTATCCACCCTTTCTTTAATTTAATATGTATTCATCCTCTTTAATAGTTCCCCCGAAAAACGTTTGGAAATTCCTAGTTTCATTAGATTATATCAAAATTTTATGTAACATTAAAAAAATATATTTAAACTATTACTTTGTTACCTATTTAGGCTTTACAATTCAACCTTTTAAAACTTTGCATACGTCAGACCGTTGCGGATTACTATATACTTGGGCCCGTTCGGTTTCTATCACATCTCGCCCATGAAAGCAAGGGCTGATAGAATCAGCATGACGGCTGTTCATTAATTAAGTTGTTATAGGATTTGGCGGATATCAAAACGAAAATAGGGCATGCGTAAAAAATAAACACAGGACGGCTTATCTGGATTACAGTACTGTAAGTAAAAACGTATTTTAATATCGTCCGAGAGGATACACACGTCAATACTTGAGCAGTGACACGTCGACTCACATTTACAGCTAATCGGAACTTTAATGTAAAACTAAATTTACTGTTTCGAGTGAACTTATCCAATATTTTTTCGACATACGAAGTTTATTATAAAGTTAAGTTTTATTAAAACTGCGTCGAATTTCTTGCTCGCGAAAAGCCGACAACGTGTCATTATCGGCCATACGGTGGCTGTGTTAGGTCATGCAAAGAACTTGGGCCAGGATTTTCTGTGTATGTTATAACTTGTAAAAAGCACATTTTATAAATTAACTTTGGATTATTTAGCTTTTAATGGGTCATAATTATCATTTGTAGTATTCAATTCTTCCAACAGTAAACGTGCGATCTTAGTTCAAATTATGTTGATTAGATAGTGCGATTCTTTAATACTTAAAACCTTAACCTGCTTTTTCAAAATCATCTGTATACTGTTATACATTAAACAATGCTGCATATTTTATCAGTGAATTCCATTGGTGGAAGTAAAACACAATTGTTCTATAATTTAAAAAAACCTTATAAAATATTCTCTATTATAAAAGACTCGTCCATTATTCAGCTGTTCTTCTTATCGTTAATTCGAAGATATGTTTAACTTTAAAATGATTTTAGATATTATTATTATAGTGCTACTGTAACGACTTGGCGCGGTAAAGGACACCCTTCGAAAAATGCAGGAACCTATGGCGGCTATTTCAATGAAGACAAGTAGTGAAGGGGAAGCTGCATACGAACCCCAGACGTTTAGCTACGATGAAGTCTTCCCGGCCTTGCCCGAATCCGCTGGCATGCCAGAAGCCAACGGTGGAGGTGCTGGCGCGATGAGAATCGGGACCTCGGTGGTTACTCAGGTTCGTGTAGATGTTTGTGATGTGTTTTAGGATTTTTTGTGCAGATAAGTTTTTCAGAACTTTTACAGAATTAAGAAAAGTCTATGTAATGTCCGTTAACCTTACATCAGAACGTACCTCCAGTTCTGAATCTATAGTGTAATTTTTTTGTTGCGTCTTTATATTGAGTTCGGCTAATGTTATAAAATCTGTGTGTACGCAATTGATATAATTTTTATTATTTTACAGGTTTTCATGGTGCCGTTTAATGAAAGGAAATTATATTCCAATGAAAGCTTTGGAGAAGGCAATGGTGTTCGGATATGCCTGGATATCATGCGTGATACTGGAGCAGTAATTGAAACATCATCAGGAAAAGATCATTCCTTGACATTCCTAGTTACTGGAAAGCAAAATGAAGTGTTGGAGGCGCGTAGAAAAATTCTGGCAAACTTTCAAATGCAGGTAAATGATTATTTATATTAATTATTAAATATTCTTTAAAATGCGAGGTGAAATCAAAGAATCAAGCAGTACCTTCTAAAAATGTATTTTGTGGAATATTGGGAGTATTTTTGCTTGGAATTAACGACTATTTAATTATTGTAAAGGTAGATACAGCTTAATTTTGCAACTTGTTTTTTTCTGGTGCACTTATTGCTCCAACATTTCTAGCCTATTTTATGAAATTAGGTAGTTTTATTTTATTCAGCAATTCATTAGAGCCTTGTAAGTTTAAGGGTTGCAAACTATATTGTTTATCATAATCATTTAGCACAAGTAATTGTTAATATGTTTAAAGTGATGAATAGGAATTTGAAGTTGAACTTGAGCTTTCAGATCATATCTTCCTAAAGATATTTTACTAATTTGCACATTAAATACTAATGAATCGTACAAATAATTGCTAATTTTTGCATTTTTCTCCACTAAGATTTTGAGCCTCTAAAATTTTGCACTGGTTGCTTTGCGTCCTTGAGCTGGGTAAGATGACAGGTATTATGCAAGCTGCATGCTTCATTAGTCTTGGAACTGTTGTTATGTGATGAAGAATGACTAGGATTTTTTTTGCGAAAAAGAAGTATCTAACAAAAATTCAATAGAAGTAAATTGTTCATCAGTACTTTTCATGTCTCTATGACTCATTAAGGTTTACATAGATTATTAGTGATGAATTAAAATAAAATGGAAAGAGAATGATTCAATAAACCAACCAACCCATGAAAATGTATACGTATTCTTTTTGATACTTACACAGTATGTATTTATAAATATATTAGTTCCAGTAAACACAGATTTATTGTTGTGTGTTATGTAATTTTAATGACATTGAAGAAAGATTTTAAATATGTTATTGGGAAACAGCATGTTAGTTACTTTCATCAATTTTGTTCAAAATGCTTTTAGTTGTAACTATCTATGAAAAAACATTATCATAACTTTAGTGAAAAGTAAAGGGAGAAGTATTTAGTCTTTGAAATTCTGGTTGATACACAGGATATTTTTAAAATGGCAGTTTGTGTGCGAGGTTGGTTTGTCTTTCTTGGTATAATAATAAGACTTAAGAGTTGATCACCTGAAGTCAGAGCCGGCTTTAGGACATGTGATACTGGGTGGAGTAGGTTTTTGGCATCCCCTTGAAGGTTATACCTCTACATCGTGCATGGTTCCTTTGGTGCCCATTGACCTTTGGTGCCCCAGGCGACCGCCTGCTTTGCCCACCCCTCTGCCTGAAGTAATATTTGAAGCCTGATTGCTGGCAAACTTCTCGGCAAATTCAGCAAAATTTTTATAAGTTGGTCTTTCAGTGTACATTCAATATCTGATGTTGCTTTTCAAGTAAAGTTGAAAATTAAGAAGTCAGCTTAAAATGCTTGTCTTGATGACTATTTTTCAGCATGTTATTTAAAAGAAATGTGCTTACAGTTTCACTTTGGCATCTATCTGTCCATCTTTCTGTGCACTTGCTTAAATTGAAATTGTGATGAAACTATAGCGAGAAACTTGGAGTGTAGATTTATGCGCTGCTGCCATTTACTTTTCTTTAGATTTAAGTTTTGAAAAATATACAGGAGTTGATAGAGGCCCATTAAAAATTTTTTATAAGATATAAAAGGTATAAAAGATGGAAAGCTGAAATTTTGAGTGTACATTTTCATATTGATGACTCCTACAAAAGGGGCTCTAGTGACCAAATATGTGGTGGTATAACCACATAAAATATAAGATAAGCCAAATTTATACATATAAAAGGAGATAAAAAATTCTTAGTCAATTAGATCAGTGTTTTTCAAAGTGGAAGCAGTCGTCCCCCAGGGGGCCATGAGGCTTTCTCTATGGGACTGCTAAAAAATGAGCTGATAACAAAGCTGGTGAATTAATTTTAATCCTAAATAAACAATAAGCTGATAAAAATGTTGATTTAATGATAGTGTCGAAGTGAGATCTTACTGTTTTTACTATGGCGCTGTTCTTCGATCACCATGCTAAAGTACCTACATCAGTTGGTCGAGAGTATTTTTTTTGCATTGATAACAAAAAGCCACATTTAATTATAAACACATAATTTAATAGAAAAATACTTCATAGATATCGTTAAGGTTCATTAGCAGTGGTTTTTTCTGCTGGGACACCGTTCCGGAACCTTTATTGCAATACAATTCTAATTTGCATAACCTAAAACAAATCAAACAAAGCTATTTGCATCGTAATAATGTTTTACTCATATTGTACAATCTCTCATATTTCTCCGCTGACAAATTATATTCAGTACCTATTTTTTCAACATTCACCTCTATCATGGTCATTAGTACCGTATATACTCATGTATAGTACGAGTTTTTACGACCAAATTTTTATTGCAAAAATTGGGGATCGTACTACACACGAGTAATGCATTTGAGGATTTAAAATTCATGTATCTTCACGGGCATTTTCGGTGAAGTTATGCCACCCGCACGCATTCTAATGGTAGGATAACCTTAACAGTGAGGTCCTTTATCATTGTTATGTTGCTTCGTGAAGAGTAGAATCTTTTTCATATATACAGCTTCAAATTCACAAATACTTGATATAAGTGAAGATTTACGGGCACTTCCTTTCTTGAATTTTATGTATGTACTTCTTTGTTTACGTCTTTTTACAAGGGATGGATTGGAACGAGTTGGACTAAAAGTATCGTAGACGGCGTAACTTTATGGAATTTCGACATCTTGGAAAAAAGAAATTACTTTGTAATATTCAACAGTCTTTATTGTTTCTTCAATCACACACCGATCGGTTTCCACTACAAAGTCATTCTAAAGGTGTTACGTCGGTTAGTAACACCATTAGAATGATTTTGTAGTGGAAACCGGTCGTTGTGTGATTGAAGAAACAATAAAGACTATGGAATATTACAAAGTAATTTCTTTTTATCCGTTATCCCTACCTATTAAGTAGATGGATTACGTACGCGGAACGTAATCCAGAAGCACTAGAATTGTAAACGATTTTATTTCATCTTGTGCAATCATGATTCATATCACTTTTTATTAAATGTTTTAGAAGTAAGATACTTAACTTATCCGAATTTTAGTGTAGAAATACTATTTACGACATTTATGGTCTATTCTATGGTGATGTGGAAAATCAAGGTCGTTCGATATATCTCGCTCGTAACCATCGAGCTATCGAAACAAAATATATCGACCCTGGTGGAAAGCTGGGGTCGTACTATAAACGAGATATATGAAAAAATCAGGTTTGTTCACCAAAAAATCAGGGGTCGTACTATACATGGAGTCGGCATATACACGAGTATATACGGTAATTATTCTTTGAAATTGCTAAATAATATTTTAAGTCAATTTTATAAGTTGGGAGGCCTAAAAATTTTTTATTCACATCAAGGGGACTTCATACTAAAAGAGTTTGAGAACCACTGTATTAGATTCATCTCTTGTTGCAGTTGCCATGTCATTGTAATACTTGAGCTTTTTCCTACTTCTGAAATTTCTAATTCAAACAAAATCTGCTTTATTATTTATGATATTTAATGGTAAAAAAAGTAAGGTAACATGGTACAAACAAAATCCCACCTCAAATGACCATGGTTTTAATTCTTAAGAGTCATTATCTAATTGTAAGAGTCAATGCCATGGGTATGTGATTTTGTGGAATTTTGTCTGCACCAAGGTAGTAAAATTTTATAAATTATAAAATGCAATTCCACAAAGCTTTATTGGGTCAATATCGTGCTTGAATAATGGCCTAACTAGCCAAAAATTGTCTGTGGTGGTTCTTTTTTTGTACATTTATATTGAGAAACTGCTCATAACCTTTCTGTTGAATATATTTAGTGCATCCTCAGATTTTGAGAGGGCGTATAGTACAGGCAGTCCTCGACATTCATACATAATGCGTTCCTGAAAATGTGTACGGAAGTCAAGTGTACAGATGTCGAACATAGATTTACATGTTATAGGGGGGGGTTCCATTCCCAGAGAGCCAAAAAATATTATAAAATCTCTAATTATGGTATAAATGTATAGTTTTTTGAGCAGGGGCCTTTTAGACATAATCGTTGATTTTATAATATAGAGAGATAGGGCAAAATGCAATAAAATATTTAAATAATTGCACAAATAAACACTGCTGTACAGACAAAGATGGTGATGCAGCAGAAACTGGTAGCTGGCAGCACTATCGCAAAATGTTCGTTCGTCATTTCACTGACGTACGAAATTCCGAATTCGGCATACGGAAGGCGGTTTAGGGGTGTCTATGTATAATGTATGAAAGTGCGAGTTTTTCTTCATTAAAGCATTTTGCTATTTTCATAGTTTTTTGTAATATTGCCTAATCATGGCCCCAAAGAGAGTGATGATTGAAATGAAAGAAATGTCGGTAAAAAGGGCGAAAGAAGTGACGAGATTGTAGAAGAAAATTGAAGTTTTAGATAGGCTTGCACATAATGAATCTACTTCATCAGTTGGTAAATTACTTGGTGTGACCGAGTCCACAATAAAATCGATAAGGAACGTGAAGAAGCAATTAGAGCTAGTGTTGCTAGTTGTACTTCAATGAGTACAAAAGTGTTGTACCTAGGAATCCGTATGTAGAGAAGACAGAGAAGGCTTTAAACCTGTGAATCGAGACCTAAACTTGCAAGAAAATCTCGCTGAGTTCACTTGTCATTTGCGAGAAAGCCAAGCAACTGCACAATCATTATGTCTCCAATTGTTTCGCAGTCTGCTAACGGGATATCGCCAATGTCATTGAAGCACGTGTAGATCGGTTCCTTGCTCTTTAAAAAAATGTGGTGTTTATTCAGAATGCCACAGTATGTATTGTATTATTATATTTGTTCTTCTCCTTCACAATTGAACACACACTCGACCAGCTTAAGTCTAATGAGCGTCCGATAGAAGCTAAAGATTCGCAGCTTTCGGCATGCCTAATTATTTCCATCTTTGTCTCAATCGTGTTCAGTTTATGAGTCGTATGTTTCTTTTCACTTGTATTAGCACTTTCAGTTTTCTGTTTCTCACTCATGTTTATAAAATAATAGGTGTAAAATGCACAAAGAAAGAAACACTGCTGTACGTACAAACAAAGATGGTAACATTGCCGAAACTGAATAATAATAATAATTTATTGATTATTAACCGACTTTACAGTAGTATTAATCTTGTCAAATTTCAGTACAATATTAAAAAACATTACACACAAATCTTACATAACATACAATATGTATATTATTACATAGCATACTTTAATTTGGTAATTTATTAAAAATGTTGGCTTGGCTGACAGACAGCGCCATTATGCGATAGCTCAAAATGTTTGTTCGTCAGCTGATGTACGAAAGTCCGAATTTGGAGTACGAAAGGCGGTTTGAGGGCGAGAATTTATAATGTACGAAAGAGCGAATTGTACAGATGTCGAGGACTACCTGTACTTATTCTCCTGATATCCTGCTGCTTGATAAAAATTCTCCATAATTGTCAAATCCTAACATTCTTATAATCGATGGTAGAAGCTTTCATGTGGTGGAACTGTGTCCTATTTAATAAAACCATAAAACAGTAAAACCATAAAACGATAGAAACTATAAAAACAATTGGTAAAAGTTCCACAAAGTATATAAAGAATTGCGCATAAATAACCAAATTGCAAAAGCCAACAGTTATCAAGAGTCACTCATTGACAATCTTCTGTCCAGAAAACAAAGGAAAATCCTCCTCCCCTCTTCAGCTTGTCTATATATTTTGCTGCTTCACCCACTTCCCTCACTTGATGACTATGACTAGTCGAAACATGTCATAATTTTTACTTTTATACTTTGCGTAACTTTTACCAATTGTTTTTATAGTTTCTACCGCTTTATGGTTTTACTGTTTTACGGTTTTTACTGGTTTTATTAAACCTAACATTCTTTTTTTTCTCACCTAAGGCTGTTATTAATTAACTGGCCTTTTACCCTTTCCGATGATGCGCAGTTTGTTTTAATTGTTATTCTTATTCTCATCATTCTTTTTTCCTGTTTTTTAATGTTAATATTTCAGTTTTAAATAACTTATTTTTTGTTGATAAATCCATTGTAATAGGATTGTTGGTGACTCGGGATTTTATTTAAATAAATAAAATAAAATTCTTTTAATGCAATTGGTTAGAAGTCTCATCTTATTATTTTTATGCATGAAAAACCGTCCATTACTAATTGAAGATGTACAAATATGTGCCAATGATAAAAATTGAAAATTCTCATTTAACCACTTATCTGGGTATGCCGTGTATAGACGTCATGGCATTTTTCATGTTGATTGCTATGGGTATGCCAGGATTTTCTGTCCCGTAACATCTCGCACTTATAGATGGGTTCTTCTAGTTCGTCCTACCTACCACATTGGCCTTGTCTTCCTTTTTCTTTGAGAAGCATGTCTTCGTAAGGGAGCTCTGTATATGCGTTGCGAGTTGCATTTCCACGTACGCCACTTATTGAATGACCGTTTGTGACACTCCGGGTTTTTTCACATTCCCTTGCGAAAACTCACACTTTTCTCTGCATGCACTTTTGTCTCAAGGGTAATCCTGCTATTTATGAATGTTTTTCCTGCTAGTAATCCTAACGGTACATGTGAAAAACAAATGTTCAGTTTGCTTCTGAGATTTGAAAGAGACATTTCGTTTCTAAGAGAAGCATTTTTATTGCTGTTTTATATTTGCGGAAACTGGGTGATATTTAACTTTATTTATTTAATTACCCACTGAGGGTGGGACTTGAAAAAAAATTACCCAGTTGAATGGTTAACAGTATATACAGCTGCACTCGCATAAATCTGGGATGCTTGAGACCTGTAGGTTGTCGGATATCCAGGTTTCCCTGTTTTTTTAAATGAGCATTTTCCCTCAAAATTTTCACTGAAACCCAATATGAGCATACCTATGTCATCAGTTTTTCATCTATTAAAAATGATTTACATAAAAATTTAAATAATTATTTGCAAAAAGTAAAAGATATTGCAAACTTATTGACACCAATTAAAGTGCTGTTTCATTTTTATGGAAAATGTGAATTAAACTGAAAACTTTCTGGTTTTCTGATAATCTTCCAGGATTATCAGCATGATGATTTCAGATTTTAAAATAGCTTTTTTTTCTGGGGAAGGCATTTGTCTGAGTCCTGGATTTGAAGGAGCCTACCTGCATTTATATTTATTTCTGGCATTGTTTTGACTGGACAACTTTTAGACAAAAATTATTTCCTTTTGGCATTGCAGTGAAAACACAATTATGCCGCAGTATAGTAATAGCAGTTTCCTTGTTAGTCCTTTGTTAAAATCATATTATGTTTTTAATTTTTCTATCTCCGCAAGCAAAATTTTGAATCAATGAGAAGAGCTGGGAAGCTACGATTTTCAGGATAGTTTCGGCTGATGAGAGACATGAACCCTGACTGCCTGTTTGCTTTTAAGCAGGATTTTAAAAAACCCATTATGAACCATCTATTTTATCTGTTGCTGTGGTAGTTTAATTTTGTTTACATTGTTACAGCAGTAAAAGCAAAGCATTAATGCATTCAATTCACTTCCAAAAAGGGATAAAGATATCACAACTGCTTAACTGCAGTGAAGTATATTTTAACCTTTAAATTCCAGATTTATTTTGTAGTATTTAAATTATTTTTCAGTTTTTTGCAGAAATTGCATTTCTCATGAACCATTGGTGATAAAATGTTCATATAAAAAGCATTTTATATCAAAAATACAAACACAGAAGAATAGCATTCTTGTGTTTTAAGGCGAAAGGTGGGTCGGCCGAAATCGTATTTCCAAGATTGCGGCAAAACGGTTGAAGTTATCAACTTGCAGTTTTCACAGTTATATTTCAATTTATAATCAAATTTTTCGTATTTTAGCATATTTTAAAAATAACAAATTAGGAAAATTTTAACAACTTTATTTTTGATATCAGCTCGTTAAACGAAAAATCCTTCCAATAGGAAATACCTAATTTTTACAAAAAAGCAAATAAAAAAGGTTTGGTGCAATTATTTTAATTATTAACTGAGTTATCATTGAAATAGAAAATCAATTTTTATGTATCGTTCAGTGGCGATCCTAGCGGAACGAGCGCTAGTTAAGTCATTCTTTCAGACCTTCCCTCCCGACCCTTCTTATGACGCTTTCGCTCGAGACCTTCCTCCCCTTGTTTGAAGACCCTTGGCCACGAAGGGAAACGATTCCTGCCGCGGTCGGGTGAAGGAAGGCGGGCAATTCCATATATCAAATATTTCGGCAGCTCCCGTTTTCGGTATTTTCGTAAATATATGCTGTTTGCAGGGCTCCATAAAACACGCTGTGGGTGCCACAGTTATTGTCCGATCGCGCTGATTTAAAGTTCAATGGAAAATGCACACTCGAATCTATGAGAATATATACAGGAAATTTATTAGACTACTTAAAAGTGTTACGCAATGCAGTCCAATGATAGCAACTTTTTGTCAGTTCAGGCGAAAAAGTACGGCCCTGGCTTGGACACCTTTCGTCGCACACCAATGGCACCGCATGAGTTGATGGACACCTATCCAGCTAACGTACTGGCAACGTAAAGTTAGCCTCGGCAGCATGCAAGGTATCGAAGCGATGCCTTCAAAGTGACGGTCTGGGAAAAGTACGTCAAATTGGTCGTCCAAAAAATACATATTGCCGTCGTTACCCAGACGTCTCTCTGAGCTCAGAAGAAAGCAATCACTTTCCCCTTTCAGATGCAAAAATAAAAAGTTTGGGTCCTTGAGCGCAACATAGGATTAAGCGCTTCCGTTTGGAGCGCTGCGCCCGCCCGAATAAAAGACTATGAGTATTAACACCGAAAATGGAAAGGAAAAAACTCAAAAGCGCCTTCTATTGGGAAATCTCCGGGAACTGTATGCAAAGTTTAGAAGACAAAATCCAAATTTGAAGATCGGATTTAGTAAATTTGCTGCTTTGCGTCCCAAGTATTGCGTGCTGGCCGGATCACCGGGCACGCATACCGTATGTGTGTGCACAGCACCAGAACGTGAAACTCATGATTGGGGCATGTGAGACAATGCGGAATTACAATGATTACCTTCAAGCAATGTTACGTCTGAAAACTGCATGCTAGAAGACCGAAATTGTGAGATGTGTCCGGGTGAAGACGGTGTTAGGTTGCTCTTCCCCACAGGGGATATGTTGCGCCAGGAAATAAGATACAAACAGTGGGTGATCTCACCTCGCTGTTCTATGATCCAAGTTATGGGAGAGGGAACGGAATTCTATGAAAATTTGTTGCGTAATCTCGCCTACATACCTTAAAGATCATCATTTCATTGCAAAACGGCAAGCGTCTTCTTTGACACATAAAAAAAACACCTTAAGTGATAAGGAATGTACTATAATTGTAGATTTTGCTGAGAACTTCATTTTTGTTGGACAGGACGAAGTGCAAAGTTTTCATTGGTCCAACTTACAGGCCACAGTGCACCCGTTCGTGATATACTTCCAGAAGGAGGGTATCGTGCAAAACATCATTTTGCGTTATAAGTGACTGTCTTACGCATGATACGACATTTTGCGCATTCCAGGCTAGTGTCCTAGATCACGTCAGGAGAGATCTCTCCTATGTTGAAAAGATCATTTACTTTTCGGATGGTTGTGCCGGTCAGTATTAAAACAAAAAGCCTTTTGCAAATCTGTGTTACAATCGAGAGGACTTTCAGTTGGATGCTCAGCTTATCGCTCATCTCTCGGATCTACCCGCCATGGTAAAACCCTCCATGGTAAAAACCCACTATGGTAAAACCCCATCGCGACAACGTCGCTCGCTTTGCGATAGAGCACCTACTGAGAAGAAACAATATCTATCTTGAGAAGAGGGCGAAGTTTCAATTCTCAACGTATCGCATTTGAAAGTCGAGGTAATAGCAGAACAGACGTAATGTGAATGAAAAAAGCAACATAAAATATATTATTTCTCTGATAGCAATAGCATAGCCTTTTATTTAAACCCTTATTGCTGTATTTTTATGTTAATTCTTTTTTTTACGTCAAAACCAAACTTTTATCATGAAGCATTTTGACCGTGGCATCTCTCCCTTGGTGTGTGGCGTATATCTCCAACCCATTAGGGAGAGACGCCACAAAATACCTTTTTTTAATGCAAATTTTAGCCTTTATATATATTATCTACCTCATTTTTTTCTACTTTTTAAATCTTCATTTACCAAAGGTCTGCCTACCACAAATCGCGTTTCTTTTAGTTTCGTTATAACAAGGTCATATTGATTTTCCGAAAAGTGTGGCATCTCTCCCGGAATTACCTTATAAGGAGTATAGTGATTCATCGGTAGTGCGGAAGACTACAATGGAGAATCAGAAACATGATAACAGGCGAAGCAAGAAGGGTCGTTTGTTTCCATCGAAGTACAGAAAGTAGAGGAAAATGATAATAAGGAATCACGTAATTACTTCAATGCACACAAGGCCAGGTAGAGTGTGAGAAATGGTTCGAAGAAAGGAAAAATCGAGTAACCGCCTCTAATTTCGGACCTGTATGCAAACGAAGGAAAAATTCGAAATGGACTCCTCTTGTTAATCGATTCCTGTATTCAGATTGTTTTGAAAACGCTGCAACGAAATATGGGCTCCAGTACGAAGGTGAGGCCATTAAAGAATACACAAAACCAACTGGAAGAAAAGTTACCAGTTGCGGTCTCTTTGTTGACTTGGAGCATAGTTTTCTAGCAGCATCTCCCGATTGAATTACGGAAGATGGTGGTCTTCTTCAGCGAGTGGAGATATGGAACAATATGCCGTAATTTTCCCAACAATGTGAGTACAGCCATGTGTTCGTTATCGTCGTTGACATTTTAAGAAAAAATCGGTACAAAATACATTGTACAAACTTTCTCATATATGGATACTAATGAATCGTTTAGTTATCTTTAGAAAATGAAAATCGTATTAGCCTGTTTTTAGAAAATCCAATTTTTGTTAAATTTGCCCAAGAATAAACTAGCCTTATATTCATGCATTGAGAAAAATGAAATACGTTGTACTATTGTAGATGTATACTCAAGTAACTGTACGAAATTTTATCAAAAACGTTAGAGCCGTTTTTGAGAAAATCGAATTATTGTTAAAGTTGCCTAGAATAAACTAGCCTTATATTCATTTTTGATAAGTATGAACTATACAGTATTATTGAAGACGTAAACTCAAGTAACTGTACGAAATTTGATCAAAATCGCTAGAGCCGTTTTTGAGAAAATCGGATTGTTGGTAAAAATGCGTCGAATAAACTACTCTTAATTATTGAGCAATGACAACCATTTCTACGTATACTCTGCTCAGTGTGATAAAATGCCTAAGTACGAGATTTCATTCATTTTCGCTCTACCGTCTAGGCTCCAGAGCCAGTAACAGACAGACAGACAGATGGCATTGCAAAAATGTAATATGAACTGCCGCCACCCGTTTTTCCGCGATACTAGCGACTTCAACGGACATGAACAGAAATATTTGAACCAGTACCTGAGCGATGGTGGCGCGGCACTACTGGTCAAGAATCACACTACACCTCACCCACCTTTCGCCTTAAAGGAAAGAAGCATGTAGAAAAATATTTCAAAAATATTATCATGAAAATTTCACTCACCTTAGCCTTCTACTGCTCTAGTTGGAAGACTATATACAAGTAAGATGGCTAAAAAAAATACAAATGCCCAACTAGAAGAAAGTAACGGAAGACCATTACATGTTTGGAGCTTCCTCTCGGGGTTGTTTATGGCTTTTGAGTGTTAAAGCGGGTAGGAGGGCTTGGACTAGATCTAGATAAGCATCTGTTTGTTGAGGTTTACCCTTCACTAAGCCTTTGACCTTGGGCATTCTTGCCTCTGCTGTGACAATTTTGGGAGGCTGTAGTGGTGGAGTGGCTAGAGCGTTGACCTTCCAAGCAATGATCCTGGGTTTGATTCCGGCAGAGGTTAGATTTTTCAACCTATTTGCCCATTTGTGTGGTTTGAAGAGACTGTGCAAGGCAGCAGTCTGTCCTTTGGAAGGGATGTCAAGCAGTTGGCCTTCTTGGTGCTCTTCGTAAAAGAGTATACTAATCCCTTGTGTTTTATGGTGTGGAAGTAGTTATGGCTATAGTAATCCAAGAAGTTGATTAGCCAAAAATACACACACAGTAATTCTTCTGGGATGTTCTCATTCTAATCTCATGACTCCCTGTCAAATATGACCTCTGTAAACAGCCTCAGAACTAAGCAGCACATATATGACCCACTTAGCGTGTAAAGGTTAAATAACTTTTGATTGATTTTGTGTTTTACAATTGTAATGTTATAAATGTCTTATTAATTATGCCATTACAGGCGACTCCCGAGATTCGACAGGGATGCGTTCCTGAAAACGTGGTCGAATCTGTAACTGTAGAATGTCGAAACAGCACAAATTCAAACAATTAGAGCAGAAATAACGATGTCTAGACTGAAACTAAACCTCTCGTGGTCGGGTGGGCCGAAAATTACTTCGCGTAAACTAGTTTCTAATTCGACCAATCGATCGGCTGGGTCGATTCAACCGGTCAAATTCTCGAGTTGGTCCAATCTCGAATGGTCGAATCTCGGGAGTCGCCTGTATTTGATTAATATGTGGGTAATATAAAAATTCTTTTTGTTCAGCTGTCAATAATACAAAAAGACAAATTGGGCTGGGGTTGCTGGAGACCACCTCATATTAGAAGGGTTAAATTGTATTCAACATACATTTTTTAATCTGCATTTTTAAAGTATTTGAATGCTTTCTTTTGATGTGGTATAAGATGGCATTTCCACTTAGTTCTTATGTCTTATCACGTTACATTGGAGCAGTGGTACAATATTGTTGCAACAATATTTGGTGTTTATTATATTTTTCTTTGAGGCAGTCAGTTTATACATGGTATAATGAGAGGCATCATCACATTGTTTGACTATAATAATAGAATACTGTTCATTTTCTTATATAATAGCAACATTACTTTCTGCAATAATTTTTATTATTAAAAGTTTCATTATACAATAGGTAAAATGGCAGGCTGTTGTTTTAATTGGTAAAGATATTATTAATTGTTTCCTGTAAAATACTATAATTTGAATTGTTATATAATGTGATCTTTATTTTCAAATGATAAATATTTCTGTACATAATTAATTTCAGATGGTTGGAGAAGTCTCAATTCCAAAGGAGCACCATAGGTATATCCTGGGTGCCAAAGGTGCAAAATTGAAAGAATTGGAGAAGAACACTGCTACTAAGATCAACGTGCCTGGCATTAATGATCCATCTGACATAATAACTGTGACTGGTACTCGCGAAGGCATAGACAAAGCTATACATGAAATCAAGGTCATATCAGATGAACAGGTAGGTTGAAAGTTTTCAGCATAATGAAACATTTTTGTTGTGTTTCTTATTTTAAAACAGTAAGTTAACAATTACAAAAATGTGCATCATGTTTGTTTTTATTGGCTTTTGTAATTATTATGGGCATACTGAGACTGATAGCTGTTGGGCTTTAATTTTTTCATTTTTTTTTTCATTTGTATAGTCTAAGCAGGCATATGAAAGAATCTCCGTTCCAAAAATGTACCATCCATTCATTGCTGGAGCCCACAATGAGAAAGTGAATGCACTGATGGCAGAAACTGGCATTAGAGTGAACATCCCTCCACTCTCTGTCCAGAAAGATGATATTACTATTGCTGGTGAAAAAGAGGGTGTTCAGGTGGCTAAGGAAAGGATATTGGGGATTTATCATGAAATGGCAAGTGTTTTAAAGCAAATATTGCATTCAGTACCTATTTGTGTATTATGCATTGTTTTAAGGACCATTATTTGATTTCTATGTTCTAATGAGGTATTCTTATGGTAAATAGGAAAAGAAATGTACCATGATTTGCATGGAAGTAGCTAAGGCCCAGCATAGGTATGTCATTGGTCCAAAAGGCAATACTATTGCAGAGATATTGCAAGAAACTGGAGTGAGCGTGGAGATGCCTCCATCTGATTCTCCCACTGGAACCATCATTTTAAGAGGCCCTCAGGATAAACTTGGACATGGTAATTGCTTCATTTGTAGTTCTCGCTTTGTGGCTCTGGTAAATTTATCAGCCATTTTTCTTGTTGATTGCCTATTGTGTGGGCTTTAATGTGCATGAAATCAACTTTTCTTCCTGTAACGAGTTGAATGTAATTTTGGGCTAATACTTTAAGAAGTTCTCTTGAAATCATGGTTTTTGAACTTGTTGAAACTGAAAAATATGCATAAGTTTTGTTATAATTTCCTTAGTCTGATGTTTACAAAATGGCTCTTCCAAAAAACAGTTTTTAAAAATATAGCCTAGAAACATGTCTCCTGGTTTTATTCATCAGCTTCTCTAAAAAAAAGCTTTCCATCTCAGTCACGCTAGATAACCCTTATTGTTATCCTTTTTACACTAGAACCTCATAAACCCGGCAACCTCTGGATCTAGCATTTCCCAGGTTTTTGAAAATGCCGGGTTTTTCATTTTCATCACACATTATTCTGAGAATTTTTTTAAAGCAGATCAGGCAAACTAGCTTGCTTCATGCATTTTGATTTTTACTTCAAAAGTTTTTCTTGTATTCAATACAAACAGTGGTCTCTTGAAAATCAATGCAAGAGCGTTGTTCTAAAGCAGATATTGTATCTGTGACCAACTGTATACAGCGATCTATTGAAAGTTTGCCCTTAACTATCTCTTGATCATCGTCATTTTCATTTTCTTCATGCTCAGGATTCAAATTCTAAACCATGTCCACTATTTCGACTATTTCATATCAGTTAGATGAAGTACGGCAGACGCATCATTGTTGATATCAATCCAGTTTTTACTCTTTTTGCTATTGTGAAAAATTTTTGCTTGTTGTATCAGCATTAGGCCTGAAATAGGTACGCCTTCACTTCTTTGCTGACGAAACCACTCAAACAATACCTTATCAACAATATTTACCTGGGGCATGTAGTGTTTTATGGCTACACGTTGCTTTAGGTGTATCTCACACTGCATAAAATTTCAATATTTTCGTTTTTTTCTACTTTAAGTCATACACAGTGGAACCACCAATGCTATATTCTTTGCAAAGTCTCTTCACTGAAGTACCCTTTTCAAGTTTTCTTAGTAATTCCACTTTCTCAATTGTGAGATTTATCTGTTTACGTTTCGTAACACCACTTAATGGTCATGTCAAAATATAATTTAACAAAAGTACTAATTGCATTAACGAAAAACAATTGCTCTCACCACGAATCTAAACATGTGGTTCTAATGAGGTAATGAAAATAGATAGTGTACATCATTTAAAGTAATTTCTAATTTTTTTACATATAACTTTCAAAAAAGTGCCGAGTTTTTGAGAATGCTGGGTTTTTGAATGCAGGTTTATGAGGTTCTACTGTATTTGGAATTTTGAAGTGTTAAAATTCATTCACTAATGATTATTATTACCATCATGGCTGATTTCCAATTTACTAGGCATTTCTCACATCATCTATGTGTTATATTGTTTTTATGTTTTGTTCTTTGTGAAGCTTTATAAAGTTTTACATCATAATGCATGTTAAATATGATCCATTTGTTTGTTTTGACAGCTCTCTGTATGGTCTATGAGAAAGCTAACAGCGTTCGCTCAGTATATGTCAATGCCCCAGCTTGGATTCATAAATATATCATTGGTCGTAAGGGAGAGGAAATCCGTAGGATTACTCAAAATTTTCCCAAGGTTAGTATTGATTTTCTTGCATTTCATGAAAATGCCAAGTTAATGATTTCATAGTTGTCGGAATAGCACCCAATGATGCATAAAAAAGCCTTTGAACTCTGTGATGTATTGCTTATTCGTCACTACCACTGAGGTTGCTTGGTTTAATTTTACCATTATTGCCTAATATAGTTTTTTAATTTCAATTTCATGCTTTACTTGCAAAAACTTTGACTCCTGAGCATTTCCTCTGTATTTGCATTTTTAATGTTTAAATTATTATTTTTATCTAAGGTTCATGTGGAGTTCACAGAAAAAGATGAGAGGATTAAAATTGAAGGGCCACCAGAAGAAGTAGATGAAGCGCAGAAAGCTCTTGAAGCCAAAGTCCAAGATCTTGTTTCAAGACTTGTTTTTGATGAAATAACGGTGGATCCCAAGTTTTATAAGCACATCATTGGCAAAAGTGGTGCAAATGGTATTGTTTTATTTTTAACAATTTTGAATCTTTTAATGGCACATGTGCTCTTGTACAGTATGGTTTTCATCTCTTATCGTATTGACCTGAATATAGTGCGACCCCGAATATAGTGCGACCCCAAGTATTTTATAAGGAATTTTAGAAAAAGATGAAAAAACATTAATTTTCTCTGTTTTACACATTTAAATTATGTATAAACTCATGTACTAAATATCCGAAGTTTCTTCAATCTCCTAAAAACGATTAAAAAAAATTTTAATGCAAACATTTTAATTAATTAGCTATAGCTATTATAGGGACTTATGAGAATCTATCTACCAGCGCTTAATCAAAATCTCCTTCCTCTTCTATTTCCTCATCTCCCAAAGTTGAAGCAAGGTTCGAGTCATTGCTGTCACTCTCTTCATCCCACAAGACACTGTCTTCACTACCGTCCATGTTGTTCGATATACAGCATTTCTTAAATCCACGTACAATGGACTCTGGGGTGATTTTGTCCCAGGCTGTTTTGATTCACTTCGCTAACATAGAGACTGACAGTTTCTTAATCTTTCCCGACGGAGTAAATTCATGGTTTCCAGCCAATATCCACTCATTATATTCCTTTCTCAAGTTTCTTTTGGCCATCCATCATTAAAATAATAATGGGTAAAAACTTCGGAAACTGGAAAAACAAAAAATATCAACGCACTGACGTAAGAGCTACTGATACTGCAGAGGTTCCGGCTGCGGACAACATGTGCGCGAAGTTGTTGCAGTTTGACCGTGATCTATTTTCAGTTTTCTTCTCAGATGCTTTTCCAGTGTATTTGTACAATGTAGCGTCATAACATGAACACCCAATTCACTTACAATGTAGCAATTATAAACACATCTGAAACGCGTCATGAGACGCTCCAATACGCACTTCTTAAAAGTACTCGAATATTGTGCGAATGCGACTTTTAAAGGTAACCATTGATGAAAAAACATCGCACTTTATTCGGGTCAATACAGTAGTTCCTTAGGATTGTTCATTAAACAGTTTTAGCTATAACTTTTCATATATTGCAGTGAATCGCATGAAAGAGGAAGCTGGTGTGATGATCAATATTGGAGAAAAGAATGGTAACAACGTCATCCGGATTGAAGGAGATAGGGATGGGGTTGCCAAAGCTAAGAAAGTAAGTTCTTTTAAGGGTTGATTATTTTCTGTCTTTTTAGTGGAATAACTTGTAGATGTTTTACTGAAATGATGAATTGATGACGAGACTGACTATTTGCACCGAAGTTTGAACAAGTATTTTGTTTATGCCTATGGTGCAAATTTGTTTGATGCTATCTATGGCTGACTAATCAGTATTTTTGAATGAAATTTTCCAATGATATTCTGCAATGTCAGTGGCGTACACAGGGGAGATGGTCCATGGGGTCTAGACCCCCCTCCCTTTAAGAAGTAAGACAAATTTCAATAAATTAATTAACCGTTCGATGTTAGTTCTGCCACTTTAATATTCACTTCTATAATCCGCATTTATAATCCCTCATTTTTAGTTACTAATTATTAATAATGATATAAAAATTATTTCAGCTTTTTAACATTGTTTCATTTTTGTTCCTTAAGAATAGAATTTGGACCCCCCTTAGGAAAATTCTGCTTATGTCACTGTGCTATGTTGTTGCTGTTTAGTCTGGGGAGCTTTCTTATCTAATTTGTTTTCCACTCATAAATTGCAAAATTGGGATATATTTTTATATGATCTTTAAGAGAATGGATTAGAAATTCTGTGTAATTTGAATGGGAAATGAAATGATATTTTTAGTGTCATATTTATGATGTTCTGTCATCTAATATAGAAATTATCTGGTAAGGCATTTGCTCAGGTTTTTTGGTGTTTGGTTTTTCCATTTAGCAAAATTTACGAAATGCTACTGAATTTTTTCCACCTCTTGGTTGATCTCTTGCAAGTTAGATGATTATTGAGATTGTTTTTTGTAATAGGAATTGGAGGAAATGGTTCATAAACTCGAGAATGAGAAGGAGAAGGATTTAATCATTGACCACCGATTCTACAAGAGCATCATTGGTGCTAAGGGTGAGAAGATAAAAGAAATCAGGGAAAAATACAACCAGGTGCAAATAACTTTCCCGAACCTGGGTGAGTAAATGTCTACTTTATTGAATCGATAAGAAATTTTTGAAATGCAATTGTGGCATTTAGTCATCTTGTGAGGCTTCCAGTGATGTATTAAAATGCGTTTGAATGACAGTGATATATTGTAATTCATCACTACCACTGAGGTTGCTCTATAATCCTTCCACTTTGTGTCAGATATAATTTTTATATGCTTTTTTGTCTAAATAAAAAGTGAATTTGTCTTGCAAGACAGGATATTTTTGGGAAATCTATGTTTTTGAGCTTATAATTAAATTAACCTTGTGTTCATTCACTTATTGATTTTGAAAAATTGACTAAATTTAAAGTGGTTGATGTTTAAATAAACCCTGGCAACATAGGTAAATTGAAAATTTTTGTATTGTCAAATTACCTAAGTAATGTGAATTTATCATTAAGAGAAGAGAATGTGACAATGTTTGAAGACTGCTATATACACAGACACACACACACAGTAAAATCCCCAAATTCGCAGCTTTCAAATTCGCGTGCTTTGCAGTTTCACGGTTTTGGACTACTGCTGTCATCTTTGAAGTGAAGAGAAAAAGCACTAAACAAATGAATTTCCCCATCCGCGAGGTTTTTTTTATAACGCTGTGACCCCATTTTCCAAAAATGTCTACCAAGAGGAAAGCAAGCGATAATACAGAAAGTAGAAGCAAAAAGAAGACGTTGACTTTAACCAGTTGAGTGGGTATGCTGTATATATTCGTCATGGCCTGTCGTAATCTTTATGCCGTAAATATCCATCACGCCGTTTTCCAGGCCATCCGCTATGGATATGCCGAAATAGTCCGTCATGAAGCATCTCCGGTATCTACCTGTGTCCTTCTAGTACAGGTTAGAGCCCATAGATGGTGTTTTCTTCCTTTTGCCGAGAAATAATACGCTTTGTACGAACCCTGCATGTGTAATGCGGAGATACCTATACCCAGGGCTGCTGAGAGCTTTCACTACCGCAGGGGCAGGTATAGGCATCACCGCATTACACATGCCGAGTTTTCGTACGAAGCGTATTATTTCTCGGCAAAAGGAAGAAAACACCATCTATGGGCTCTAATCTGTACTAGAAGGACACAGGTAGATACCGGAGATGCTTCATGATGGACTATTTTGGCATACCCATAGCGGATGGCCTGAAAAACGGCATGATGGATATTTATGGCATAAAGTTTACGACAGGCCATGACGAATATGTACAGCATACCCATTCAACTGGTTAAATTCAACGTCTTCTTTTTGCTTCTACTTTCTGTATTATCGCTTGCTTTCCTCTTGGTAGAAATTTTTGGAAAACAGGGTCACAGCGTGATAAAAAAACTCGCAGATGGGAAAATTCATTTGTTTAGTGTTTTTCTCTTCACTTCAAAGATGTCAGCAGTAGTCCAAAACTGCTAAACTGCGAAGCATGCAAATTTGGGGGTTTTACTGTATATAAAATATATACAGTAAAACATGCGAGAGGCAGAACCTGAGTAAGGCAGAAACCTGCCAAAGCCGGAATTCTTGAAAACGTTCCGCATAGTGAGACCGTTTTTCCTAGGAATGACACTCTGTAAGATGGAACCTGCGAGACGTGGACGGAAAGCATTTTTACTCGTAATTTTTATGTTAATCAGTACAAGTTGAACCTGTGAAAGGCAGAAAGAAAAATATGCATCTTCCAGACAAGTTTTCGGGTCTTCTGGTTGAGGTCTCGGTTTGTTTACCATTCTCCACACTGCATGTGGTGTTACCCTTCTTTTGTTTGAAAGGCTATTTGTCCCATCTGGTAAGCTTGGGAAACCTAGTGATAATGGGATTTAGCATGAGCGACTGAGGCATACTGACCACCCCTCTAGATCGCGTTCTTTCTTATTTACTGCCATCTGAAAATTCAGAATATCTTCAGCGCCTTTGTATCGCCATAAAACACTCTATTACCTTTAATGTTTCTTGCGAGGAATCAAATGATGTTGGCAGAAATGTGGTTGAAAGTTGGTATGATAGGTTAAAAGAAATAATCCATCAGTAGAACCCCAAAGACATTGGAAATGCTGACGGAACAGCTTCATTTTTTAGAGCCCTGCCCAATAAAACATTACAAATGAAAGGAGAAAGGTGTTCTGGAGGTCGTTATTCAAAAGAACGTTTAACTGTACTTTTGGTTGCATTTGCTGATGGAAAACTAAAAAAACCATTAGTGATCGATAAAAGCGAAAACCCAAGATATTCGATTAGTTTTTCTACTTCCTTTGACATCAGTTCTACAGCCATTAGACAATGGGATAATACAGACCATAAAATGAAATACAGGAAATTGATGCTGCAACATCTTATTGCAAACATGGACAAATGTAAGAGAGCATCGGACTTGACAGTTTAAAATTGATGTGTTAGATGCAGTCACATTTCTCAGTCATTCAGTGAAATGTGTAGAGGAAGCATGCGTAAGAAAGCGTTTTAGAAACTGTGGCTTTATTTTTGATGATGCCATTGAATGGGATGAAGTCGTTCGTAATAATGATTACTCTGAAATTGAAAATTTGATTGATGGGATGTATGAGGATGATGGTAGTGATGTGAATGCAAAAAGGTTTGTAAATATTGACGAAAGTGTTGTCACAGAAACTGATGAAATTGACTTGCAGACTGTGGTAGAATCTCAGAGCAATGACACTGTTCGCAATTCAGATGATGAACAGAGTGAGGAGGATTGTGAAGAACTTGAAGTTTTAGATTATATTAATGCTTTAAAACACTATGCTAAAATGAAGGGTGAATATGAGTTTTATGACAAGGTTATAAGGTTAGGGTTTTCTTTTGTTTTAAGAAATCCCTGAGAAAAACAAAACAACTGAAATTGGACAGCTTCTTCGAATAAGTTTTGACGATATTTTGCATTTTTATTGTATAAGCGAATAATGCTGTTCTTTCACCTATTTGAAGGTTTAATTGGCATTAATTGAATCGGAGGCAACAATGACGGTCGCCTTGACAACGTCTGGAAGGAGTACGAAATATCCGTAAAATTTCTAAAACAATTGTGTATTTCTGAATGATTCGACAGTATAACATGTAAACATCACAAGAATAAGATAGTATAGAGTTTTAGCCATCGAATGAAGCAGAAACGAAGAAAATCGGTCCATATTTACATGTTTTAATGAATGAAGGAAAAAAACCTTGCATTCTGAAAAATCGAAAATCCTGTGTAAACTTATGGGAAAATAAAATTGTCTCCTGGATTTGAACCTGGGTCGATTTTTGAAATCCTGGGTACCCTATGTCACTCGTAGAGTCATATGAAGTCAATTTGCAAAGTTTGGTCCCGATAGCTAAAAGGGCATGGGACTATAAGGAACAGATGGACAGACATTCAATTTTATTATATAAGATCTTTGGCTTTTAAGTAATCTCTGTGTATCTGTGTAACTGTATAGCTTTTATTTTTTCTGTTATAAAAGATTATGGCATTTTAAAGGGAAAATTATTAACTTCTAATAAATGTAGTTTTGCCTATGCATGCACTTTCATTTTATCTCTCATTTATTATTAGTAAAAAATGTTATTTTGGTGTTAAGACTTTTCCTTCTCTTGAGACCCACGAAAACATCCATATTCTAGTTAAATTTATTAATAATACAAATTCATTCAACCTGTCTAAGAAGGAAAACCTGCTAAAGCCGGAAAAATATGCCGGTCCCGTGAGGTTCTGCCTCTCACAGGGTTTACTGTATATCATACTGTGACAGTAGGATGAATTCTAGATTAAACACTGGGCTATGCAGTGTTATTTCCACGTGCTGCAGATGCTGTTTGTATTGCCAAAGTAAAATAAATGTATCCCCAGGAATGAATTTTTTAATGTCATTTTAAAATTTTAGTTCTGTGATCTGACGGTTTATTTTTTCTGAGTAATACCATATTTCATACGTCATTAATATGGTAGAGGAAGGTCATTTTTTCTGTCTTGTTGTTTCATGTATTATTTTCCACTTTTAGGGGATAAGAGAGATGTGGTTACTATTCGTGGGCCAAGGGAAGACGTGGACAAGTGCTCTCAACACCTGCTAAAACTGGTAAAAGAACTCAGTGAGAATAGTTACACACTCGAGGTTCCCATTTATAAACAGTTCCACAAATTTATTATTGGCAAGCGTGGTGCTAACATTCAAAAAGTGAGTGCTTATATTAATCTAGTTACTTCAATTGATATACATCAGTACGTTTGTTCCTCGCATTATTTTAATAAAATTCATCAATTTAAGAATTTTTCGGAGTGTGTATGGGTGGAAATAGAGACAAGTTACCAATAGATGTTTTTTATTTTAGATAAGGGATGAAACACAAACTAAAATTGAACTCCCTGCTGAAGGAGTTGAAAATGATGTGATAACTATCACAGGAAAAAAGGATAATGTTGAGGAAGCGCGTAAGCGAATCCAAAAGATCCAAAATGAATTGGTAAGCTTAGTTTTATTGTGCAAGTGTTTATTGGTAACTTAATTGATTGACGGGATAGTACTAAAGTTACCATGGCAATAAAGAAAAGTCTCAGGATAGCACCTTACGGTAGACAGGCCAGACCAGCAAGACCTAAAAGAAGTGAATATGGTAAAGTAAAAATATTTTTTTAAAATAATGGCATCATCAATTGAATTTTGGCCTGTAGAAGGAATGATAGAGAATAGACTACATATGAATTTTTAACTTTTCTTCATTTAGCTTAGAAGCAGTTTGTGCATAAGATATAATAAGCAAACTTCAAATTTAGCTTATGTCTTTTTGTTCTGAAATTCAAGTATTCTTATTTCTGTTTTTGTGCCACCATTTTGTACGAATATTTTTTGCGCTTGGGTCATTTTGTAGTTACATATATTAATACAGTTTTATAAAATTTTGAAAATTTATAATGATAATATTTGGCATGAAACTATGGTTTTGAGCCGGAAAATGATTCCTTGCAAGGAAATGAGTGATAAATATATAGCCATAATAATCACTCAAAATGATCAGCAAGCATGTTGCCCAGCAGGTGGGAATTTTTTGCCTTGCTTTTTATCCTTCGACTGGTAATTCTCAATGTTTTGGAAAGTTTTTGGGTTAATTTTTCTTGCACATTAAATTAAATACTGCAAGTTCACCTTTTATGATTCAGAACATAATTGTGTGTTGGTGAACCTTAAGTAAAGGCTTAATTTTTTCACTTGAATAGTAAAAATTTGAGTCATGTTGTGCAGATTTTGAAACATCATTTATAACTTGGCTTTTTTATTACCATTGAGTAGATATGCTGTGAATTCTGCACAGATTATCTAAGTTTTGAGAAGAATCTGAATATAAAATTTTTTGCTTTCTTGGATTCTTTGTTGGTTATATAAGCAAACTATGTTGAATATTTTTTATCTTGAAAATAAATCATGACTGAAAAGGTTAAATTTATTTAAATATTTTAAACAGTGTAATCTTGTGTAATTTAACTACAGCATCAGTGAATTTCAGCTGATTTTCTTAAACTAACCAGTCAAAGGGTTTTTCACTAAATTTTTTAGTTAGAATTGTCAATGCTTCTTTATAGTGAATTTGTTCTGGCTTTGATATGTTGGTTTCTGATTTTATCATTAGGATTTACTTTTGCACCAAACAATTGCTTATCTATGCAACTTACCAATTTTAGTTTACTTAGATGCATAAGTACTCCACACCGGTGCATCATCTTATGAAACATTTTTCTTTGTGATATCATATAAGTCATTAATATAATTCTATGAAAGTGATACTACATTTCATGCTAGCATAGCCTTTTTAGTGTTTGGGTCTTCTTAGATGATTACATTTTCATCTATCAGCATTTTATAACTTCATAAGCAGATTCTAAAATGCATTTCTGTAGTTTTTTTATATACACTTCACATCCAATATCATATGTTCATTCCTGTTGTAGTATAAATCGTTCATTAATGCTTTTTATGATGGTTCAATTTTTAATGCACTCATTTAGAGCAACATTGTTTTATTTAGTGAAAGGAAACTCTAAACATTAACTGGCTTGCACATCTTTGTACAAAATTTTTACAAACTTGGCCTCAATATCTTAGTTAGTTTTAGCAAAAATTCTTATTGTTCTTAACTTAAATTTGTTTTAAAAGTATTTTTATCATTTTAAAATTTTATGTAATTTGTATGTGTTGTGTGTTTTTTTTAACACGTAGGTTTAGTTCAGAATTTGTAAATTTAGTTACATTGAAGGTATGTATTGGTTTATTAATGAAGTGCATGGCATACTAACATTAGTAATGCCTTGTATTTATTTTATGATGCTTGAGTGACACTAATTTTGGAATTTTCCAAAATCTTCCTTTTTCATAATTGTAAACCAAGAAATGTTGAGCAGATACTAATATTATTTTTTCTGTTTGTTTTACAGTTCTTCTGCATTTGTTTTTTTTCTGTTCGAGTTTTTCCATTTTTACTATATGTTCAATTTTTGTCTAAGGGCTTTTATAGTTTATTTAAATTTCGTAGGAAACCTTATTACTTTGCTGTTACTTTGTATTCGTTTTATTATTGAAGACATGTTGCCACACCAATGTCTGTGAATTTGAAATTTCTTTCTGAAAAGAAGAGATCCCCATTCTTTACAGTTGCATAGTGAACAGTTCTGGTCAGTCACAGGTCACACAGTGTTTGCTAAACAGAATATTATCCTTAGAAATCCTTATTCATGCCATACTTCTGCTTCATTCAATTGAACATCCTGTTTTCACTGTCACCTTCTGTATGCTTTCTCAATTTAGCTTGCTGAAAGGATATGCATTCAGAGTCTGTGGACAATCTGAGAATTAATCTTGGTAGTCATCATGTTGGAGAATTTGATGAAATCATCATTTGACCATATTTATATTTGATTTCTTAGAATGCCACCTTCTGAAATAGCTTCCTTTGCAATACCATTAGGCCAAGGCTAGGAACTCTATCATTTATGGTCAGGACTCGACATCCACTGTTTGCGGATAATCCTCGAACATCAATTGTAGAGATGTGATATTTCTGCAATCATCCTATATGGCGCACCATTCAGCTGTCGTGTTGGGCATCTGAAAGAAAAGAATAAATTTATCCGAGACTATAATCATGCTTAATGTGTATTTTTTGTTGTTCATAGGAAAACGCTTCAGGAAATGGAATTAACGACAATCTAGTTGAAGAGGAAGAGGTGGTGATAGAAGATGATTCTACCCACGCTATTGTTCCCGAAGCTGGGGAAAGGGAAGTGACTCCACAACCAGTAAAAAAGTTGTGCCAAACTTATCGTAAAAAGGCAGAAGACAACATGCTGCAGGAAGCTTTTGATGTCATGAAGCAACTGAATGCCATGTTATCCCTGTCTAATGATCATGATGAATTTTCTATTTATGGTTTGCATGTTGGCAATGAACTGAGAAAGGTTAAGGACAGTCGTTCTGTAGCAGTGGCAAAGATAAAAATTAACCAAATTTTATTTGAGGCAGAAATGGGATCATATAAGGAAACCATGGCAATACGAGAACGTACAGTTTCAGATGCTGCTAGTCCTGCCTATCACGAAAGCGCTTCTGCAATCAATGATCCCGGTCGCACTAGCTATGACCGTTACTCAACTTGTTCTCCTGATTTCTATTGTAAAGCAATTTTCTAAATTCTGAAAGAATTTTGTGTTCACTTGTACGTTATAGATGTTGTAGGAGTAAAAACTGTCTATTTGGTATTTATTTCATATTTACCTGATTGTAGATAGGTAAATAAATTTGAAGCATTCAGTTCCTCATTTTATTTGGCTCACCTTAGCCCGATTCGGTTATTATTTGGAAGCGAATATGTCAATATTTTTTTAGACAGGTTTTTTTTTAATGGTGGTTAGGAGTATTTTTAGGTATGGTCCGTCTTTCTTTTGGTGTGATTGTGTTTGGGTTATGTGAATGTGACTTGCACTCATCCTCACAAATTCCCTTTGTCACCATGTGGATCCTGTCCCAATCCTTTCCTGCTGAATTTTTTTCTCTCTTTAGTTTTTCTTATAAAATAATTCGTCTTTTACTAACTTCTACTTAAAAGTGATTAGAAATGATCTTATTTAGAACCTATTTTGAGTATAGTTAAATACAGGAGGAATATCTCTGCTATCCACCTGTGTTTTGTGTTTGGAAAGGTATTTTGTGAGTAACTTAATTTCTATGATTTTATTTTGCAAGCATTGTTTTGCCCGGTGTGGACTTAGTTGTAGGCTTCAAAGTTGTCATGTACCAATTTTATCTGTGAAAAATTGTATTTTATTTCAGTGAATAATATTGCACTATTTTTCAGGCAAACATAGTGACAGAGGAAATATCCATACCACCACGGTTTTACCATTCATTAATAGGTCCAAGAGGGAAGCTCATTAATTCCATAATGGAAGATTGTGGAGGTGTAAATATAAAATTCCCCTCAACTGAGAGCAATAGTGACAATGTGAGTTTATGTGATTTCATTTTTGACGAGTGACTTGGATGAAGTTGACGAGTATTATATTTGTTGTATATGAAAATTACTGCTATTTTTCCCCCTGTGACTAAAAGCTTCTTTGTTGATTTTCTTTGTGATTGCAATACAATTGGATGGCTTGGAGGTTGTCTACATCAGCAGATGAATAAATATTAATATTTTTAAAACATTGCTTATATGATATGGTGTCACAAATGATGCATCATCATTTGAATTTCATCATTGTTTTTGTTTTTTTACTGCTCGTATGGCATGAGAACTGTCATACATCAGCAGACGAAGAAATGCTGATATTTTGAAAACAATGCTCGGAAGATATGACATCAAACATGGTGGATGTTATCATTATTTTTGTTTTTTTTATCATTTCTTGGGGAGTTTCTGAAAACATTGCTGCATTCCGCTCAATGCACCATGTATATATTTTTTGGAGACCTGAATTCCTTTATTCATTTTTCATTTTCCATTACCTTTTAGAATGCTTATAAATGATAAATTATTGCAATTGATTTTTAGGTGGTAATTCGTGGTCCAAAGGAGGATGTTGAAAAGGCGAAACAGCTCTTAAAAGAAATGAGCAATGAAAGGCAGCAGTCTTGCCATTGTGCTGAAGTTCGTGCAAAGCCCAAGCATCATAGATACCTCATTGGGAGAAATGGTGCCAAGATCAGGAAGGTAACTTTTTACATATTAGATTTAAATTTTAGATGTTTATAATTTTTTAAAGTGAAATACTTGTGATGTAAAATGTGGGTCCTCCCTTGTAAACGGAAAATTCTCTAATTCAATCTCTCTTTGGTGTAATTAAAAGATAATTATGAAAGTCATTTTGACATACATTTTATATAATTTGGCAAATTTTTCTGAATACTGAGTTGATGAAACGATGACGAGACTGATGTAGAGTACTTAAGCCAGGAGCAAGTATTTTGCTTTTGGTTTGTTGGGCTCATATGCTTGATGTCATTAATGGCTGACTGATCAGTATTCAACAGGTCTTCCTTTTGCATTTAATGAGAATTTTTCCGAACGGTCTTTACGCTAACCAAATTTGCGCTAAACAAACCGATTATAACATGTACTTAGTAGTGATCAGTTCGCAAAATTGCAAGGTTCGCTAATGTTACTCTTTTATTTATTTAATATTAATTATCATTAAAAATCTATATTAATACAATTTTAAATCTTTCGCAGTGGTGCTTGCATTTACTGTATTTAATCGATTGTAAGTTGACACTGATTGTAAGCCGACCCCCACTTTTCACAAGGCCACGCAAGAAAAAAAATTTGATTTTAACCCTCTTGCGACCGGACCACCCGAGAATGTCCGTAAATTTTTATACTCCCGATCGCGGGACCGCCCAAGACCTCCTGGAAAATACGCTTTCAAATTTACCTCTGAAAATGTTGACTGGATGGCTTCTCTCTCGGAAATGACGTAGTATACCATATAAACATGAGATTTAGATCGTATTTGGCAGATTTTTCTTAACTTTGTATACGAAGAATTTTTTTTAAATATTCGATCAAAATTCGCTATTTTTTTGGACCCTGAACAATCTAATATGTCTCACAGTAATTCTTCTACTTCAGAGATTTTTCAAAATATTTATCTTTGGAGATTAATGTATAATTGTTTTATTTAATGTTTCTCATTTGGTGGTCATCTTGAATTTCTCCGGACTTCTAATGCTAGCAGGTGCCCCACACCTCAGGACATGAGAGGGTTAAAGTATTAACTAAAATTACGCTGACATAAAATACATTTTATTCACTTATTCATAACAACTTCTACGAAAAAAGTAATTTGACCTCGCTGCATCTTAATATAATAATACCCTGGGAATAAATTATGTAAATAATACGTGGTGCGTCAAAGTCTTAAAGAACACAGAGATAGCGCTCGTATGCGTAAGGAGCTAACACAATGTTTCATTTTACTCGTGAATCGAAGCATTTGCCCTCCCTCCTCCACCTATCATGTTTCAGTGTTAGCTCCTTATGCATACGAGGGCTATCACTGCGTTCTTTTACGACTTTGACGCGCCACGTATTATTTACATATTTATTTCTTCGTAGGTGTTCAGTCAATTCGATTCTTTTTTTGCATATATTTAAAGATCTCGCGTTATAATGTAATTACGGACATAAATTCATTGACTACTTTTTTTGCCCCTGATTCTAAGCCGAGTGGCGATTTCTGAGATGGTAAAAAGGTAAAAAAAGTTCGACTTACAATCGATTAAATACGGTATGCATAGATCGCTAGGTTCTGTGAGTTATCATTTTTGTCACTGCAGTGCTCAAATCTATGTGTAAATTACTTATTGTATGTGTGGGGGTATTCATCATTTTCAATAATTGCTTGAAATTCGTCAGGAAACTTGATAGCTGCATCTTTATCTATCTATCTATCTATCTATAGTTCACCCTGCAAGCCACCGCAATGGTGTGTGGCAGGGGGTGCAATAGCACCAAGGTAAAGCGCATAATAATGTATAGTATCATTCTACGTCGGCTGATTTCCTTTCGTAACTTCTGTTCTGCTCAGCTATCGTTCTAGGGAAAAACGAGCCTTTATACCTCTCAGTCCTACAGGCTATCTCTCTTATTTTACGAGGATGGTCCGTTCTACCAATATAAGTTGGCGCTCTTATTATTTCTTCGACATCGCTGGAGAATATATGCGTTCTAAATCTTTCGAGAAGTTTTAACCTAGAGCGTGATCGGCGCTCAGCTAGTGATTCCCATCCTAAGTCCTGTATCAAGGCTGTAACACTATTGTTTCTATTGTAACAATTTTTGACGAATCTAGCGGCTTTTCGCTGCACTCTTTCTAACTCTGAGATTGATCCTTTCACGTACGGATCCCATATGCTCGACGCGTACTCTAATAGCGGTCTTACTAACGAGAAGTAACATGTCTCTTTGACTTTTTCCTCACTTTTTCCTACTATGCGTTTGATGAATCCTAGTTTCTGTTTAGCCTTCCCGCATATATTTCGTATGTGCATATCCCACGAGAGGTTGCTTGTTAAAGTAACGCCTAAGTATTTGACGGAATCGGCTAGTTTTAGCTGGACGCCTTCAACAGTGTAATTCGTCGTGTCAATGTTTTTGTTTCCCCAGAATCTCATAAAGGAACACTTTCCTAAGTTCAATTCTAACTGCCACTCTTTACACCACTCGAGAATTGCATTTAAGTCGTCAGAAAGTAATAATTGATCATTAGGACTGTTAATCTCTCTGTAAACTACTGTATCATCCGCGAATAACTTGATTTTACTTTTAATAACCTTATCTAAGTCGTTTATGTATAAAAGGAATAGTAGGGGGCCGATTACACTTCCCTGTGGAACGCCTGAGGCTACGCTGACTGAATCTGATTTAAATCCATCTATAACTTGCGCTTGCTGATTCACCTGTAAAACGAACGCTATGTATATTTGCGTGGCGTTTAAAATTTTGAAACCAACCGGAACTAGCATGAAATGTTTCTGAAGAATCTCCATCCTCTTCTTGCTTTACACATTCAAACAGTGAAAGTACTTTACTGTAAATGATTGCTTGACTAAGGGGCATGTGTTCATTAGAATGCTTAGAATCAATCCATAACACTAGCAGTTTCCCCATTTTTTAAAGCATATTACTAACAATAAGTGATCGTGTGAGTTTCTTCGCAGTTACTGCACTGACTGCTTCAATGGAACTTTTTATTTTATCTTTATTTAACAAAATTGTATGAATTGTAGAAGTCGTGAAGTTAAACTTACGTGCAATATTGCTCTGACGCTCACTTTCTTCACACTGAATCACTTTAAGTTTTTCCTCAAGATTTATGTTTTCCTTGATAATTTAGGATTATTTTCTACACTTTGATTGCCTTTACTCAATTTTCTCCTTTCTGCCATGATCATCATGATTTACTGAAATTATTTCCCCCTATTTACTGTTATTTTGCCATAGATACCATATTTACTCGTGTACCTCGCACACATATTTTCCTGAAACGCCAGGGAAAAAAGGGGGTGCGCATCTTACACGAGGATTTCTGAACAGGTTATATAAATTGTGAGTATCGATAATAAATTCTCTGCAATATGCTTGTGTCTACGTTTATATTCATAAAATATGTCAAATTCTACGAAGTAGATGTGTATTTATGCGACCAAGCAAAGGTGTAAGTTACTCCCACGCTGCAGGCAAAAACTCGCACAAGTAGGCAGAAAGAATACTTGGACTAACTGATAACTATAGTTCAATGACTACTAAGGGTTTGCTGGCTTGAAAATAGGTAGGTTCAAGTTTGGTCCTTTTCCCTCATCCAGTTCAAGGAATTTGGAGTGGTAAAATTTTTTTGCGAATGAAAGATTTCATCGTTCGAAAGGCAGACAGAAACTCGTTTGTTCATAACCTTCCAATATTTACTCACGAGATGATATGCGAAGAAACTCCCCATCCACTTAAGGAAGTTCCCGTTAGTTGCTTAATAATACAAGAAAAACAGTTAAGGGATTAACAAAAAAGGACTATTGGTGAGAAGATTTTTGCTAGTATCGTCATAAAGAGATCACCCAGTAAATTACATCACGTAGAAGGGAGAAGATGCTTAACTTAGCGGAACTTGTTTCAGGGAGTGGGAATCGGTGACTTTAAAAAAAACTTATTTCAAATTAATTTTTTCCCTCTGAACCGGCCCAAAAATAGGAGTTCGCGGGTTACATGAGTAAATACGGTAATAAACAAAACACCGCAAATATGTCATGATTTTTTCAGTTTTCATTTTGATGCATAGTTGTTTGAGGATTAAGTTCAACTATTTTTCATATTTTTGTTTTAGCTGAGGGAGTCAACTGGAGCAAGAATAATGTTCCCATCTGAGAAGGATGATGATAAGGAAGTAATCACCATAATTGGATCTAAGGAGGCAGTGGAGAAGGCAAAGGCGGAGTTAGAGGGAGCCATAGCTGACATGGTGAGTTTTCTTGGTTGGAATCCTCTTTTTGAGGATAACCAACTAGAATATGTAACAACTGGATGATAATATTTGGGGTGGTTATGGTATTGTCATGCAAGTACTAAATTCAAGATATTTTGTCAAAAATACTACTTATGTGCTAAAGATTCTTTAGTTTGTGCACATAATAATTGAGCTGTTTTTTCCTCAAAAAATCTTTTAACCATTAAAAGGCTAAAGAAATTTTCATTTTCTGGCTGTTATAATAAACCTTATACAGTAAAACCTTTACCTTATGAACTCCCTTAGAATGAAGAACTCCATATAACAAAAATTATTGCCGGTCCCAAAAAATTCACTAATAATTATTACTATCCTCCAATAAATACGAAACCTCCCAATTACAAAATAAAAATTGCACCCATTCCACTAAAAACAAACCTCCATATAGAGAAATTAAAGAAAAGAATATAGTACATGCCATTGTAAAGCCGAAATCAGTGCCATCTAAGTGGGTGTTAACGCTGTCATTACGATCTCACCTGAATGATTCGATGCATAGTATTTGTTGTAATTTCAAGCATTTCGAATGGTAAGTTAGACCTCATCTTTTGCAGCTTATTTTGATATTTTGCAGTTCCTCATTTGTGATCAGTTTTGTCTTTTAAGGTAGAACTGCATGAAATTACAACAAATTCTACACTTCGAATCATTCAGACGAGGTCGTAATAACAGCATTAACACCCGCATAGATAGCATGGATTGCTGCTTTACAACAATGCGTACAATATTCTTTTTTGTAATTTCACTATATGAAGGCTTGTTTTTAGTGGAATGGGTGCAATTTTTATTTCCTAATTATCAGAGGTTCGTAATATAGAGGTTTTCTATATAGTTTTATTAGTGAATTTTTTGGGACCGGCAATAATTTTTGTTATACGGAGTTCTTCATTCTAAGGGAGTTTGTAAGGTAGAGGTTTTACTGTAATTATAACTCTAGATATGTGTATTAATATATAAGTAAACAATCTACTTTAAATGTATGTAAAAAGAATCAATAACTGAATAGAAATAAATGTTTCAATAAATTCACTCCTGAGCCATATCTAGTATGCGCATAATCATAGGATTCCCTGAGCCAATCGTCATTTCCTCGTCCCTTTGTAAGTATAAATTTTCATCATTTACTTTGGCGAGTTTTTCAGTTTTTTTTAATAATCCCATAATGGGTCGAATGCATTATTCTGTGGACTTGAAGAGAAAAGTGATATCGTATGCGGGAAAAACATCAAATCTTGCTGCACAATGGTGCTACAGGATTGATGAGTTGAATGTGAGATGTTGGAGAAGACAAAGAGAGACACCAGGATATTTTTGTTGCGGGATTAAAAATCGGGGACATAATCGGGACAAATTACATTTTAGTAAAAATTGTATTGAATGCTTGAATATAACGTAATTTTTTTTGTCATAATTTTAGTTGATACCTTTTTTATTTAATTATGAATTGAAACAAGTTAGGGAAGTGTACAACGTATCACAAATGGGCGCGTTTCGTGCAATGGAGTATTAGAAAGCAATTATATACCTGTATGTAAGGGAAATTGCATTTTAAAGTTCTTTTCTTCATCATAAATAATCCATTTTCTTCCTATTTAATAATATTACATGCACACGTAAGGAAATTAAACGTTTGTTTGGGAGATTGTTTATGTTAGCAACAATGAAGAAGTAACCATGCAAGAAATTTTCCAAGTTCAACTCGATATAAGACTTTCTTGTTTGATTTTCTCGATAACGGCTACTCCTATGATAAAAATATATAGGGAAGGAAATACTCTACTTTACCAGTTCTACAACTTTTATTTGAAAAATATTTTGATATGAGCAATACTTTACGAGATATGACAAAAATTTAATTTTTTGTCATCAGTAAAGTGGTACCCCTGACTGGTGTACGTGATTCATTTATGCGATTTTCTTATTGTATTTGATTGAAAGTCCTTAATATCAAATTTCATGAAAATCCGTTTGGTAGAAGCCGAGAACGAACATGCAGACGGATGGACCGACCGACGATAATAGGCGCTCACGCTGTAAGTGAAACGCACCTAAAAACCGGGCCATTCGTACTTTTCGGTATTTTTTTGTGGTAAACGAAGATGTCTGTACACCTAACATGGAATTTTCCTTGTGTGCCTTTGTGAAAAGTTCTTCCTCTCTCTCTCTCAAACTATAATGGTCTCAAGAAATGCTGAAGCAAGCACATGGCCCGAAGAGAGCCGAACAGTGGTTTTCGTTGTTCGGCTCTCCTCGTCTCTCAACCTTTGACTCATAAGAAAAACCAAAGAGAGAGCGAATTTTGTGGGCAGATAAGCAGTCTAGAACTTGTTTCACTTTGCAATAGCATTCGTGTTGGGATTTGGTTCCTCTCAGTATTGGATAGGGGATTTTTAGAAGATGCGATTCCCCAATTCGCGAAAAATTAATCACAAAATTTAAAGCACATTAAGTGTAATAAAAAAGACAAAAAGATCGCAGAATGACGATAAATAGGTGGGCCAAAGGTTCCTCTTTTAAAATATATAAAGGTTACCCATATTTAAGATAATTTACTGTGTCAAAAAAATAAAGAAAGTTAGCGACCTCTGCAACGCACAGGGTACACAGGAGGACCGCATGAGGAGTTTTTGTTCGACGTACCCAGTACGCAGGAGGACGCTGATGGGTTAAAGATGATAAAAGTGTTGTCAATTTATATGTTAAACGTGTTAGAACTTGTTGATATTTCATCTCATCACATTAATGGTACATTTACCGTATATACCTGAATATAAGACGAGGTTTTGTTCCGATTTTTATGACCGAAAAATCGCTAGTCGTCTTATAATCACGCGGTGCGTAATAGTTTGACTTGGTTTGACTGACAGAAGAACCAAATGCAGAGATGGCTGGAGATGGGAAGAATCGAAGAGCTATAATCGAAATATTCGATTCTTAAAATCAATCGAAACAATTGATTATTAAAAATAGTAGTCGTAGTAGTAGAAAATGAATCAATTCAAATGTATTCGAATACAAATACTCTTTTGAATTTTATCCTATATATTATGTGTGTAGTGAAGCTGCGTGTGTCCGTGAGTATGAAGCCTCAAGTATATTTTCCCATAAGTTTACACGGGGTTTTCGATTTTTCAGAGTGCAAGGTTTTTTACCTTCATTCATTAAAATACGTAAATATGGGCCGATTTTCTTCTTTTTTGCTTTATTCGACGGCAAAAAGTCTCTACTATCTTATTCTTGTGATGTTTACACGTTACACAGTCGAATTTTTCAGAATTACATATTCTTTTTCGAAAATTTTTGGATTTTTCGTACTCATTCCGGGTCGCCGTCAGAGAGACTCTCATTGTTGCCTCCGATCATTTAAGGCCAATTATACCTTCAAATAGACGAAAGAAAAGCGTTATTGTTATCTTCTCTTCATTGATAATCTAAATAAACGCATTGATGTCGCCTTTATAGTAGGTCCTGTAAGAAGTTAAAATCAGACGTTGATAGACACTTGAAGGAAAGCAACTGTATATGCCAACTAACACTACAAAATTGCTTATTTCAATTGGTTCAATGTTTATTAGTCAATGGTATAATAAACCTCTGTCATTTGTGCATAATAAATTTTTTCCTTTTATTAAGAGTTCAAAATGGGGGGTCGTCTTATAATCAGAGTCGTCTTATATTCGGGTATATACGGTATTTTCTTATTTGTATGCAGTGCAATTTTTTCTGTAACTATTCATTTGTGGCTTGTTCATTTAATAGGATAATATTGTTGAGGCTGAAATGAAGGTGGATCCTAAGCATCATCGGCATTTTGTTGCAAGGCGTGGTGAGGTCCTTAGTCAAATAGCAGAACAGTTTGGAGATATTCGCATTTCATTCCCGCGCTCTGGAAATCTTTCTGATCGGGTCACTTTAAAAGGATCCAAGGATTGTATTGAGGGTGCCAAAGCAAGAATTCAAGAAATTGTTGATGACTTGGTGAGTTGAAGTCTGCAAAATTTAATTTAAGGGCAACTGTTCATTTTACTTACATGGACCTTCTTAATTTCTCCCAAATTTTTGTTAGGACTCGATGGTGACTATTGAGTGTGTTATACCACAGAAACATCATAGGTCTGTGATGGGAGCTAAGGGCAAAAATGTTCAAAATATCACATCTGAGTTTGAAGTTCAGATAAAGTTCCCAGATCGTGATACTCATGGTAAGTTTGAGTTTAAATAATTGCTTTTTAGGATTTTAAGATCATTGCTTATGTTCTTAAATAGGCAATTTAACAGAAGTACATGCTATATTTATTCAATTGTAAGCCAGCCTTTTTATAACTTTTTCATCTGTTCAATTTACCCCTCCTGCATGGTCTTTTACTAGAGCAGTGCTTCTCAACCTTGTTTGCTCCACGACACACCTTTATGCATGCTTAAGAACATTGCGGCACACCAAACCACTCCTAATTAATTTCACTGCTTAAATACTCATTTTTAAAGATAAAAACTAGGACAACAAGTAAAAGTCGCAGTTATATTAGATTGTTACGATTGGTAAAGCAACAATTGTATAATTTTATTGTACATTAAATACATAATTTAAAAATTAAATATCTTCGGAGTGTGCAGCACACTAGTCCCTTCCTCGCGGCACACTGGTTGAGAACCACTGTACTAGAGGATGGTCAAGTCAGGTCTTTCTTTGGTTTTTACCACAGTTAGTCTTTTTATAGAAATTTTCCAAATTTGTAATTTGGTATTTTGCTTGTTTTTCTATTTATTTTATTTTCTGGTTCTTTCCTGTGAAATTATTAGTACTATTTTAGGTACTAGTAACTTAACACGGTTACACTACGTAGTTCTACGTTTTCCCACTACATGGCAATACTTATGAGCGCCGGTCTGCCTTCGAAGAACTTCGTATTTTGGCCATACCATAGTACTGTGCATTACTGGAAATATCTGCGATGTTTCTAAGTTCTCATTCCCAGCAGATTGGGAGTTTCCCGAGTCCAGAGTTCGCCACAACCCAACCATTACCTAGAAACCCTTACGTGCGACAACAGTGCCATCACTATAATGCCTGGCATTAAAGTTATAATGGGTGCTTGGAATGGAACCTATCCCTCTGTCCCAGTTCGCAAACTAAATAGGCTTGCAAACTAAATTGGCTTGCAAATTTTTTTATAAGAAATACTTTCTGCGGAAATGTTATAATGGTTGATTAAAATGGAACCTATCCCTCAGTCCAGTTTTGCAAGCTAAATTTGCTCCATTTGTGGCACAACAGTCAAGCGAGATATTTCATACCTTAGTAACCAAATCTTCTTCGCAAATCACAGAAGAGTAGCGAAAAACACAGTGTCGCGTGCACTCAGGGAACTCCCAATCTGCCGGGAATGAGAACTTAGAAACATCGCAGACATTCCAGTAATGCACACACTGCCACGTTATGGCCAAAATACGAAGTTCTTCGAAGGCAGACCAGCGGACATATGTAGTGCCATCTAGCGGGGAAACGTAGAACCACATAGTGTGGTCGTGTTTAGTTACTAGTATCCTATTTTATTCTCATTTGTAATTGTTGATGCAGGGTTAAATGTAAGAAGGGATTATATAGTTTCAATTTCGTCCTAATAAAGTTGTTTGTCTGTCTGTCTGTCTCCTCTTACAGTTGAGTTCATTAAAAATCAGTGTAAAAGTATTGTGACTCTAAAACTCAAGTTACTTATTCGGGTAGGAAAGAGATTTACGCAAAAAATATAACAGCATCCATTAAACTTAAGTAATAATTAAAAAGTTATACTAAATTAGAAGCTCTTTCTTTTGTGCACTTTGTTTGTTCTGATCTACTCGCACATTCAGGGCTCATGGTTTTTTCTCAATCTCTCTCTCTTAATTTGCCAAGAATCCCCAATTAATAGAAACCTTTTCGGTTTTTCTATGAACAGCTTGCTAGATGAAGGATTTTTCAGTGTTTGTTGGCTTACAATTGACTAAATAGAGTATATAGTTTTCATATTTTAAAAATGTTGACTGACTTCACCTAAAAATTGCTAGTCTGTAGACAAGCAGAGAATAATAAAATAACCTGTAACTTTCGAATATTTTGTACTGGTTCAGTAATGTATTGAACAGCGGATATACCATTCTTCCACCCAGAACAAATTGCACCTCAGCAGCTGCAAACACCTCAATGGCAGCCTTCTACACAATGGTCCTCTGGAGCTAATCAGGACTCCTGGGGAACAGGTGTAAACCAAGATCAATGGCCTCCCTCTACCGGTCAAGATGAGTGGGGCACCTCTGTTACTCAGGAACAATGGCCTTCAGATGTCCAACACCATTCTGGTTGGTGAATGATTGGATTTTTGCTATGAGATAAAAAAGTCAAATTTATATGATACATCTTGTTTATAATCCGATGGCAAATAATTTTTTTTGCCAGTACTAAAACTGGATATATATATATATATAATATGATGATGATGTGGTTTTCAAACTTTCGTGTCATCTATTTATGGGGCCCAGAGAGTAAAACAAAGTTAAGAAAACAAGGCTGTGAGCTATTTCATCTAATGCTCTAATTATCCTTTTAAAGATATTTTAGTGTACTCTTCTGTCAACATATTTAAGTAATGTTTTCAGTTCAGATGTGGCAACCCTAGTCACGCCCGAAGCTCGAATCACTTCTAACTCCAGTTATCTATTAATGGAAACTTCCCTACGCGGATGAGGAGTTTTTTTGTGTAATGTCTCGTGAGTAAATATTGGAAGGTTAGGAACAAATTTGCTTCGGCACATAAATAAGCATATATGTACCTTGTAGAATATAAACGTAGACGGAAGCATATTGCAGAGAATTTACTATTGATACTAACAATTTATATAACCTGTTCAGAATTCCCCATGTAAGATGTGCACCCACTTTTTACTTTCTCCATATATGTAGTATAGAGAAAGTATTGTTTTCACGAAAAAAATCGACTTCGAGATTTCAACGGAAATACACGTTTTGAGGTCCCTAGAACACGTTTAGGCTATTTTCGGAATATCTGTGTGCGTGCGTGTGTGTGTGTGTATGTGATTGTGGGCGCTCTAACTCAAAAAGTACTTGCCATATCCTTACCAAACTTCATATATAACACTTTAGCATGAGCACAAAGAATTGATTACTTTTTAGACAATAACGGTTAACCGGAAGTCAAGGTTTATTCGAAACCCGATTCGGTTTTTGCGATATTTCTCCGTTAAAACATTATTATTGTACATACAATTTATAGAGAATGTAATTTCCTACAACTTTCATTTGAAACAATTTTCCATAGCAGTTATTGATTAGGAATTATTTAGAAATAATCGGTTTTTTCGGTTTCCGTCAAATATCTCCTTAAAAACGTCGTTATTGGTAATCTTTGTAAGGATCAAAGTTGTAGAGAATAATATTTCTTCCAAGTTTTGTTTGAAACAAATATTCGTAGAACCATCCATTTAGGAGATATTCAACTTATTCATAAATTTCCAGTATACAGCGCCACCAACTAGCGGTGAATTCTGTAAACATATAACATATAATTTACGGCAATAAGGACGACTATTCTTCTATGATACGAAATAATAATTTTGCCTTATAATGCTATTCATAATAATTTAAATGTCCATATCCCAAATATGGAGAAAGTCATGTGTTGGCCACATAAGATTTTTTTCACCTGAGTTTCAGGAAAAAAGGTGCACGGTGTACCCAAGTAAATTCGGTAATTACATCAATATGTATACATTAATCTTACGTGATACATTCGAAAACCCACCCACATGGTTTCAAATACTTTGATTTTAAAATATCTGTATTTGTTATCTTAAAGACCAATGGCAAACTCCAATCCAAACAACTGCTTGGGAATCAAGCAATCCCATAAATGGTGAAGGCGTGCTGACTGGAGTTGAAAATATGGATGAAGCCAAGACTCAAGATGAAAGCCAATTGACTGAACCTCACAGTGATGTAGGCACTGTTGATCAAGTTACACAAGAACCTCCACCAGTAAGGCAATGTGATATAATTCGTATTACTGGAAAGAAAGAGAACTGTGAAGCAGCAAAGGCAGCATTACTTGCTCTTGAGCCTGTCACAATAGAGGTATGCTGATTTATTAAAATAACACTTCTTTAACTCAGTTTTTTTAATTAAAAACTCATATCGTCTCTCTGTAGTAGAAAATTTAAGGCTTTTGATGTAATTAGACTGAGTTAATTAGACTCATTATCATTAGTGCTGATATTACATATACATAACTGTAATCATATTCATTTTTACTTCTATTTTTAACAACTTTTAAATTAACTTACAGCAATATTATAGGTAGATATATGCAGTACTGGACCCCTTATGTGGCAAGCTTGGGACCAGACGTTTGCCAGATTTGGGGATTTTCTGGATTTCGGGTCCTTAATTTAGTATATACTTGTAATATATAGATGGAGTATAAAATTAAATGATAATTTCACTTTATATCTAATTCGAACACCAAACAAATTTGTTCAGATAAATCAGGCATCTTTATCATTTAAAATTATTATTACCTAAGGCCGGGTTCACACGATGCGAGTTCACGCACGAGAAATGACTAGTGCGAGCTCTCGAATGGGCACTCGAACTGTCTGAACACTTCACGTGCGTGCACGCACCAGTCCACGCATGCGCTCGAATCACTTTTAAACCTGCTTAAAAATTTTCAGTGCTAGTCGAGAGCTCGCACGAGACGTCAGTTGCTGGGTGGTTTCCAAGTGTCTTTTGTAGTTCATTTGTTGTTTCGTTCGTGTGTTTCTTTTGTTCCCTGTATTGTTTGTGTCGTCATTTTTGTGAAAATGCCACAGGGTCTTCTGATCTCATTTCATAAGATGAAGTATTAGAAGCCCCACTTTTGCTGCATTTTGCGATCCACTTTCTCACCCAACACCTACTTTTACGTTTTCTTTTAATCCTCGATATCATTTCCTCAGCTAGTATTGCACAAACCACGTTGACACATTCACTTACCGGATCCATTTTGGGAACTGAAATCATTCAAGTCCGTTGCATCGTGTGAACGCTACCACGCACTTTCCATTCGAGTTCGCCTACTTGTGCCATACCATGCACTCCTTAACCCGTGCGTGAACTTGCATCGTGATCCAAATGTTGTCCTCTATCCAACTAAATTTATTAATCGATATCTTACTGATCATATAAGGGCAAGGGAGAGTAAAATATGGATTTCTTATTGTTGGATTAATGGAAATGGCATCTCTTGACTGTGGTGCCACAAATGGCAGTGGCCACATACCAAATTACATCCTAATATTTACTCTTTCAAATGATTCCGACTCTTGAAGAATTTATGCGAATGTTTGGAGATGAAGAAAAGACCGTACAATTTTTAATTAACAGTAAAATCATTGAATCAAACTGTTGGGTTGGTGTTTCATCTTTACTCTATACACTTGCTAAAAGTTGTTTAAATTAAAAATACTCTTTTTTATATATACTTGTTCTCTCAGGTAGTTCTGAAAATAAGTTTTAATCTAACACAATTTTATTATGAGGATTTCTTGTAAAATTATTTTATTTTCCTGAATACTGAATTGATGAAGCGATGACGAGACTGACATAGAGTACTTCAGCCAGGAGCAAGTATTTTGCTTTTGGTTTGTCGGACTCATATGCTTGATGTCATTAATGGCTGACTGATCAGTATTCTATAGGTCTATAGGTAGAAAATGGAATATTTATGACGAAGAAAAGAACTTTGAAATGCTATTTCCCTTACGTACACGTATATCATTTCTTTCAAATACTCTATTGCACGAAACACACCCATTTGTGATACACTGTATGCTTTCCTAACTTTCATAATCAGACTGGCACTAACAGTCTAAAACTTCTACCTTGCCATTTGTCTTACATAATAGGATATTTAAATCTTTGGATTTGGCATTTACATTCAGACTAAATTAAAAATCCTTTCCAATTTCTTATTTCATTGTTCCTGTAGTGGTATGATTTGGTTGTATAATTTATAGATGAAAATTAGTGTCTTATTTCAGAAAAGTATATGTGTATAGTGCAATTACAGTAAAGCTATACAATTTTATGAGATTGGTTGATTGGTCTTTATGCGCATGTCTACTTGCATCTTGCAAGTTTTTAACTTCCTTGAAAAAATGAGATCTCAGAAATTTTATTGACAGCTCTAGTCAGAAATTGAAGACCAAGTACTTAAAAAATGCACATTTGGTTTTTTATAACCTCGTCGTGACTATTGGAGATACCTAAGGCAGGCAGATACAGGTATCCCCTGGTTTACGAACATTTGATTTGCAAAAATTTGCCACAACGAAGGTAATCATTTGGGTAAGTAGTTTCTTCAACTAAAGTTTTCGTTTGCTATAATGAAGAGAGAGAATAGAGAGCTGCTCCCGCAACACAAGTTTCGTATTTCCCGTGTCCAGAACACCCACATAGTTCCTGCACCGGTATCGATCAATATAGCGATGTTGCACATGTGTCGGCTCGTGAATATAACCAGCAAATTTAAACCATACTTAAATAATTATGACGTCCAAATGCCGAGCACCGACATCGTCATCTGTCCCAGGAAAGAAAAGGAATGCCATAATGCTGGAAATGAAGTTAAATATTGTGAATAGAAAGGAAAGAGGCGAGAGGACATCCATAATTGCCATGGTCTTTGACGTGACAAAGTCAATAATCGCTACAATTGTTAAAAACAAAGATGAGGTGAAGAAGATGGCACAAACTTCAGCTAGTTCTTCCTTGTGCCATAACATCATGAAAAATAGAGATTTGATTGTGAAGTTTTTCATATTATTCTAATGCCATGTACATATTTTACTTTGTTCTTTATAGATTGTTTTTTCTTTCGAGTCTTTGGGTACTAGCATTCTTAGCGCTAGGAACCAAACTGAATTTTTCCCATAAGAATAATAGAAAACTACCTCCCGATTTATGAATTTTTGATATACGAATGATTTTGTGGAACCTTACCCCTTCCTAAAGCGGGGGACACCTGCACTTGTTCTTTTCAGCCATAAGACTAACTCAATAATTCTCTGTTGAGCTTTAGTCAGTTTTAGGGAAAATAAAAATAACATAAGATGTTGCTTGTTATTATGTAATAACATACATTTTAACTTAATTGAACCTTTCTTCTCCTCCTCGTCTTTAGGTCAATGTGCCTTTTGATTATCATCGGCTAATAATTGGGCAAAAGGGACGTGCAGTGAAGGAGATGAGGGATAGGTATGATGTTAACATCGTGCTCTCTCCTGCTGAGAAGAAGTTAGACATCATCAAAGTGAGTTTAGTTTGAGTATAGACAAACTCTTATTATGACAAGGATATCTGATATATGCTTGTTTGTTATAACCACAAGAATGATTACTATAAGCTTGAAATTTTTTTGAATTGTTACTCAAAATTTTTTATTATAAAGTGCTCATTATATTTTTGTTTATGCTTGTGAGAGATGACTTCTGCTATATTAAAAAGAAAGATATTCTTATTTGCTATGCAGTTTCACCAGTTAGTATAACACTGTAATATACAATCACTAGTATAAGTGCCCGTCAAAAATGATGGGGATGATTGATCATTCTGAAATAAAATTGAGGCAGTCTTCTTCGACCTGAAATCATACCTCCTGCTGAGAGGGTTGCCTTCGATCCGAGTGAAGGTTCGTAACCCTTGCTACGAGTATTTATTGTGCTTCAAAAGCTGACCTTAGTCCCCTCTTGCCAGGTATATTTCTATTTCAGAGCATGACAGAGGGAGTGACAAAGGGACAGAATAAGGCTTTTATATATTACTGATACATTAAAACGTTTTGTTATTATATAATAATGTTACCCTGAAAATTTCATCAAATTTGGTTCAGTCGTTTGCGAGATATTAAGCTTCAAAAAGCATTACATGACAAAGGGGCAAAGTGACACTGTCTTTTATATATGTTTTATGATTGTTCTGTATTTCTTTGTAATTCAAAGTAATTCCACTCAAATGTTTCTCTGTAGATTTCTGGTTGTCCTGCTGCTGTTGAGAAGGCAAAGGAAGCAATTGAAGAGAAGTGCCGTCAGTTGGATGAAGAGAAAAGAGAGAAGGCATTGCAGTCTTTCGAAATAAAAGTAAATATTCTGATGAATTGCTAATATTTGTAGCATACATAATAAAATTAACTTTTAATGTAACCTTTCTGCCTTCTTATAGATTGAAGTTGATCCAGAATATCATCCAAAAATAATTGGTAAAAAAGGTGCTGTCATCAACAAGATAAGAACACAACACAATGTTCAGATTAACTTCCCAAAGAAGGGAGACCCTGAGGAACATGTAATTACTATTACTGGATATGAAGAGGCGGCAAAAACAGCTCGCGATGACATAATGAAGATAGTCAGCGCCTTGGTGAGTTGGCTTCACAATAAGAAAATCCGTTTGATGTTAAGGGAGGATTGAATAAGATTTTGCGTTATCTTTCTCTGAAGGAAAAACCATATTCAGGAGAAGAAAATTGGTTGCAATGCTAAGTATCATTTAGTTAAAATTGAGCTCTAAATTATGCCTTGTAGCTCAAAAAGAATTTAAATGCAAAGCAGTTTGTTTTACTCAAAAGTAATAAAGTTTTCAAACATTTCTATTAGGTAGTTCTGAAAATAAGTTTTAACATAAGATGATTTTATTATGAGAATTTCTTGTAAAATTATTTTATGTTGCTGAATACTGAATTGATGAAACGATGACGAGACTGACATAGAGTACTTCAGCCAGGAGCAAGTATTTTGCTTTTGGTTCGTTGGACTCATATGCTTGATGTCATTAATGGCTGACTGATCGGTATTCTATAGGTCTCTTCCTTTTACTTTCTCATATATGAAGTATATTGAGAAAGTATTGTTGTCGCGAAAATATTCAACCTCGAGATTTTGATTGAAGTATACATTTTAGGTGTACCTGAGTAAAAAGGTGGTTTCTGCAATGCCATCTGTCTATTATTGGTTCTAGGGCCTAAATGGTAGAGCAAAAATTAATGAAATCTCCTACTTAGGCATTTTATCATACTGAGCAGAGTATATGAAGAAATGGTTGACACTGCTTAGTAATTAAATGAAGTTTATTCTAGTTACTAGGATTTATTAAGATTGGCCAATTTTTGTACTTTTTAATTAATTATTTATCTTAAACTAAAAGGCGTTGGCCCCTAATTCCGAAATGGTATTTTTTTTTGACCTAAACTTTCCACTGGTAGAAGATGAATCAAATCTGAGAGTTACACTCCGTAGCCTCTCCTTGTGAGTCTAGTGGCCGAAACGCTTGGACAGCATTTGCCAAATGGAAGGCGATTATCATGGTTAGAGATGGACTGTGTGGTTCCTGTGGAAGGAAGGCATTACACAGTCAGATATTCATCGTCTGTTATCTGCAATTTGTGGAGAGAAAGCACCTGCATGCAGCACTGTGTTCAACTGGGTACGGAGCTTCAAAATTGGCAAGGAAACTGCACAGAAAGGCATAAACCCCGGTCGTCTAGCGACATCACGTATACCAGACAGAGTGCAAACTGTAGATAGCTGCATTACCTTTGATGAGTGGCAGCGTGAAACAGGCCTTGGTCGAGCAACTCTTCATGACATCATCCACAAGGATTTGAAGATGAGTAAGGTGTGTGCACATTAGATCCCCAGAGACCTGACACAGCAACAGAAACAGACAAGAGTGAACATTTGTCGTCAATTGCTGACACTGCACGATCAAGGCACCGAAGATTTCTTTGCACAGGCGACGAATCTTAGTTTCATTATCACACACCCGGAATGCAATTCAATGCAATGGAAACACCCTGGAAGTCCACGGCCCAAAAAATTTCGAACTGCTCCTTCTGCGGGAAAGTAAATGGTCACCATTTTCTGGGACACACAGGGAATATTGCTAATGGACTGGCTTCTTACTGGCGCGACAATCAACAGTGACACCTATTGTGAAACATTAACAAGACTTAGGTGCAGAATCCAGTAGCGACGCAAGGGAAAATGGTCATGCAAAGTTCTGCTACAGCACGACAATGCATGCCCGCACACCAGTCAGAAAACCTGTAAGGCATTAACGTCATTAGGTTTCACTGTGTTGCCTCATCCTGCCTATTCACCCGACCTGGCACCATCTGACTATGCACTGTTCGACAACATGAAGGACGCTCTACGCGGTCTGCGATTTCCATCTCAAGAAGCACTACAGGCAGCTGTCCATGAGTGGTGTTGCAACACACCTAAAGAATGGTTCCATGAAGCCATCCTGAGGAGATGGCAGCAATGTATAGACCTAGGAGGGGAATATGTTGAGCACACAGTTGTGTAGTATTCAGCCTACAGATGATAAAATTGCTGAAAATGAGGTGTGTCCAAATCATTTCCAAATGCCCCTCGTAATACTACATATTTCATATTTCCCAAAGAATGAATATAAGGCTAGTTAATTCTTGGGTAGGATGACCAGATGCTTTTGGTAACAACCGTGATGAAACAAGTTTGGAAAGGGAAAAACCAGGACATTTTCTAAAAAACCGGGACAATGGGTATTTTGATTTTTTTTCTTGAATATTCTAAAAATCAAATAAATATGTTTACAAAAGAATATATAAACTATAATTTATTGAAATAACAATTAAATTATATATTTCATGATTAAACAGTATTACAGTAAAACATATTAGGTGAAAATGGTGTTTTCAATCATATTTTAAAGTACTTCTGCCTGCCTTGATCAAATTTTCATCATTTTTAATCATGTCATAAAAACTTTTACAGGTCATATTAAAGTTGAATTTACACATCATTATGGAATTGATGGTTTTTATATCCAAGCGGTTTCATTCATCAGACCATTGAATGTCTATTTGTGAAAATATTCTTTCCACACTTTCATTGTATGCCGGAATGGCAAACAGAAAGTTATGTGCATAGTTTCTCCATTTCTGAGATCTGTTCTAGAAATTCAAATTTTGAAGAAAAAAATATGACCACCGGCCATAGCAAGATCCTTTAAGCCACTCATCATTCCTTTCTTTCATCTCTTTTGAAATCAAATTTTTAAGCAATGAAAATTGGTTAAATAATAAACTTTCGTCAATTTGAAAGCCCACGTCAGTAACATTTTTACACATACTTTGCACTTCTTCCCAAACTGGGGAACTTTTTAATAGCATCCATTCCATATACTTCAATTTCAGTAAGGGTTCAACCCTTTTTTACTTTCTCATATGAAGTATCGAGAAAGTATTGTTATCGCAAAAAAATTCGACCTCGAGATTTTTACGGAAATATATGTTTTAGGTGTCGCTGAATCCGAATAAGTGGTTTTTGCAATGCCATCTGTCTGTTTGTTACTGGCTTTGGAGCCTAAAGTAAAGCAAAAATGAATGAAATCTCATACTTAGGTGTTTTATCATACTGAGCAGAGTATATGAAGAAATGTTTATTCTGGGCAACTTTAGCAATAATTTGATTTTCTCAAAAACGACTCTTAACGATTTTGATCAAATTTCGTACAGTTACTTGAGTATATGTCTGCAATATTACTACGTATTTCATTTTTCTCATTGAATAAGTATAAGGCTAGTTTATTCTTGAGCAACTTCAACAAAAACTGGATTTTCTAAAAACCGGCTGATACGTTTTTCATTTTCTAAAGATAACTAAACGACGCATTAATATATGAGAAAGTTTGTACAATGTATGTTGTACCGTTTTTTTTTTTAGATAGTCACAGGTTGTTATGTATATACATGTCAAATATTTCTTCTTTAAATGATTCTATTTCATCCTTCCGAATATTATTATCATATAAAATTGAGGGCACTCAAAGGAACAAATTTTTCGTTAATGCGTAATGTAAGCATGCCAATCGTTACGTGCACATAATTCATTAACTCTATTATGCAATTTTGTGAACATTCAATTTTTAGAATTTGTTTATTAAATAAACCAAGAATATTAAGCATTGCATGGAAGTATGCTTCATTTACCGGTGATTCAAAAAATTTCACAATACATTTTGGGGACTTTTCTTCCGAAAAGAAATATACTTTCAGTGCTTCAAACATTTTTAATACTCTATCAACCACATTGTATAAACTTAACCAGCGAATTTTTTAATGGGTCAATAACTTTTCATACTTCAAATATAATCGAGAACAAACATTTTTCAGTTGCTCAGTACGTACTGCATAAGCTGAAAAGTATGACGGTATTTTTACCACGACCATTTCTACATCACAAGATAATCTCTCAGCTCCCGACTGCATAGCGTTATGCAAAATATGCGCCGAACATCCAACATCTAGTAAATTGAGATCAATTTTCTCGCGTAATTTATAAAAGACATTGTTTTTGCCTTTTCTCAACAGTTTGGCACGACATTCTATTTAAGATAAATGGAGTAAGTAAATTGTTGCAAAGTCCATTCATGAATATGACAGCTTCAATACATTCTCTTGAGCAGATTCAGCAATATTTCGGAGCTTGTAGGTCAGAAATAGGGTTAAATAAATTAATTATAGATGCTGAAGAACTGGCAACAGAACTAGAGGCTGAATGAAAATGTATGCAAGAGAGAAAATTCTGCCATGAAGAAAGAACCCCAATTTTGAATCTGCACAGGTTGATGCAAGTTTTCATAATCCCCCAAGATTATTTCTGAGTAATCTTGGGTTGGATCAAACAATTGCTTCGATAAAAAAGAGGTTTCAGAGACTCAAAAACCATAGTGAATATTTTAGTTTCTTATATAAATTGAGTGAACTGAAAATCATGGATAAGAAAATTTGTATTTTCTTAGAATCAGCTGTTAGTGAAATACCACGAGTCTTTGATTTTCCAGCACTTAAATGCAAATGCTTTTTATAAAATAGTATTTGGAATATTGAGTTTGCTTTTCAAAATAATTTCGTATAAATGAGAATAAATAAACTACCGCATATACCATCACTATTACAAGAAAAAACAATACTTTCTCGATACTTCGTATGAGAAAGTAAAAACCGGGACACTGATGTTTTCCAGAAAAAAAATTGGGACACCGGGACAAAATTCTGAAAACCGGGACAAATCTGGGGAAACTGGGACGCCTGGTCACCCTATTCTTGGGCAACTTTAAGAAAAATTGGATTTTTAAAAAACGCTCATATGATTTTCATTTTCTAAAGATAACTAAACGATGCATTAATATATGAGAAAGTTTGTACAATGTATGTTGTACCGATTTTTATATTTTGATGATACGTTGTTTTCTCAACTAACAATCTAAAACTTCTATCTTACCATTTGTCTCATATAATAGGAATTGAAATCTCTGGATTCGTCATTTTCATTCAGACTAAATTAAAAACCCTTTCCAGCTTCTTATTTCATTACTCTTGTCAGATGATTTATAGTATTCATAACCCCTTTTTAAATCTTGCTTTTTGGATCTAATTTCACTTGGAAATTTTAAAATCACTTGTGTTTTTTTCTTGCAGAATGAAATGATAAAGGAAGAAGTAAACATTGATCCACGTGTCCACTCTCGGCTAATTGGAGCTCGTGGTCGAAATATCCATAAAATAATGGAACAGTTTGGAGTGGACATAAAATTTCCTCGTCCTACGAATAACACTGCAGAGGCTGGAATTGTCACTATCACTGGTCCTGAGGAAGCTGTTTTGGATGCCAAGGACCATTTGCTTAACTTAGAAGAGGAATATGTATGTATTTTTCCTTGTGACTTTTATGTGTCGTTACTTTGTCAGTATACTTTGTCATGATGATTTTTATGTGCCAAACATTTTATTTCAGTTACAAGACGTAGGCGAGTCTCTTAGGAGTGAGCAGACTTCTAGTTGGAGCTTCCAGGAGAATACCAGTGGCGGTAGTGGTGGTGGTGGAGGTAGTGGGGGAGAGACCGCATCTGTCAACTCGGGAGGTAGCGGTCGCAGTCGTGGCAGCGGGGGAGGGCCGATGGGCTTTGTGGTGAAGGGTGCTCCTTGGGAACAGCAGAGGAGTGCGAATCAAGAAGTCAGCAGCCAAAATGCCATGCAGGCACCAGACACGGCCAGCACAGAGGAATTTCCCTCTTTCGGGGGTCCTGTTTCTCCGCTGGTCACTCCCAGTCCCTGGGGACCCCGTCGATAGGACTTCTGGTCTCTTCCCCCCCCTCCTGCTGCCCTGTGCCCTGTTCGCATTTCCCTCTCTCCTCCTCCTAATCTGCCTCTTTGTCCTTTGACCCGTGTCATCCCCTTCCGGTTTATTCGCCCACCCGCAATACAGCACTTGTCACCAAGCTCTTATCCCGTAGGGCATATCATCCCACTCGTACCGTATCCTGGAGTCGTCACACGTTGGGCCTTGATCAGGCCTAGCTACCCTCGCCCGTCCTACATCTCCTGCTCGAACTGCCCATTGTGTCCCTCGTCATCTTGATCCCTGCCGTTTGTTACTAAATGGGGCAGCACAACCCACCTCGCACCTTCTCCCGACCCTTGTATTAAGGTCTTATACTCTATAATTGTTTGAAATTCTGCTTTTTCACTTAGTGTATTTTTTATGAGGATTATTTTTTTCTGGGCAAAATTGTTGGGAATTTTGGGAATATTTTAAAAAAGCGAATAGTTAATGGGCTTGGATCTGGTATAAAAGCAAAGATCATTTGAAGATGTGGTTTTTGAGTGAAGGGTCATTGCATTGTCACGTGTAACATTTTCAACTTATCTTAAATCACCTATCATAGTACTAATGTGTAATTATTAAGTATGCATGAAGGTGCAAAAGAACTTAATAATGGCACCTTAACTTTCCCGTTTGTACATAAAATGTTACTCTTTATGTAGTTAGCGATTGGTTGGCTACCTTATGACTATGAAGTAAAATTTTTATCTGGGATTTGTTCCTCAGTTAATGTCTAAACTAATATTTTCAGTGGTATGTTTTCTTGAGATTTATTTGAAGATTTCTATTTATACCAACTGAGGAAAATTGTTGCGGAATGTCTATTTGTAGTTGTATGGTGTATATTTTTTTATAGCTATCAATTCACTTATTTGTGCTATGCTCTGATTATTAAGAGAAAAGCATCTGAGGAACAAAGTTGGAAAACGAATAAAGTTCTATTTTTTTATTTTACAAAAATTATTCTGGTACCTTCTCTATATTACTGAATTTTGTGAGAATATTGTGTTTTACTTGTTTAAGCTCCCATTTTTTTTAAAGTCCTAAGTTTTGTGTTTCTCCGATCCATGGAATTGATTTGATATCATTGAGATTTCTAGTTTTGTGGTTTTACACTTATTGTCTGTAGCATTTAACTCAAAGGGGGGAAATATTCATCTGGTAAAGAGTGAGAAAGGTTTGTAACATCAGATGTGGGAGGATGATCATAGTGTGCAGTTCTTTCTGTGATTTTCATACTGTCACGTTATGTAAACCATTCTTTTTTTTTTTTGAGTATATCAGTGTAGATATATTCCTTTTTAAGATTCATTTAAAAATTCTTTTGATCATCAGAGCAGCACTCATTGTAATAGGCTCTAATAATACATTTACTTAAATAATATATAGTTCATTCAGGTGATGTAGAGTTGGTGGGTAGTTTAAGTGAAGTTTAAAAGGGGGAGAGGAGGCATTTTAATGAGTGCTGTGAAAAAAGAAAAACGGGCAGCAAGCACTGAATAATGATATATGCTGCTTGAGAATGTGTATTTTCTGCTTTTCTACTATTCCTCCTCTCCCCATCCCTTTTCCAGAAAAATGCGGAAAAATTCATCCTGTTGCAATTTTTCAAGTGATTTGTGAAGATGGAAAATAAAATTGTGTCGTTTTGAAGGGCTGCCGGAATAAAAAAAAGTCAAATGAACCATGCGATATATAAAGTCCAAAGTTGTGCCAAAACATTTGGAAGGAAAGTGTATTTGTCCATTTGTAGATTTTTTCCTGTGTCTGCGTTTAAAAAAAAGTGTGGTTGAGATGTATGTACGTGGTTGCGTGTTTGTGTGTGTGCAATGCTTCCTTTGATTGGAAAAGGAGGGAAAAAAATCATTTGAACCTTGTGTTTTGATCATTGGAACGGAATCATGGAATGGATGGAGAAACAAATTTGTGTTGCCTCAGACGTTGCTGTTAAGAAAAAAAGCAGTTTGTCTCACAGTGGTAATCAACTTCACTAGTTTTTATCTGCTTAAATGCAGGTGGTGCCTTTTTCTGTCTCCCTGTGTTTTACCCCTAACCACATGAGAGTTAAAAAAAGTGAAAAAATTACAGTTTTGATTCCTTGCCCACCATAGAATCAATGACTCATTAATACATTATTTTGTTGTGTATTTTTTATCCTCCTAAGCATGATGTAGCATATTGTTCTGGGTGAGGGAGGTATTTTTTTGCTATTATTAATATAAAAGAAATAGGATGTTTATCTATTGTTGAAATTGGGTATGCCAAGTGTATGGTTACTTTAACGAAATGACTGTACAAAACTTGACTGTTTTTGATCGCAATTGAATTTGTAATACCAGGTGTCTATAATGAAATATTTATACTGCACTTACCGAGAAAGAATGGGAGTTAGCTCTTTTGCTTGGTGGTAACTGAAAAGTTGTGAACCACGTTTTAGGAAAATGGTGCTATCAGGGTGAGAACAATTCGTTCTGATAAATTTGAATTGTTGTAAATATAACAAGAACAGCAATTCAAATAAAGCCGACATTATAAATTGTAATGTTTTTTAATACTAGTTCAAACTAGAAATGCCTGAGTGTTTCCTTTGGATTAAAATGTTTCTATTACATTAAATTTAATGGGTATACATGACATCAAAAGACGTGAAATTAATTGTGAAGTTTTGCATCCATAGAAATCCAGTTGATTTATTTTAGTATGATGCACTCATACAATCCTTATTTCTCAATTTCATTTCATTATTTTGGTAAAGAGCATGCATAATTTGGTGTCCAGTTTGGTTGTATATGTAGTGGAGCAAATATTACTCTGATCTCTAACGACATATGTAAAGAATAGGAATACCATTACACAGATCTGTGCCTTTTGCGCAAGGAATTTTTGGAATAAATACTTAATTCAAGAGAAAATTTGTATAGTATGTACTTTCTTCTCGAACGTGATATGATTGTTCCAGAGGTTGCTTTTATACATTTGATTAGTTTTTCTCAGTAAAGTTATAAAATGAAGTGACTCCTGTGAACAGCAAGTTCAAAGGCAACATTACACATGTGTGATACTTAATTGAAATGGGCTTTCCTGCAAGTCTAAAAGAGTCATTTTTGGGTAACTCCAGTTTGAAACATTTTGTTTGCTGCAAATTTACTAGAGATTCAGTATTTTTTAGAGGAGTTGAGGATAGTGAGTGACTATAAACAGAGTTGGAGCTTTTCTTAGCATAAGATATTAAATTAGCATTTTTTGGATGAAATATACGATAAGTCTGATTTTCCAAACCAATCGGGACCAAATGTGGTTAGGATAATAGGAAAAAGAAGGGGCAACAGTGAGTTGAAAAAATAAATGCATGATTTTTGTTTTCAAGGTAACAAAGTGCTGCTATTGTTAATCTCTAATACAAATAAAGAGCAATAGTCACGAACATTTTCTGCTCTTGGTCAGTAGGCGTATTTCACACCCAGTTTTTGACAGGATTCACAAGAAAAAGTGCACTAGTTATTTGAAAGTATTATTGCAAAAAACTCATTTGCCAAAAAAGATAAGAATGATGAAAGCAGATGTGTATAAAACTGAGGAAGTCATCTGATAACCAAATTAGATGTTAAAAAATTACTTGGCAGATTTCTCTAAAATGCCTTTCGAATCTATTTTAGGGATGATCTCTGATGCAGGCGTATCAGAAGAAACTTTCAAGGTGGCAGGACAAATCCGAATGTTGTAGCGTTAGGGTTAAGAAACAACCAAGAGCGCAGCAATTTAAAATTTGGTTCGGATAATCAGAGTTCTCCTGAATATAAATGAATTTGTTTAGAAATAAATGCAATTAAAATTTGGAAGGAGTGGAGTTTCTGAAGCCTTCTTCCCTGAACGCTAGTTACGCTACTGGAGACGTACAGTAATACCCCGCTATACGTCGGAGATGCGCTCCTGAAAAATGCGACAACGTATAGCGAAACAAAGATTACCATAAGAACTATGATAAAAGTTACGTTCCTGGCGGATATTTTGTGACATTTGTTTCCCAAATAATACATATCAATACAGTACATTGGACATACTATGTTACCACTGTGTTTACCACTCATCGCTACTGGGGTTTAATATACATTTTATTGTAACAACGAGATTTCAATAATAAATTCATAAATCACCGAAAATAATTGTCTATAGTGTGATGGAGTGCAACAATTGTTTCTTTACATACACGTACACTGATATGCACTTTAAAGAGTATTTTTCAAGCGGATTTTGCAAGCCAAAGTACATCCAATATCTCATGAGATGCAAACATAAACACAAAATGTTAGACACAACTGTTCAGAAAGTGCTCTTATAACTGTCTGTCGCTCAGAAATCTGTTTTTACACATCGTTATTAAAACTGGGACAGTCCCTTTTATCCCGTGTATCTTGTGAACCACCTAACCCATTGTGATATCTCAAACACATGGCCAGCAAATGTTTATTCCGAGTATGATTTTACATGAATTGCTAAACATGAAATTAAAAGCCGAATAGAGGGGTTTTATTGTTATAGTTATAATTTATGCACCGCAATTGGAATTTCTGAAATTTTGCGTTTAATATTTCACAAACGACATGCAAAGCGACACAACTTATAACGAAACGTTCCTTAATTGATTGGCGACGTATATGCGAAACGTATAGCGGGGTTTTACTGTACCCACTCGATATGTAATGCATTATGCATACATACATTTTTAAGAGCTCATTAATATGGCACTATTGTTCCTGGATCAACATGATATTTGGCTAAGCAGTAAAATTATAACGTTAATTTGAAGTCGAAGTTACTCCAGAGCTTTCTACGCAAATCGACCCTGACGTTAAAAGGACAGAGAAACTCCTATTTTAGGGACTCATTTTTTGTCAATAAGCAGCATAGTTTGCATATATCAACACGGCGGCCGGTTACTTGATTATTTCTCGAGCTATATTACTGAATGGATATTTGGTATATTCATCTTGTTTTCTCCGTAGTAATTACTTGCGTGTTGGCTATGCTATAGTTTTCTTACTTTCTGTTAAGGAGAAATATTAAGAATTACGTGGTGCAGGGACACCTAAATATCAAACTAAAGTGACATAATGTAAAGGATTATTTGGTAACGGTAGCAGAAACTCGTTTAAAAACTATTGGAAAAAAGGGGCAACGCAAAGCTTTAACAGTCAAGGAAAATGTGGTTATATTCTAGAATAAATAAAATGTTCAACTTTTCTTCGTTAGTATGTTATGACATAAGCTTTTCTTAGTCAACGTTTTTTTATCTACATACATAAAAGCGAGTCTGAATATTTTTTAAAGATTTTAGGATGGTAACATTGTTTGGTGGTGTGGTGCTCTTGATTCTGTATCTCGAGGAAATTGCAATCGTTTTTCGGCGGTTTGCATTTAATGTGTCGCTTTTAAATACCTAATTCGCAAGAATTTTCATCATAACTTTAACTTACAATTAGCATTCTCAATATTCGTTTATTGTAATATGGAATTCTTTATAAATACAGTTTCAAACTCTTCACGTGCACGTATAGGTATTTTGAAAAATTTTAATCGACTTCCTGAATTATCGCTAGAGACACCAATGCTGTTTTTGTATACGAAGGTGTAGTGTTCAGTAAATTTTATATCAAAAGATGCATTTTTTGTAACTTGACCTATTATTAAAGATGTTTTCTCTTTTATGATATTTTGAATTCAGGGCGGCTGTATACCACACATTACGCTTGATGTCCTCCAGTCTGTCACCAAAGAATCGTCTGCAGTTCAGCTTCCTCTTCCCACGACTCTACCCTGCCACGAACCTTTAACGCAATGTCAGGATGGAATATGGAATTTTATAGGAATGAGAGTATGGATTTTCAAATATTTCAGTAAATTCTTTTAATTGCATCTTCGCAAGTTATATATGGCTTTCCTAGAATTATAAATTTCACGAAAGTCGAAAAGTTCGCTAATTGGAATACCAAATGAATATTCTATGTTGCATTACGGACAAATAAGCCTTGAGCATGTTCGATCTTATTTAGAACTAATTTAATCGTGTAAAATGTAAAAGTATCTTATTTAACCAATTTTTAATGATATTCAACAAATTTAATTTTAAAAAGTTAAATGAATGTTGAATTAAACTGAGAAAGACTGGAGGTGCGGCACTAGTAATTAAAATTTGTAATTTTTTAATCAGAGAAGCTAGTTTATTGTTTATGATGCTAATTGCGTGAATGATCAGGAATGATCGGCATTTTTTATATGAGCAATATTAAATTGTGCTATACATACGTAAAAAACATTAGTTTTGCATTAATTAAAGTTATCAAATCAGCCTTAATAATTCTTATTTTCCAGGAATTGAAATCTGTAATGGGAAGATTTTATTTCTTTTATTTATAACATGCATTATGCCTGAAGAAGGCAGATAGGCAGTAAATTATATCATTATTCCCATTTTGTGAAATCTTGTTACTTTTTACATTGCACAGTGGCTGCAATTAATTACATTTATCAGGAATTAGAAATAGAAATTATTAGGGGTGAGAGCCAAGATGCAAATCAATATGTGATATTCTTATTTTTTGTACTGTTAGTATAAACTCAAAAAACTTCAGAAACAATAATCGAACTTGCCTTATAGCTGAAAACAAATTGAAAAACTATGTTTCTCTAATAGCCATGAAAAGAACACAAAAATCATGTGCATGCTACAGGGCATGACTAAAAATCTGCCAACTGGTAAACTAATATTGATGATGGCTAACTTATAGCCAAAATGTACGTGGTTCTTCCTGACCTTTCTATGGCTGTTTCAGAATCAGTTTTTAAAATAATGTAAACTCAGAATTATCCTTTTATACAGGAATTTACAATAATGGAAAAATAGCCCACAAATGTGGTGTTTTGTTCTATATCCTTTCCAGGATCATCTTACATATTGTACTGTCCAAGATCCTGCCAATCCAAGCCCATCTGGGTACAATATGTTGGACAAAGTGTCAGTTTGGTCTAGAAGTGGAAAAGAATACTTTGATGTCGAGAGGTAAAAGTTTATTTGCTATGGGAGGAATTCAATACTAATTTTGTTTTTAATTTTATGTAATTTATATTATTAACATTCACTATCAAGAGTGATCTTGGTTTTAAATCAGAGGTTGGCAGCCTTTTCTACATATCAAGTTAAAGTTGTAGTTTTGAATGCGCTGGAGGCCCATATTGGCAGTCACCGTAGTTTTCGCGGGCCTGATTAGTGTTTACATCAGAAGTTACCGAGAGATTCTGTGGTCTCATATTAGTAAAAACCAAGTCTTAATAATTTACTAGCATTAATAGTTCACCAGAAAATGAATGAAATGAGAAAAAATCTCTTGGTATAAGTTCCACTTTATTAAAATAGATTCATCTAGTCATGATGACTAGATATTAGTCGAAACCAGTCGTATCTATTTTAATAAAGTGGAACTTATACCAAGTGATTTTTTTCTCATTTTATTCATGATGGAGTGCACCAAGTAAAGACTTCTTCCGTTGATTTCACCAGAAAAGTTTTTGAGATCATAATTTTCTGATAAAATATGGAATTATCAATGTGATCACTTTTTCATCATAGCTTCACAGGCCACATAAAACACCCAAAGCTGCAGGTAGATAACGTTTTGTGTAAATTAATTTGTGATAAAAAAATTTCCTTAGAAAAATTACTTAAACTAATGCTGTGGCCATCTTTGAAACCTTTTCAATGGTTTAGTATTGTCTTAAGTTTTGAAGAAGATTAATTTATGACTGACATTTTAACTCTGCCAATATTAAATCTAGGTTCATTGTCAAGTTGATACTATTTTCTTGTAATCGTACAGTTGCTTTGTATAAAAAATATTCGAATATTTGCCTCAGTTTTTTTCCTGCCATCAATGACTAAATGATTGACTGAGAAATTTTACCTCTAGGTATATGGATGTCATGGAATCTTTCCGTCCTGACATGTATCAATGCTTGGGTGATGGTGAGACAAATATAAACAGCACCAATAAACGTATACAAAAGAGCATTAGAAGATCATTGGCCATGTTCCACAAATGTTTACAGAGACACAGGAACTCAGAGGTAACCATGATTTGGTTATATAAATTTAATTGCTCATGTAATGATAGTGTTTTCACCCTCTCCAATGAAATTGAAACATACAATCTACTTAATTGCATTCTATCATTGCTTCCACAATTGTGGATTACAATAAATTTTCAACATTTTTGTAGAATATTGCTCAAAACTGTATTACAAAGACATTTTATTAAAAATTGATGAAACTAGTAAGTTGTTATGATAAAAAAAAACAAAATACTGCTAGCCATTTTCTTTTTATAGGGTGTTAAATCATAGATTAAACCTAAAAATAACTTTTTATCACTTTTTTGGAAAAAAAATCGCTTATGTATTCGGTTTGTCTGTCTGTCCATTCACTTGTTTGAGCAATATCTCTGGAATCCTGAAATTTGGAGATAGGGCAGTCTACATGAAGGCCAGATATGGTATAAATTTGTTGGATCTAGGATCTACTGTTTAGGGGTACATAATTGAATTCAGTATTTATGGAGTAAGTGGCTCACACTACCTAGTTCAATGTTTAGCCGCTAGATAGCACTTCTTATGTGCGCCGTTCTGCCTCCCAAGAACTTCATATTTTCCCCATTACATGCCAATGTGCATTACTCGCTCTGTCCATGGTGTTTCTTGTGTTCTCATTCTCAGCAGAGTTGGATTTTCCCGAGACCAGAGCGCGCCACAACCCAACCATTTTTTTAAAACCCTGACGTGACAATAGTGCCGTAACAATTACATTTTGCATGAAAGTTATTACGGGTGCTTGAAATGGAACCTAACCCTGAGTCCTGGTTTGAAAGCTGAATAGGTTTGCAAGCTAAATAGGCCTGCAAGCTTTGTTAGAAGAATTATGTTTTGCGTGAAAGTTATTATGGGTGCTTGAAATGAAACCTAACCCTGAGACCTGGTTTGCAAGTTAAATAAGCTCCATTTGTGGTTCCACAGTAAGGGGAGGTTATATTGCACTTTAGCTGCCAATTTTCCTTCGCACATAACAAAAAGTAGCGAAAAACCCAGTGTCGCATGAAATCAGGAAAATCCCATTCGGCCTGGAATTAGAACACAGGAAACATCACAGTCAGAGTGAGTAATGGACAAAATCAGGTGTGTACTGATAGGCCCTGCAACCCCTGGGATTTATGGAGCCCCCAATCATTCAAACCATACTGATGAACGCATCTATAGGGGGTCCCGTATTATTTGCTGTGGGTGGGCCTCCAGATTTTCCTGTATGCACAAAGTGCCACGTAATGGCCAAAGTAGGAGGTTCTAGGGAGGCACATGGGCATGCATAAGAAGTGCCTTGTAGCAACTAAATGTTGAACTAGGTAGTGCGAGCTGCTTACTTCCTAAGTACCTTGAATTCTTTTCCAACCCCTTTGTTTCATTTCTACCCCATAAGGAAAGCATGAAATCAGTTCAGGGCATTATAAATTTGCATGTTTAAATAAGTCAGAATTAAGATAGGAGTTCAGGACATGAACAGTTTTATAGTTGAAAGACATGTTTATATAAAAAAACAGAATTAAAATGTGCTGAGTGAGAGCGAATAATTGTTTTTAAACTAAAAATAGTTAATAAAAAAAGGTTTTTTAAAAAATAACTTTTATATTATGCACTAAAAAGGAAAAAATAAATTTTTATTCATTTATCGATCGTGAGTTCGGCTGGTAAGGAGGAACAAAATTTATAACAATTTCAGTGGAATAAATTTCTTCTTGCTCAACAATGTTGATTTACTAAACTTTATTTAGAACTTTTGTAAAAGTTATATGGCGCAAGCTAAGGCGCCATATAACTTTTACAAAAGTTCTAAATAAAGTTTAGTAAATCAACATTGTTGAGCAAGAAGGAATTTATTCCACTGAAATTGTTGTAAATTTTGTTCCTCCTTACCAGCCGAACTCACGATTGATAAATAAATAAAAATTTATTTTTTCCTTTTTAGTGCATATTATAAAAGTTATTTTTTAAAAAACCTTTTTTTATTATTTTTTTTTCTTTTTAGTCTCAAGCAATGAAATTTCACGTTCTTCCATGGTTTCTATGAGTAAGGGTGAAGTAAAAATAAAAGTTTTTGATAACAACACTATGAGTGTCCGTATGTTTAATTATACATAAGAAATCGTTGCTCTATTCCTGTCAAACTATGAAATAGTTTACTTTGTAGAAATATACGATGTAATAAACAAACATTTCTTCAGTTTTTCGTAGTTCCAATCTGTATGTGTATGTCGCCATCTATCATCCATCGGAACAAGCTCTGATTTTTTGATTATCTGCTAGATGTCAGGAAAAAGAGGGGCAAAGACGAAAACGCTAAAATTTGCATATAACTGGCATTTTAATGGGATATATTAGTGATTTTGAGTTATTAAAATAAAAACCATATTTATCCCAATCTCATTAGTTGCGTCGGTGGCGTCACCGGATGTATTTGCACTGGTCCCGTGGGCTGCTACCAATCTTGCTAGGGTGATTCAAGCCTTCATGAAGGTGCCACAAACTGCTATATATGTATACCTATATTATATATATATATTATTAAAAAGGAAAAAGTTTCCAATTTTTAGCATTGGGAAATAAAACCGCCATAGCAATGAGTCCAATACTTATTTAAAAAACCAAAGATGTAATCTTATAATGATGTCATGATCCTAAAGCAAGGATAAAAAAGTGCTTTATGTAGTTTGCTCTGAAATTCTTTCCTTAATTGTTATTCTCTGTGAAAATTTGTTACATTGCATTTATATTATTTTTATGCACAATTCTGTTCTTATCTCTGTACCATTTGTTAAACTAGGTATTGAGGAAAAGTGCATTCATTGCCATTTTGCAAGGAGGTTATGACATAAATGAAAGAATAAAATATGCCAAAGAAATAGCAGAGAATCCTATTGATGGTTTTGTGATTGATGGTTTACATGAAAACAGTCCTCAAGTGGAATTCTTAAACTTTGAAAATGTGAAATCAGTTATAACTGAGACTTTGGTGAGTATATATTTACACTCGGAGATTTGTTGATTTTCAGCAGATTTTGGATCACACCTCTAAGATGGGATTTGGAATGATATTTTTTTAATTTGCAGAAAGAGTTTTCTGAAGATAAATTGCGCATAGTTCATGGATGTTGGAATCCAGAAATGATTTTAGAAATGGTTAAATTAGGAATAGATGCTTTTGATGCTTCTTTTCCATTTGTTGTTACTGAGAGAGGTGCAGCTTTAACATTTCCTTATGAATCTAGGTAATGGATGTGAAACTTATTAAAATTACTGTAAATAATTCCTGATTTGCAGTAAAAATTTGAAATAATAATATAATTCCTGTTTTGAGGTTGTTTTCAATGTGGTAAATAAAATTACTTGAAATTGTTAACATTAAATCTAGAAAATTTATCTTCCAGAGAAGAAATTTTAACCTGTAAAACAGTTTTAAATACTGATTCATTGGATCCAAATCAGAAAAACCTAATTGAAGATGCATGCATAGAGAAGAATGTGTATGAAATAAAATTGGAAGACAAAATGTGGGTATTTAAATTTTAAAAAACATATTGTTTGTTATTGGCTCTTAATGACATTGTAAACATTTTCCAGGTATGCAGAACAATTCCAACCCCTCTTGAAAGACTGCACATGTCTATGTTGCAAACAGCATACTAGAGCATATATCCATCACCTTTTATGTAGCAAAGAATTATTGGCTCGAGTTTTATTAATGATGTGAGTACCATAAAACAATCTTAAAAAAAACATGTCGGTCCTTAAAAATTTTTCAGTACAGTGGACCCTCGATATATCGGGGAATGCCTGTCCGTTATTGCTGATTGTCCGTTATATCTGAAACATCCAAAGTAAGCTTATATGATGGCTTAAAGTACTAAAATTTGCATGTTATGAAAGATAATGTTTTACTCTGCTGTATATTTATACAAATTGTTAGTGTGTACAGTAATTGTGCAGTTTTTCTAATTAATTTATTGAAAATATGAATTATATGCATTACGTATTCATTTTTAGGCGTGTTTCGCTTCCAGCATAAGCGTCTATTATCATCGGTCTGTCCATCCATCTGCATATTCATTCTCGGCTTCTACCAAACGGATTTTCATGAAATTTGATACTAAGAATTAATAAGAAAATTGCGTAAATGAATCACATAAGCCAATCAGGAGTACCACTTGACTGGTGACAAAAAAATGAACTTTCCGTTGTATCTCATAGGTATTAGTCATATCAAAATAGTTTTCAAATAAAAGTTGTGGAACTAGTAGAGTATTTATTTTCCTATACATTTTTATTGTAGGAGTAATCATTATCTAGAAAATCAAACCAGAATGTCTTAATTCGAGTTGAACTTTGTTAATTTCCTGCATGGTTACTTCATCATTGTTGCTAACATAAACAATCTCGCAAGAATACATTTAATTTCCTTACGTGTGCATGAAATATTTTTAAATAGGAAGAAAATGGATTATTTATGTCGAAGAAAAGAACTTTAGAGCACAATTTCCCTTATTTAAACATATATCATTTCTTTCTAATACTCCATTGCACAGAATGTGTCCATTTGTGATACGCTGTACACTTTCCTAACTTGTTGTATTTTACTAGTAAAAGGAGCTTGCAGTTTGCAAGCAGGAGCATATCAGGACATAATTAAAAATGAAATAAATTATAGTGACCATAAGAAAAATGGCATGTGAAATGTAAATTAATTTTCCCATGCATTCTTATTTGAAACAGAATTATTATCAGGAATCAAACTTGGGATACTTTTTCAAGATTTAGTATTTTCCAGACCCTGGTGTAAATTTAGGAGAAAGTAATAGTAAATACAAAAATTGTTTTAAGGCAGAAATCTTACGAGTTATGTAAGTCAGTCCGTCATAACCAGTCACATTGATCAACTCACTTTTATGGATTTACTGAACCATTAAATTATACACAGTATCATATTATATACATTATAGTATTTATGTAATTAGATACATTTAGATGTATTCATTAGGTCTTCCACATCACGCTCGTGTGATAGGTCCATATGAGATAAAATGTACTAGTGGTGTCGTTTAACCATGTTGCACTGCTGGACATTGTCCGTTACATCCAAAATTCATTCCATCAAGGTCCGTTATACCAAAGGTTCACTGTAATAATTTTCAAAAATGTTAGTCCTTAAAGATTTCTGTAATAATTTTCATAAATGTTTGTCTTGAAAAATTTCTCAATAATAATTTTCAAAAACCTTTGTCTTGAAAAATTTCTGTAATAATTGTCAAAAATGTTTGTCTTTAAAAATTTCTCAGTAATAATTTTCAAAAATGTTTGTCTTTAAAAATTTCTGTTATAATTGTCAAAAATGTTTGTCTTTAAAAATTTCTGTAATAATTTTCAAAAATATTTGTCTTGAAAAATTTCTCAGTAATAATTTTCAAAAATGTTTGTCTTGAAAAATTTCTCAATAATAATTTTCAAAAATGTTTCTTGAAAAATTTCTGTAATAATTTTCAAAAATGTTTGTCTTTAAAAATTTCTGTAATAATTTTCAAAATGTTTCTTGAAAAATTTCTCTAATAATTTTCAAAAATGTTTATTGAAAAATTTCTCAGTAATAATTTTCAAAAATGTTTCTTGAAAAATTTCTCAGTAATAATTTTCAAAAATGTTTGTCTTTAAAAATTTCTCAGTAATAATTTTCAAAAACATGTTTGTCTTAAAAAATTTCTCAATAATTTCTCTTTGTTTATGTAGACACAATTTGCATCACTATCTGGAATTTTTCAAAGCAATACGACGGGCAGTTAAAGAGGAAAGTCTACATAAATTACAGGTGATATTGTCCCAAAGGAAAACTGAAGGAAGTTGAAGGTTGTTTTAGTATTGAATTAAATATGTTTCCATTACAATTTGTAAAGTTATATTTATTATTTTGAAGTAAAAAAGTCATTTTTACTGAATGCTATTTCTATCATACACTCACATATACAAACTCTTTACATTTACTGACATTTATTGTAATAGTAAAAAACCATTACAGAATCAGCTGTTATCTATTTACAACTTATATAGATCTATATAAAGAAAACCAACATTATATAGCTGTAAAAATACAAAAAAGCTGCAACAGTGATAAAAAAATTTCCTATTAGCTTTAGTAAACTTTTCTCTGAGACAAAAATAGAAAATATGCAGTTCATTTGCAAAAAATTTAGGACTCAAGACAACACTTGACTTAAAAGATTTCTTAAATGTTTAAGTAGACACATCACAGTTTCAGCCAAATCATCACCTTTTAGCATTTTAGCTAAACATGTCATCATATTCAACCAAATCCCTCTTATCCTTGTGGCCACCTTTTTGTGAATGACTTGCAGCTGAAAAATAAATAGGCCACAATTAGAAAATTATGCTGGAACTAAGGAACTTGCAAGGTTTACCATGTTAAACTCAAGCACCTCTTATGCAGCAAAATATATTAAATACAATTTTACAGAAAAAGGAATCTTAAACATTAACAAAAATCTTTTATGATTAAAACTTATCCTAAACTAAGCTAAAAATGTCAACATTTTCTGTAGTAGTAGTAGTATAACTTGAGCTCTGAGAAGGGAATGACATTCCCAATCATGCACAGCCATCTTCCTGTTAGTGATTGGCTGAATGCCTTTTTCAGATCTTCCTCACTCTAATTTTTCCTAGGTTGTCAGAGCTAAAGTTAAACTCTTATAACAGATTAGTTTTGCAGGTTTGTTAAGAATGCATATGAAACATTCCATCCCAAGTACAAAGGAAAATTGACTAGTCAACTTTTATCATAAAATAATCCTCAAATAAACATCAACTTTACAAAAAAGGCTGGAGAAAAATTTTAACGTGACCAGGAATCAAAATCCAGCTCTTCTACTTGCCGGGCTGATATTATAACCACTGAGGCAGACTGATTCTCCTGCTTCAGAAATGGGTATTTCTTATGCTGATTTTTGACCAGCTTTTTTGGAAATCTTCATGTCCAGCATATGCCTATCTGCATACAAACTTCGCCAGTACTTTCATTTGTGTTTATCAATTTTACAAGCAAATGTTAAATGCTTGATATCTTTAACCTTTTTTTTAGCAGTTTTGTCTTTCTTGAATGATTGGTAAATACTACTTAAAAGCAATTTGGGTTAATTACAAAGTAACAGTCACAAACTCGGAGGTATTATAGTTCCATTCCTGCATAAACATCTAAAAGTATATGGTCTTAATGTTTTCGAGATATAAATATTGTAAATAAAACATTACCAATGGTTGACCAAGTGGCAGATGATGAGGCATCATTAATAGGTTCAATCACAGGTTGTCTCCTGGCTAAAGAAACTTTCAGCTGAATACCAGAGAAAATACTTCCATCCACCTGGAAAAGTATATCACCTTGTACTAAAGTTGCAGTATATTTTTAAGTCAATGGTGTCATAAGTATCCACACACAAAAACATAGCTGAACAAATATATTCTTGCATTTTCAAAAGAATGAAAATAAATTCTCTTCAAACATCATAAAAGGACAATTATGCTAGGGATTCCAAAATTTAAGGGAAATATTGTAAAATGAAATCAAATGTGGAAAATATTGAAGTTTTAATACGTTAAAAATTTTCATGGAATGAATATACATCTAGATTTTATTAAATAAGTCTACCTCGCTAATAGCTCTCTCTGCTGCATCCATTTTGTCAAAAGTTACAAATCCTCGGCTGAAAATAAAAATGAAATGTTATAGGATGATTTATGAAGAAGATGCAATCAGTAGTGTATGATATCATTTTCATTATTAAAAAGCATTTAATTAACTGATTATTTTAATGTTGAACAACTTTGATAGCAACTGAAAATTATTTATTTTTCAATGTTGAGATGCAATTAAACATCGCTGGGAAAAGTACCTTTGCAAAATTGTAGTGTGTTCATTAAGGTGTTTGGTAATAATATTGCTGAATAAAGTAATGTTACTAAGTCAAGCCTTATCTTTGGGTAACCTGCCCCCTCAACAAGCTTGCCCTTTTCTCTCTTTACCAACATTTATGTTAACTTCGAAAGTAGTATATATGTGTGTGTGAGTGTGCGTGTATATATATATATGTATGTTTTCAACCCCTACGATAGTAGAAAAAAATCTTGGAAGCTTCAGGATTTGAACTGACTTTCTTTGGATTCGTAGATGAACACCTTATCCATTGGGATAACAATGTTGTAGGTGTTTGAGCTGATTCTTGTTAATTTAAATTGCTTATGTGAAAATGAATCTTTAATAGAGATTTGGCATTTACGTTTCTTTGTTTCCTATATACATTTTAGATCAATTTCAACAATTATGCTGGATACTTAAGTGAATTTAAAACTTAAATATCATTTAATTACTAATCTAATAATAAGTAATTCGAATTCACAACAGCGCTCAAAAATAGAATTCTAATTTATTTACTTTTAAATTAGTTTTCCATTGTTGAGCGCTTGCATTTAACTCTCGTATTCCTGCGACAAGTTTCCGTTCTGTTGGAGAGAAATGTTGTGCGTGCTAGGCTGAATAAAAGTTGGTTTTTAAAAATACATTTTTTATATTTTCAACTTGTTGATAACTTTGGTTTGCTTCTTGTTAAAATTACAGCATCTTAAATTAAAATTACTTAGCATCACTAATTAAAAACCCAAAAATTGTTACAATGAAAACAAAACTGTGTTAGTCTAAAATTTTTCCCTCTCAGATACAAAGAAAATAACAGTTTTGCTAAAAAAGACAATAAAATGTCTGCTATAATGTTGAAGATTTTTTGTTCCATTGTTTCCTATTCTTGATTTTGGGTCTCAATACCCTGCTTTTATTTTGAGTGAAATAAGCTACAGTTATATACACTATTTTTATTTTATTCTTGGAAAGTTTATTTTTAACATCTGTCAGCCATTAAGCCTGTTTTCCACTGCAAGTGGAGTTGTGAAGCTACAGTTACTTAGCGGTGTGGTGGGGGGACTTTCTGCCTAGGCTACACCCGGCTCTAAGAAATCTAGTTACACCCCTGACTATTGATGAATTACCACCGATGATGGCTGCTTTGTAGCTGACATGTGCACTTGATAATTCTTTTAATTTTGTGTTGATTTTTTTGATTTGTCTAACACAACCTGTCCAACACCTGGTTAGTGATGGTAACGGCATTCATAACCACGTGAGCGAACAAGAACTCTAATCTTAAAATTTTGGTGCCAAAATGAAATACTGGATAATGCAAACTCAAAGATATGAATTTGTGACCCCTTGAGTTTCGAATTAACAAGGTTTTCGAGTATAGCTGTTTTGGTTGACACAAAAATTCAATTTTGCAATTGGATAAAATAAACAACAGGAAATTTTAACTGCTGTGACTACTTTGCACGGTATTATCTCATTTCAGCTGGATGGGCCTTGTGACTGAACAAACGCAGGACATAACAAAAATTCAATCATTCAGTCCACGTAAAAAATTGTCTTTTATAGCATTGACATTATTTTGCATTAGACTAAATATATTTTATTCATAAAAAAATTTGACGATCAGAGAACTATATTAACAAAAAATTATCATGAATATTATACTAACCATTAATAGTGCATTCATTTTATACTTACTGTTTTTCGATTTCCATTGATACATTTACGATGTTCCCAAACGAATGGAATGCTTTCTTCAAGAAGTCTTCGGTTATTTTGTAGCCAGACACGAAAATTGTATTTCCTTGTCTTGGTTTGTCATTGCGTCCATCACGGTTCTCAGTCAAACCTCTTTCCTCTCTATCTCTAGCCGACACAAAACTCTCATAAAGGTTCTGGAAAAAAAAACAAAATTAAAGTAGACGGCTGGTTTTACTTCAATAACATTACTGAAATTAATTCTTTTTCACCTTCATTCGCGGCCTTGTGTCAGGTTCATTGTCTTCAGGATGAGTGGCGGAAAATGGTTGATAGCCGCTTACTGTTCTCTCACTACCAGAAAGCTTCCTTTTCATCCCTCTGGGTCGTTTAAAACCCACCTGCTCGGCTTTACTTGGACTTTTTGTTATTGCAGATATTGCTCCTGATTTTAACAATTTTTTTGCTACCTCTCGCGCATCTCTAGCCTCTGCGGGCCGTTTCGGAGGAGGTGTTCTCTCTGGCTCTGGTCTAGGTCCTTTCAGTGCCTGTAGAGCTTTTTTCTGTGCACAGTTAAAATATTAGATAAATGGTCATAAAATAGAAATAATTATTCAACTGTACATATTTACCTTTTTCTTTAGTTTTTGGTATTTAGTTTGCAGCATTAATTCCTCTTCGGTTAGATTTGTTGGAAAATGAATGTACACCATTTTCTTAGAGCACTTTTCTCTGCCTTATAAATCAACGCGAAATTTATTCGAATGTGATAATAAACAACTTTAAATATATCATTTATATATATGCACCCTTGATCTAGAACTTATTAAGTCCAAATGGCAGTAAAATGCAACTAGATATTCTTAGTATACAAAGACTTCTTTCCAAAACAATGTTTTGTTTCGATGGTAAACAACACAGTTCAGTTAGTAGAAGAAAGCGTCTAAAGAGGGAGATGCGCGAAAAAAGAGCTACGATTCCAGGCCTCTGAAACTCCCTTAGAAACGGCTGTTCCGAAGTTTAGCGGAAGGGGATAACCAGATGGCAATAGCGTCGCTCTTAGCGTGACGTCATACAGCGGCTTTCTCAAATCTGTTTAAGCATAAGATTTGAACATCGAAGGTTCATTTTGTATCAAAATCACTATTACAGGAATTTCATGAATTTAAACTTATACGATATATGGGGTGAAGCATTGAAACAATCTATATATATATATATAACGCTTAGGTATGTATGCTTTGTTGATTACCGTTACCAAGTAACCATTTATTACCCCATAAGCATTGGAATCGGTGCAAGGCATTTTTAATTTCTTTTTAAAATTACTTAAAATTATTATACGAAGTCCGAACTTGAAGTATTAAACGGAAAAATGAGTGAAAATAATTATTTTATAAAACAATACGAATTCATGCTGAATTTGCTTAAATATTTTAACTGCATAAGAACGAGAAGTTTTGAAATTTATAATGGGTAATTTTATTTTTTAGTTTTGTAATAATTCTCCAGAGACGATCATTAGAGTCAATGAAATATACACAAAAATAAATCCGAGGGAATTCATTATAAACAATGAGTATAATACAATGGAAATATGAATAAATTTATTTATTTAAAAATTTGGTGAAATCACATATACAAATATCTTGCACACGCTTTTAGGTTCACAGGAGGTAAAAATCATAACATTCACATAATGTAGAAATTTTATCAATACCAAGCAAAAATTTTATAACTTTTAATATACAATGCATTCAATGGAAATATGAATATATTTATTTAAACGTTCGATCAAATCACATATACAAATATCTTGCACACGCTTTTAGGTTCACAGAAGGTAAAACTCATAACATTTACATAATCTAGAATTTTTATTAATACCAAGCAAAAATTTTATAACTTTTAATATACAACGCATTATTAGATTACATTCATTAGTTTTCAGAAACTTTAATAAAAATTTACTTTGCGAGCTTGAACACTTTCCAGTTTAAATTATAGAAACTTAGAATTTTTTAAATAAAGTGGTGATTTTGGCTGTAACACTGACGAAGGAAGGGATATTTACATCAAAAATATTTTTTATTTGCCTAACTTAAAAGAAAAATATGCAGGAACTATATATCCCAATAAACACACACACGCCTTTTTACAAAAGTAATATAATTGAAAAAACTTATATCATCTAAAGTTTCCCTAAACTTGGAAACACACCTTATTTACATAGCTAAATATGGGTACAAACCAGGAAGAGAGTTCCTTTTATTTTTTCACACAATGATACTAAAACTCTATCCCGCACATATTTTACAAAAGTAATGAAATTGAAAAAGTAATTATTTTACCTAAAAGTTACCTTCATCTTTTCACAACATTTTTCAATAATATCTCCATTTTAATACTTAATTTTCTTTAAAAACTGAATCATATCACATTTTACGAAATTTACACTGGATTATATTTTATAAACAAACTAGCTGAAAGTATCCGGCGATGCACGGGTTATGCCAGACGTCTTTGGCGAATAAATTGTTTTATATGGTAATACAATCATTTCACCTTGTGCGCATTTTTTTACCAAAGGATGAAGGCATTATAAATTAGGAAAATATGTTTTTATATTTATTTCAAAGCTTGCTTGTAAACGTGTATTTCCGTTGAAATCTCGATTTCGAATTTTTTCATGAAAACAGTACTTTCTCTATACTATGTATATTGGAGGAAGTATAAACTAATACAATACTAAAAAAATACGCGAATTTTAATAAGCAAAATAAAATAAGGTTGCCGGTGGAAATATCGATTATTCCATGTTGTCTTATGAGGAATGGAAATCATTCTCGGGAATTTGGAATTTTTTTTTCGTAAATGGCTTCTACTTTAAGAACCGAACATTCCTACCAAATGTCAATCTTCTAGCTACTCGGAAAGTTTGTTAAAAATAGCATTACTCTACATAAGGATTGATGGAAATCCGTTGGAGCAAGTTAGAGAATACAGATATCTTGGTAGCTTAATAACTAGAGATGCCAAATGCACAGATGAAATCCTTAGTAGAATAACGAAAGCAAAAGCCTCATTCAGAAAGAAGAAACAGTTGCTTTAACCACTTTCTCATTTGACAATGTGAAATTTTTGGATGGAATTAATTAATTAGAAACAGATTAATTTCATTCATTTTATTAACTTATTAGTATATTTACATTACTGTATTTACATATGTAAAATATATATTGTTTATACAAATAAATAAATGTAGGATAATATTTACAGAATTCACAGATTTAATATTTACAAAGGAGTGGAGGCTTAATATTTAGGCTTTAAATAGATAAGAAAATCATTTGCAATCATTTGATTCGGTCCTTTGCAAACATCCGGGGTAGTCCTCCCATCCAGTAACGCATCTCCTGTCTGCTTCTTCAGATTTGTCTTCAGCTTTTCCCAGCATCTATTTCAATGCTCATGACAAATATTATTTAGTCATACAGAAACTCAAAATATCATCATATTTAAATTGTATAACTTGAAAAACATTCACTATGGAATTCCTATGCCATGCCCACAAACTTGTTTAAATTAATGAAAGCAATGCACAATAAAAAGAAGTCATACAAAACTTGTGCCTAACTATAACAATTTCATACGGGAATATATGATGGTACCCGATTTCTTCCTCTAACATAGCAAATTCTTGACAAATAATTTGTCCTCACAAATTCAAAGCAAATTTAATACAAAGCTATTTAATGAATTGTGGAGGCGAATAATGGAACTGAAATGGATTGTAAATTAAAATATTATGAATTTGCAATCATAAGGCACAGGAAGCCCAAAACAAAATAGCTTCAGTTAGGCAAACGTGAACAAATTAGACCGTCCTTAAATATCATACATACATGCAGACACATCACATGGTTTCTTTTGTGGTAGGCATAGAATAAAGCCAAATATCCCAACAAAAACTACCTCTATACATTTACATATTGACTCCCTTTAACTTATCTAATCTAGAATGTACTTTCCTTACACTGCTGTTACCACTGCTTCCAATATTTCCCAAGCATAATGTGCGCTTTCAATCTAGATAACCTAATCCCATCACTCATGGTGATATTAATTTAACTCCAGCATGCGCACATATTGCAACCCCAACTCGGTGGTATCTTGCAGGTTTTCACTTGATCATAAGAAGATAAAATAATAATTCTTCCAATACCCCCTTTCATGCAAACCCACACTGATTAATACTGCACTAACAACTCACATTTCCTGACATGCATATTGGCCATTTCATATAAAATCAGACCTCTGATCAAAGAGTCAAACCACCATAATCATAACAATGGGAATATAATTACTGTTTAGAATTAAAGCACTCCACCCGCCAAAATAACAATTTGTTCATTAGCATTTACCTTGATGTTGTCGTTCATACTGATATTGTGTTAAAATGGTATCAATATGGTTATTATGGTCGTTTCGGCCATCATAACCATATTGAGAGTTGCTGCACCAATCAAATGAACACAAATCATTAACTTTCCGTTAATTAGTTCATAGCTTACCTCTTCAGCTGTTTGTCGTCCCTCCTTGCGACATCCCGATTGCTGTTAAACTCGCTGCAAATGTTTCTCCAGGCTGATTTTTTGGCCTCGCATGAAGTTGGGTCCGTCCTTTTATTTTCTACGACGTTCTTATACCTTTCCACCAAGTCACAAATGATTTTCTTCTCCACCATCGAAAATGATACCTTCCTCGACGCCATATTAATAAGTTACAGAATGCGCGTGAAAACGTCAAACAACTGAACGACGAAAACGACATCGTCGATTTTTCATCACATGGTTGCAATATCTCTTACCTGACAAGCCCCTACCATGGAAGAATAATTATTCTTCCATGCCCCTACATAGGGGTACCCTGGGTGTCGACTATAAATACCGCTACATGGTGTTGGCGCTGTATACTGGTATTAAGATAAAGCGAAATATCTCCGCAATGGATGGTTCTACGAAAATTAGTTTCAAATAAAACTTGGAAGAAATATTATTCTCTACAAATTTGGACCACAAGAAGATTACCAATAACGATGTTTTGAAGAAGATATTTGAGGGAAACCGAAAAAACTGATTATTTATAAATAATTCCTAAACAACTGCTATCGAAAATTGTTTCAAATGAAAGTTGTAGGAAATTACATTCTGTATAACCTTTGTATAGAATTGTAAATACAATAATGATATTTTAACGAAGAAATATCGCTAAAACCGAATCGGGTTTCGAATAAACCTCGACTTCCGGTAACCCGTTATTGTCGAAAAACTAATCAGTTCTTTATGCTAATATTAAAGTGTTATATGTGAAGTTTGGTAACGATATGGCACGTACTTTTTGAGTTAGAGCGGCCAAACTAACATACACACACACAGAGACATCATTCCGAAAATAGTCTAAACGTGTTCTAGGGACCTCAAAACATTTATTTCCGTTGAAATCTCGAAGTCGATTTTTTTCATGATTTACAATACTTTCCCATTACTACGTATGGAGAAAGTAAAAACACCGTTAAAAATTCACCGGGGAGTTTTTAATGACATCTACATCTACATGATACCCTGCAAATCACCAGACTGGTGGGTGGCAGGGGGTGCAGCACACCAAAACCTACCTAATAACGTCCCTCGTGGGAATCACTCTCCTGTTATGATCCCGTATGGTCCTTGGGAAAAAAGAGCTCTGATATCGCTCGGTCCTACAGTCGATCTCTCGTATTTTATTCTCGTGATCGTGCTTGCCCATGTACGTAGGTGCCTCTAATATTCCTGAGACCTCCTCTGAGAGAACTTCCGACCTAAATTTCTCCAGAAGCCTTAACCTACCGCTAATTCTGCGATCCTCTAGCGTTATCCAATTCAACTCCTTCAAGAGTGATGTGACGCTTAATTTTTGCTCATATTTTTGCTTAACGAATGTGGCTGCTCTGCGTTGGATTCTTTCTAACTCAAGTATCTGTCCCTTTTCGTACGGATCCCATATGCTGGAAGCGTATTCGACCTGAGATCTGACCAATGATAAATAACACGTTTCTCGTACCTGTTCTGTGATACTTCTTAATATTCTGCCTACGAAGCCCAATTTCTTGTTAGCTGCGCCTACGATCCTTCGAATATGCATATTCCACGATAGATCACGACAAATGGTTACTCCTAAATATTTAACGTACTCCGCAGATTGGATATTCAATCTATCAATTCTGTACTCGGAGTCTAATTCATTGTTCTTCCTCTTCCAGAAACTCAATAGGGAACATTTGCTGTGATTAACTTCGATTTTCCAATCTTGACACCATGCTGAAAGGGCGTTTAAATCTTCCTGGAGCGATTTTTGGTCATCCTGACTAGTTATCTCCTTATATAAAACTGTGTCATCTGCGAAAAGTCTTATTTTGCAGCGAACTACCGAGCAGATATCGTTTATATATATCAGGAATAGTAGTGGGCCTATGACACTTCCCTGTGGAACACCTGATGCGACTTTTACCGGGTATGAAGATTTCCCATCAATAACACTATCTGTTTTCTGTTGGAGAGGAAGTGTTTTAACCAACTCACGATATTAGGGTTTATGCCGTACATTCCTAATTTTCCTATTAATTTATTATGGGGTACTTTGTCAAACGCTTTTTTAAAATCAATGAAAATGGCATCAACCTGAGTGTTTTTCTCTCCGCATTGTAACAAATCGTTTACGAACAGGGTGAGCTGCGTTTCGCATGACCTACCTTCCGAAACCCGTGTTGGTTTTTCCTTAGCGAAGAACGACCATCTAAATAACGCAGAACAGAGCTAACGATTATATGTTCTAGAATCTTACACGATAATGACGTCAAGGAAATCGGTCTATAATTTTCGGGATTCTCTTTATCACCGCCTTTGTGGATGGGCGTTAGGTATGCTAGCTTACAGTCTTTTGGAACGGTACCATGTACAACGGATTTTTCGAATATTATTTTCAAGTAGGGTGCGATTACTCTTTCAACACACGCGCGGGTATGCCCTCCGGCCCGGGAGACTTATTTTGCTTAATCGACTGTAGCTGGTGCGCGATACCTGTTTCAGAGAATATCAAATCTTCCATCGAATTTCCCTCATCATTCAAAGCTGGTTCCTCAAATTCGTTGCTCACTGAAGTAAACGCTTTCTGAACGTGTTCATTTAACAGGTTCGCTTTCTCCGCGCTATCGTGTACTACATCACCTGCCTCCGTTCGCAATGACGCTATGGTGGGGCCTCTACCATGAACCTCTCTAACGTACGACCAAAATGCTTTCGGATTTTCTTTCAAATTACTATGCAGAACTTTCTTTTTGTAATCATTAAATGCTTCTCGCATTGTTACTCTAGCTCTTGACTGCGCCTCTCTGTATTAATGCCGTATCATTGTCCTCTGTTCCTCTGTGAATTTTGAAGAATTACTATTTAAGCGAGCGTGAAGTTTTCTTTACCGTCTAAGAGCGCATCTAACTTTCTGGTTGTACCATCTTGGTTCCGCACCATCACGTTTAAGTTTATGTGGAATGAAATTATCCGTACTCTCTCGCATCATATACCTGAACACGCATCATATTTCCTCTGTACTAGCGTCGATAGATGCCTCGCAGAAATTAGGGAATTGTGTCTGTAAAAAAGACCTAAATTTGGAGAAATCGGCTTTGGCGTACATATATACGCGTCTTCCAGCCTTAACCTGTTTCTCCACTTTTAGCTTAAATTCTACGTACACAGCATTATGATCGCTTATTCCTTCCTCTATGGAAAGCTTGTCCATACGCTCGGGGTAGTACGTTACGAGTAAATCTAATATATTGTTGGATCTCGTGGGACATGTTACTATCTGACACAACGAGTGTTTAACGAAGGTTTCTATAAGTGCTTCGCATGATTCACGCTCTCTACCACCGGGATCGAAGCAATTATGATTCCAGTCTATTGAAGGAAAATCCATCTTCGCAGCTGAATATTTCGACAAAAGGCATAGCTTGGGGGTGAAAGCGAACTTTCGTGGCATACTTTCATTATATCGAATGAAAGTCTGTTACGTGTGATTCTTTCGCATTGAAAGAGAATTCATTTAAGATATTATATATTAGATATAAAATTAGTTATTATGTACGGTGGTCGATACTAGTATGACAAATTATTTCGAGCTTTAATAGATTGAAATGTAAGCCTTTTACTCGAAGGTTTAAAATAATGTGTGCGGATTATTAGAAGAGACTATATATATGAAGTAAGTAAGTCCGATAAAGTTTAACAATGAGCTGGGTGGACGAGATCTAATTTATTGTGTCCGAATCGGGGAAAATCGAAGAAATGAAATATGTATTTCTTTAATCTTATCGGTACTACTTTAGAGAAGAAACAAATTGAACACAGAGCACTGTGTAGTGAAACCATGGTCGTATCTGTATACGAAAATTAAGAAAGTGGAAAAAGTTCAAGTGTTCAATTTGTTTATTCTGCAAAAAACGCGTATCGCTTTGTCCGATGAGTCTTGCTATCGCTCGTGTCATATGTCCACCGAATGACCCTCTCGTGATCAACGTCAAATTCCCCTAATTTTTATCGTATTCCAATTCGACCGGGAGGTGGATCTCCGGAAGGCGCCCGACACATCGGCACGTGTAACCTGGCCTTAACCTTGCTTAACCGTATCCGAAGCCCAATTAAGTAATATCTTGCAGCCCTTATCTTTTTCCTCCGAAATTCCTTCTTATTGTCCCGCAAACCTACTCCCTTAACAAATTCTTGTTTCTTCTATCCGTCGCTAGTGGGAAAATGCTCACGCTAAGGAATGGAATGCGGATTCCTTACTCCTTGTTAGTGGTGCGAGTGATAAAGCTGGGTAGAAATTGTTTGAAGAAATCGAACTAAGTCCACGTTTTCTGGCGGGTATTGACTAAACAACCTTTGCCTGCGTTTTATGGCTGCGGATTATCCACCGTATTTTTTCATTTCACCGGTCTTCGTGGTATTTTAAAACTTTAGTTTTAATTGAAACGCTTGCGATTTCGTTAACAATCTTAATTGTTTAGTTGAACGGAACATTCTATTTCGCCACTCTCCAAAGTTTAATAGTATCGCTAGGTAACGAATCGGGAAATTATCTAGCGTAGTTCCCTTAGTTTTTATACGCCCCGCAAACTGATTACGCAAAAGCGACCCTTTAATTCTAATCAATGAATTTACATGACATTTAATTAAAATTGTTACATTGAAAAGTTTTAAAGTCAAATACATTTTCAAATAGCTTTTCCCCTCGACTAAAATACATAATGTCTTAAAAAAACTTCTGATTTAGATAGCTATTTCGGCCCGTCATAGCAACCGCACCTACTAATGCTTTCCACTATTTAAAAAAATCTGATGTAGCCAACACATGACTTTCTCCATATTGGGTGTATAGATTTTTAAATTATTATGAATAATATTAAGAGGCAAAATTATTATTTCCTATCGTAAAAGAAGACACGTCCTTGTTGCCGTAAATTACGTATATTTTGAATGTTTACAGAATTCACCGCTACATGGTGTTAGCGCTGTATACTGGTATTAAGATAAAGCGAAATATATCCGAAATGGATGGTTCTACGAAAATTAGTTTCAAACAAAATTTGGAAGAAATATTATTCTCTACAACTTTGGTCCTTACGAAGATTACCAATAACGATCTTTTTAAGGAGATATTTAACGGAAACCGAAAAACCGGTTATTTATAAATAACTCCTAAAGAATAACTCCTCTAGAAAATTGTTTCAAATGAAAACTCTAGGAAATTACATTCTCTATAACATTTGTATAGAATTGTTTATACAATAATGATGTTTTAACGAAGAAATATCGCAAAAACCGAATCGGGTTTCGAATAAACCTCGACTTCCGATTATCCGTTATTGTCGAAAAACTAATCAGTTCTTTATGCTAATATTAAAGTGTTATATATGAAGTTTGGTAACGATATGGCACGTACTTTTTGAGTTAGAGCGGCCAAACTAACATACACACACACAGAGACATCATTCCGAAAATAGTCTAAACGTGTTCTAGGGACATCAAAACATGTATTTCCGTTGAAATCTCGAAGTCGATTTTTTTCATGAAGACATTACTTTCCCATTACTACGTATGAAGAAAGTAAAAAGGAAAAAGCAAAATATCTCTGAAATGGATGGTTTTACGAAAATTTGTTTCAAACAAAACTTGGAATAAATATTATTCTCTACAACTTTGGTCCTCACGAAGATTACGAATAACGATGTTTTTTAAGGAGAAAACCGAAAAACCGTTTATTTATAATTAACTCCTAAGCGATAACTACAATAGAAAATTGTTTCAAATGAAAGTTGTAGGAAATTACATTCTGTATAACCTTTGTATAGAATTGTAAATACAATAATGATATTTTAACGAAGAAATATCGCAAAAACCGAATCGGGTTTCGAATAAACCTCGACTTCCGATTACCCGTTATTGTCGAAAAACTAATCAGTTCTTTATGGTAATATTAAAGTGTTATATGTGAAGTTTGGTAACGATATGGCACGTACTTTTTGAGTTAGAGCACCCGCACGAATATACACACACACATACACACACACAGACATCATTCCGAAAATAGTCTAAACGTGTTCTAGGGACCTCAAAACATGTATTTCCGTTGAAATCTCGAAGTCGATTTTTTTCATGAATACAATACTTTCCCCTTACTACGTACGGAGAAAGTAATAAGTTGGAAATATATGTCGCGTGGGCCATTGTAAATTTGCAAATTACATGAGCTGATAATATCATGCGACCGCAAGCAACATCTCCACGATTTCTCTTATTTTCTATTTGAAGTGCATTCGTCGAAGTAATGAATGCCCATTATATTTCTCACGTTCAAAAAAATAATTTTCTTCTCTTCCACCGAGATTTAAACCACGATGGGCAAGAATTGATCTTTGAATTTTGTATTCGATCCACTTTGCGGTAATCGTTAATGGTTTTATCAGCGTAAGTGGCCTTCGTTAATAACATGACTTGCAGTATTTCATATAATAATAGCCGTCGTCCGTTGGTTGGTTGGTCACGCTATGCAAACGCTAATAACTGGAGAAATAATAATGATAGAAACTGTAAATTTGGTAGGGATGCTTGATTAACACTTTTCAGGTGATGACGAATTGAAATCGCGAAAAAATTCCTTGGTTCGTCTCCAAGAGAGGCATTTGTATTTACTTAACATGTAAAACGCGATTTTTCGACTTGCAGGCTTTTATTCATTTGGAAATTAAAATGAGAAGAAATTAACAGATGACCTTCGGATTTGAACCATTTTGAAGAAAAAGTTATAAAGTTTCTTATTCCGCTCGTCGTTTTTCGCCCACAGTTCGAAATATTCCATTTTAAACGTTAAATATGCATATTTTGTGGAAATCTCGCCATTTTAACGTGATGTCGACCATTATCATTGTTACACCTCAAATTACTATTATTGTATACATTCTTCTGGGAATAAGCGTGCCTTGAGTGCTTCAATACGAGCAAATACGAGAGAGAGAGAGAGAGGAAGGAACGGGAGAGATTGGCGTGTTTTGTGGAAAATAAGTATATTAACGTAAATATGAAAAATTTTAAGTATCAACAGTGCCATTTTAGAAAAATTGGAGATAAAAAGCATTCTTAAATTAAATTCTTTGTAAACCATACGTGCTTACGAATTTATATTGTTATTCCTCGAATTAATTTCGTAACAATGGCCGAAGTTTGTAAACGAATATAAATTAAAATTCAATTAAAATTAAAAGGACATTTAAAACTGTTAACAGGCAATTTTCGATGAAACAACAGTGGATCTTTTAATGAATTGATTTGTTTTTGTAAAAGGAAGTTCGGTGCTTATTTAATACAGAGTAAGTTCTAAGGCTTATAATCCATTTAAATCTAATAACAGTAGCTATTGTAGTTTAAAGAAAGAACTTTATTTATTCACTTTAGGTACAGAATGAATTAATTTTAGGCTAGCATTGCCTATTATAAAAGGAGTTACTTTGGAATTTACAGTATGTAAAGTGGAAATTGTACCGAATTGACTCAAATATATTTCAAAGCAAAAATCAATTTAAAACTATTCAAAGTTGTTGTTTCGGAAACTGAGAAGTCAGGAGTGCTGAGCGAACGATAAACGATATTGAGGTACATTATATTCCAAAATCTATTTAAAGTATTATCAGAGGCAATTGAAGATTGAACCAATTTTTTGGAACCGGAATTCTGCTTATTTAATGAAATTGAAATCCTAATGCTATAATCAATTTAAAACGGTACTTTCCTGTTAACGGGAATACCTCAAAAAATAAACATGTATTGTTGTGATATGTTACGACGTATCTGTTTGTTAACAATGCGTAAGAACGGGGGAATTACTTAAAAATCACACTTTTTGAAACTTATTTATTAATAAAAGGAACGTAATTACTAATACAATCTAAATTTATGTTACTAGGGGGTCAATATGTCTTTATGGAATTTAAAATAGCTGGAAATATATCGATTTCTTTGTTATGTTGTCGCCACATGAATTCTTCCGCTGAAAGGCTTTCACATTGCATTTCTAAAATATTCTGTCGCAGAAGTAAAGTTTCATAATAGGATCCTTCTTGCACATTCGCCCTTTAGATAATATACCATGGTCTTCAAGCAAAGATACAGCTTTTTCTTCGCTCTTCGGCAAGCTCCACAAATGCATCATTAAGGGATCAACGTAAATATCTTAACGAGATTTGTTACGCATTGTTAACAAACAAAATCTCACAACATATCAGAACAATACCTGTTTATTTTTTGAGGTATTCCCGTTAACAGGAAAGTACCTTTAAAACTAATAACAATGGCTATTTTAGTAGAAAGAAAGGTACTATTTTAGTCACAAGGAATTTCTGTGAGATTTTAGTTAATTAATTAAAACAGACATAATATAGAAATATTCTATGGTTAAAACAGTGCACAGTTTTATTCTTGCGATTTTTACATGTTGCATTGACGAAAATTTAGATTCATTAAACCCGTTGAAATTCAACGGGCACTTATGCTAGTGTATCAGTAATTGCGATCAAATAAATACAATAATGAAGACGAGAGCCAAATATGACTTTGAAGCCGGCGAAGTTTTTTTCAAAGTGCGCTGCATATACGTAGATGAGTGGAATAGGGGCACAGATATCATTTCAGGATAACCTGGTAAAATGAAATAATTTCGGAGAACCGTATTACAATGAAATCTCGTTACAACGTACTTCAAATTACGTATATTTCAAATTAACGTACTTTTTTAAATCCCCGTCAATTTTCCCGTATAAATACTGTATAAATATTTCAAAATATCGTACTTCAACTTGAAATAATTTTCAATACTACGTATGAAATTCAGAGGTCCCGAAAAAGATATTTGTGGTTTTAACGTAGTATTTCATTCTTGCTCATTCAAGTCGTTTACACCAATTTTGAAGGCATCTATTGTCTTTAGTGCTGAAAGTTCTGTGGATTGCCGCCAAAATCCCAAAGAAGGAATTTTCCGAGCTGACAAATTTAGAACCGATGATCAGTTATCCCTATCTTTGTTTTCGCAATAGCATTGAGATATAGTCTTAAGGTGTAGGATATATATCTCTTGTTAGACTAATTATGGCCAGTTTCAGTTTGCGCGGGACCTGGGAGAATGCCGATCCCCCACTGAGATGATTCCAGAAAAAAACTATACTCCTTATGGGTATATTCAGCATGAAGTATAAAAATTCATACTCCGTAGAGATACGTTGTATCGAGATTTTATTGTAATCTGCCTCATAAGTTTCCCTTCACTTAAGAGTTGTTCGCGTTTTGTTTGCTTCAGGAGCGGATCCAGAAACTTCTCAAGGGGGGGGGGGGGGGGGGGGATCGCCCCTACACCTATCGAATCCGCCCCTGCCAACTGCCCAAGATTTTGAAAATCCCTACCCAGTGGAGTGCAATGAGGTTATCCAAGGAGGGGGCGGCCGCCCCCTTCGCCCCCACCCCCCGTGGATCCACCCCTGGTTTGCTTGTTTGACGTGATGAGGCAATATCTTGGGTTGTTTTTAGCAAGCTGGAGTAGCACTGATACGTATTTTATATTGGCAGATTAAACCATAAAGCCATATATTATACATATGTGTAATAGTGCATGGTAAACGATTGTCGACATGAATGAATCACTTCTCTTTATCTAATTTCAGCTTATTATATAACCGCATAGGTTGCAATAACCAAAATTTTATTCTTTTACAATAATATATTTTCATTATGTCTTAAACGCATTCTCATCTATTAACAAACTGTGTTTGTTTTGCCCTACTTTATTTTTGTAATACAGACCAAAAACCTGCGTCATTGATCATATCAAAAACTTATTAAAGTTTAACATTTAAAAACTATTGTGAGGAAAGGAAGTTTCCGTGGGTGGTTTTTTTCTGCCGTTGTTTTTTTTATGTAAACAAATCCCGTCATCCCGCCACAAAGACTGAACATTGGAACAATTTCTTAGACCAAAAGTAAATATATATCTCGCAGGTGAACACCCCCAGAGTCCCCTTCCTATGTTTGCAAATTATCAGGAATTTAATTTTCTTGGAGCTATGCTTCTGACACCGTGCACACACTCTGGATCTTGTATTTATATATATATATATGTATATATTACGAGCTTGGAATTTTATGAAAGTCACTTTCCATCATCAGCGTATTCGGTCGGCGGTACGTCCAAAGTTATATAGGTGCGCACGATTGTTAAATGTTATAATTTTCCTCCTACCTTCAGCTCACAAGGATGATTTCAGAATCGAATGTGTTGAAGTTAAGACTACGAATAGCCAAATAAATGGAAGGCACGATTCTCCTGAAGAGAAGGGATACTGATATAAAATAACTAGCGTAATTGCCCGTCAATATGACGGGATATCTTTAGTTAACCTTAAAATAGCTGCCTCCCTCCCCCCCCTCTCTCTCTCCTCCTCCTCCCTTCCCTTCCACCCTATCCTTCCCTTCTCACTCACTTCCTCTCTCTCCATCCCTCTCTCTCACTCTTAAATGTAAGAGGAGACTGTTAGTCTCAATTTCGCCCTCAATAAAGTCGTTTGTCTGTCTGTCTCCCTCCCTCCATCTCCTCCTCCTCCCTCCCTCCTTCTCCCTCCTTCTCCCTCCCTTCCCCTCACTCCCTACCTCTCCTCCCTCCCTCCGACTCCCTCCCTTCCCCTCACTCCCTCCCCCTCACACTCTCCCCCTCTCTCTCTCCCTCCCTCTCCCTCCCTATCTCGTATCAAAAGCATTCAATGCACGCTTACACCCATAAGGATTGATATAACTATAGGATTTTGAGGTCTAACAGTGTAATTGGTAGCCAAGGCAACATCCCGTTAAAAAGGCAATATTTCCACAAAATATGTTAATTAAACGTATAACATGAGCGATATCGAATTGTATGCGAAAAAAGATGAACAGAATAAGATACTTTGTAATCTTTTCTTCAAATGGTTCACATCCGAAGATCGTAGGTTAAATCCTAGTTTTAATTTCCAAAACAATAAAAGCCTGCACGCCAAAAAATGGGTTTTTACGTGTTACCATACGGAAAATGGGAAATGTCTTCCTAGGAGTCGAACCCAGGACTTTTTTGGAGATTAATTTTCGTCATTACCTTAAATTATGTTAATCAAGCATCCTTGCCTAATTTGAATCTTCAACCTATTCCGGAAGTTTGTTAAAACGCTCTATATCGACCATCATGAAAGCGTGACCAACCAACCAACAATCCTGGGCTATTATAGTATAAAATTACAGCATTTTCTCCTGTGTGTTGGAAGCAGCCTAATTAACGATAATTGGCTAAATTATGGAAAGGCATTTTGGCAAATATAATAAAAAAAATGTATGACAATCATATGACTAGTTTACATCTATGTACAATACTTATCTATTTAAATAGAAAATCTCTTAATTTCTTCGTCACTTTACAACATACCGAACCATTTTAAAATTGCTCAAAAGGGAAATTGGTAAAATAATATATATAATATAATAAATACTCTTTTGAGCTTCAAAAATGTTCGCCTTATAACATTTTCATAGTCGTGATAGACCAAGCAATGAATACCAAAAGTATATCGACAGTTTCAACCACACGACGATAGATGTCGCCATATTGCTTGTCGGGACGTGCCTGTTGCCTGGGTTTAGATGCAGTGTTATGCGGTCGGTCGGCCAGTTCATATCGTACTCGGTCCTAAAGGACAGAGTGCGAATGTGGATTACGGATTGGTAACGAGTAATTACGGTTTGCATTTTTAATTTTATATTGTGTCTACACTTCGTTTCTATATTATACATATTACATTATATATTATATTAATAGTATTTTAAGGTTGTATATATATACATAATTGTAATCTACGTCTGTCTTTCCACCCCATCTAACGCACGACATGGCAGGTGGTCGACCCCTTGCCACCCTCCCTCCCTCCCGGGGCCCCGGCCTTGGCCAAGGTTCCCACCCTGTGTGCACACAAAATCCCAAACCACGATACGATTTCCACACGATCGATGTTTTACGCAATTGACACATGTACTATTATCCTATGTCATATTATTGTTTATTTTCCACGATAAATGCTAAATCGAATTTCGAAACGTATGCGCCGCTAATATCTTTTCCCCTGAACGAAAACAGGTGATGCTGGAGAAGTGCATTTCTTTTCCGAATGCACGAAGAGTGAAGAACGAAGACGCCCAGACACCATTCATCATGCAGGAGTAAGTATGTTTAGATGTAATTGTACTGTTTTTATTAATTTCTCCTTTTTAATAGTGATTTGTTTTTACAGAGCTCCTCTCCAACACAGGGTGTATCATCGCAGTGTGGCGCGGTTATCTCCTAGTGGAGGTAATTAATGGTTTCACTGGAGGGATGACACAGTGGTATGGTAGTCTTATTTTGATCTCAGGCATATAAAATGCCTCAGAAGTATAATCATAATTTATTAGCAATTTTTCTAAATTCTATAATTTCTCTGACGTCGTTAACGGCGACTAGTTTTGCTGTCGTATATTGGATTTAGCCAATATGAGTTTATATGTCTATGGTTTATTCGTCTGCCTTATCATCAGTTGAAGCAGAAGAAATTGTTGTGTTATTGCCAGAATTAAAGTGAAAATTAAGTATATCAATTCTTTAAACAGTATATCCTGATCTATTACATTTATTTGCTTTTTGAATATAGTGATTAAGTTTTAATGTCCATGCATAAGAAACAAATAAGTAGTAGACATATTGAACCAAATTTTGTGTTGCATTGAGTTGCAAAATGCAACGGTAATGTTTATTTATAATCAATTCTTAATTTAATATTTTTTTAAGTATATCAGTCATTTTACTTGAGCAATTCAGTGTTTTATTACTTAACGTTGAATTGGTAATTAAAAATTATTTGTAATAGTTTTGTATGAGGCCTTAGTTCTCCTCATAATGACAAACGCTTACGGATAAAATACCTATAATCGTGCATTAGAATAATAGACCGTTTTAGGAAATGTCTAAAATATTTTTGCTAATATAGTGATTACTCTTAATTGCAGATAACCATCAACGCCACACTGGACAGACACGGACGCTCGCGGTAAGCTCAATTTCCCTTATTTATAATGCACACGTCATTTCGTGTAAGATATCACGAACATCATTCGAGAAATACGTTCGAACCGAATTGAATTAAGTCAGCATCATTTTCAGATGTAGTGTTGTTGTTGGTAGGCTTGCCACCTCTAGGACTTTGAACGGGAATATTTGTGTTTTTCCATAAATTTTCAGGCTCTTGATTAATTTTACTGAATTTTCTCAAATTAACCGATTATAAATACGAGGATGTTTTTTGGCGAAACGAACTTCCCGACGTTTTCACGTACTAAAATATCGAATGATCAATAGCTCTTTAATATATATGAATTTCAAGTTGGAAGTATTTTTTTCATTAATCTTGAATGAAATTCAATTTCGGTTCTGCTAATGTCTGGACGTATGCAGGTACTCAAATATCTCTTAAATATAATGACATATAATATATTTCTTCCGAATGTGGCAACTTCATCAGTTTACATGTTGAAAAAATTTTCGTAACTGTTGGATATTATTTATTATTTATATATATTTAGAATTCTTTGCCTGTTATATCAACCCGTTCATTTTCAAATAAATGCATCACCTGTACTTATTCTGCAGTCAGTAAGTTGAATAGAATATATCGCACTGTGTTTGTGATAATTAGCTGTTGTTCAATTTCAGCATGATCACACCATTGGGATATTTCAGATTAAGTATATATTTGCACTAAGGAATAGTACTGCAGTCAGGTTCTTCTGTAGCGTGTGAGGAAAATTCGGCTTGCTTTAACGTCACGAACAGAGACTTGGTGATGCTTTTATTCGGAAATGAAATATAAAAATATTTCTTCAGAAGATGATTTTTAATTGTATTTTATTTTAAAGACTTCAAAGATGAAAATTGTTGGTAATGTTTCCGTTTTCAATTTTGCTTCGGGATTTAAAACCTCAAAAGATGTAAATCAACTAGGCTTCACAATTTTCTCATACTATAAAGCCTGTAGCAATGTTAATTTTTAATTTGGTATAGGTAAAACTGGCACTATATGCAATACCTGAAGTGTATGTGGCCATGTGGTATTTTCTTTTTGTAAGCATTTACTCGGTTCTGTTATTTTAGAATTACGTATCATAAAGCTCACGGATACATAATTTTAGAATATAGTATAAATGAGCATGTGCTAAATATTCTTGAAACTACCGTGCTGATTTTTTTGCAGGGAAGCGAGGACTACGCGAGTGGGTGGGAGCTGTGGACTTAGGAGCGTAGGTGCGGTTTACTTAGGAGGGAAGGTGCAGCTTAGTTAGGAGAGTGGGGCTGCAAACTAGGCTTAGTAGGTTCGTCAACCTTAGTTTAGTAGGTGCGACAAACTTAGATTAGCAGGTGCGACAATGTTAGATTTGTAGGTGCGACAAACTTAGATTTGTAGGTAGAAGTAGTATTTAGGTGTGTGAATATGTGTATGATGGTTGTGCATGGTAGTGCATGGATGTGCGCGCGCACATCTTTGGGTAGTGGTGGTGGTGTGTGTGTGTGATGGGTGATGGTTGTATGTATGAATCATTTTGTCCTCGATTACATTCTTTAGCTAGACAGATGAGAGTACTTAAGTTTAGCAAGCGTTAGCATGGTGTAGGGCTGGCGTAACCCAGCGAGCTCGCCATGTTAAATAATGAGCAACGATGGCCTAAGCATTACCTCCTGGGTGCCAATGGAAATATGCTTAACTTGAAGGGTATAGAAATCATTCCATTCATATTTTTAAAAAACCTCCAGTTATCAGATGCAAAACAAGTTCTAAAGGTTTCCCAGTTTAGGATTTATTACGTTATGACTGAGTCTTCATTAATTATGTTGAATTCTACTGTTGAAATGTTATTTACAGTTGTTTATCTTAAACTGTGATTTCTATTTCATAAAGAAATCTTGTATTGTTAGTTTCTACATCACTGTTTAATATCTGAAGATAATACTTTAGGCTAATAAATGTATGATGCAACTCTCTCTAAATAAAATGTTTTAATTTTACCATGAGTATTTATTTAAATTATAAATTAAGTAAACGTTCGATGACTTTAAATGATTCTTTGATTTTCTATATCAATTAATTTAATTTATACATCAAACTGTAGTGAGCTTAAATCTGACATAAGTTTTACAATTCGTTTATAAGATATTTCTATTGCCAGGAGTGTAATTATCGAATAGCATAATTGGCCATCAAAAAACAAATGAAGTTGCAATAGTGTCCCAGATAAGGAAATGTAAACTTCTTCCATCAAGTCTTTGAGGTAAAATGTCCTCTGTCCTACTCTAATGATAATTAGGATGCAAAATGTCCTACTTTGTGATACATTTCTGTTTGGGAGAAGATCTACCAGCAGCAATGCCCCTAATCAATCGCATGGCTACTGGGACCTAATGGGTGAGTTTTGCATTGCTGTTTATAACCTCTTCCCCCTACGTCTCCTCCACTCATACTTCGCATTTAAGAGATCGCAATAATATAGGATAGCAAGAATAGCAGCTTGTCACTGTTAGTTCTGCTTCATCTATCATCAAAGATTGGTCATGTTCAGTGAAGTGAGACTGCATCACATTTTAGTTCCGTTATATGTATTAATTAAATATAACAAATTTTCTGTCTTTTCTCAACAAGTTATATCAACATTTCTTGTAAATTTTGTTTTTCTAATAAGGAAAGCAGGCTTTACTTCCTGAAACTTGGGGAGATATCAAATCTGCATTTCCAATCAAAAGAGCATAGTTTGAATTGTTCTTCGGTATTTTCATTCATTTTCATAGAATTATGTAACATATTAAATTTTGAAGTTTTATTCAAATCATATTGCTGCCATGAGAGTGATTTTTGAAGGTTATTTTCAAATCTTGGCTTTATGGGTCCTTTTACAGCCTAACTATATTTTCCGTTTAAATTGGCTTCGATCAGGAGGAGATCCTGTGGAGAATTAGAGTGTCTTTGATGCCAAATTAGCCTTGAATTCTGAGTTATTATGACTTGAAAACTGACACGCTGCTGAGTCTACATTGTAAGTACTTTTATGACCAACCATCATGGATAATGGATTTATCACCTCTAAGAGCAATCAATATTATTTTGTGGAATTACATTATAACTAAATATCAGCTGTGGGTTCATCCTACAAATGTAAAACTAGCTAATATCAGAACATTTGGTGTAACAATAGCCCAAGAGGCCGAGTCACCAGAAAACACACATGTAATCAGAACATTTACTCATTAGTATGTACCATGAAATAGCAGATTATGAAAATTTCCAATTTTTTTCCTTGTATGAGTACATAGTCATTTAAAAAGTTAGTATCACCAATTTAAAGAGGTATTATTGAATTCATCATTGGCCTAGAAGAATATTAGCTATCCACACAGGGTAGAACAAATAATTAATATTTTAAATTAATATCCTTTTCCACACAATAATCACAATTTTTAGCTCATTTTCTTAAAAGCCAGAACTTTGTCCATCTGTCATTGGACAATCAACATTTTTTAAAGAGGTATTTAAAAAATTCTTTTTGAATTAGATAGCGCTTATCCATCCTTGAAGTTCACTGCAATTGTACTTTTCATGTAATTCATAGTTTTCCCTCTAGGTGACTTTTGAAATGGTATTTACCCAAACTACTGAAGCTAGAGGAGCGAAGTTTTCATGAATGGGAAGGTCTACGTTCCAACATTGCGGGTTTCCCCTTCCGCAACTAGGGAGGCAAAACAGAATTTTGAAATTTTTTAATAAAATGTGCTTCCACCTGTTGCTTTAGTAAGTGTATCTTACTTGTTTGAATTTAAAAATTTGTGAATTGCTTTTGGAGTAGACAAGTGTCTAAACTTAGGACACCGAACTTGTCATGGTTTGTGGCAATGTGATATACTGTTCGACAAAAATAAGGAAATTATGGTCTGTACCAAACTTAATGATCGCTGGGAGGCGGGGTTAAAATGTGTGGAAAGGGAACCTTGTTGCCGAATCAGTCCACAAACGTGGACCAATTATAGTGCTTCGCAAGTGGACAGAGTCGCTGGATGGATAAGACTTTGTAGGAGTGGGATCAGATACGGGAATTAAGAAAATGTTGAAAACTTTAACATTTAAAGCTACATAAAATGAAATTACGAGTATTTACGTTGGGTAATATTATCTTAGTAACTACGAATATATTACTTCCTACGTTATCTTTCATAAGTAGATATAAAATATTTTCCACGTTATAGTGTATCTATTTTATATGATTGTCATTTAAACAATATCGAATATTCTCTGCTTAAATGACAGATAAGAGAAAAGGATGATATATTTTACATTTTTGAGAATACGTAGAAAAAAAGTTAGCAGGAAGATGAGACTATTTGGTATGCGAATGGCAAATGTCGGAGCAGGTAGTATAATAAACACAAGGAGGGAAGGACGAGGGAAAAGAATGGTGTGGGATTTCTAAGGGACCACATGTATAACCACAACATATGTTCCGTTCTCACAGTTATTTGCTTCTGCTTTCAAGCAGCTATAAAGTATATAACGGTAGAACTGCGTAGAACCATCTCGTAACATTTCAGCCAGATGAAAATACTGCCATATTTTCCGTATCCTATCTCGTATTGCCGAAAATACAGAAATTTTAGCCATAGGTTGTAAAGACGCAGCATTCTAAAAGTTTAGGTCTTATTGAACTATTAATTTAAAAAAACCAAGTAGTACAATATGCATCATGAAAGGGAAGAGGGTGTGGAGTAGGAATAAATACGCAATATTTAATTTCATCTATTTATTTTTAACAATCAACTCTATATAATTGCAAATAGTTAATAGACCACATCAAGAAGAAGAGCAAAATATTCTTAAAGGTAGCAGTTGGATTACAGAAGAATAATATTTCGAGTATTTTCTTACTTCTGTTGTTACTAATATTATAATATAACAAATACATTACACTAATTAAAGCAAACACATAAGTTAATAATTATCATATTATTAGGAAATCATGATTGGATAAAGGAATAAAAATAACGCTTCTCATTGAGTAGGTACTTTTACTTATTCCAAAGACAATAAACCATTACATATTATATACACTGTGATTCAGAGTAAACGTTTGCATGAATATGGGAATATTAAAGAAATTCAAAGTAGTAAAATTACTTAATATATTTAAAACTGCAAACAAATTGAACATTTTTACAGGGAAAAACCAGTAAGGCAAAAACCCCATTTGCAGAAAAACGGCCGCAAGAAGAATGTTTGCTCTTCCTTTTCTTAAACAACATTGATATGGCAAAAGAGAAATTCCTTGACAAGTGAAACAAGTCTGGTAGAATACATTGATACAAAAAGCATTGGCAGAAAGTTTGAACGGAAACTGGTAACGTCATACGCAGTTATCTGTCTGTTTTAATAAAAGGGTTTTTTTTACCTTGAAGATTTTTAGAATTAGAAATGTACCACTTTTCATTGATCATACCAGGGGTTAATGAGTAGTTCACCAAAATATTTAATCGGAAGCTGCCGTAGAATGTTGTCTGGATTGAAGTAACTGCTGTGACTTATTAACTTCATCAATGGCACGTCCGCATAACTAAAGTTAACATCCTACAAATTCAGGTTACCTATTGTTTTCCTGTATTTGTATTCTCGATAACTTCCTTTCGAAAAGATTTTAAAATTGTACTTAATGAAAAAATGATCAATGATTCCGGAGAACATACCTCCGACGAATCACTTATTTAAGAAGAGATATGAAGTGCTTGATCCACTAAAATATTTTTATATTTGTCGAGATTTAAGAATTGAAAGTTAAAATCCCCACTTGGCATAGGAAGTTGCTTGATTTTACGACCATATTTTTCAACTTCTTTCGAAAAATCTACTAACGCGTTTTCATTTGCAATTACAAATACGTAAGCGTTTTGATGTTAATATAAGTGCAAAAATTTATATATATATTAATATGCAGAGCTTTTCAGTGTACTATATAGGTAGTAGTAAAAGAAAGACAAATTTCACAACCTGGGACTAATCAAACTTGCAATTCCACGAATTCCACAGTCGATATATCGTTACCGATCAATCATATATTTGTGACACCTGAGGAATTTAGTGCCATAGTTTGTAAACAAAAATGATCGTAAAGTAATATGAAGTGGCATGAGTTTATAATTTGCACTCATGAAAATTTTTCAATAATTGGAATTTATTTTAAACTAAGTTAGTTTGTTTAGTTATCTTGAGGTCAGAAGTCGAATATGGCATATCCTTAAAGTGGTGTTGTTAGCTTTACAGATGATTCATCTAGGTCATCTAGATTAAATTTTCATCTTATAAGTTTTCGTATGCTTTTCTACTATACTACCACGGTGTGTACGCAGAAAATTAACTTTTGAAATGGCAGAATCTCCCAACGAACTTCCTGAATTAAGGTGCGCTATATATGGGTATTATTTCAAATAGCATGAGCAAAGGCCCTTATGGTCTTTTGTTTATATTTCAGGTTAAAAACTTTAAACTGTGAAGTAAGCAATGAAATACGATCATTCGATATCGACGGATCAAGACCACAACTTTCAATTCCAATCGTTGGCTATGAAGTAATGGAAGAGAGGGCACGTTTTACGGTAAGGAAATTATAAAATTTTTACTAATGATTAAATTATCGAAATAAATGAAGTGATGCCATTCATACGAGTTGAGTTACCCATGATGTGAAAATCATAATCCATATGAATGCGGACCGTGTGGGATGGAATTAAATGATAATCTTCTGAAATAGCCTCAATAAATCCTATTTCTTGCGGATTTCAAGTCGTATATAGTTCATTAAAGAACTAGTTACTTGTTAATATTTTTATCCCTTTTCACCAGTCTAAGGTGGCAAGTCATCCGTGATGACTTATTCCGTATTTCATTGCCTTGCTCTGAAAAGGGCTGCCAGTTCTTATAATTGCTAGTGTAGGAACCTTTGACGTTTGATCATGCCCTGGCTACCATTTACTCATGCCTTAACCATGAATAATGATGAATATGCTCAAAGAGATTGCTGTATTTATTACATTCATCATTACGAATTATTTGCAGAGGTGGTTATTATTACATTTGTTTCCACTTATGGTGAAAAGAATAACATTACCTATAGTACTTTAATTTCTTGTTTTCTTGCATGTTATAGGTTTTCAAGCTCAGGATTGAAAATATAGGCACAGGAGATATGTGGTTTGTGTATAGAAGGTACACAGATTTTTTTAGGCTATATGCTAAGGTAATACATCTTACCATTTCATTCCATTGTGCTTTTATTTATTGATATTTTCATTCTGAAGATATTTTCATTCTTGCAGTTGAAAGGTATTTTTCCATTGGTAAAACTTACTCTACCTAGAAAAAGATGGTTTGGGGACAATTTTGACCCAATATTTTTGGATGAGAGAGTAGTTGGTCTCCAAAACTTTATCAATACCATACTTGTCGAGGGAGAACTTTTGAAAGCTGATTGTACCAGAGAGTTTTTCTGCCTAGATGATCCCCCTTCGTATTCTGAAAGTATTGAAGAAACAAGGGTATGTGTGCATATGCTTCTAGTATTTGTAATCATCATATCAGTGTATTTTTAATTTCCGACATGCTCAATGTTCTAAAAATTTGTATCTCATGCAATTCTATTCGATTGTAATGTATTTTACGTTGCCGATAAATAAGTATTTTAACATAGGAAAATCTTCTTATATAATGGCACTTATACAATTATAATTTTCTACAAAATGGAAGGATTGTCCTTAAAATAGCATCTAATTTTTTTTTTAGCATTTTTGGTGTGAAATGTATAATGCTTAATTTTCTTGTTTATTTTCCATGTTTCTTAAAATTTGTTACCCTGTTATCTGCAATAAAATTGTGCTTGTATCCCAACATGGTAAACTCTGGTGACCTTCACAGCAGAGTTATTGTGTTTGTTTATTAGAAACTAAAGGGACTTAAATTTAATTGTTATTTAGTTAAATTATAATGTATGTACTCTTTCATACATACATAAGGACTGAAACAACAGTAGAAGCTCAAGTTTTGGCAAGAACATGGTAGCCAAGGCAGCAAAAGGTTAAATTTTTCCAAAATATGTGATTTAAACGATAAATTTGAACCATTTTGTATTTATGGCTCTAGGTCTAGGTTGTTTATGGTGTAATGCAGTTTAGTCTATTGGGTTATGGCAATGGCAGTCTTTGCCTGGATGCTACCATTAGCTGCAGATTTGGGTCAATCATTTCAATGCAATTAATTTAAACCTACACTTCTGTTACTTATATGCTTAGCAACTGTCTAACTGTACTTATAATTTTCAATCTGTCTTGACAAACATTCTTCTTCCATGTCTTTTAATGAGAATAATTTCAGCATAAAGGAATTAAATCGAGCTCCATCTTTAATGCCAATATCACTATTGTAAGCCATTTTGTGTACATTCATATGGTTATTGATATCAAGAGAGTGTTTGTGAAATTGAGGTAAGGTTGAATGTTAAGGTGCATTAAATATCCACAGGCTATCACCATTTGATCCCTGGAAAGGCAGACCACGTTCAGCAAATGTTTGAATAACAGCTACAACACACTGCAAGACATGTTGCCAGTATTCACGCCTCCCTTTAATTTCTTCTTCCAATTTCTGTGTCAATCCCAAGCCCTGTCTTCAATTTAAATATGCCAACATTGAATCTCTGTGAATAGTACTATTTTCATGTTGTTCAATTAAAACAGTATTCTGCCAGTCACTAAATCCATCTGCAGAAAAACGGGATGTTCCAGGTTTATATGCAAAAAGTTTGCAAACAAAACAGTACACAGACCCTGTTGATGGTGAATACAGTAGCCATTCTCAAGTGTATTTCTCACCATTCGCTTATGTGCTGAAAAGTATTTTCTGTGAACAGTATCTTGTTTGTTTGCCATTGGTAAAAGTCCGACGTGATTTCTCAAATGGCCCAGTGTGGTGTTGACAGTAATTTGGTCCACGATCTATCCAGTAAGCTACATCATCGGTACTGAAATCAACCCACATACCAGGATCATTTCCCCTATTATTAACAGTATGAGCAGGTTCAGTCTCTAACACATCCACACCTAGTATGTCTGTTATATTCTCATGAGTAAGATGATCATTTACAGTCTCTGACACATCCACACGTTCTGAAATGGTGTTTGTTTCACCATTAGAAGCAGAGCTAGTCTCTGAAACATCTACATGCTCTGGAACGATGTCTGTGTTACTGAAAGAAGATATTGCTTTGATGGATTTGCCTTGAAAAATGATGTCAGCTTTGGAAAATTTTGGGAAATTTCCTCGGTTTTTTGTTTCTTTACTTCTGCTAGTTTACGTTTCTCTGCTCTACTCAGTTGCTTACGTGTCATCATAACCCTTATCTCAGTAATCTGAAATTACAAAACAAAATGAAAAGCTAATCATTAGTTTTTCATTTTTTCGGCTAGAGCTGAAAAAAGCATTAGCTGCTAATGCTCAAGCCCTAATAGACAATACAGTTCACATAAATAACTTTAATAGCATGTTCAAATACTTTTGAAACTTTATTAAATAGTTTTTATTCATATGTACAGACTTATTTACCATATTTTTTTCGTTGAGGTAAAATGTTATATAATACAAATAATGATAGTACAGTAAAACTCGTTTATAACGATCACGCCTAAATCGAAATCTCGGCTATAACGAAGAAATGTCTCGGTCCCTTGAACTTCTCCATAAGGGCATTGATTAAATTTCTCGGATGTAACGAACACGCATTTTACGAATTCTCGGCTGTAACGAACAAATGTTTGGTCCCGTGGCAAAAAATGCCCCATATATAACGAATTTTGGCGAGCAGAGCGATAAGTAATGAATAGTTTCCGCCCGTTTACCGTGCACTTGTTCGTAGAGGTCCCCTTCCATACGAATTTCCACACTCCCTTTGTTTTGAAATTGATATTAAAAATGTGAAATGTTTATGTAAATTAATGACCATAATAATAATATTAATTGACCATTTAAAAAATCGTATGTAATAGCAGTCGAACATTTTACATGCTGCGAAGTTGATAAGCATCTCTTTGCATGGGTATGTAAGTACGGCAATGAAGTCGACTCACTGCAACTACAGTAAAAGCTGTGTTATCCGGCTATCTTGGGGACTGTGAAAAGCCGATTAAGAGAAATAGCCGGTTAGGGGAGCGATTTTCGATTTTGACATCGCAAATTTAGCAATAACCAAACAAAATTGGGCTTAGGTTCACTATCGTACTCCCCAAACATAACTATGCATGGGGTTTGGATTTTCCATTTTAATTCTTCCACACGTAGTTAGATATAGACACTATTTACCCATTCTTATTTAATACGTTGTTACGTTTACATGCAAAACAAAAAGACTATTGAAAAGATTAGGGCATCTGGGAAGTTTGGGGATTACGGCAGTGAACCTGTTCCCAAAATTGAATTTATTGGATTATATCTTTCTTATTTATCTTTATTTATCTTTATTTACTCTATTAGAAAAGGATGAAATTATTTAATTCTCCTGAACATTTCTGTGAAAACCAGTCAGATAATATTTTATCCAGTTCCTCAATTTTTGGTTTATGAAGCGTATGATGTTTATTAATTGATTTACTCGTCTCAGAAGATGACACAAATTTCATTAATTTAGCCTTATGAGCCTTGATATTGTAGAGCGTGGAAGATCCGATGTTGAATTCTTTTGCTATGGCTGCTCTATTTTTTCCTTTTTCAATTCGTTTAATCAGCTCCAGCTTTTGTGTTAGCGTTAAACCAATCTTTTCTCTCCTGTTCCTTGTTTTTAGGTATTTATTTTGATGCCATATTCAATGGATGGGTAATTTTTTAAATAATAAAAAGTGATAAAACTGGAAATTGTAGAAGTATACCAAAACATCTAGACAATGCAAATAGCTTACGTAACCAAAAACGCCATGCTTACATGGCAGCCGCAGAAGTATACGGAGTAAATACGTAATATATACATCTTATATTTTAAGAAATTTTAAAGTGGAAGTTGTGGTATTACACATATACAATTCACACAAAAGTTCATAGAAAAAGAAATACAAAATGAATTGTATTTGTGTAATTTCCGGTATCTAAGGCTGGCCGGTTCTAAATAGCCGGATAGCACAGCTTTTACTGTATGGGTATACGTGTTATATGGGATGTATAGGGCAAAAACCATGTTTCTCGTATATAACGTAGTCACGCTTATAACAAAGCAATGAGCCGTTCCCCTCAAATACATATTAAACAAGTTTTACCGTATTTGACATGAATTGATTGGATACTGTGTAGAAAGATGTGTAAAATATGTTAGATGGTAATGCATCCAATAAACCCCAACTGAAAAATGAAGAATTTGTGCAGGATAAAAATTCTAGCCTAATTCACAAGTTGCATTATAAATTTCAGCTAACAAGGAGAGTAGGGAGGCTAGTACCCTCGGATTTTGTTCAGATTTCACATGGTGATAGCTGATATGTTCCAATTTAACATGTAACTTGCCGTTTGTGTGAATAGGCCTTGGTTGTCAAGATATCACAGTTTGAAATTTTCTGAATTTCGGCCGATTTCCACGTGCGAGTTAAGACTCGTGAAAGTCATCCCACTAGGACAAGCCGGCCAAAGCTGAAGTGGTAAGGCGTTGGGCTAGTAAGCCAGATGTCCGGGGTTTAAGTCCCCGTTGTGGAATTTTTCTTTTTTGATTTTTATCTTTTTTAATGCTGAAAAAATGTACTATTCCCATTATTAATTTATTACGACTGTAAAAATTTTAATTGTACTATTTTTCTCGATTATAAGAAAAATATTTTTTTATCTTATATTTGCGATTCAGCAATCTTTTTAAATAAATTCTTACACTTTTTATTGCTGCAAAATAATTTACATAATTATTTTGTATTATACATCAATACCTTATAAATTAATTATTCAGATTCTTCTTTTGAAAAAATCTGTCATGGGTGCCGGCAAAGTGGGAGATGAAAATTGTCATAAAAACAAACAAAGCACAAATGCTTCTGGCACCAGGAACACACAACAAACGCAACATTTTCGCATTCACATTTCCTCTTACGCAGGCTTTCGGGGAAACAAACTTAATTTACGTTCATAAAAACACTCCTTGTCGTCGTTAATTTTGACAGAAACCATGCATATTTAATCATGTCTTCGAAAATGAGTGCACACAACTGGTGATGAATGATGGAGTGAATTTTCAATGCGTCGTCTCTTGTATTAATCTGACGATTGTCTCACAATAAATACGTACTGTTTTGCAGGCGCTTTATGAAATTTTTGATTTGCCTGTAATAATAGACGTTGTAGGGTTGGCAGAAAGGCATACAATCCGGCGGAATTATCTTTACCTGGCAACTTAATCTGTGTCATTATATACAAATAAAAACAGAAATAAGTTTACTTAGTATTTTTAAACAAAAAATTTATATATCATTAAACGTGCTAGAACTGATTTACTTGCACGAGTATAAAGTCATAGTGTTACCATCATGAGAAATAAACTCTGTTTTGCGTGGTTACTCACCCTTAGTTCTCTGCAATTATTTTAGGGAGTGTAAAACAAGTGGGTACTTTCCTGTTGACGGGAATACCACTTTCCTGTTAACGGGAATACCTCTAGGACCCTTTGCAGGACCTGGTACTTACGTATTATCCCCATGCCATACTTACATACAACATTAACAGAAACTGATTGGCCTGTCTTGACATTTACAAACCCAATCTCCGGACAGTGTGGAGGGTTTCTTTGGTTCCGGATGTTGTCCGGAGATTTGGTTTGTAAATGTCGAGACCGGCCAATCAGTTTCTGTTAATCTTGTTTTTAAAATAAAATATTGTAAATCCAACAATACATCAAAATATCCTTTCAATGTTATATCCTCTCAAACAATCATAACAATATGTTCATTTTTTAAGGTATTCCTGTTAACAGGAAAGTACCCATTTGTTTTACAACAAATGTACTGTTTGAGGTGAATTTTGAAATAACGGCAAATGAAACAGATTAGGAATCCTATACTTCAGAGTTATTTAGCTCACTCGGACATATGACTTAATTTTAACCATAGTGAACAGGTAAAATAAAAAGACGCCAACAAAATGAACCATTATTTATAAGAAGCAAATTATCTTACAATTTCTGCGATAGTTTGATAAATTAGTTTGTATTCCCTTTTGAAATTATATTTGTTAAATTTTCAAAGTTATCTGTAATTCGTATTTTTCAATAGTTTTAATTAAAAAAAGATTAATTTTAAAATAAAAACTATAGTTATTTTATTAAATGGATGTGTTGTTAGGCTATATCAGGACTTAGCAAGTAGGTTGAGTCCTACTCTTTCTACTCTCTCACTTCCTTCCTTTCTCACTTTTCCTTCTGCTAAAACCCTTCTTTCCCCACTTAGGTAACCTACCTACCTATATCATAATTTTTTAATTTGTTAATTACCATGAAAGCCTATATTAACACAGTTCACAATAAAATATATAGCAAATTGCAACCAAATTTAGTAAATAACTGTTTAATATTTTAAATTATTTAACACAGAGTTGAGAGTGCCAGTGAAATGACTAATACAGTAAACAGTGGAATGCCACATTTTTAGTCCGTTTTGTAATAGTATTTATAAGGCCAACCGCCAGGCGTATGATATGAGTATTATATTATAATAGCCATTTGCTGCACAAATATATATAAATTCATATTTTTATAACATAGCTGTGTATTATTAGTCTTAGTGTAATGCCTAACTTATAAGCTAATGACTATTTTATATAAAAAACAGTTAAATTGTACGACATCCTGGCATATGCTGACCGTCAAGGGAAAAGGATATTACTGTATTCAAGTCGGACGAAAAATGCCCACCCCAATATTTTTTTCTTATAATACATATGCTTTCACTCTATATGTAACAGATGAAATTCAATAAAAGTATATTTTTTCCATTAGAAATCGTTTAATAAACTTTTTAAAAAATGGAAAAACTCAGCTAAATTAACTCAAATTTACTGTTCAATAAATAAATAAATATATATATATTGGATTGTAACTAGTAGTTGAGAGGGATAGGAAGGAGCCAATGGACACTTACTTGGTGTTGTGGATGTCCATGGCGATAGAGGAAGACTTTTGCTTGGTGCTTTCGGGCATCCGCCGCCCTTCTTCGGCACAAGAGTATTACTATATATATATATATGTAGTAATTCTGACTGGTCACTGCCCACCCTAACGGATCATCCCTGAACATCACAATAAAATTTGGTGGCAGGTTGCAAAATTTTTGGTGCCCCTGCTTTGCTGGTGCCCTAAGCACGTGCTTAGTCTGCATATTGGGTAATCCATCACTGGTTGCACCCTTATAGATGAACTCACAAACAGTTGCATTCCTTCAAGTGTCTATCAACGACTGCTTTTAACTTCTTACAGGACCTACTATAAAGGCAACGTCAATGCATTTGTTTATTTAGATTATCAATGAAGAGAAGATAACAGTAACGCTTTTCTTTCGTCTATTTGAAGGTTTAATTGGCCTTAGATGAATCGGAGGCAACAATGAGAGTCTCCTTGGCAACGCCTGGAATGAGTACGAAAAATCTGCAAAATTTGAAAAAGAATGTGTATTTCTGAAAAATTCGACCTTTTAATGAATGAATGAAAGAAACCTTCCACTCTGAAAAATTGAAAATCCTGTGTAAACTTATGGGAAATATATAATTGTCTCCTGGATTCGAACCCGGGACACTTTAGCAAACGAAAATATTTTTCCAGGGACCTCATAGCCTGTAGAAACAAAATGCCATTTACCGCATATCTTAACGACAAACGGTTCTCGAGAAATACACCAATATAATTACGCAAGGTTTCATACGCACGGATGGACGCACACAGCTTCACTACATGCATAATATATAGGATTACATACTAATAAAATTTATTGTATTGATAGTTTTATTGAAAAACCATTTGTGAACTGAATGTGCATATTTCAATGATGACAATTTTGTCTTGTATTTGTTTTTTTGTTCATATATTAAGTTTTGTTGTTCCCATCTTAGGCAATGCTTGATGCTATGGAGGATACGATATTTGAATTAAAGCATCAATTGAAGGAAAAAGAATCTGATATAGAGAGACTAAAAGAAGAGATTTCTGTTGAATCTAGACATAAAGCACATCTGTTTGCTCTTATACAGTAAGTTGTGATATATTATATAGCATATTATGTACATGTCAGATATTTAATGTAGCTATAATTAAAAGAAAGTTGTTGTAAACATTTGATATCATATTATTCTAACCAGTGAACAAATATTCAATCTAATAACAGAAATAATTTGAGTTATTTCCAACTATATGTTATTTGTTGACCTTTTCTGAATTATGGTCATTTTTTCTTTATTAAAATGTGTACACATTTTTTGAGACACCCTATACTATTAATTATGATCATTGAAACTTGCTGTTGATGCTGGAATGGTATTTTTGTTCCTGATGGAAATTGTTGAGATTGCTTTCCTTCCCTACTTCATCGTATTAGTAACAATGCTAATTAAATATATAATAATAGAAATTTCAACTTACATTTTGTAATTTATTGCTAAAAGAGAATGTAATAATTGATTTGTTACCCTTATACTTGAGGCATTTTCCATTTTAATTTCAGAGAGTCAATTCAAGATTGTCCACAATGCTCAAAGGAATTCTCAAGGATAAGTCTTCTTGAGGGCAATGATGTTATTAGGAGAGATGTGTCGGAGAGAAGAGTGGATGAAAGTGATCATATAGAACTCAATCTTGATCACTGATTTTACAGAAATGATGGCTGTTTAAACTGGTGCATTTACTATAAGTAGTCAATATTTTGGTACCCAAGTCATATGTAAATATTGGACTATATGCTAGTCGTTCAAATTTTGGACGGATTTTTAGGCATATTTTATAGTATTTGTGAATATCTTTTCTGAAATTTTACAATTTCATTGTTGTGTTTTTAACTTTGTCTCAACTATCTCAGGAAAGGCATTTTTTATGTTAAGACACAATTGTTAACACATAACTCAAAAAAATATTTTTAGAGGATTCCCTTTAAATTTCTATTCAAATGAAATACGTTAATTTGAAGTTCAAATCTAAATAGAAACACAGCATACAATGCATCTATTTTAAAAATTGCAAGGCAGTATATATCTTCATTAAATCCTTATCCTGTGCAAGGCATAATAATGAAATGGTTACTATACATTACAAAGCAGTATAAACATATTTTAAGAGAGTTGCCCTTCAATTTTTACCCAAATGCAATAAAATAATTTGAGGTTCAAATCTTGTGAGACATTACAGCATAGTGCAACAATTTTAAAAATGGACTTTGCATTTTATGAATTTATCTAATTCTTATTCTGTACAAGAAGTAATAATGAAATGATTTCTAGGTATTATGAAACAGTATGGTCTTTAGTCCAAATTTGGTGTTTTGGATTTTTTCTTTTGTTTGTGATGTTTGAAAGGAGGTAGTAATTACCACATTAACGAATTTTACGTAATCTAATTCAGGTAATATTGATCCTAGTGGCTGACATTGTGTTCAGAGACAGTTCAATTGGAACACTTTCTGTTGGATTTTGTGAAGTCAATTTGTAATGCTATTTAGTGATTTGGCTCCACCATAATATTTGTTGCTTCCAGACAAGTCATTTATTCTCAAAATGTGGAAATTCAGTGGCAATCTGTGATATAAGAGAAAATAATATTTTAAACCACTGCATTCTGCTGTGATATGATCTGAAGAGGTGTTTTGTAAATTGTAAGAACTTTCTTTGCATTTAGTCATGTGCGTGGCATCTTCTTTCATAGTGTTTGTTCATTCATCTTGTGAGTGCATAAATATTTCACTGATTTTTGTGAAGTATTTTTTGAGGACCACATAGATGAGGGTAAAAATTGCATATCTTCCATAAGACTTACATTATATGCATATGTTTGTGATTCACTTAATCCTGTTTATGTGCTGTAGTACTTCACTGGACAAGTGATATCAAATGAGTGTGACTGAATGTCGGTGTGCTGATAGCTGTCATATGCCTTATTTAACAGCTAATATCTTTAATTATGAGAGATTCCTGTTTTAGTGATACTAAAATATTATAAAGGCATATTATTGTCATTTGAAGAATTTTTGATGATTATTTTTCTTTCATGTGGTAAATATTTCTTGGTTATCTTGAAATTCATGAAGTAAAAATATAATTCATTGATTCTTGTAGTTATTGAATTTTGTATTTTTCAAATAGATATAAGCTGTTTTTATTGTTGAATTTGGTCTACAGAATTACATTATAATTTACTATTAGTGCATCATTTTCAGTCTCAGATATAGTTAAGTTTGGATGCAATTGATTATATAATGTTAAGTCGTATTCATAATATATTTATGTTATATTAGCTTTGATTTATGATATTTATCTTCGTTTTTATTAAAGAAATTTCAATTTAATGGGAATGTCGGAATTTTCTGGTATTGTTGAAGTGCTTCCTTCTCTTTGTAAGGAGTCAAACAGTTTTTTGAATGAGTATCAGTCATCAATTAAAGTTCTGACTCTTTCATAAGAGATGCCTCCTGATCTCCTGCTCAATATTTTAAACAGGTTGTCATAGTTCTCAAGTATTCTGTTACTTATTAAAACATTAGCAGTTTTATATCGTGTAAATATATATTTAATATATCTAAGTGTGTTTTATTTTTTTTAATTTTATGACCTGTCATTTAATAAACAGTTATAAGAAATTTTACCAGCCTGGAATTTATCTTTGACAGTTTAAGCTGAATGCGAAATTATAGAAGTGGTTGATTGGTTCATCTCTCTTCTTCTCTGATTCTTCCCACAATAGAAATTTAGCATTTGTTAAAGTAGAATCCCTGAAAGTGGGAGAAAATATGTTTTAAATAACTGTTTCTGTAGCTGTTCTAGAAAGCAGATGTTCTAGGTTTTCAGGTGGGAGCAAGCAAAAATACGAAAGATTATAGTTCTTCTGCATACTACTGCATGTCTTCCGAATCAAAGGCTGTGATTTAATTATTACATTTTATGTTATAAAATGTTGTAGGAGGTTTTTACAGACAAAGCAGATTTGGGATTGAAAGTCATTTCTTGTGTCAAGGTAATAAATTATTGAGATATTGGTTTGGTTGTTTTTCAAGGAAATGTATCACATTGAGTTTTATTATTGACACACACATATATCTTAGTAAAGTATTTTAACAGAAAAGTTTTGCTTGTATTCTTACATTTAAAATATATGCCAGGGGGTATGCAGTACAGGTCTGCACGGGTTGGGCATGGGCCGGGTAAGGCTGAAAAGTAATGGGCTTGGGCCTAGATGATTTATCCGATGCCTTTCCCGCTCGGGCTGCTTCGGGCCAGTTGAGGGCCCGGTGGACCCCCCTCATGTTTGCGCCACTGTGCAAAGAGTGTTTTGTCTTCACTATTTCTTTTAGGAGGAGTTCTCCATTCTCTCCTTTACAAGCTACACATCTCCCAGGCCACTAGAGCACCCACGAATTCCTACCAACTGACCATCTCTTAAAAAACCATATATCACCATCAAGAGGGTTCTGTTTGCTTTAGGAGATGGCGGGATCTTTGGGAGTCTTACATCCAAAGCTTCATTCCTTACCTCTACACCTTATTCCATTACCCTCCCTTTTGTATCCGCCATTGGTTGTCAGTTCGATCTGGGTAGCTGATGATATTGGTCTTCCGTACTGATAGAAATTGACATCATTTGTATTCTTCCTGCATTTGTGTGGTTTGAAATATATTTTGTGTTATTAAAACTTTTTATAAATCCCTAAAATACCAGAATGGATTTAATCAAGGAAAATTTTTAAAAAAATGCATTTACGTTTGATTGCTTTGAAAAATTTTAAACATAAAAAGGTACTTTATAAAGGGTATATGTTTACTGAAGAATGTACAAAATGTCCACAGTTTAAAATAATTCGGTCCTCAGGCCGGGTCTGGGTGCGAAAATGGGGTGAAGTCTTGGGGCGGGCCAGGCTTGGACTCAAGTATGAATGGGCCGGGCTTGGGCCAAAGATTTTGGCCCATGCAGACCTCTAGTATGCAGCTTCAAAAATATATTCGAAGGGGTACGTCATTCAAAAAAGGTTGTAACCCCTGTCCTAGGTAGACCTTTAGCATAGAACTCTTCTGTCTGAGGGAACAAAACAAGGCAGATCCCTTCAGTGGCAGAAGTGGTGTAGTGCTGCACTTATAAAAGTACCACCTGATTCATAGAATTCATATAAAAATGAATTTGTTGTACAAATTTAGTTAAACATGATAGTAGCATAGAATAAAAATTTGGCCAAATGTTTCCAAGGCATTGAGTAATCATCAGCATGAAATCTAATTAAAGACTGTCATCTTGTTAAAATAATTACATTGGGCAAAAACCAAATGCATGTATATATAAATTACACAAAATTATTCACAGTTTTAAAAATTGTGCAGCATTTAAAACAAGACCTTTGAAAGAATGGGATAACAGCAATGAAATATTCTTTTTCTGCAGGCATTTTGCTCATTATTTCTGCACTGATGAAGGGATAAAAAGTCCAAGAAAGTAATTTGAGGAGAATATCATCGTCAAATTAAGGGAATTTCACTGGATGATGAAAAATTTCCTGAATAATTAATTTGAGTTTTAACCAACTTGTTACTGTAGAGCATATAATGTAAATAATATGGTTGAATTCTATTGCTATGAGAACTCGGTGGCAAATTTTTAAATCATGATCTTCATCCTTCATCACACTCAGGAAGAGGAAGTGCCAAATAAGAATATAATTTGAATGCAACACTTATGAAATTAATGGCACTTTCATGTAAAACGATTAATGTGGATTTTTGAGGAAAGTTTCAATATTTGTCTGCTTATGGAATTTCATTTCTAACTTATGCATAATTGCATTTATTTATTTGAATAAACTTCAAACCGATAACTTTATTTAAATAAATGCATAAATCTATTCAGAGCATCTTCTGCATAATATTGTTTTCAAATACTGCCAGTATAGTCTATTCTGCAAGAAAATCTAATTGGTATTTTAAGTATTTATTTACTCATTTTAAGCATGAAAAAGGATGTCATGTCTTTGAAGTTTTGAATTGAATGGTTTTTGTGCAAACCCAGTGGACATAGAATTGTGTTATGTTTTCTGCTATGTACATATTTATTATGAACAACATCCTCATTATATGGAAAAAATATTGAAATTTACTGAACTATATTATAAGAAAATTTTCTAAACTGGTGCAGTAGTAAAATAGAAATCATGAAAAATTATAAGGTGTAGAAATAAAATTTATTCCTGAATTTGAACTTAAAAATGTATAAGGCACACCATGTGGCTCATTGGATGTGACGTTTCCTGTGTGTTATTATTATGATTGTTTCAGGTGCAACTGAAAATAGGCATGAGAGGATCCAAAAACTAATACTCAATGTATTTTATTAATTGCATGCTAGATTTTTATGAAATAAGATTGACTTATTAGGAACAAATGTAGAATTTCTACTTATGATACCATTTGATGACTGAAATGCAGTAACCTGCATCATCTATTAGATGAAACCATAAGGTGAGTTAGGTTAATCATTTATAGATTTTTTTTACATTATTATTATTAAAATATACAATGCCATTGGGCACTAGGCCTGGTGGAAGGTTCAATACAACAACAGGAAATACATAAAAGATGAAACTTTTGCAAAAGGGTTAGATAGCACATAGGGACAAATTATAACCACAAAAGAACTATTAATCTATTCACCTCCTGAGTTGAGAGCCTTTGAGGTATGAAATATACAGGCGACCCCCACTTAATGTGGAGTATACATTCCTGACAACTCTGCATTAAGCAAAAATCCGTTTGGCTTAAGCACCCAAAGGGAAATAATTTTACAAATGGTATTTTTGGGCCCACATTCATTGAAAAAACATTATCACCAGGTTCTGTAGTCATAAGAGAAGCAATAAAATTACATTGTAAACAATATGACAAAAAAGCTTAATGTATAATTAAAGCGCATGATCTTTCCTGGGGCATTTATGGGGATCTATGGGCCTCTGTATTAAAATAAGAGTCCAGGATCAACTGATAGGCTTTTTTCGCTTATTATGCAGAATTTATCAGTAACATTCAAGCAGCCCCTCTTCGTGTCACTTGTTTGAAGTCATTTTCGTGCTCTTCCAACAAAGCCGTGCACTGATTGTGTAGTGAAAGTGCCTCTTCAATGACTGCTAGTCATGGGGTTAGACTCACAATCAGAATTGCATTTCTACGGAAGCCACATGGCAGTCCAGCTTCTGCAGCTCATCATTGGTAAGGGATATTAAGCAGCAATCGCACTATGCATATGATGTTTTTATATATAAAATTTTTGCTTTTTAATTTTTTGATAATTTGAAAAAAAACATTATAACAAATCTGTGTTGGCCGGGAGCACATTAAGCAGGGTCACCTGTATTTGAAAAGTTTTAAATAGCTTTAACATCATCATCGTTACCAAGTCTTCTTTATGATAGACTTTAATTCAAGATGAGCCTGATTTCATGTTAAATATTGTAAAAGCTCATTAATTTGGACTAATAGAGGGAAGGGATTATCCAAATTAGTGAAAAGTCCAAATTATAGAACAATTATGTAGTTCACAAAATAAGTAAATTTATAAAAATTACTAGCATTGCCTGGGAAAATTTGGTAAAAATCCGATCGGAATTCTAGATGATACATGGTATTTAAGAATTCAATCAGCTGTCATATTGAATAAAACGGGCAGAGAGAAACAAAAAGCACATATGAATTATTCATGGGAGCCCTCCACAATCATACCAAATTTGATTCAAATCAATAGTAGGACTCAGAAAAATATGCATAGTTTAATGCTTAAATTGGCCGACACTGAATCAAGCTGACAGATGGACACTAAAATCCAGTGTTGACCTTCCCCTTACTGCCCCATACAATCCTGCTACACTTGGCTGGAATCGGTTGATTGTGGGCATGCATAAAGTACCAGACAAAATGGGCCACCATTTTGAAATGAACGGACAGACGGATATTAAAACCACTCATTAACCTTCCCTTTGGTATCCCCTACAATCTTGCCAAATTTGGTCGGAATCCGTTGAGAAATGTGGGCGTGCATAAAGGAATAGACAGACAGACTTACTAAAATATAGTGATGGAGATATAGGTACACACACATATATATATATAAAATCGGTACAACATACATTGCACAAACTTTCTCATATAATAATGCATTGTTTAGTAATCTTTAGAAAATGAAAATTGTATGAACTGGTTTTTAGAAAATCAAATTTTTGTTAAAGTTGCCCAAGAATAAACTAACCTTATATTCATTTTTTGCGAAATATGAAGCATGTAGTATTATTTCAGACGTATCCTCAAATAACGGTATGAAATTTTATCAAAATCTTTATAGCCGATTTTGAGAAAATCAAATTATTCTTAAGTTGCCTAGAATAAACTAGCCTTATACTCATTTTTTGAGAAATATGAACTGTGTAGAAGACGTAAACTCAAGTAACTGTACAAAATTTGATTAAAATCGTTAGAGCCATTTTTGAGAAAATAAATTTGTTGTAAAAAATGCGTAGAATAAACTTCCCTTAATTATTGAGCAATGTCAACCATTTCTTCATAGCTTCTATTCTGTATGATAAAATGGTTAAGTATGAGATTTCATTCATTTTGCTCTACTGTTTAGGCTCTACAGCCAATGACAGACAGACAGACAACATTGCAAAAACCACTTTTTCGGACTCGACTACACCTAAAACGTATATTTCCGTCAAAATCTCGAGGTCAAATTTTTTTGCGATTACAATACTTTCTCAATATACTTCGTATATGAGAAAGTAAAAATTTTAAAAATTTTTCATAAAATATATTTTACATTTAAATGTGACAAATTACATACAGGAGCTCCCAATGTCATGTTGATCTGAATAACAATAATTCCACCATTACACTCGGCTCATATTATAATCACTCACTGTGTCACACTGATGTATTCCATGCTTTATTTGCCACTATGCTCTTTTCATATTATTAACATACAGTAAAACCTCACTAATTTGTACTAATAGGGGGAAGGGGTAATCCGCATTAGTGAAAAGTCCAAATTTTAAAACATAATTATATATTTTCAAGTTGTAGTTCACAAAACAAGCAAATTTATTCACAATCCAATAATCCATTTTCTCTTAGGAAGGTTATTCACATAACATTTGATTTCTTATCACAAACAACTGTTACATTACCTTACTGTGTCTAATAGAAAATGGTTACTTTGTTGCACAAACAAAATTGAATACAAGGAATTCAAATCAAATTGAACACTCAGAATACGGTTTTTTAAACAGTAAACTTTAATTAATGTGTTAAACGTTAATAACTACAAATTTAATCAGATGTAGATGATCCCTCCTCAATCGTGTATTCTTTTTTGAAGAAATCGGAAATTTTCTATTGTATTGTAAAAATATTTTTCGAATTCCTTGTCAGAATTAGCAAATTTAATAAGAGTATCAAGGCAGCTTCTGGCTATATGTAATTTAACTTTTTCTTCTTATTCACTTCCCACTTCACAACAGAAGGCAGTCCGAATTAGTGAGGTTTTACTGTATAAGATGTTATGAAGAACATTGATAGAATTAGCCATGGAGCTGGTTTAGAATAGGTGGCATACCACTAGCTCCATAACTGGCAAGAAAATGAACTATGTAGCACTTGAATCATAGACGTTCTTTACACATAGCAGTTTTCAAATGACTGAGTTACCACACAATTGCTTATCTTCAGCGCCCTGACTGGAAGCAGATATAGTGCCCAAAGCAGAGCAAACATAATAAGGATCGATAGTTGGGCAACAGTATGGAGATCGGGTCGTGCTAGGCACCTTGGGTGCACTGGCGGGATTCATATCTCCCTCTCTGTGCCAGCAGAGTAGCACAACACTGCAGAAAGAGATCCTTACTACGTAGTTCTAATTCTGACCAATAGGGGCGCCATAGGTACATCACCTGTATTAAACTTTAGCCTTAGTCGTTTCCCCAAGGAAAGCTAAATCACTGTGCCAATGTTTAAGTAGATAAAGTTCAGTGAGTAACTCACATTTTTCCAAAAACTGAAGCACTTGGATCTTGAATTGAACATGTGGAGTGAGTCAGATAAAGGTAAAACTGACATGTACCACATGCTGCAGATGTTAAATCCAATTTAGTTATTTTAATGGATTTAGTGTTTAATTTTTAAATAGGTAAGCAATTTAAATAACATTTTCAAATTTGTTTATATTCACATTTTCCCATGTTATGCCTGTTTAATTTTCAGAATTTCGTATTCTCTTTCATAGATGGATTTTTCTCTCTTGCTCCATCATGTGGGCCTTGAGTTGGCCACCCCTGCTCTAAGCACTGATTTTTGTCTTTTTGGGAAACCTGGCCATTGAATTAATGCTAATGATGCCTAATGTGTTACTGAAATGTGCATGTAAATCAAATATGTTATGACTCCAGGAATCTTCTAAGCCACCTATTGTATACGTTCTATAAGGTTAGTTTAGTAATTTGTTTATTGAATTTTGCAAGATTAAAAATCTGGGACAAATTACATTTTAGTAAAAATTGTATTGAATGCTTGAATGTAATGTAATTTGTGTTGTCGTAATTTTAGTTGATACCATTTTTATTTAATTACGAACTGAAAAAAATAGAGCATTCATACTTTTCGGTATTTTTTGTTGACAAATCCTGGAAAACCAGGACATTTGTACACCCAACATGAAATTTTCCTTGCATGCCTTTGTGAAAAGTGGGGATCGGCTTACAATCTATAAAATACGGTAATTTACAGTGAAATCTCGTTACAACGTACTTCATTATTACGTATGTTTCAAATTAACGTACTTTTTTGTATCCCCGTCAATTTTCCCATATAAATAATTTATAAATATTTCAAAATAATGTACTTCAACTTAACGTACTTTTCAATACTACGTATGAAATTCAGAGATCCCAAAAAAAGATTTTTGTGGTTTTAACGTATGCTTTCGTTCATAAATGAATCAACTATAATCAGTGCTGTAGTGGAGGGTATACGGTGGTATACGCCAGGGTTTTTCAAACTTTTTTCTCCACGGCCCATTAGTAATAGAAAATATGTTATTCAGCCCATAAAAATTATACCTTATAAAATATTGTTAATTAAGAAGATCTGAGGATGTATTAAAATGTAAACGGTAGAATTTAATAACCTTTAAATACCATTAGTTGATTTTGGTTATCTTGGCAACAATTTAGCCTAAATTTTGCATAAAAATATCTGTGATTGACCATTTCCTTGTGGCCCTTATCGAACGTTTTGCAGCCCTTCATTGGGCCGCAGCCTCTACTTTGAAAAATCCTGGTATATGCCGTATACCCTCTGCCTTGTGCTTTTCGAAAAGAGTAGGCTAATGCCGGTACCGGGTTTCTATTCTTATTAGCTTTGTGATTTAAATTGATGAGCCTACTAGTGCTAGAGTTGTATGAAGTCACAAAGTTCTACAAATCACAAACTTTGACATCAATCGTTGTAAGAAAGCAATTGAGCTAAGTTATTTATGTTCGTTATTTTTCATTGAATGTTATTCATTTTCGCACTTAAAAGCTGAAAAAAAATAAGAATAAAAAAAATTCAAAAATAAAATCTTTTTGCTTAAAACAAGAAAATTTTTAGATTATTTGTTCGTTATAAAAGATTTTGGTGTCATGTACTTTTCATTACTATAACTTTACATATCATTTACGTAATAACCTCATTCCACAACCTGGAGTAAATTGATTTTGAATATAAAGTTAATAGCAAAACACATTTTTTTTAGCGAAGCTCAACCTGGAAGACCTTGTATCAAAGCAAAATTATTACATAAATAATAGGTATGTAAAGCAACAGTAGCGAAATATGACTCCAAAATCTTTTATAACAAACAAATAATCTGAAAATTTTCGTGTTTTATTCTTTTAAGACCGCCAATTTTATAAAGCAAAAAGATTTTATTTTTCAATTTTTTAAAAATTCTTACTTGTTTATCCCATGACTTTAAGTACCTCTGTCAGTATCCCATCAATGTTTGTGGCTTTACTTTTCTTCAACTCCTGAATCACTTTTTCCACTTTGCATTCCATTACATTTGCTCTCAAACTGTGTTCCTCTATGCCGGTGGTTCTTAACCTTTTTGAGCTGCGACCCAGATTAGACTATTGGTTTTGGTCTCGCGACCCATGAGTCAGAAATAAAAAAGAGTTGTAAAATAAAAGACACACGAATCAGTATAACGAATGTTACATTTTAATGATGTAATGAAATGAAAATACACATAATGTGCATACATTCATATATAAGGAAATCCTCCCAAACAAGATTAGTAATATTCTAAAATGTGTTATATATATGAAAGAAAATTATAATCTTGTGCATGTTAATGTGAACCTTGACTTTCTACAAGATTCAAAAGTTCTTAAAATCGTGGTTTTATGTTTGAAAGGCTGCATCATAAGTCATGCTCTGGCTGTAATCGGTTTCGTAACTTGGTTTTTGTAATTGTGAGGGCTGAAAAACCTGACTCGCACAGATATGTAATAGTAAAGGGCTTCATTTCCCAGGATTGGTTTTTCCTTTTTTACATTCAACCAGAATGCACTCAAGGACGCAGTATTTTTACTAAAATTGTAACGAGGTGTCTCGTCACTTTGTACTTCGATAAGTTGCTCCTGCAAATTAGTAATATTTACAAAATCATCATGCAAATCATTCGCTTCAAAATTAAATGGGATGCGCACCCAGTTGTATTTCGCGATATCCCCTGCTGGAATGTAGCGATCGAATTCTATTATCAATTTTCCTAAATGTCCCATGATGATATTCTATATGTTGGTGAAATTAACATTTTCGTCTTCAATAAGGTGATTCAGAGTCGGGAACTAAGCAACTTCCCTATCCTCCACTTTCCTCTTCCACAACTTCAGATTTCCTTTGAAACCAGTTATCTTCCCAGTTAACCCAATAAATGTCTGATCATGGCCTTGCATAGAGATATTTAGGTCGTTGATTTCAGTAAATAGACTGATAGATAGGCTACTTGTAGCATCCACTTTGAATATGAGAATCTTGAAAACATAGGGTGATTTTTCTTGGTTAAAACAATTTCCTCCTCATTGTGTAATGCTATAATTCGCTGAAGGACTTTTCCTCGAGTAAACCATCTGACCTCAGAATAATATAGTAAATGTTCATATTCAGAGCCAAAATCAGAGCACATCTGGCTAAAAATTCTACTATTGGGAGACCTCATTTTTATAAAATTAACAATCTGAATTATGTCATTCATCACGGTCTCCAACTCTGGCGACATACATTTTGAAGCAAGATTTCCTCTATGTAGGAAGCAGTGAAAATTTTTTACCTGCGGATTAATTTCCTTTACTCTGGCACAAAAACCTTGACGAGCACCAAGCATTTCCGGTGCAAAATCGGTGCATACACTGAAGCATTCATTCCAGTTCAATCCTTCTTCATTCATAAATGACTCTACCATTTTAAAAATATCTTCTCCAGTTGTTGTGGTGGAAAACGGTCTACAAAATAAAATGTCCTCTTCGATATCTTTTACACCTGGATATCGTACATAAGCCATGAATTGGACATTGTTACCTACATCAGTCGATTCATCCAGCTGGATACTAAATACCCCGCTTGATTTTATAGCTGCAATTACTTGTTGTTTATTGTCTTTCGACATGTCGTTAATGCATGCACGAACTGTATAATTAGACAATGGAATCTGTTGCAATTTCTTAGCAACTTCATCTCTGCAGGTGATACGCACCATGTCAATAGCTGTCAGTTTCACAAGGTCCTCCCCAATGGTATGTGGCTTCTTCTGCTTTGCAATCCGCCAAGCAACTTAATAAGAAACCAATGTAGTTTGTTGCACAGAATATATAAAGCTGTTGTTTGGAGCATCCAGCCGCTGTCGTTTAATCTGTTGTTCTTTTCTTTCAAAAAACATCGTTCTTTTCCTACAAAAGCGTTGTGTTTCGCTTCAAAATGTCTTTTAAGTTTACTTTGCTTCAATGACTCATTATCAAGCACTTCACAACAGATCACACACTGTGGTTTGACTACTCCACGTTAAGTAATGTATATGAAACCGTGGTCTAAAAACTGTTCTTTGTATTGACGTTTTTGCCATTTTTGGGGTTATATTTAAGTTTAATATATAAAAATAATGTTAACTCGTGTAACGTATATCATTGTTCATTCACAAGACAAATATTACAAAAACTTATCCGAAACCTACGCACTGCCTGCCGCAAACTCGAAAAGACACTGATACTGATAATTGTTTTTAATAGCACGACGGCCGAGCCGACGTTAGCCGAAGATGGTTGCTATAGTTTAGTCACTAGAATGTAGTGACTACATTGTAGTGACTGAATTTTAAAAAAATAGTAGTATCTAACTTTTAATACACTTTTCGAAGTAGTACGCTTAGTAAGTAGAATCATGATATTGTGGAAAATGTTTCGCGACCCACTCAAATAAGTTTGGCGACCCAAATTTGGGTCGCGACCCATGGGTTAAGAAACCGTGCTCTATGCTGTCCTCTTCTAGTTCTGTTTGAATGGATCTTGCCTGTTTGTTGTTTAGTATAAACGTAATTTAAATTGAAGGAATGCATAATCTATGCTTGCAAATATACTTTTGGCTAAACTTTAGTTTCAGTAGTATTACTTTAAATGATCGCATGGCAAGTCTGAAAATTTAAATTTTTAATGTTGTTGTTAAATGAAAATAAAACCTTATTGGTAGTAAATTCAAAGTTGCCATTATGTCTCTCAAAATCAAATGCATATTTTCTTGGAGTAGGAATAAATATAAAGAAGACAGTTTGTGCAAGTGAGCTTGACAAAATAATCTTTGTTAAAAACATGCACTAAAGGAAGGCTTTCAAAATTTGTAAATGAAAAGTGATTATTGTCGTCCCTATAGATTCTGTCCCATAATTCTCTTTTCTTGATCATAATAAATTACAATTATAATATCATAAGTTATTCATAATAACTCTTAAATGGCCTTCTAATATCCTTTTTATCATTACCATATACAGGGCCGCCCCTAGGGGGGTGCGGGGCCTGGGGCGATCAGCATTTAACAATCTAAAATTATCAAGGTATAATTCGTGCACTAAAAAATAATTGTAAAAATATTTCATATTTTTAGATTGTATAATTCCCATATTATAGATATTATTATTATATGTATACTAGCATAAGTGCCCATTGAATTTCAACGGGTTTAATGTAGGGTGACCATACGTCTCGTTTTTAATGGGATCGTCCCGTAATTTATTTAGGTGTCCCGTTGTCCCGATAATGTTAAAACGGGATGCCAATTGTCCCGTTTTTTTGCAGAAGTGCCAATTCATGTACAAAATGAAGCCTAAAAACGAATTCAGAATATGGTGACTTTTTCATTAATTTTATGTTGGCAGTGCAACAGAATATACTCATTTTCGTAGGTTGGTAACGCACAACAGCAGGTAGTTCATTTTGCTTTGTTGTTGCGAACACGTGGTTTTGGAAGAACGTGACCGGTTATACATGTAATGTTGGATTCAGAAAAGTAAATAAAACCCCGGAAAATGCCGAAAAGAAAATATGTTTTTACTGAAAGGTTAAAAACTGAATTCCCTTTTTTAAAGGATGATACACAAATGGGAAAAGTGTTGTATAACTTTTGCAAATCGGTTTTTTCTATAGAACACGGAGGTCGTTCATTGTCAGATATACTACAGCATAGCAAAAAAAGCATTTGATTGCGGTAAGCAGTAAGAGTTGCAGCCAAAAGGTAATCTCATATTTTACCAAGCAAACAATGACAGAAGGGTAGAGGAATTAAAGAATTTTTGTGACACTGTCGATATTGAATACAAGCAGATTTTAGGAACTGAAAACTAGATGGCTATCACTACAACCAGCAATCACCAGAATTATTGAAATATTCCCTGGATTAAAATCTTACTTTATTTCACAAGAAAAATGTCTGACCATTCTGAAAAAGTTTTTTAATGATCCCGTTTCCATTATTTGACTTCATTTCATGGAGAGTCAATTAAAGGTTTGCTCGAAGCTATTAAAAAAATAGAGATTGATAATATTTCAGGAAGTGAAGTAGCTGAAGAACTGGATATTTTTGCAAACAAAATTAAAAACCGGAGAAATGAAATTTCCACACCTCAAAACTTACAATTAGATCGGTTTTATCAGATTTAGAAGATTTCTGCATTGAAAAACAATTCACAGAAGCTGCAAATTCCTTTTACGACGCACTTCTAATGTATTTAGAAAAATGGAGTTATCAACCATTAAAAGTGTTTTATTGGGTGCAGCTTAAGAGTCCTACTGTTTGGGAACAAATTCAGGATACACTCAAATACATGTCAACAAAAGCATCACTGAAGTAATAGACGAAGATGAGTTTTTTGATGAATACCACCATGTTATGAACATCAGTAAAAACAAAATTTCTGAATGGAACAGGAACTTAACTGAAACTCTGGAACGATGGTTCGGAATTTTTAAGTTCGTGCAAGGTGAAGGAATATCGTTAAAAAATATTTAAATGATTTTGGAATTTGCTTTAGCCATACCCGGCACCAGTGGAGCTATTCTTTGTGGACAGATGAAAATAAACACTTCCTCGTTGAAAACATCAAAGCAGTGATAGTGATGAAAACTCATTTTCGGGAACTTTCATGCAACGACTTTTACAGTTTGCTTTTAAACAATCCCAAATTACTGCAAGAAATATCTTCGTCCACAAAGTACAACATGTCTCTGCAAGAGAATGAATCATCAACACTCATACCAGCTTCAGAAGTAACTCCTCCTACATCAACTGCAAATTAATTGCAAACAAAACTATGCGAAAGTAAATAAACCGAATTAAATATTTAAAAAGTAAAATAATTTGTTCATCCACAAATATTTTAGAATTAATAAAGTAAATTTCTACTTTTCCCCACTTGGGACAATGCTTTTGAACGACTCTTTTCATTGAATGAAAATTTACGTCGGTTGTTTTTTTAATTTATAAAATCCGATCTCCCTATTGCATAATAAAGTAAAGATAGAAATCAATGTGTCGGATATGAGAGAATAAATTTTTCCCCAATATTTCATATTGTATTTTACTTCTTTAGAAGAAGTCCAGAAAAACTCGCTGACCCGAACATAATACACCCTGACATCGGATAGAGATCCATAGGGCCTAGACCTGAAGTCTGCAGGTCAAGCGATATTGTTGGCAATACTACTTACATTCGTAGTTAACAATAATCTAATATAATTGATTATGTGTTCAACAAGTTCATTTAATTCTTTTTACTGTACACATCATTATCTAAATTTTCTTCTAATGAGTTTGTTTTTCCTGTCTACGTACGTAAATCTTCAAATTCTTGTAAATGATGTATTGACCAAAATAAACCAAACTTCAGTTTTAAAAAGTCAAGAAAATTTTGTCCCGTTTTTTTCTTGAGAATTACAGGGAATGTCCCGTTTTAGTCTCGTGGAAATGTGGTCACCCTAGTTTAATGAATCTAAATTTTCGTCAATGCAACATGTAAAAATCGCAAGAATAAAATTGTGCACTGTTTTAACCATCGAATATTTCTATATTATAAGTCTGTTTTAATTAATTAACTAAAATCTCACAGAAATTCCTTGTGAATAAAATAGTACTTTTCTTTCTACAAAAATAGCCATTGTTATTAGTTTTAAATTGATTATAGCATTAGGATTTCAATTTCATTAAATAATCAGAATTCCGGTTCCAAAAAATTGGTTCAATCTTCAATTGCCTCTGATAATACTTTAAATAGATTTTGGAATATAATGTAGGTACCTCAATATCGTTTATCGTCTACTCAGCACTCTTGCCTTCTCATTTTCTGAAACAACCACTTTCACCAGTTTTAAATGGATTTCAAACTTAGAAGAGAACTTGATTCAATTCAGTTAAAATAACCACATAACAAACTTATTATTCCAAAGAAAATCCTTTTATAATATGCAATGTTAACCTAGAATTCATTCATTCTGAAAAGTGAATAAAAGTACCATGTACATATATTTCTTTCAACTAAAATAGCCACTCTTAACAGATTTTAATGGATTAATGCATTAGCATTTCAATTTCATGAAACAAGCAGAATTCCGATAACAAAAAAATTTGTTCAATCTTCAATTGTCTATGATAATACTTCAAATAGATTTTGGAATAAAATGTACCTTAATATCATTTAGCGTCCGCTCACCACTTTGGACTTCTCAGTTTCCGAAACAACAACTTTCAATAGTTTTAAATTGATTTTTGCTTTGAAATATACTTGAGTCAATTCAGTACAACTTCCACTTTACATACTGTAAATTCCAAAGTAACTCCTTTTATAATAGGCAATGCTAGCCTAAAATTAATTCATTCTGTAAAGCGAATAAAGTTCTTTCTTTAAACTATAATAGCCACTGTTATTAGATTTAAATGGATTATAAGCCTTAGAACTTACTCTGTATTAAATAAGCACCAAAATTTGTTTTATAAAAACAAATCAATTCATTAAAAGATCCACTTTTGTTTCTTCGAAAATTGCCTGTTAACAGTTTTAAATGTCCTTTTAATTTTAATTTATATTCGTTTCCAAACTTCGGCCATTGTTACGAGATTAATTCGAGGAATAACAATATAAATTCGTAAGCACGTATGGTTTACAAAGAATTTAATTTAAGAATGCTTTTTATTTCCAATTTTTCTAAAATGACACTATTGATACTAAAAATTTTTTATATTTACATTAATGTACTTATTTTCCACAAAACACGCCAATCTCTCCCCTTCCTTCCTCTCTCTCGTATTGAAGCACTCAAGGCACGCTTATTCCCAGAAGGATGTATACAATAATAGTAATTTGAGGTGTAACAATGATAATGGTCGACATAGCAACATCACGTTAAAATGGCGAGATTTCCACAAAATATGCAAATTAAATGTTTAACATGGAATATTTCGAACTTTGAACGAAAAAAGACGAATGGAATAAGACACTATAAATTTTTCTTCAAAATGGTTCAAATCCGAAGGTCGTCTGTTAATTTCTTCTAATTTTAATTTCCAAATGAATAAAAGCCTGCATGTCGAAAAATCGCGTTTTAATTGTAAAGTAATGGAAATGCCTCTCTTGGAGACGAACCAAGCCATGCCAAACCCGGTGCGGAAGCCCCGCTTGCCCGGGTCAAAGGGCGCTACTGACCATATACAGTGCTTTTTTCTGCTGGAACGCCATTCCCAAAACTTTGTTGAAATAAAACACTAATTTGCATAATCTAAAACTAATCAAATTGCAATGCAGTAATGTTTTACTCATATTGTACAATCTCACATATTTCTCTGCTGACAAATTATATTCATTTCCTATTTTTCCTCACTCATCTCTATCGCATTCTGGCACCTTTTTTGGTAGAAAAAAAGCACTGACCTTATGTATTTTATCCGAACGTCCACTTGAATGTTATCAAACATTTGGAAATAGCTTCATGTGATTCTTTGTCATGGGGGTTGGAACTACCGTTGAGAAGGGGGATGGAGCAGAGGGGAATGTGCCTATATCAACGATGGCAAACCTACATGCCACTTATAGCTTGCAAGACGATTTTGTTTCATACACTAAGGAAAAAAATTGTTTATTGGAGGTCTCCTTAACATTTTTCCTTTTTTGACAATATAAAAGACTATTTCTTGCAAGATAGAAATTGTGTCGTTAATATAACTGGCTAATAGAGCCATAAATGGCTTGGGACATTGAATCTTTTTAGATGATGAATTTCATTTTATAACCAATTTACCATTTTATGACCTCTTTAAGTTTGATAATAAATGATCATAGTAAAACAACATATTTTATTTTTTAAATGTATTTTAAACTGTTTTTAAATTAGAGAAGGAAAGACAATTTTGGCACGTTAGCAAAAAAAGGTTTGCCAATCCTGTTCTGTATTATCTAGCTTAAGTCATAAATGGCGAATGATATATTCTAAATAAGTACATGCATCATTCACTAACTATTGTTAATTGGTTCCTGTAAAATACATTAATTAATGATGTAACGATTACTGAAATCCATTCTTTCATAGGCACAGTGCTGTAAATTGAAGTTGCATTCTTATGGACACAGACCATAACATAAAAAAACACTAAAATATAACAACCATTTTAAATATCATAAAGCATTACATATTATGATATCTTAGTTTCCAATGCCAGATATATGTATTTGACTTTGGACTTGGCCGTCAATTGTATGGAGGAGAGTTATATGTGCTAATAATGATTGAGCAAAACAACAATCAGCACAGGTGACAACTAGCAAGGGACATCTGTCTGTACAAATCATTTAAAAGCTGAAGGATTTTGAGTTATATTAAAGTTAAATCCATTCAACTTTTAGGACATTCATGATATAAGGCTATTGCTGTAAGGTTTCAAGTCGATATACCTAGGTAGGAAAAATACAAAATGCAAAAAATAATTTGAAATATTCACCATATATATAGCTTGAAGCTCTAATATAAATAGAACCTCTGCTAGCTGTTTATTATTCGATAAAATATCTACATTAATTTGTCCTTATAGAAATAAACAATACTTACCCAATTTTGTGACATTAAGTAACCACAGTTCATAACTTAACAGTTTTTTAAACATATTTCTAGTTGAACATCCATAATCAGAGAGTAGTGTCAATATTGATCAGTGTCACAATAAAGACCTCTACACGCTGAAACCAAAACACGAGTTTACTTAAGAAATATCATGTTGAATTATTTACATACAATAGGATGTCTATATGATGTGCGATGATAAACCTCTACTCACTAATTTATTGTTTATATGTACATAGTCAATTATGATGAATTTGATGTGTTGAATGGTTTTCCTTAGGAATGGTTTTGATGCTGCAATTTCCACTTTTGGCAAATAAGATCTTTAGTTTTTGATGATAATCATCACAGGCATTTCTATACCAAGATTTCACGAAAATCAATTTTCCATAAATATTCGAATTTCCACTGGAAATTTTCCCAATTGAAAGTCTTATGAATTTACACTCACATTTCATAGTCACTGATCACCACCTCATGATTGCAACACTTCCCTGACTACTAGATTCTTTGCGTTTAAAGCAAAGACTTATCGCGCCGGAAAATGCCCGTTTGGATCGGGTGATCTTGAAGAATCTCAGTCTTATCAACTTAATCACTCTGTCATTGCACACAAAGATCAAGAAGATGAAAAATCCTTGCAAATAGCTGACGATCACCATTATATGCAGGATACGCCAGAGGAGTGGAGTGAAACCTGTAGAGACCCAACTGTGTAATGTCCAGTATACTGGTTCCACTGACCAATTCAAGCCCATGACAATCAATAACTTCAGATACATCTTGAACCTGAAACATGGAGAATGATTTTCAACAAATTTCTCAAATAATAGGCAATGTTTGAACGGGAAAGAAATTAAACAATATTTGCTGCACAACAAACAAAATGGCTGATTTTATAATAAAGTAGAGCAGTGGGTTATTTTTGCTGCAAATTTTTCTCCTTTGCAGTGTTACTAAATGGTTAAAAAGAGTCTATAAAGACATGTGTTTATATGCAATCATAGTGAGATGGCATATTAAGAACACACAAAGATTTTAATGACTAACTGTGTGGAGCATTATTTTATGGGACCACATCATAAGAATTATTTTTCACCTGCAATAATTAATTGACTGGAAGATTTTTATGCTGCAAGCATGACAGATGATGTTTTAAAATCACATCTCATTTCAATATAAATCCAACTCAACGGGCATACTGCTGAATCATTCATGGTATGTAAGACATCACGCATCTTGAGATACACAAATTTACTCTCGTTGATGATCATGCTTACCTTTGTTTGCGCTGTTCGTCTTGTCCATTATGTCGCCTGCTCTCTCCTTCTCCTAGTACTGCAGTTGCACGTTTGGCTTGGTATAGATGTACTGCAGTGATGATGAAGAGAATTACATTGGCCAGCATAAGGACACACATGGGAGCGATGTGATATAGCCAAGAATAACTGATAGCTGAAAGTTAATGAATTTTCGTATTATTTTAGGACAGAAATGTTGTAAATAATTAGTAATTTAGTGAAAAGATTTCCATTTTCTTTGACCAATTTGCCAAATGGTGTAATCTAAGTATGCTAGTATGTCTTTTACTTTTATAGGGGAAAGTATTGTATTCGTGAAAAAATCGAATTTGAGATTTCAGTGGAAATTCACGTTTTGAGGTACCTAGAATACGTTTTGACTAATTTCTCGATTATGTATGTGTGCATGTGAAAGAATCACAGATCAGCACAAAACTTTATACTTACGATTTTTATTAGTAATTCAAGATCTGAAAGATTTGACTGGAACTGGTCTTGTCCTTTACACTTTTTCCAAATATCTCCTTTAGAATTCAATTTATGTAAATATTTGTCATTATCAAAGTTGTAGAAAATATAATTTTCTACAAGTTTTGTTTGAAACATTTCCATGAACTCGATTATTTAAGAGATATTTCGATTTTTCGTTTGAATTTGTCAAGTATGTTGCTAAGTGATACCATTGTTTCCATTGCTATGATAAAATTTCATAATTGTTGATAGCGATGCCTACTCTGCCAGGGGCAATTTTAATTGCGTATCGATATTTTCCATAGCAACAGCTAACAATTTTGTTTACTTATTGTTGTTTACAATGCAAAGATTATTGTTTAAAAATTATTCACAAGTGTACTTGCCGATAATTATTCTTGGAGACACTAATATCGAAAGCAATCATACTCATTGCACTATAAGGCGAAAGTTATGTGCTGGACGACACAGATTTTTTTTCTATCTTTAAAATCATCAACTATATTTTTGCACTTACTTGGTTCTGCGCACATGTTGCCCAACCTAATGGTAGGATTATCCGGTGTGAGCGTGAGGTGCTCCAGCGCAGCGCATGCTGCAAACACGATGAAAGGAGCGCACCACGCGTATACGGAGTACATGATGAAACGCCTCGTCTCAGTGGAACGCAATGGAGATGCAAGGGGCCTAAGTGCTCTGAAAACCAACAATAATTTTTCGTTAAAGCAAACAGCAGTGAAGTCTTAATTTTCATCGGTTTTTCGGTAGTAAATAAGTATTTCCATCTGTGGTGAGAAGCAATTCCGGATTAAGACTTTGAGAGGTCCCAAGCTATGATAAAGATAAGGCCCCCATAAAAAATATTTTTAATGAAGATTTAAAATATTATTGATTTTATTCAAAGATTTCTTTTAGTGAATATACCCTTTCGATTTACGTGCACCTTACATAAAAATCAGTACAACATACATTTTACAAACTTTCTCATATACTAATGCGTCCTTTAATTATCTTTTGAAAAATATGAACTATGTAGAATCGTTATAAAAATTAACTTAAATAACTATACGAGATTTAATGAAAATCGTATGAGCCGTTTTTTAGAAAATCACATTGTTGTTAAAGTTGCCGAAGAATAAACTACCCTTATATTTATGTTTTGCAGACGTATACTCAAGTAACGGTACTAAATTTGATCAAAATCGTTCTAGCCGTTTTATAGAAAATCAAATTATTGTTAAAGTTGCCTAGAATAAACTAGCCTCACTAATTTTTTGTAGTACTAGCTGAAACACCCGGTTTCGCTCGGGAAAGAGTTTTCTTTTAAGTAGCAAACGATTTTTATCGCTTTATACTTTAAAAGTATTCATAGACTATATTTAAGCATGAATCCATTTGTACCCTTTATCTTGACGTTAGCTATTCTTTCTCTACGGCGTGGATTTTCCTTGCATTAATTTTTACGTGGCTATCTCCCTTTGAAGAGGACAACAATTAAGAAATTTAGCTTTGTTGCCGCCGGAAAAGTGGTCATCCAAACCGATAAATTTTGCACTTAAAGGAAAATTTCGAGCGATGTAGCATGTAATACGGCAAAACACGAAGAGAATTAAAATATTCAGTCTTTCATGCGTAAAATAAGCCATTTCCCGTGATCGTAAGTTAATATTTAGGTATATTTATATCCACATCAGTGAAGGGCTGCATGGCATTTTGGGGTTTCTCCACACAATTTCCCATGCATTCTTATGGAAATAGTATTTTGTTGACCCCATGGGGTATAAGGAACCCCACGGTCTGCAAACCTAGACCAAGTTCTTCCTTTGGTCCATAGGATGGCCCATGAAACTTTTGAATTCGATAGCTTCAACGGCGTAAAAACTTATAAGTAGCATACACACTAAAATATTTATAAGATTATTGAAGACGTAAACTCAAGTAACAGTACGAAATTTGATCAAAATCGTTAGAGCCGTTTTTGAGAAAATCAAATTGTTGTTAAAAATGCGTAGAATAAACTTCCTTTAATTATTGAGCAATGTCAACCATTTCTTCATAACCTCTATATGATAAAATGCCGGACCTTGTGGGTTATACGTCCGGATTTGATATAGGTCTCCCACGACCGTAGCACCACCTGATTCCGGAGTATGCGTACGAGCAACGAAGATAAATAAAACCCATCAACAATGGCTTCATTGAGTTAATATAAATAGGGTTGCCAACTGTAAGGCCTTCATGACCCGGAGATTTTAGTCTGATGCCCGGAGATTTTGGAGGAAACCCTGTTTTTTCCCTTTTTACGGGTTTCCTGTTATTCACGAGTTGCTAATTAAGGAGTATTGTACATTATATCAATACATTTTCATTTATCAATTGAAATATTACTTATTTCGTTATGCATAAGTAGTGTATGTAAATGCGTTATTCTCACATTTTTGCGTCATCAAAATGTATTAAAGTAAACATCTAGGTGAATATTTTTCAGGTGTTAAAATTTATATTAAGTTATATTTATTGAAAACTGTGAAAGCGGCATTATTTACTCGAAATTCGAGGAAATGCGATTGATAAAATATTACGATGAGGATTAGAATGTTCATTCTTTTCCGCTGATAATAGTAGCTAGAAATTCCGCTTCGATGTATTCCATTTTTCGTAATTACTAATGAAATACATTGAACAATGGCGGAACTACTGTGTCGCAGTTTCCGAAGTTACAAAGAGTCCGGGAGCCTTTGGATTATATTTCGTCCAAGATACCATTTTTTTAAATTAAAAAAACGCAAAAAGTGCATTTCTTCATTAAAAACCAACATTTTATAGGCAAATACTCGGTGACTTTTGGTATGGTTGTGTAAGTAATACCATTAAAAAATTTGTAGTTCTGATATTGACGCTGACGCGGAGAAATTGATGTAAAGCTCTGAGCCCGGAGAAAGATTGCTTCACCCGGAATCTCCGGGCCAAAATGACCCAGTTGGTAACCCTAAATATAAAGCTTGCTAACCCATGACTGATCGGACTGTCGCGAAATTTACAAACCCGATCACCGGACAAGGGGGAGGGATAGTTTGGTTCCAGCGAGGCGAAGGGCGTGGTAGCGCCCGGAGACGACAACTAAAATAAAAATAAAGCGAGCCGAAGGCTCGCCAATATCCTCTCCATTTATTGTTGCTAATATTTATTTGGGTAAACATCAATAAGTTTCTAAGGGCATCATTTACTCGTACGCATACTACGATAGTTCATTTTTCCGGAATCAGGTGGTGCTGCGGTCATGGGTGACCTATATCAAATCAACCACTGCGTTGTTTCCGATGTCCAGTTCACGCTTACAGAATTTCGTAGAAGTCATTTTGAAGGACCAGCAATACCTAATGGTATAATTCTATAACCTTGAAGAAAGGAAATTCTTCATCTGCAATGGTTCCAACAAGACTAATGAAACCCATTTTTAATTATGAAGATAACGGTGTAAAACCAGTTATATTTACACAGAACAATACAGTAACATAATCAGATACAAATGTGCAACAATTGTAGTTACTAGTTTAATGTTTTAAAAATCCGGACGTATAACCCATAAGATCCAAAATGCCTAAGTACGAGATTTCATTCATTTTCGCTCTACCGTGTAGGTTCTAGAGCCAATAACAGACAGACCGACGGCACTGCGAAAACCACTTTATCGGACTCAGCTACACCTAAAACGTATATTTCCGTCAAAATTTCGTGGTCGAATTTTTTCGCGATAACGATACTTTCTCAATATACTTCGTATATGATAAAGTAAAAAATCTAGGTATTTGGAGGCCTCGCAGATTGCGAGGTTCTAAGCTTATCTAGCTTGTACGTAAATCCGGCTCTGGTGAGAAGGAATAAAGAACCCAAAGGGATTGTATTAAGGTTAATTTACAAAACATTGTCCTGCAATACTGAACGAATTGCAGGAGGGGTTTAAAAGTTATTTTTTTATCAGTCTCTAGACAGTGTAGACAGTATAGGAAATTATATTCGACATTGAGATTTTGACGGAAATATACGTTTTACGTGTAGCTGATCCGAAAAAGTGGTTTTCGCAATGCCGTCTGTCTGTTATTGGCTCTAGGGCCTAAACGGTAGAGCGAAAATGAATTAAATCTCGTATTTAGGCATTTCATCATACAGAGAAGAAGCTCTGAATAAATGGTTGACATTGCTCAATAATTAAGGGAAGTTTATTCTACGCATTTTTAACAACAAATTGATTTTCTCAGAAACGGCTCTAACGATTTTGATCAGATTTTGTACTGTTACTTGAGTATACGTCTGAAATAATACTACATACTTCACATTTCTCAACAAATGTATATAAGGCTAGTTTATTCTTGGGCAACTTTAACAAAAATTGGTTTTTCTAAAAATCGGCTCATACGATTTTCATTTCCTAAAGATAACGAAACGACGCATTAGTATATGAGAGTTTGTACAATGTATGTTGTACCGATTTTTTAATATTGAAGATAATATGTATAAAACAGAGGTTTTTCAAACCGAATAAAACAATTCTTTACTTACACGAAGGCCATGCAAATGTCATAGCATATGACGTTGAGCCAGGTGAATGAGGTGAAGTAGAAGAAATAATTAGGTATATCTGAAATAAAATGATAGATGCATGTCAAAATTCATACGAGAATTGTCAAAATATATAGCTCACCTAAAACTCGTACGTTCCTGCGGAAATAGGTACTCTATAAAGAGAGTCTTTGCGCATAAATTACAACAAACTCTTATGACACTATTAAATATAGAAAAAGATGAGCAAAGTCAGAAAATATCTTTTCCTGACCGAGAACAGCAAAACATAGTGAAATTCAGGGAAATTATACGAATTAATATTTGGTATGTTTGCTACGGAGGCTTTCGCTGTGTTAACTGTGTTGACTTTTCGGACGTTTCAGTAACACTACAAAGAAACTGTAGCGGTCTCTCAATGGCCTATTTCAATTTTAGATGTAGTATTCTTATTTATCATTTCGATGTCTATCGATAGGATAAAATGTTGAACAAACAAATAGATATGCAGTACAGGGCCCCTTATCCGGCACGACCGGGACCGAAAGTTTGCCGGATTTGGGGATTGTCCGGATTTTGGGTCCTTAGCTTACACTGGTATTTACTTATCATGTATTAAAGAAGAATTAAAAGTAAATAACAGGGTTTTGTTTGTTTCCCAAATCATTTTACACTTTTCTATTTACAAATTATGGCCTATTATATTTATTTTCATCAGTTGAAATCACGATTGCGTCTTTATCCTCTTCTCGCAAAATATGCTACATATAAATTCATTTTATATTCAGTTCTGATTATCACTTGATACTGAAATAGGCAAAATTTAAATAAATCAACAATGAAAATCTTAGGACCTCTGTAAAAAATGCGCCCGATTCGAGAAAAATAAGAAACAAGTTAGGAAAGTGTACAACGTATCACAAATGGGCGCGTTTCGTGCAATGGAGTATTAGAAAGCAATTATATACCTGTACGTAAGGGAAATAACGTTTTAAAGTTCTTTTCTTCATCATAAATAATCCATTTTCTTCCTATTTAATAATAATACATGCACACGTAAGGAAATTAAACGTTTGTTTGGGATATTGTTTATGTTAGCAACAATGAAGACGTAACCATGCAAGAAATTTTCCAAGTTCAACTCGATTTAAGACATTCCGGTTTGATTTTCTCGATAACGGCTACTCCTACGATAAAAATGTATAGGAAAGAAAATACTCTTCTTTACAAGTTCTACAACGTTTATTTGAAAAATATTTTGATATGAGCAATACTTTACGAGAAATGACGAAAATTTAATTTTTTGTCCCCAGTAAAGTGGTACCCCTGATTGGCGTACGTGATTCATTTTTGCGATTTTCTTATTATATTTGATTGAAAGTCCTTAATATCAAATTTCATGAAAATCCGTTAAGTAGAAGCCGAGAACGAACATGCGGACGGACGGACCGACGATAATAGGCGCTCACGCTGTAAGCGAAACGCGCCTAAAAACTCCTCAGCAGAGTTTTCCGCCGTCAGAGTAGAGGGAAATTGGAGACATGGCATTTTCTTATTTGACTTATATAAATACATAGTGATAATTGGAACTTCCATGGGCGTTTTTCGTCATGATTATGTTTTTCCGCAGAATTTTTTCGCGCTATAGTTCATTACTACATGTGGCCTACCAATTACACAGATAAAAAAAATTGAGAGCGGACACCCGAATGCCGTTCCTTGTAAGGAAATGTTAGATTTACTACACAATACAATGGGCACATGTGTATGGAAAATGCGGCGTTTTAAAACGACGAGGAAACTAACACTACGAAAACAAAGATGCAGGCCAGAGAAATAATCATCGCGCTAATTTAAAATTAATACCCAGGAACCGATTATAGTGAATTTCAGGTCTTACCGGATTTCGGATAAGGGGTGCAGTACTGTATTTTTTTAAGTCTGTAGATTTAAAAATATAATTTCGTGAAACTGAAGAAATCGGTTCTTTCCAAAGGCCAATAAGCCCTCACTACTACAGGAACAAATCAAGTTAGGAAAGTAATCGTAACATACTCATCGCTAGAAAATTTTCCTATGGACAGAATTATAAAACGAATGCCCCGAATTTTTACATAAATCTAGAACAACATGATAAACCAAAAACTCACCGATGATTAAGCAGGTAACCAGCGGATGACGGATCAGTACCGTGTTCAACACCGAGAAGATGAGGTGGATGGAGTCGTAGGCGAAGACGGAGAACACGTGACCCATCTGACACTTCCCAGGAAGGCTTCTAAGCTCCGGTATAAAGGCATAAACCATAAAGGTAATCCCCAGGAAAATTATCGACACGGATATTATAGCCACGAACACAAAGTCGAACAAAGGTTCGTACAAAGTGATCACTTCTACCTTCTGCACTTCCTGAGGTTCTTTGTAATCCGAGCACACGTAAGGAAGGTAAAAACCGGCATCTGGGACGAAGTCGATACAGAACTCATTGACGTTCAAACACGTAATGTTTCCATCGCCGCTACTGTCCAGACACAGCTTACCGTCCGATGCTCTGATGTAAAAGGCGTCGTTGCTCTCGACGTCGGGATGGAGCGAGTGACCGTTGCACGGTTTTGCGATTATTACGTGGAAATGATTGGCATCGTCCACCTCCCACGTGCTGTTTCCGTCGTCTGAGACCTCGGGTCTGAACCACTGACCCTCGTAAACTCCGTTATCGTCCACCGAGCATTCCAGGTCAACCATGACCTGATCGTACGAGCAGCACTTCCTCAAACAAGGCCTCTCGAGACTGCAAGGGCAGCCCATTGTGACGTTCGTGGCGTTATTCCCATCGTCGTTCGTCCTAGTGAAAAGTAAAATTGGAGAGGTACTCGATATAATTCAGCAGAACAATGGGATTAATTCAGTATGCAGACAAAGGGGTAAATTCAACATACATTTACCTCACGATTGTAATTGTGGCTATGTTGTAAAATAAAAATTCGATAAATTCATCGTCGTTAAAATATAAGCCGGGTTTTCCTCTAAGGATATGGAAAGCAACGAATCTGAATGGAAATTTTGGTTACTTATACAATCTCGATGCGGTATATGGCAATTAATTATATCGGTGTAAGGAGACTTCAACGCTCGAAACTCAGAGTGACTCTGGGAGAATGTTTTTTTTTAAGAGTAGGTAGTTTGAAATCGTCAACTGGAATGGATGTAGAGCGCTATTTAATTGTAAATTATTTCTAAAAGTTTGGGCCAGTTGCTTCATCAATTCCTCAAAAATACAAAATACCCAAGAGGAGAAAACGTAATACGGATTCTGCTGCACGAAACAATGTTCAAATATCCCACTGTTGATTTTTGTCGGCGTATCTTTCATTCCGCAAAGAAGGTCAATCTTTATTGGGCATACGAATTTGAAATCGTAGCAGAAAAAGCGGAAGGGCGAGTTTTGGACCGGATTGGACACATTCATGCAACTCGTTTTTATTTACCGATGACTTAATAATATACTGTCTGGGTACAGGATCAGAGCAAAATTTCCACTGCGCTAAAACTACAACTTGAAATATATTGGAAATGTTCACACACTGACAATTATTTTAAAATCATTGTTTTCATTCCAAGTAGTATTTACACAACTTTAAATTATTTTTGTTAATTTTAATGCCAATATAAAATTTACATCCAATGTAAATATTGAATTTTACTTTCACTTAATATGGCTTTTATACTAACTCCGGCCACATAAAAATTAAATTTGTTAAATAATATAGATGTGGCATTTCTTGGTGAGAGCGCTTCACATTAAAAATAAAAAATGTGATTTTAAACATAATTCGTGAGATAAGAATTGAAAGATACAGTCGCCGCCAGTATTCGATTAATTGAGACTGAACAAAAAGACTCATAATGAATTTTTATAATATTCTTACAAATTCCAATGCGTTCCATTTGCGTAGAGGTTAAGGCCGTCCCATATGCTGCCGTTCTCGAAAATCGTGGCCGTTGGCATCTCGACACTCAAATCGATGTCGCATGCTGAACAAGACCCGCTTATCGTCAAGGATATTAACGAAATCCCCAGCAGAATACGCTTAGGACCCACCATCATGAAGTCGGACATCACTTTTTCCTACAAATAAAGGAATGATTGCATTCACAGCAAAATGTATGCCTTCAAATAAAATTAGAATCTTTCAACTTACGCAAGGGGGTTTTCATGTTTAAGGAATCAAAATATTTATAAACACGACAATAAATAAAATATATTTAGCACTAAATAGGAACATTAATTATTTTGCAAAATGATATAATATCTAGAGTGATTATTAATATTTACCTAGTAATTGTATTACGTGTTATTAGTTTTACGTCGCAAACAAAGGAATACTACTACAATCAAGATCATAATTGCCTTGTAAGACATTGACAGGAAGAGATACGTAAATATGTACTACTTTTATGATCGAAAGTTTTAATGGATACAACATTCTTTCCTAATAATAAAACCGTTAAAGAAATTAGGGATTTGTCGTTTGCCGTCAATAACGCAATCCAGACACGGAGAACCTTTTAAATCGCCTAAAATATCACACAAGTTCTGAAAATTATATATAGATATTCATCCGCTAAATTAATTAATCCACACATTTAACGAATATAAATATTATTCCTTAACCGACAAAAAAGCATAAAAATTTAAGAATCTATCTCATAATCAAATTCTTCTCGTGATCGATCAGATTCACCATACTTGACTTTCCGTAACTAAGTTAAGTAGGCTAAAACAGGTAAAAGAGAACAAGAAAACTCTCCACGCGGGTACCTCGATAATCGCAAGAGGCGACTTTTCACTGAAAGGAAGAAATTGATAAAAAAATAAACTCACTTTTCGCGAAATCGGAACAAACAACCCCCCCCCCCCCCCCCCCCCCACGTAAATGGGGCACGTTCTTTCTTTGAGGAAGAATAAAAAAGGTCTATCGAATTCCTCAAATAATTTCTCGGTAACTCCTTATTTTCCAATCGCAAAAAAACCTCAGCGCTCGATTATTTCTTCCCAAAGGCTGGGACGAAGCGAATTCAACAGGTTGCCGTTGAAAAAGGACAGTTTGCACGGATATGAAATTCCGCTCACCATACCACACTAGTTATACGTATGGAAAATTACTCAACTTTGCTTCGAGAATATTGTCGCACGCCTCAGGTCGGGCGAGATGAAAAACAACTTTTTCCGTTAAAACTAACACGTTTTTTCCGATGAAATAAATTTTCGCACTCCATGATCGACGAATAAACTAAGTAAAAGTAACTTTGTTCCGAGTAATTTGTTATTTTTTTTAACTCCGACGCAAAATAGCACTCCGATCAAGATAAAACCACTCGGCAGGTAGACGACATACTAAAGTCTTCCGCGGCGAAAACCGATAGAACTCTTAGGCGTCTTCCCGCACCGCGGCGTTTTGTAATGCCCGCATTGTCAATCGCTTATGACTAATGGTGGCATTATTAAAATGTAGTCCTTGAGTTATTGAGTTGTAGACCACATTGACAAATATTTTGGCACCTCTTGTATAAGTGTCTCCACATAACAATTCGGAATGCCCATAAAATAATCTAACCAATAAATATTTTTTAAATATATCACGGTAAATCTGGTATATGTATTTATTTACATATAAATACAGCATGCTCATTAAATAACAGCCTAAAAACATTCAAAAGTGTCTGGTAATGGATATTATAAGGCCAAGCACTTTAAAAGTGATCCTGAAAGCTCTGGCATTAATGGTTTATGAGTTAATTTCAATTTTCTGCACGTTTGTGAAATTTAGAATATTTATTACTTCAAGAAACGTTTTGGAGATTCCGTAATGCTTTTATTTTTGTCTACGAATGTAACTGGCTGTCAAATATGGCGCTTAGACACGAAGCATTAAATGAAGATCAAAACAAAGACGTTTGCTTTAGCTTAGTGTTCATTGGAAACAGCAACATAAATAAACAAATCCGTGGTTCATTATCAACATGTACAGAATCTTACAGTATAAATGAAAATTATGTCCTCGCCATTATGCGATGATCGTTTTAAACGTAGATTAAAGCCAAATGGTTCTGTGTGCCGTTTCTTTTGGACAGCTTAAGGCAGGGGTCTGAAACTTACATGACGGAATTCAGAGTTTGAAAATATTTTCTACATTACTATGAAAATACATAGATTATTCCTTTCGGTTATAACTATACTTTTGGCGCGCGTATAAACAATGCACAGATACGTTCATTACGATTTAACTCAAGAAATGTCATTCTGAACCCTATTTGGTGTACGCAATCTCATGAACAAGGCAGAAATACAGTTGTTCTTAAAGACGACAGCGTGATAGAATAATATACAAAGGAATCAATTCATCTATTCGCGCTTTTAGCTAATTTTAGTTACCTAATATAATAAACATGAAATTGCGCTAGAGGATTCCTTTAACGGAGAAATATAAATGAGTCGACCTGGGCTTCCAGTAAGGTATGGCGTGAGGCAGGTGCGTTCACAAAAATACCTAATTTGTTGAATTCGAAGATAGGGAAATCAAACGCACACCAGAAACGCTGGGAATTATAACTCACTAAACTGACCTTGATTGTTGGCTGCCTTTGAATAACTTCGCACTAATTAACTTTCGGAGAGGTGCGTAGATTCATCAAATTTCGATTTAACGACGTACTGTTGTTTTTCGCCCTTCAACTGATCTTGCCCTCTTCCACAACATTTGCGAGCATGTTATTTGTTTTGTGAAGACCGGAATTTCTCAGGTCAGGGGTGAAGATGACGTACAGCATCTGCAAGGAGCCGTTACAAGGTTGCCAGACCCTAGAAATTGCGGTGTGCGCTCTCACTAAAATCTTATATAATAAAATTGAATGTCTGTCCGTGTGTTCCTTATACAATCCCACACCCTTTGAGCTATCGGGACCAAACTTTGCAAATTGACTTCATATGACTCTACAAGTAACATAGGGTACCAGGGATTTCCAAAATCGACCCGGGTTCGATTCCAGGAGAATTTTATTTTCCCGTAAGTTTACACGGGATTTTCGATTTTTCAAAGTGCAAGGTTTTTTTTCTTCATACGTTAAAATGCGTAAATATGGACCGATTTTCTTCATTTTTGCTTTATTCGACGGCTATACTATCTATAAACTCTATACTATCTTATTCTTGAGATGTTTACGTGCTACACGGTCGAATCATTCAGAAATACACAATTGTTTTCGAAATTTTACGGATATTTCGTACTCTATCCGGACGTTGTCAAGGCGACCGTAATTGTTGCCTCCGATTCAATTAATGCCAATTAAACCTTCAAATATGTGAAAGAATAGCGTTATTCGCTTCGAACTGTTGTATAAGCATCTAAATTAATGATGTATAGCAACGTACATACATAGTTAAGGATAATTATTCTGTTGACTGCGTATGGGAAGCGTTTATAACGACAATGCATCGTGTGTATGCTGGAATCTTGCCTTTTAGTAAAACCTTTATATTATACATCTGTAATGCTTACTAACGCACATTTATAATACTCTCCATAGAAGTCACTCGATATAAGTTTGTGTTTGTGAATAAAACGTCTAATCTATACAAGTTTTTCTAGGACGACAACATTTCACCAGAAAGTGAAAAATGCTTCTTTGGTTCGTAAATGACACACATATCGCACAGCAATATATGGAGCATTTGCTGTAATTGGAAGGTAAGTGTGCTTTATTAAAGATTCGATCCCATTTTGAATGATCTTACAAGTTAAAATTCTTAAGATTTATGGATTACAGTGTAAAGCCGACTTTCTGTTGGTCACATGGTTACGTGTCTGGCATAACCCGGGCATCGCCAGGTACTTTCAGCTAGTAACTTATAATGTTGAACCATGTTTACCGTTTACCATTTCAACTTTTCATTGCACTGCGCACTTCAAACGCTACAACTTATGATTATCTACTATAATATATTTTGAAGGGTGTGTTAGTTGGTTTGTGTGTTTGTCCATGGAACTCCTCTTAAACGATAAAAGCTATAATAACCAAATTTGGTACGATTCTTCCTTACATCCTAACTTAGTGAACTGTCAATGTTTGGTCAACCGGGATTAATCAGTGCTGCGAATATAGGGGATTAACATTTTTCCATAAGATAACACGTATGAATTAGAGATTGTGTTCGAGAATTCTCGAGAAATTCCTATTTTTCAAATTCTCATTTCTCGAGAAATTTTTTTTCTAATATTCGAGAATCTCGAGTCTTGAAAAAAATTTCTCGAGATTTCGAGATTCTCTGCAAGACAGGAATGAACCGTGTATTAGGCGATAACACCTCTGAAATAAGTGCGAATCTCCTTGTTGCATTGAAAAAACAAATTGCCAACAGAAGAGATGTGCCTTTAATTTCTTTGATAAAGTATCTTCAAGACCCAAAATGCCTACAGCTATGTAAAAAATACGATTTCTTTGCGCTAAGTCCAAAAAATGAAATCGTCAAAACAGCAAAATTAATCATGAACAGACTATACCATTATTCAAATGAAAAGAATAATACTACACTGAATCATGCTGAAAAACCATTTGAAGAAAACTTAAAAGCGGATCAAGGTGTTAGTCTGAGCCTGAATCAACAATTGGAAGAATCGATCCGTAAATGCTTGAAGCCAAGCCAAGTAATTGACGATGACTTCCGTTCGTTATCAAAAGAAATGAACGTGTACGAGGCAACGGGAAAACCAACTTGGAAAAGCTGAAAAATGCCTTAAGTACAATTAAACCAACGTCGACCCAAAACGAAAGAAATTTCTCTATTTCTGGAAATCTGGTCTCTAAGAGAAGGGCAAAATTATCCGACAAATCAATAGACTGTCTGTGTTATTTAAAACATTACTTCCTAAGATGTGATAAAATGTAATGCACTGATAATTGTATTTTAATCTTGACCTTTCTAAGTCATATTACCTTTGTTTGTTATTGAGTTTATATTAAGCATCATCTAAAGACTAAAAATATGGTATTCATTTCGAAATTATTTCTGTTGTAATGCTAAAGAAAATTATTATCGAAAATAGTAAGTAGCTCACTTTTGTACGAGAAATATTAATTAAAATTAATTTTTTTAAATTCAGAATTATTATCTTCCATTGCCACTTTTTAAGAAAAAAATATTTTATGAAAATTTTCACGAGCAATTGCTTTTGCACTCGAGATTTCTCGAAAATTCTCGAGACTGAAAATAAATTCTCGAATTCTCGAGAAAAAAAATATTGGGAAAAAAAAGAAATCTCAAATCTCGAGAATGAAAAAAAGTCGAGAAATCACAATCTCTAGTATGAATCCATTTCTTGACTTACAAGGTATTCTTCCTTCAAGCATTAGAATAAGTAAATATGGACCGATTTTTTTCGTTTTTGCATTATTCGACGAATAATTCTCTATACTATCTTATTCCTGCGAATTTTACATATTACACGGTCGAAGTTTTCAGAAATACGTTATTTGTTTCAAAGTTTTGTGGATTTTTCGTACTCTTTCCGGGCGTTGCCAAGGCGGCCGTCATTGTTACCTCCGATTCGATTAGCTTCAATGAAGCTTACTAATAGACGAAAGTTTAGCGTTATTCGCTTCGCACTTTTGTTTAAGCAACGAAACGAACGATGTTTATGGATAGCAACGTAAATAGATACTGAATATTATTCAGGAAGCGTTTATAACGATTCATGAAAGTAATTAACCTTCTTTCGTCTATTGAATATTGGAATCTTACATTTTTTGTAAGTAAAATAATTATATTCTACATTATAATGTTAATTAATGTAAATAGGCTCACATATCTGGTGTACATTTACCAGTCAGTGTTCAATCATGGACATCCGTACGTTGATTTTTCACGGGTTTCTTGCTTACAAGCCATAAAAGTAAATATTTCAGCGAGGCATAATTACACAAGAAACGAAGCTGGATCTGGCGAAAGTAATATGAAAGGAAATAAAATTATCGTTATATTTGAATGCAAAAGGCTCGGAAACGGATTGTTACAAGCAAATACGATTAATTGTTAAGAAAATCTAATTGTAATTTAAAAAGTATCTACTATATATGTATTTTAAAGACGCCCAGAAACTTTGATAACATGGTGAAGAAGAAAAATGAGGGAAATAGCCCAAAGATAATTGTGAGCCCTGTCCTTTCACTTTTCATGGGCAAGGATAAACATAAATGCTATTCATTACCTATCTTAGGAAAATTAGATGGTATTATGATTATTGAATATACCTAAGACAAGTACGTACTTAATTTTTCAGTCGATAATAAACAACTTATTCTGGAATAAAGGTGAATGATTAAAGTATCAGGTTATTTTTAATTAAAATAATATCCTGGGTAGTTTGAAAGAAATTATTGTCAAGCTGCCTAAGGAAAATGACTACCAATTCAAGTTGATCAATGAAAATTCAATAAGTATGATGAAAGCAGAATCTCCCTCATACACGAACATTTTTAACCACAAGTTTCTCAGATTTTCAAAAACTTTAAAGCAGTGACGTGCTGGAAAGTGCGTAGGCCCCCGCTAAAACAAAATGGAAGCCCCGGAAAAAAATTTAAGGGCCTAACAAAAACAGTTTGAGCTCCTTTAGGCCATGGTCCACCACTCCCCCGCCCGCCGCTCATCTCTGGAGGTTCTGAAATCAGGTTCGAAAACGTAAAAAATAATCAAAAACCTCACATGCTATTACTACAATAAATTCACATCACCCTCAATTCATCTCTGTTCTGATCGTCTTATCAACAATCCTGCTGCTCTTGAATCCATTCTATAACCTTTTAAGGATAATTATTCCCCTCCTATCTCGATTCCACTCTATTTCATATGTGTGTAAACGACTTTCCTGAGTTACTTAGTTATGCACTTGAGAATAACATACTTTCTTTGACACCAGGGTCTCATTCGCTTTAAATAAATAAAAATCTGATGTGGCCAACACATGACTTTCTCCATATTTGGGATATAGATATATAAATTCTTTTTATTAATAGCATTATAAGGCAAAAATATTATTTCGTATCGTAAAAGAATACAGTCGTCCTTATTGCCATAAATTACGTATATTTTGAATATGTTTACAGAATTCACCGCGACATGGTGTTGGCGCTGTATACTCGAAATTACGAAAAAAGTTGAATATCTCCGAAATGGAAGTTTCTACGAAAATTTGTTTCAAACAAAACCTGGAAGAAATATTATTCTCTACAACTTTGATCCTTACAAAGATTACCAATAACGACGTTTTTAAGGAGATATTTGACGGAAACCGAAAAAACCGATTATTTCTAAATAATTCCTAATCAATAACTGCTATGGAAAATTGTTTCAAATGAAAGTTGTAGGAAATTACATTCTCTATAAATTGTATGTACAATAATAATGTTTTAACGGAGAAATATCGCAAAAACCGAATCGGGTTTCGAATAAACCTTGACTTCCGGTTAACCGTTATTGTCAAAAAACTAATCAATTCTTTGTGCTCATGCTAAAGTGTTATATATGAAGTTTGGTAAGGATATGGCAAGTACTTTTTGAGTTAGAGCGCCCACAATGACATACATCCACACAGACACACACACATAGACATCATTCCGAAAATAGTCTAAACGTGTTCTAGGGACCTCAAAACGTGTATTTCCGTTGAAATCTCGAAGTCGATTTTTTTCGTGAACACAATACTTTCCCATTACTACGTATGGAGAAAGTGAAACTTAAGTAAACAAAGGTATTTTGTAATTTTTTTGCAAATTACAGATCATTTATTAGTAATTTTCTTTACCGGATAGTTTCTCATATCACCGAAATCTGTTTATTTAAAACGGTTTGACGTTCCAGAATGGGACGAAAATTTTAAAACATTTCTTAAATGCGATAAAAGGTTCGAATTGGGGCCAAAAGGTCAGATTCTTGAGTTCCTAATTCTGATGAATGCGAATTACATATATTGTGTTTTTAGTGAAAGTTGCCTGAAAAGTTGAAGTCTGCTTGGTAATAGCTTCAAGATTGGTTCCCCGCGAAGGTCGCACGGTGGAGATGGGTGTGCCTCTGCGAAAATATTGAAAACACTGACCTAGATAATCTTCTTTGCTCGACCATTAACATAGAACTTCTTTTGCGAATTATCATCTCATTTGAGGCGTTTTCAAATTTTACTTCAGTTTTTGTCATTTACTTCGATTCAGTGGACTTTGGCAGATGTAGGGAAATCTTTGAAAGCGAAAGGCTGTAAAGTGCTGCTTATGAGCCTGTGAAAAATAAATAAATAAATATCTTCTCGAACGGAATGACACACAGTGACTGTACCGTTTCGCAGAGCTTCGATGCGTCAAATATATTTTTTATGGTCCATTTAGCTAATGAAACTTTTTGGATAAAAACCTTTTGCGAGTAAAATGCTAGTGGTATAACTAGGAGCAGAAGAGTCCGCGGAAAATATTATTTTCACAATTCCGTTAACCAACAAATATATATTTTTATATAAGACCAATTGTAAACCCTATCAAGTTGCTGTCATTAATAATTATCAGGAACAGGCTGAAAAGGTTAGACCATTTAAATTACTCTGTCCTAAAATAATGATTAACTGGAAAGTCATTCAGAAATTAGGCTGAAAGAGAGAAATCGCTAAAAATATTGATTTCTTTTATATTAGGGAACATCTAGGGCTCCTGGAATTTGGCCAGCCACATTAGTACTCTTTTGTTATACCACTGTGTAAATTTTAAAAAATCTGATGTGGCCAACACATGACTTTCTCCATATTTGGCGTATAGATATTTAAATTATTATGAATAGCATTATGAGGAAAAATTATCATTTCGTATCGTAAAAGAATACAGTCGTCCTTATTGCCGAAAATTACGTATATTTTGAATATGTTTACATAATTCACCGCTACATGGTGTTGGTGCTGTATACTCGAAATTACGAAAAAAGTTGAATATCTCCGAAATGGATGGTTCTACGAAAATTTGTTTAAAACAAAACCTGGAAGAAATATTATTCTCTACAACTTTGGTCCTCACGAAGATTACCAATAACGACGTTTATAAGGATATCTTTGACGGAAACCGAAAAACCGATTATTTCTAAATAACTCCTAAACAATAACTGCTATCGCAAATTGTTTCAAATGAAAGTTGTAGGAAATTACATTCTCTATAACCATAGAATAGAATTTTTTAACGGAGAAATATCGCAAAAACCGAATCGAGTTTTGAATAAACCTCGACTTCCGGTTAACCGTTATTGTCCAAAAACTAATCAGTTCTTTGTGCTCATGCTAAAGTGTTATATATGAAATTTGGTGTTAATATGACGTACTTTTTGAGTTAGAGCGCCCACAATGACATACATCCACACAGACACGCACAGACATCATTCCGAAAATAGTCTAAACGTGTTCTAGGGACCTCAAAACGTGTATTTCCGTTGAAATCTCGAAGTCGATTTTTTCGTGATCACAATACTTTCCCATTACTACGTATGGAGAAAGTAAAAATCGGTACAACATACATTATACAAACTTTCTCATATACTAATGCGTCGTTTAGTTATCTTTAGAAAATGAAAATCGTATTAGCCGGTTTTTAGAAAATCTCATTTTAGTTATGTTGCCTACTAGCCTTATATTCATTCATTGAGAAATGTGAACTATGTAGTATTATTGCAGACATAAACTCAAGTAACTGCACGAAATTTTATCACAAACGTTGGAGTTGTTTTTGATAAAATCAAATTGTCGTTAAAGTTGCCTAGAATAAACTTATACCCATTTTTTGATAAATATGAAGTATGTAGTATTATTACTGACGTAAACTTAAGTAACTGTACGAAATTTCATCTAAATCGTTTGGAGCCGATTTCGAGAAAATCAAATCGTTATTAAAATTTCCTAGAATAAACTGCCCTTAATTATTGTGCATTGTCATCCATTTCTTCATAGCTTCTATTCTGTATGATAAAATACCTAAATACGAGATTTCATTCAATTTTGCTCTACCGTTTAAGCTGTAGAGCCGCGAACAGAGACCAACAGGCAGGCGGCGTTGCGAAAACCACTTTTTCGGATTCAGCGACACCTAAACCGTATATTTTCGTTAAAATCTCGAGGTCGAATTTTTTCGCGATAACAATACTTTCTCAATACTTCGTGACAGAAAGTAAAAATGTACAATAAGATTTCATAAGAGTGAAAAATCACATATAATTTTTAAAGAGGTCGAAGAAAGGCTAAAATAGGTGGAAAGTCTTTACTTATTCCGACTCAGGATATCAGTAGTACCGAAGAGATGAAGACGAAAATATGAAGAGCACAAGTGGCATTCATGAGATGACGAGAGTTAATAACGGGATTTTGATTAAAGATACTAAGTTGTGGAATCACGTGGGTATGCGATGTGGGCAATGAAGTAAAAAGTTGAGAGCATATTAAAGGTTTTTGAGAATTGCATCGTAGAGGAAATCGGATGGGCCGAGAGGAAAGAATGAAGTTTTCCAATAAAGCAGGGAAGAGAGAATATTAATTTGAGTCATAAGAGAGAGAGAGAGACAGGAGAAATGAGTGGACCAAATTTATAGAGAAAACTTTCTGTTGAAATCCGTAGTTTTTTTAAAATAAAAACTAGTATTTTGAAATCATATAAATGATTTCTTTATTCATACTGAAGAAAGATTTACGAAGCGTTTTGCAGGTTACTTCATTTTCCTAGAACAAAATTAAACATTTAACCGACAATAAGTGAGGGCAGAAAAAAGACAACTTGATTATTAAAAGTGGAATCAATAGAACACTTTTGCAATAACTTATGTCTATTTTTCGGTTTATATTGTCACTGCATATATTTGACTATCATTTTTCGAAAAACATCCAGTTTGAAGACACTTATTCAATATAATATACTAGCAGAATTTCACGTTGAATTTCAACGAATTTAATGAAGCTACTACAGCACAACATACAAACTCTTTCAAATATATAGTAGATACTTTTAAAATTACAATTAGATTTTCTTAACAATTAATCGTATTTGCTTGTAACAATCCGTTTCCGAGCCTTTTGCATTCAAATATAACGATAATTTTATTTCCTTTCATATTACTTTCGCCAGATCCAGCTTCATTTCTTGTGTAATTATGCCTCGCTGAAATATTTACTTTTATGTCTTGTAAGCAAGAAACCCGTGAAAAATCAACGTACAGTTGTCCATGATTGAACACTGACTCCGGTAAATATACACCAGGTACGTCAGCTTATTTACGTTAATAAACATTATAATGTAGAATATAATTATTTTACTTACAAAAAATGTAAGATTCCAATATTCAATAGACGAAAGAAGGTTCAATTACTTTCATCAATCGTTATAAACGCTTCCTGAATAATATTCAGTATCTATTTACGTTGCTATCCATAAACATCGTTCGTTTCGTTGCTTAAACAAAAGTGCGAAGCGAATAACGCTAAACTTTCGTCTATTAGTAAGCTTCATTGAAGCTAATCGAATCGGAGGTAACAATGACGGCCGCCTTGGCAACGCCCGGAAAGAGTACGAAAAATCCACAAAACTTTGAAACAAATAACGTATTTCTGAAAACTTCGACCGTGTAACATGTAAAATTCGCAGGAATAAGATAGTATAGAGATTTATTCGTCGAATAATGCAAAAACGAAAAAAATCGGTCCATATTTACGTATTTTAATGCTTGAAGGAAGAATACCTTGCAAGTCAAGAAATGGATTCACACGTGTTATCTTACATGGAAAAATGTTAATTCCCTATATTGGCAGCACTGATTAATCCCGGTTGACCAAACATTGACAGTTCACTAAGTTAGGATCTAAGGAAGAATCGTACCAAATTTGGTTATTCTAGCTTTTATCGTTTAGGAGGAGTTCCATGAACAAACCAACAAACACACAAGCACACACTTCAAAATATATTATAGTAGATTATAATTTAATAAGAAAAATTGATGAGAAGAGGCAAAACGTATTTGAAAGGAAGATATTTAGAAGGACTGATGGAGACAGGTAGGAAAATTGAATATGGCATGAGAGAGAGAGAGAAAGAGAGACAACCAGGAACTCTAATCAATGTTTGGAGAGCCATGTAAAACACATCATATGAACTTCCGAAAACCGCAATGGGCAGGAAATATGCAGAGTATGGAAGGTCAACAATCCCTTGAAACCTAAGCGAGCAGTGTGATAGACCTAAAAAGAGATGGTCGGACAATGTGGACCGAGGAGAATTGACGCACAATAGCCGTGAATAGATGGAAGGGATGCCTTGAGAAGGTCAAAGCCTCTAGTGTTGCGGTGTCAATGATGATGTTGATGATGATCAGAGCAAATGTTAGTTCAGTCACGCAAAGATTATACTCGTCAAATTCGAACGCTTTATTTTGCTATTATCTAGTGTTGTTTCGAAATCGCTTAAGCATTTCATGGCCAAATTATTAATTTTCGGTAACTTCAGTCGAGCAAGACCCTTTGAATTATTAAAAATGATCGGTTAATGACTAATGTTCATGAATTTTATCACATGTGCATGGCAGCAGTGCTCGCATCTCGCAATATAATTTTTACAACATTCATTTGCAATTTTCATATTTAAAGTTTTTTTTCGGATTTAGCGCAGTTGGTTCTTCGAACGATCATAGAATTTTAAAAACCTAACCAACATTCCCAACTCGAAACAAATAATTATTACGATAATATTCTTTTTAACTGGAACGGGAAATCCAGTATTTCTCTGATCGTCGAACATAATTTTTCTTTCATTGCGAAAGAGTATAAGAGCGTGTTTGACCACTTCTGATTTCATAAAAGAATGAAGTTCGGTGACGATTTTCATACGCCTCATTCCAAAAAGTAATCAGAAGACAAAATGCGCGTAGAATGTACATAATTAAAATAACGAGTAAATACGGGCCCCATTAACTACAATACGGCACACTGAATGCGTACCACACTGCAATTCTTATCTTTCGCTAACGTTTTAGAAACGGTGTCCGGCCGTAATTAAATATTCTCAACGCAATTTCTGAAATATCCTCTCGACCGAAGAAAACGTAGGCGTGTCGTAAATTCTCGAAGATAGACTATATAATCGCTGTTCGTTAAAAAAAAAACTGGAGCAGACTCAGGTCAGACCCTGCGCGAAAAGTTTGTGCCTGTCATCGAATTCGTGTCACTGAACCTTCGCCTCCGGTCAGGTGAAAGTTTGCGACGGGCAGCGGTCTGTGTGAAAGCAAATCGGAAGAAAAATTGCCGAAAAAAACTAACGCTACGGTTTCGAAGCCGTATCGTGCCGAATTTCTTAACGCGTCGACATTTTTCGCGGAAAACGCATTTTTAAGCGCGTTTCGCTTCCAGAGTGAGCGCCTATTATCGTCGATCTGTCCGTCCGTCCGCATGTTCGTTCTCGGCTTCTACCCAACGGATTTTCATGAAATTTGATATTAAGGACTTTCAAACAAATATAAGAAGAAAATCTCAAAAATGAATCACGTAAGCCAATCAGGGGTACCACTTTACCGGTGATAAAAAATCAACTTTCCGTCATATCTCGTAAAGTATTGATCATATCAAAATATTTTTCAAATAGAACTTGTGGAACTAATAAATTAGAGTATTTCTTTTCCTATACATTTTTATCGTAGGAGTAGCCGTTATCCATAAAATCGAACAAGAAAATCTTAAATCGAGTTGAACTTAGAAAATTTCTAGCATGGTTACTTCTTCATTGTTGCTAACATAAACAGTCTCACAAACAAACGTTTAATTTACTTACGTGTGCATGTACTATTTTGTAATAGGAATAAAATGGATTATTTATGAAGAAGAAAAGAACTTTAAAACGCTATTTCCCTTACGTACAGGTAGGTATATCATTTCTTTCTAATGCTCCATTGCACGAAACGCGCCCATTTGTGATACGTTGTACACTTTCCTAACTTGTTTTTAAGCCAATCGAAATGGTGTAAATCGCCAGCGGTTGGTTTCACGAAAACACATCACCGACCAGCGGTCAAACGAGATTTTCCTCGTCACGTTTCATCCAGCGACATAAAGAGGGGGTCTTTTAAATAAGACATGAAGTATTTGTGATTTGATTTGATGGCGCGCAAAAATAATCAACTAAACTGTTAGATTTGAGGGTATTAATTAAAAAATAGCAATCGACTGCCCCACATCCGGGCGATAATATAAAAAAAATCGCGAACCGAGACGTTGCGATACGGAAATCTTCCGCCAAACTCGGTCAGAATGAACAACTCGTCGTTTTTCGTCGTGCGGACGATCTTCCGGCCGTAATATGGAAACTTACCTGGAGGGATGCAAAATCACCTTGTTATATACAAGATCAGCACCGACTCCTTCGTCGCCTCTCGCGCCAATCTCGGCTCCAGGAGGAACTGGATTTCGAGGGGTTTTTTCGTGTTGCCTCCGTGGCGCCGTGCTTCTCGAAAATTCGAACTAGAAAATAAAAACAAGTGATTGTGGCCTTGGTGGCGTCGCGGAGCGGCGAGGAAGCCCGATCGGGAACGAAAAAAGAAAGAAAACGAAGGGTTAGTGGGCGGGAACTTTGGTGCGTTGCAAAACATCGACGGATCCGATTTTTCAGTCTGCAAAACGCTCACGTTCTCCGTGTCCATAAACTGGATAATTCGATGTCTTTCAAGTTCAATGTTAAGTTTATCCCACGGTTGCCAACCGTAGTCTCAAACGAGGAAAGTTCGGATGTCGGGATTGAGTCCGGCGCGGTCCTCGCGCGTCGGTTTCGCTTTGATTTCGCGCGCTTTGCGAGAAATATTTCACTCACATCCATTTACTTTGCTCCGTAACACAAATGTATACATCGGAATATCGTTCAATTTTTTCATTCCTATTTCATTCGCACCTCATTCAGCTCGCTGTTCTCATACGCATTATTTTCTTTCTGCATATTTTTTTTACGGATGATATCCATCTGAGCGACGACCGCAGGTGTCGGCTTTAATGGATAAACACACACACATCATCATCTCCCAGATGGCGGCAACATCATACACACATCTTACGAAACAACCCGAGGGATCACACCGACGCCATGATGTGAGGCGGAGTGAGTTAACTGATAATTTTCCTCATCCAGCCCCCGCGGGAATCAAACCGAGGTTCTCGGTGCGAGAATCCAACTAGGGAGCACTTGAAAAACGTCACTTTCAGCCGCTCTGACTAATTTATCTTCATGAAATATTCCTTAGACCCAGCGGTACGAATAACTCAGACTGCGACTCGCTTCGCGATGGTATTAACCATGCAAGAGGGGCCACGAGGAATATTACAGGTGCTTCATTCGGTGTAACAAGAGCGATAAATTCTCGGACGTATTCGTCGTCGAAAACGGCTGGATTATCTCGAAGCTTCGCTCCCGATACGCTCTCTCGGGAGGTAAAAGAAAACGGCAACAATTTTCGGCGAATATCGTGTTTTAAGTTTTATTTTATTTTTTTTCATTCGCGAAAGTTAGGGGATGGGTGCATAACTTAAACACGCTAAGCCATTGGTCGTCCAGTTGTTACCTCACCTCCCTCGATTTTATTTTATCTAAAAAAATAAAAAAGAAGAAACGCGTTTTACTATGAGAGAGGAAAACGAGTCACGAAATCAGTTAGAAAATTGCTTTCTAGTGTGCTAATTTCCAACAGGAAAATAAAACGCGTAAAAGGTTAAGAAGCAGAAAATGACGCCGCTGTGTTGTCTGGCGTATTAATAAATTTTTTTTTTTTAATGGCGTGCTTGATAGTTAATGGTGTTGTTGTTCGGATAAGCAAGCGAAAACTTCGCGTTAGCTATTGAAGTGTGAGAAAAACTTGTTAGCTATTTTATGGCGAGCTATTGTAAGGTAATCACCCTGTGTACGTATCGAGGCCTCTTCTCCGACTCTTTCTCTTTCTTATACCTATTTAGGTACTTATTTTATTGATCTTTTCCGTTGATGTAGTCTGTTTTCCATCATGTATTAATAGCGTGACAAGAACCATTCGCTCAATTACTCAACTTATGTTTACTAATTTCGCAACATTTTTGGATTGCACTCGCTCCTTAGCATCAAATTACGGATCGAGTTCAGCTTTCAACTGAAAGAGAGGTAGCCATTTTAAATTAAGTGCATACACAACTCCCGTACCTATTAGAAAATCATAAAAAAAAAGACAAGCAAATTTGAGACGAGCATCGATAATATCATTTCCAAACAGTATTTGGATCTGTTTATAATTTTATGATTTTCGATGTTTTTCCTTTGAAAGGTATTAAAACAAACAGGCATAACATTATAAAACGTGTTTAGTACATTTTAGATGAAAGAGGAGCAGGTTTTTATAAACCTCAGCGTTCAATTCCTCTCAAATTCTTTCCGTGAAAGTCTTTAAAGTGCACCGAAGAAATTGAAAATTTTAAATAACGAAGTCGTTTTTCCACATTTCACGCTTTTTTGTGGAATTTTATCGGTCAGATGTAGTATTATTTTATAAAACAGATATTTTAAGATTACTAAAGAATTTCCGCTGTATACCATCTAATGATGTTTCAGTGTTCTTTCAGTTTGACATCCGAAGAAGTTATGCTTTTTAGCTACAATAATTAAATGTGAAAGTGGCGTACTTTTCATAAATTAAAATGTCCAAGAGAATCTTAAAAAGAAATTATTTTAGTATAAAGAAACTATTTGCAAAAGCAGAAAATTTTTATCTTAATTCTTCCGCCATTTTGGTCATTTATTCTCCCGAGTTTTTGGGATACACATAAAGAACTCTACAGAACTTGCTTTCTACTCAGTTGTATCGTTCTAACCTCTTTACAAGCATTGAAATTCTTCGTATTTGGATCAGTTGTGAAGTCGACTTTTTATCGTCCATATAGAACTCGCGCTGAAGCCTTTTCTTGCTCTACACGACACAGAAAGCACTTAGATAACAAAACAAATCGGAACGCGAATTTTCTCGCAGAAAGAAACAAGCGGATGAGAAGGGACGGATGCCACAGAATGCACGAACTAATCATGATACAGATGTGACCCAGATGCTGAACATAACTCGAACCTATCTTTAGCGAGTGTACAGAATAATAAATAAAGTAGTTGGTTAAGGCTATCTCGTTTTAGGACTTTCAGCTTCCGCCGACATTCCAATGATATGACTATATAGCAAAATATATTCTATTCTGACATCATCGTCAATTCCGGTTGGTTTTCCGTTTATAAACAAAGACACAAAGGAATATATTACAAATAAGTGTATCCTAGAAAACAAAGCAGGTGACTGCGTATAATATTTTTATTCAACTTCATCGAATGGCCGGACGTATTACGAATTGGAATTATTTCAAAGCGACGCAGATTACCAATTTATGTACTCAAGAGGAAGGGTGATGCCATCAAAGCAGCATAGTTACAAGAAATTTGGCGCAATAGACTTAATAGTTAGCTGAGCAAATTTTTTGACGAGTTTATGTTTTCGGATTCCATTGTAAAACACCATGCTACACACAAATTAAAGTTATGTTTATTTCTACCTGTCGATGTTTAATTTGGAAAGAAAATCTGAGCTTAACAAACGAAAATATGCAAAGGCTTACAGTATTTGATCGTGTAATTATTCCACCAGAATTTTGCGGAAGAAATAAACGATTATTTTTTCTCGATTATATACCCTTTCTCGAATATTAGCCAGAAGTTACCGAATTTCAGACTTACAAATTACTATCATAGTCAGTTATTTCGTATACATTTTCTTCTTCCGCTTTACTTCTTGCATTTGGTTGGTTGAGTTAATCTATATTTAATTAATTAAGCGTTTTAATCTCTTTTTATAAATAACGCGATGTTGTTTGATAAAATCAAACATGAATAATAAAAATTGGTACTATCCCATTATGACCCCGCAAATTTTTTATTTGTTTATTCCTCCCTGCTACCATGACACAACAGCGAAAATAAATAAAACCCATCAACAATGGCTTCATTGAGTTATAGAGAGTTGGTGCGTTTCTTGAAGGACAAAGAGAGTTGTATATCGTCGAATTTTATCCTCCATCTCACAATCAGTAAAACTATATGAAATGCTAAAAAATATATTAAAATATTTGAGTTAATTTGCTTTTTCTTGCGAACTCGTTCTTTACATTTGAAATGTTATTAAATTGCTTCCGTTGTTTTATTTTCTTCCTTATCTTTCATTTATGTAAAAATCAGTCCAAACCAATCCAACCTAACTCGATCTACAAGATTGTTCGGCCTGTCGCGACATTTACAAACCCGATCACCTGACAACGGGGAGGGATAGTTTGGTTCCAGCGAGGCGAAGGGCACGGTAGCGCCCGGAGACGACAACTAAAATAAAAACAAAGCGAGCCGAAGGCTAGCCAATATCCTCTCCATTTGCGGCGCAACAGTCAAGCGAGATATAATTCCTCTGTAGACTACAGACATCTTGGTAGAAACCAATCCAACCTAACTCGATCTACAAATAAAACGTAGATCCCTCAAATGTTAATCGTGACCCTAGCGACGTGATAGTTTGCGGGGTCATAATGGGACAGTACCTAAAAATTTGGAACTGCATCATAAAAACTCCTGACAATAGTTTAATTTACAGTCTTTCCTTATCTGTAATAATTGACTTAGTAATTTCCTACAAATTTGTTTTTAAGGTTTCATTAATATTTCAAAAGAGACATATATCCTAATTAAAATAAATTAAATTTAGAAAAAATGTCTCAGAAAAATAAGTTTATTAAATTGATAGAAGATGTGAAACAACTGGAATATATATGTGCCTATATATCCTGGAGTCCATAAAAATCACATGCCTTTTATCAGTCTTTTACATATAAAAGAGAAGAGCAAATATAAGCTTATTAATTTTAATTGTTTTCATTATTTTCCATTTTAAAATTGACTTATACTATCACTAGTATAACAAGGATGTTGTTCTTGATTCCGTAGATGTTTTTATTCCTCGCGGAATATCTCCCATAAATTAAATTCGTTCGCTTGAAGCGAGAATATTTCCGAAGGTAGCAGGAAAGACGTTTTCCTTTAAAAACGTTCTATTCCCGAGTTTCCTCTAATATGACTTGGGCGCGGCGACTTTAGAAGCAGTTTTTGTTTTAATAAAAATCACATGTCTTTTATCAAACTTTTACATATAAAAGAGAAGAGCAAATATAAGCTTATTAATTTTAAATGTTTTCATTGTTTTCCTTTTTAAAATTGACTTATACTATCACTAGTATAACAAGGATGTTGCTCTTGATTCCGTAGATGTTTTTATTCCTCGCGGAGTATCTCCCGTAAATTAAATTCGTTCGCTTGAAGCGAGAATATTTCCGAAGGTAGCAGGAAAGACGTTTTCCTTTAAAAACGTTCTATTCCCGAGTTTCCTCTAATATGACTTGGGCGCGGCGACCCCCAAATATCTCCCATAAATTAAATTCGTTCTCTTGAAGCGAGAATATTTCCGAAGGTAGCAGAAAAGACGTTTTCCTTTAAAAACGTTCTATTCCCCAGTTTCCTCTAATATGACTTGGGCGCGGCGACTTTAGAAGCAGTTTTTGTTTTGAGTTTCCGGGTCCGTGGTGGGGGGAGAAAAGATTCGAAGGTCAAATACTTTCATTTCAAATTAATGCGGATTAGCCAAGAACCGTCTATCGATATTTCCTGTGTCGACTGAATTTTTTAACATAGGCGAAATTTTCATTTGGGAATCAATGACATCCCAAGAATAACGAAAACATCCATTGGTAAGTTAAATCTTTCATGGGGCCAAACTCAACTTTTTTTCACCTATCCTCCGAGAGACACAGTTGCCAACATTGCAAAGAACAGCCGCGGTCAAGGTTAGGCCATTACTGAAAAAGGATTATTTTCTATGCTGTTCGTAATTTTGCGGGAGAGTTATAAGGAATTAGAACATTTTAAACGAAAATCTATAAATAATACATGATTCAATTTATTAGGAGAATCTATATGTCATGTAACAGCTTTATTGTTAATTCTCTTTAACTTTTTAATTCTTTGATTATTTTTTAAATCCATCCTTCTGCGTGAGATAGCAACCGAAACAGTCCTACAAAATTAATAAAGACTTTGCACTCATCATTTCAGATTTTTATATAAAATCCATCAGTGAGTAGAGAGCTCTAATACTACAAATTACAATTGCTGCTATTAAATTGTTTTGGATTAAAAAAAATCGAAGAGAGTAGGAAAGCGTCGACCAATGGGGTTGTTGATATGTTAAAACAAGCAAGATGGTCAATTCGCGGAAACCATTTTGGGTATGCTGTGGCGCATAAGCTCTCCAAATGATCCAAAGTTTTTACGCCACCGGGAACGGAAAATGTGCTTAACTACAAAGGTAAATAATACGGCAAGCGTAAAAACCAGCCTACTGAGTTTTTATGGCGGTGAGGATGTTGGTAAACACCACGTCGAATGAAAGAAGCTGCTAGAATCATTTGATAGCGGTTGTGTACGTTAAGACACGAGAGGCAGAGAATTTAAAATTTCCCAAGGCACGAATCTTTTGACTTTGAGAGAAAGTTTCATTTTTAAAGGTAATTTTTGGAAGCAACTGGAAATGAGCCTGAAGCTATTGGTATATAGAGAGGAAGGTTCAAAGTCAGTGGTTAAAGTATTGAAGTTAAAAGAAAATACGGAGAAAAGAAATTTCAATTGATATGGCATATTTTATACAAAGTTTGCTCAATGCAGTTAATTCACGTAATATTTTTATCTTTTTTTTTTTCAAAAACATCGATTTAGTATTCTGTCTCGCTGCGCCCTTTTTTGTGGAGGTACGTTTGTTTGTCTGACGAGCTAACATCCAAACGAAAGCAGGTTGAGACTTCGTTTTTTCGCCAATTGATTCAGTATTCCGTCTTGTGCACATTACCTCGGTATGTCTAAATTCTACATTTTTAAACTGCCATTTACTGTCAGCTTCAGCAGCTCTTTCCTTAATGTGAGATGTGACTTTAACTAAGGAACGAAAACACGAAATAACTTGAATTTTTATAAACCTAGAAGAACAAGGATTATTTTGAAAGCATATACGCATTTATTTTTAAAAACTGTTATTTAAAATTTCGAGTGTCTCGTGAACTTGTTTATGATTTTTTTTAGCGGTAAATAATCTTTTTGCCAAATATACAGGCGAAGATCCACCCTAAAAACGTATCAGGTCATTTTTCAGCGATGGTTTTTCCACTGACATGCAGCATAACCTCGTTTATCCGACCGTCACTAATGCGGATCTCCCGTTTATCCGGACAGTTCTCCAGCTCTCCATCTCATGGTTTTTCAATTCATATTCGGCAATTAAGTAGATTGGTTATCAGTAGATAAATATAATAATAAATTGGTGTATTAGTGTTTAAACCTTTTGACTATCATTTATAGAACTAGGATTTGAGTGGGTTAGGGACAAATATGTTGAAGAGTGGTGCATCTGTTTATATTTCTGCTGTCAAAAGAGTCGTCCTACCGACGGTTGACATGATATTTCGGATGGAGAGATAGAATACGAGATTAAGAAAATGTGTGAAAAATATTAAAGCGAAAGGATACCAATGCTATGGTTCGTCTCAGACGTCAAGAATAGAGCGGTGAGTAAACTATTTATCTAAAGAAATAACAGAAAGTTAGCGACTTCTTTTAATAAAAATATTTACTTTTCGTATGACGCTGAAAGTTCCGAAGATAACAACACTAACTTCTGTATTCCCCTAAACAAAGTATATAACTTCACTATGTTTTACGGGAAATGATTTCCCGTTTTATAACCTACTTAAATTTGTCACTCCAGATAATCCGGTTTTTCATTTATTCGGGTACCAATCGATCCGGACAAACAGACTCATGCTCTACTATAACGTGAACAACCATTTAAACAACTGTAAATCTTTTAGATACATTAATGCATCTTATATGTGATTTAAAGCTTCGAGCGCAAGAAGTCATTAGAGGTATGTATGTACGTTTATTTGTATTTTATGCGAAATAATTTCCCGTTTTATTGACTACTTAAAGTTGTCGCTCTGAATAATCTGAGTTTTCACTTATTCGTGTACCAATCGATCCGCATAAACGAAATCGTACTCTACTATAAATTGAGCATTCATTTAAAATAATTGCAGTCTTTTAGATATATTAGTGTATCGTATATGTGATTTAAAACTTCGGGTGCAAAAAGTCAATATAGTTATGCAGGTTTATTTAAAAATAATATTTGCCACTTCGCCACAAATTCAATTTTGTCCCTCGAATTTCAAGCGAAGCAAGCGTTAAAATTCAACGCGAGATACATAATCACAGTAATCGAAGAACGCCTGTACAAAAACGGCAATATATTTAACGATCGGTCGAGCATTAACGTATGCAGTAATTAAAACTGCATTACCGCTGATGTGGCGTCCGCGAGCCTTGAAACGAAGCGCCTTTCATTCCCTCAAACGCCCGCAGAAGGAAAGGCCCGGCGATCCTCGCGGCCGCTGCGAGGAAGTACCAGAGGACGAGATGCGTTATAACGGTTCAAGGTTAACCCAAACATGATGTTAGAGGCGATGGGAGGGAGAGGGAGGTAGGAGACTGGATCCGAGGAAAGAGGGGATTGGCGAGATACGTGGGCGTAGTGAGGTGAGAGAAGAATCGAGAGGGGGAGGGAAGAGAGAGAATTTCAGAGAATTTCGACTTGGGTCGATTGGTTTGGAAGGTCACGCCATGCTTCTTGATGGTTTTTCTAGGAAATGCGGAAAGAGCATTCCCTTTTTACTTTCTCGTATACGAAGTATATTGCGAAAGTATTGTAATCGCGAAAAAATTCGATCTCGAGATTTTGATGGAAATATATATTTTTAGGTGTACCCGAGTCCGAAAAAGTGATTTTCGCAATGCCGTCTGTCTGTAGGTCTCTGTTCGCGGCTCTGGGGCTTAAACGGTAGAGCGAAATTGAATGAAATCTCGTATTTAGGTATTTTATCATACAGAATGGAAGCAATGAAGAAATCGATGACATTGCACAATAATTAAGGGCAGTTTATTCTAGGAAATTTTAATAACGATTTGATTTTCTCGAAAACGGCTCCAAACGATTTAGATGAAATTTCGTAGTTACTTAAGTTTACGTTAATAATAATACTACATACTTCATATTTATCAAAAAATGGGTAGAAGATTAATTTATTCTAGGCAACTTTAACAACAATTTGATTTTCTCAAAAACAACTCCAACGATTTTGATCAAATTTCGTGCAATTACTTGAGTTTACGTCTGCAATAATACATTTTTCAATAAAGGAATATAAGGCTAGTTTATTCTAGAGTAACTTTAGTAACAATTGGATTTTCTAAAAAAACGCTCATACGATTTTCATCAAATTTCGTATAGTTATTTAAGTTGATGTTTATAACGATTCTACATAGTTAATATTTTTCAAAAGATAACTAAACGACGCATTAATATTTGAGAAAGTTTGTACAATTTAGGTATATTGTACCGATTTTTTCATTAGCGTTGTGATTAAAAAAATACGGAGTCTAGAGATATATTCGCATTCCCTCACTCGGTATACTTAAAGGAGCTAGGGTTATTATCTGAGCTTAATAAATGTTGAAAATATACGGATTAACAAATTTTGGTACGTACTATCTCTCTCTACTTTAAGATATATTTAATACGCTACAAAAATATTAGTATTATGGAGATGGCTAAACACGACAATAGGGAACGGGGTTTATTAAAGATCATTCAACATTTTCTACAGCATTACATGTGAGAAATCGAGATATGCGCGACATCACCTCAAATAAAATTTGTAACGCGGAGTTTACTTTGCAGGAAAGTTTCCGCATGCCGAATTTAAAACATTGACTCAGAGGAAAATCATAAAAAATACTATGTATGGTCTCTTTGTGTGAACTTTCCTGGGTGAACGTTTTTACGTGAATGATAGATTCACGATGTCTGATGGCTGTTATTTTTAATTCTTAAGTGAAAATCATACCCAAATAAAGACTTTAGGGTTCGGGCATGGATGTTGTGATTCGCCTACCTGCAGACAAGCCATTGGCTTTGCGGGGAAGGCATAATTAAAAAAAACACGTATGTTTGAGAGGCAGCCTTCGATCGAGCCTTTTGCACCGCAAGATTTATATGATTAGAGAGTGATTCGTGAGTTATTTCTTGAGGATTTTTCTCTTTGTTTCAATAAATAATAATTATAGTAGGACCTAGAAAACCGTCACCATCGATAATCGTTGTTTCGATAAACAATCGTTTAGCGTCAAGTGGTAAAAAAAGAAAAAACTCCGTCGCCATTTCAAGGAAGCAGACAAACGAATAAAATGATAATTGCACTGTAACTGAAAGAGAAACTACCGGGGATCCGAAACGGATTCCCCTCAGCGCTGGGACGAATTCCTCGAAGAACTGGGAGAAGACTCGTAAAACTGAATAATCGAGATGATCTCGAAAAACTCAAGAATACATCGCGAAACAAGAAGAAAACTCGAATGAGCGGACGAAAACTGCAAAACCCGGTAGAAAAATCGAAATTCGACTTCGAAAAACGAATCCTCGATTCGGAGCTACCACGCCGCTACGTCGCCCTGAGCCGGAGCGGCCGCAACTGCTCAGGTACTACATACTCGATCCAGACCTACCACGCCGCTCGGGCGACCCATAACTCGCAAACGGCTAATGGTCGCCCCGGCAAACAGCAAAAAACCGGGGAGCCCGCTCTCTTCGATTCTGATCTACCACGCCGCTCGATAGGCAGTGCTTTTGCAGTCTCTATGTGTACTGAGCATCGAGATTAAATCAGCATGTGCCCTTTTACTCCACGCGAGGTTTCTGTCTTCTCTGAGCTAGACTTATTACACCTGCGTTATTCTTTGACAGATATACATCCCCAGTCAAACTGGCCGCCTGCTGGCCTCCTCGATTCGGATCGGGAGGGATAAATATGAGCTATAGAAGTAGCGGACGAGGGGCGGCGGACGACCGAACCCCTTACGCCCGCGACTGCAACTCCCTTGGATCCAAAATACCGTGAATACCTCTGTGTTTCGGGGAGGTTCCCCCTCCCCCTCTCTCTCACGCTCGAAAACGAGGCAAAACCCCTCGGTCACTCGTTTCCTCGCCTCCGGATTTTTTTATCCGAATGTACTGTAATGATCCTTCCGCAGGATCACCTACGGAAACCTTGTTACGACTTTTAATTCCTCTAAGTGGTCTTCAAGGTGGGCGATAGCACCCACCATTGGACGTTTTTGGATTTTTGGTGGGCGTTAAAGAACTCACCAAATGCTATTCTAATTTTTACACTGAAAAATAAAATTCTATGAAAAAGCCTAATGATACGCACACATTCTGTACAACTATTTTATGTAAAACTATTACAGTTCGTTTGTCTTTAACTATAGTATCATATCATACTATAATAGCTACAATGTATTCATGCTGCGGTAAAATCGAAAGGCCCATGAGGGTCGTCGGAGTCTCTCGCAGAAGTAGCGAAGCGTTTAAGTTTAATTTTATCAAATATATAAAATCATAAATTTTTAAAAACTGTTATTACCACTGAGACCGTATTCGGTAATCTCATCTAACGACAATTCCACTAGTATTAGGGTTACCATACGTCCGGATTTTCTTAAAATTTACAGAGATTTTAGCAAATAAAACCCATTTTTTTTCTGGTTATGCCCATCAAAATCTTAACAGTATAGACTTAAGTAATTAGATACCTTGATTTAAAAAAATTATACTACATTTTAGGTTTAAAATTAAATTTGTCCGGGTTTTATTATCAGAATATGGTAATCCTAACTAGTATGTGCCATTTAGGAAAGAAATGCTGAACAGCGACCAGTGGTTTAAAATCCCCAACGGGATACCTTCACTCAGATATTTGATACATTATATGGGGAACGCAGCGAAATGAAAGAGAAGCGATATTAAGAGATAAGTATACTCTCTCTTCCCACGGACACTCATTGCTTGCAAAAATGTTATTTCGGTATTCATTGACAAATTGGATTTATTCAGAAAAAACATCCTGCAAAAAGAATTTTATCAGTTTTCAGAACTACATAACATCAAAGATGATCTTACAGCCGAAGACATAGACAAGTTTGCAGATCACCTTTCTGTCATTAGAATTGATATGATGACTCGTTTTCACGATGTAATAGACTTGAAAGTGGATGCCTGGATGGTGACTCCATTCATCACATATGTGTGTGATGTGGATATTGAATACCAAGAGGAGATAATAGAATTAATTCATGATGATGAGTGTAAAGCCAATTTCAACCAAGGTGGATATGTACAACTTTGGCAGAACAAGAAAATGCCCTCTCTGTATCCACGCTTGTGGAAGAAAATATTGTTGCTCTTGTTAGCTTTCCCAACTTCATATGTAGTCGAGAAGGGATTCAGTGCAGTCGACAATCTCCTGTCCAAAAAAAAGAAACCGCTTACAAATAACAGAAAGAGGAGATCTTCGAATGACCCTTACAGACTTTAAGCCAGACATTGATTCCCTGGTTTGTAGGCACCAAACACAAAGTACGCATTGAAATGTATGCCAAATGCTTATTTTAACATTGATTTGGGATTAATAAACATAATTAAATTTTGTCTTATTAAACATTTATCATTTATTTTATTAAAAACTTTATTGTTAAGTTGATACGGTAGGTGGGCTTAGTGGCGTAGTGAAGGGGGGCAGGGAGGTGCAGTTGCCTGGGCGCCGAGTTCACGGGGGGCACAGAAATATCAAATTTGCACCCGTCGGGTCGAGGTGCATCCCCCCCGTAAATCGCTTTGCTACTGGGGGCGCAAAATTATTCTTTGCCACAGGCGCCAGAAACCCTCAATACGCCACTGGGTGTGCGGTGAACTTATTTCAAAGTACAACATATGGTAAAAATGGGTGGTGACTCAAAAAAGGTTGAAGACCACTGCGCTAAACGATCGAGTTCTGAAAAGCAACAAAATGGAACCGAGGTCCCATTCCATTATATCCATACAGACAGTATTCAGTGCTTTGAGCACTCTAATATTTTCAAAGTAAATGTGTCTGCCCACCAAGGCATTCAAACAAGAGAACTTGCTCTCCAATATATCTTCGTTAAAGGATTTAAAGTGCTCTCATTCCAATTACGGACCTCGGATGAGTCCCTTATCGTCATTTTTCGTCACTACTTCCCCCTGTCGGGAGTCGGTAAATTTCGCGTTTGCTGCCTTCCTTTGATGTGGTAGCCGTTTCTCAGGCTCCCTCTCCAGAATCGAAAACTGATTCCCCGTCGCCCGTAACAAACGTGGTAGGCGCAGGACCTACCATCGAAAGTTCATAAGGCAGACATTTGAAAGATGCATCATCGGTGCTCGGACCGTGTCATCAGCCCAATGTTACTCAGAGTCACCAAGGCAACGAACGGACGAGCCGACCGATTGGTTTTGTTCTAATTAAAGCGCCCCTTTCAGCATTGGTTGGTGCACTAGATTCATGTATTAGCGCTTGAGTTATCAAAGTTTTCCATATACGTAAGTGTAGTTATGATCCAAGGAACCATAACTGACTTATTGAGCCATTCTCGGTTTCACCTTATTGCGGCTTGTACTGAGACATGCATGGCTTAATCTTTGAGACAAGCATATGCCTACTGGCAGAATCAACAACAACAACGCGTGGAGTGCGAGAAGACGTGCAACAATGACGCCTGTCCCCCGCGCGACGAGGAGCCCTCCAGGGCCCGAGGACCCTCATGGAGCACCACAAACTTGCCCGCTAAAAAAGATCATTCTTCGTCCGTTCGTACTTGCCTGAGACAATCCCGCCCCGGTGCCTGGAGGGATGGAGTCTAGGGGTATGAACACATAGAAAGCAGGTTGCCGGCTTTCCGATAATCAGCATCGATCAGCTGCTGAAATAATACATGTAAGTTAATGGCGATGCACACAGCAAAAGCATGTCAAAACTTGTCGGCGCCGACCTGCTTGCGGGAAAGCCGGCAACCTGCTTTCTATGTGTTCGTACCCTAGGAAGCCATTGCACTGTAATTGAGAGGGAAAGATTGCTGCCCATCATACTGTCGCCTAAGGCAACATACTATGTAATGCACGTTTAACTTTGTAACAGACGTTAACTCGCCTCATCTATCGAAACGGTGCGCTGTGGCTGTTCTCGGAGAACATTTAGTCGATGGCGTTAGAGTGAAAAAAATTTCCCGTAAATTGAAAGAGGGTTAAACAAAGAGTAATGCTATTTAGAATTTTGCCTTCAAATCTAAGAATGAAACAGCAAAATGCTCCTCGGATTGCTGCAGTACAACTGTCAACGCATTTGCTAACAGTTAACATAACCCTCTTCACATATTTCTTAAATATTTTTAGCTTATTAAATCCAAAATTATAGAAATGGCAATGAAACGCAGTGCTAGTGACAATTCTGCTAAAAGGTCCACAAATGTGATATCCTCGCATAAAATGCTAGAAGAGAATGAATGAAAATGACGCTTTAGCAGTGGTGGCTCGTACCTTTTTACTCTGGGTAGGTTGCGTTACGAGATGAGAAAGTAGGCATTACCTATATTCATTAAAGATAAATAAATAAAAAGATTCATCGTAAAAGTTGTTAAGTTGGACTGATTTTAAGAATAATCAACTGTATAATCAATTCTACATTTGTTAATATGTATAATATTTACCAATAATTTCATCAAATCTTTTTTTTTGCAAACGATAGTGAACTTTCATGTTTCGTTAGAAAAGCTTAACGGGAGGACTTTACATACTTAAATCAAACATTCTATAATCTTATACTTAGAAAATAGTGATAAATATAATAAACATGCTGTCATACTTACATTACTGTGTGTGGAGTGCATGAACAGGAAAACATTTGGAAACACATGTGGCAAATGGCACTCACTTTAGGGTTTTTTATACATAAAATCCTCTCTTCATCTCTTGAGATTTTCAAATTTGTCAATCACTTTTTCATGAAAACGGGGTATCCTTCGAATAAAAGATTTTTCTGTGGATAACATGGCAAGTGCAGTAAGGTGCTTCTGGTCCATTGTATTGCGCAGAAATGTCTTGATACGTTTCATTGTAGAAAAACAACGTTCAGCTTCTGCAGTTGACATGGGCATGGTTACAACAATTTTTAAAATTTAACCACCTCAGGAAAGATCTCTTGAAGATTTTCAGCAATGATGAACTTTAATAAACGCACAGCACCTGACGCAACTCTGAAGTCAAGTCTAGAGTATAATAAAGAAAGTTCTGAATGCAATTCAGTTTTCTTCAGTTGAGGAAATATTTCGCATCCCGTTTCAAGTTCTTTTAAAGGAAAATTTTGACCCTATAATTCAAAATTTTGTGTGAAAACCAAAAACGAAGCTTCTAAATGCTCAATAAAGGCGAATCTATCTTTTGTTTGAGCTATTATAACATCACAGACTTCTATGGAAGAGTGAACACAAAATTGGCATTTCTGAGCTAATACATGCCTTACTTTTCTCCTTTTAGTAGGCAAGGGCTGTGGATCAGCTTTTTCACTTTCTTCTGAACTTGTCGAACTTCCATCATGACTTTCATGACCGTCGCTATCACCCGAATCACTGTCTGTTTCACTGAAAATCTCACTTCCTTCTGTTTGCATATTGCGCACTTGTGAATCACGAATCTTTTGGACCAAACTTAAAAATGTACTGACACATTTATTCACATGAGTTGCATCAACTTGTCGGGCTTGAAGCTGCTTGTATATAATGTCAGTATGAGGCATCACTTGATGGAAAAAAGACAGCCACCAATTAAATTCTTCGTCCCGCATAAGGAACTCGAAATGAGATGCTTTTCTAATTGTTGCATCATTAAATGATCCGTCTTCACTAATTTTTGAGAAGCATTCCCTAAGCGCTTCCTTGTTATCATGCACAACATTCACAGTTCTAGAGTTATAGCTCCAGCGAACAGGCATAGCATTGGGCACACGTTTTTTTAGTCTTTTATTCAAGACTCTAGAACGCTTAGGAGATTGGGAGAAAAATACCGGATTAATATTCAAATTGACAAAAAATTTTCTTGCTTTTGCATTTTGTGATGAAACCCTTTGCATTACCAAGTTCAGCTGGTGTGCACCGCAATGAATGTAATGAGCATACTTGTAATGATTTCTAATTTTTGATTGAACACCATTTGCAGCTCCACTCATCACATTTGCTGCATCGTAACCTTGTGCAATTAATTTCTCAATTTCACCAGAAATAATGACGCTTAATTCATCCAAAATGCAAACAGAAATTGCGTCCGCATCCTGTCCATCTGTGTTAAAAAATCCCCAAAATCTCTCAGAAACCTAATTCAGTCACATAGCGCAACACAATCACAAATTGTACATTGTTTGAAACATCTGTTGTTTCATTACCTATCACGGCCAAAAAGTCTGATTTTTTAATTTCTAATAACACCTCCTCTCAATACACATCTAACATACACTGTAATAATTCATTTTGTATTGTTTTTGAGGTGCATTTGAAAGGCGAATTTCCTTCTAAAAAATTCTTGAGCTGAACATCAAGAGTTTTAGCAAAGTTAATGAGACCTAAAAACACCCCAGGATTTTTAGAATCACTTGACTCATCATGCCATCTCAATGCTACTTCAAATTCTCCACAAAAAAGTACACAATTCATAATTTTGGTGAGCATTTCTCTGTTTTTATCAACTTTGAAATTGTGTTGAATTATTGATTCATGATATGCTGAGCTTAACATTGATGTTATACTAACACGGTCTAGCAGTTTTAAACTTATCCAATTATTGCTATGAGGTTGAGATGAGTGATGTTTACTTACTTTCCTCTGTAAATTCTTAAGGTCTGACATTCCATTTTTTGTCTAAGTTTCATCACCACCATACAATAAACATGGGAAGCAGAACAAAGAATTTGTCACTTCACGGCCACACAACCAGCTATATTTGCTATAAATGTCACTAGAAAACTTTCTTGTATAGTCTTGATTTCTACTTTTTGCTTTCAAAGTCAAATTCAGATGAGGTGTGGGCCTACCGGTGTCTTTAATTTTCGCCTTGTCTTCCAATGATAATGTTGAAAACTTTACACTTTTTAAATAACTCACTGTATAAGCCATTGTCACTTCTTAATATTTTCCGCACATGAAATACATAGCACTAGAACTATATCGAAAATTTCCAATTTGCAAAACAAAACAGTTGCATTGTAATCAAAAGAAAAGCACACATACACGCTGAATTCCATAATACACAACGCACAATACACAGTGTTATGCTATAGGTGCATCCTACGCCTTCTTTTACAAATGTCAGGGCGGAAGTACAGTGCGAGTTTAGCGGAGTTTACTTCCCCTTTCTTTTCCCCTAAGGCTGTTTCTCAAGCAGCCTCAGGCAATGCTTTTAAGGCATATAGCACAGTGGTAGACTCGTCGGTCAGCCCATTTATCCCTACAGCTATTAGGTTGAGTTAATATGGGACGTATTTGTGGGGAAAGAAATGAAGCGGAATAAGGATGTATCTTTACACTTCGTTGCTACATTGAATACTAAAACTTGATCTTGAATGGAATCGTTGTTAACAACAATTTAACGTACTTCGATATTATCCGTCAAAGCATTAAAATAAATCAGAAGGAAATACGAAAATGTGGGTAGGCTGCAGCCTCGCAGCCTCTTAATACGAGCCGCCACTGCGCTTTAGTGCATATTAGCTTCGGTCTGTCTGTTCTTTTATCCGAATGCAATTCTTTTCTCCGTAGCTATTCAGCGGATTTTAATGAAATATAGTGCTAAAGACTAAGCACAATAAATTAGAAAATGAGATGAATGGTTTGTATAACATAATAAATTTAGAATACTCTATCGCAGGAAACATGCTTATTTGTAATTCACCTTACACTTTCCTAACCTGTTGAAATCATTTGCGATGCATGTATGGTTTGTATTTATTCAATTCTAAATAAATCTTAAATAAATAAAATACATACTAAATATTTACATTTGAATAATTTATTTTTGTGTTTTAATGTTTTTTAATATCACTTTTGTTATTTTTGACGGGAACTTACAATAGTATTACAATTAAGATGAAAATAATTGATGCATAGTAAGGAGATTCAGAGGTAGTCCTGTTATTTTTGATAAAAAATTAATTTTTATTATGAAATGCCCGATGCTATGTTTACTTTCTGGTACAAGTGAATTTTATATTTATTGTTTACTTTTTTGTGCATACAAAGGTTGGCTTCATTAGTTTTTTATTTAAATTAAATATTTAACTTGTGTATAGGTACCATCATTTTTATTCTTGATAAAAAATGTAATTTTTATTATGAAATAATGCTGCTGCTTAAGTTGACCTTTTCAAATTTAAGAGACGTAGAGAAAACAAAAGAATTACGAAATCGCGCTCCTCGGCCATTATTTTTCTCGTCAGTAAGTTCTGATACGCCGTGGAGATATGTGTTAGACGGAGCTTTTGCCGTCCACTGCATGATAAAGTCATCTTGAATAGGTAAAGAAAACTTTGAGGTTTATCAGTTGAAATTAATTTCTAATTTATGTAATCGGTATGCTTAAAATTTTCAAATAGTGAGCGATGATCAATGCGGTTTTAGTTTTCACCATACAATAACTACGTCTTAATCCCAGTTATCGGCACGGTGGTTTGGTGGTATATGATCGTGTTCATGTGTTACAACCATTTTAAAGTTCGTAAAATTTTTCCTTTGGAGTCTAAGTATGTTTCCAGTGAAGGGTTTTTAACTTTGTAGGAATCGCAAGTCTTGGCCAAAAATATACATTGAAATCGACATACTATATGATATGATAATGGGGCCATATTCTTAGATTAATGTGAATTAGGAGACGGTGATTCGTGATCTATGTTTTTCTATTTTCGTGTTGAAATTATTCCACTAGACTAAATGCACTTAAGGAAGACAGTAAAGATGTGAGACGTGGATGTCGTGTAGTCGAATGGATCTTGAGGTTCGTACCGCATTCTCATTAGAGGGGCAATGTTCTGTTTGAATCATGATGTAATAATACCAGCACTGCTGAGTTAGGTAATTTAATTACTACTTATATAGTAGATAAATTAATGTAGAATCATTAAATTAAGTCATTGTATATACTTGGATATAAGAATATACCTTGTTAAAAGAAATGTTCTTCAGAATAAGTTGCGTATTTCCTTGTGCATTTGCTTCGAGAACATCAGATAGAATGTATTTTTACATCACTTTGGTTTTTCTATAAAATGAGTCCTAATTTTATATAGTAACTTTGATAACTTTATTATTGTAATCTTTGTTCAATACATCATTGGTCTAAAATTACTTTTATCCAAGTTAATATGTTCTGTATGATGTTTCAACTTTATGCTGTTATATAATGGAATTGCTGTCATAAGTGCTGAGGCATATTTTTTTATATTGGCATTTTAAGTGTGGTTTAAAATACCTACTGCTTTAATAGGGAAATCTATTTTTCAAGTAGGTACCTAAATACAGTTTGTGGAAGATTTCGTAATGGAATTTACGTAGTACAATTTGTTAATCACCTTTTAGAAGTTAGATAAAAACTTTGAGCTTAGCAGTTTTTCTTCAGTCAGTTGGCTTATCTGTAATGGAAATAGTAATTTTTGGCTGTATTACAGTAATGAGAGGAGCAGGTGCATAACATACATTATAGTATATCGTAATAGGTGGATAAATTGAAGTAATGATTATTTATTGGGTTGATGTCAAGATTTTTTATCACTAAGTTAATACGACATCCTGTGGTGCAAGATTTCTGATTTGATTCTGTTCTGATTTCAGTGGCATGGCTCCAAGAGACAGTTTCCAGGACATTCTGTGCATGCATTCTAACACCCAGCTGACACTTGGATCTACAAGGACCTGTTCCCTTTTGTGATACCAAGAACGAATAGAGGTAAGTGTAATGAATTTCTGTTACAAAGTAGAATGAATGAGCTTCCCACTTTGTGTTGCATTTATCAGGTTGATTGTTGTGAAGGTGCACATTGCACATTGATCCCCCCCCATCGTGTTTGACCGTCCTTGGAAAATTGTGATTTTTCTAAGCTGTGGAAACATTTCTTTTAAATTTGAATTTGGGTTAATGGGAACCATCAGAGAGGAATAGGAGATGGTTTGCCCCCTTTGTGTGTAACATAAATATATAATTAATAATGAAGTATATGAGATTATATTGATATAATTTACATAGAACTTTTGTTTTTGTCAAATATTTTGGAACCCCCTTGAGATAATCCTGTGTGCGCCCCTGGCGACATTTCTACTTTTAGCAGGTTTTCCACATTGACGGAATAAAATATTTTACACAAGCCATTTCTTCTCAGTTGATTTTACTTTAAAATATGAGATTTTCCAGTTAAAAGAAAATTATTGCAACTATCACTGTCCCAGTTAATAAGTATGCAATAGATAGTTTTTGTATACAGACCAATCATGAAATTATTAGCACTTATAACATTCTGCCAAGATTTAAAAATATTGAAAAATCAGCATCTGACTTAACAGCTCAAATTGATGTTTTGGATCAACCATTCATTAGTGAGGTCAGAAGATTTTAAAATAAAATATTATACAATTTAAAAAATGCAAAAAAGAACAAATAGAGAAAACGATAAAATTTCTTTTAACTATAGAAACTGCCTAGTTTCTGTTGTTTAATTTTTTTAGATCTCATGTTATCAAAAGAAGACCTTAGTTCTACAACTTTGTTACATAAATCATTTCACCTTTCATTTCAGCATAATATTTCAAAGCTTTAAGATAATGTGAAACCTTGGATATGGTTGGCATATTCAGAACATCGCAATCTTCTTCACTCTGTTCATTTTCTGAATTGAGAGCGGTATGACTGCATTGTGCTTGCGCAACATGTTTTAAAGCCAATGTCATTTACTTCTGTGAAAATATTCCTGCAAGATTGACGAAACATTTTGCATATTAAAACTATCAATGTCATAAATCTCTTGAATTGAATTTTCAATTTGTCAGATCCTTATCAGTGTCTGCTTCAACAGCTTTATTGAAAACAAAACCACTGTTTCTAAAAGAATTTTGGATAAAGATCTCTTAAGCTCACTAATGAATGGTTGATGATTGGATCCAAAACATAAATTTGAGCTGTCAAATCTGATGTTCTGTTATATTTGTCTAATTTGTGATCAGTTGTTCTAGTAGGGTAAAGTGTGGGAATTGTTCACACATATGCGGAAATTAACCCTATGGCATTTGAGATAAAGTTAGAAAAAAATTGTTAGAGGAAAAGAATGCCTGTTTATGTACTTTTATAATGTCAATTTGTAATTTCAGTAATTAAATCAATAAGTCGCGTATAAAGTGATAAATAGGAAAAAGTAAAATGCGCACAATTCCCCACCCCACCGGCTAATTGTGCGCATGGGTTGGCACAAAACCAAAATTGTTTAAAAAGTTTATTAGGTATTTGTTAATTACAAAAAGGAAAAATTCAATTAAAATTAAAAGTTAAATGTAATTTAATTAAAAAATTAAAATGAAACAAAGTTTAGTGATCAATGCAAAAGTCACATATGTAGTTAGCATCTTTTTCAGCGCCACTACATTCTTTATGGGCCCATAGACCCCACAAAACGCAGCAAAACCACAGTTCATTGTTCTTCCCGAATTCCCCACAGATTGTACAGACTTCATTAGGTGGCTCCAGATCATCCATTTCATTGTCATCACACAGTTGTGTCATACTGATATCCGATTCAGATTTTTCTACCCTCTTTGATTTCTTCATAGTTTTCGGTAGGTCAAGGACCAAACTCCTCTTAGGTCCGCTTTTAGTTGTCTTTTTCTCTGCTTTTTGTTTATTTTTCTCCTCAGCCATTCTTTTCTTTTCTTTCACTTGTTCCGTTTTCTTTTAGGGAGTTGCTGTTAGAATTTCAGAGTGCATTTTGTCGTGAGAGCTTTTCCTTGCAGCTTTGGCTCCTCGATCAGAGTTCTTTGAAGGAACAGGTGCAATATCCTTAACTCTTACTTGATCAGGAGTGCTAGCTTTAGACATAGATGAACAAAGGGATGAACATGCTTTAGAAGTACTAAGCCTTGGTGTTCAGATGCCTCTGAAGTAGAAGAACGTGGTAAGTTATTTGGAATTGTGGGAGTGTCTGGAGTCCCATGGTCATCGACAGCACTTGCGGCTGCTTTCAGGGACTTCTTCTGTAACAAGTTCTTGTTGAGCATCTGCTGGAACAAAATCATTTTCATTGAATTTGTCGGGATTGAGAGGCCAAATCCCTGCAGAACGAAAACCAGAAACTCCTTTCTCCATCATTGCAACTTTCATGAACGCCTTATTTAATAATTCCGCATTGTCATATTCGGTGATCCTTTCATGAGCAGTCACACATAAGTGCAAGTCATATTCCCTATAAAGAGCATTTTTCAAAGGGGCGAAGAAAGTTAAATCAAGTGGATGTGTTCGATGAGAAGTGTGAGGAGGGAGAGAAACAACAGTTATCAAATTTTGTTTACAAAAATCAAAAGCTTCAATTGAAATGTGGCCCTGAATGATTTGCAAGGATAAGAAGCGCTGGATCTTCGTCCGATGGTTTAGCGTGGGCTTTAAAATGCCTCAACCAGTCCATGTACAATTTCTCATTGGTCCATCCATTGTTAGAACAGCCATAAATTGATCCAGTGGGTCCATTTCTCTTCAGCAGATTAGTCATTTGCACTCCTGGGTATATTAGCATTGGAGGTGTGTAAGTTCCTGATGCACTCATACAAAAAACTACAGTTATGTTCTGCCCTCTTTCTGCTGAAGTTGCAGCCCCAATTTTCTTTGCACCTTTTTGGCCATAAACTTTTGGACATTTTTTTGCACTGTGGTGATGTCCGTTTCGTCCATATTAAAAATTCTATTTTGAGGAAATGCAAATTTATCCATAACTTTTTGTAAATTGGTAAAATACTGAGTAACCTCCTCTTTGTTAAATGCAGCGATTCTGTGGAGACTTGTGCCTTCTGGTTGCCTTAACCTTATTTGTGGATTATGCTTAAGAAAGAGATATAACCAGTCTTTGTCAGCTAATTTTGTTGTAGGGTTAAAAGTATGACGAATTTGTTTTGCTTCAGCAAACTCAAAAGCAATCCTACGAAGTTCTCTAGGAGTAACACCATAGAACATCTTGGCAAGATGTAGAAGATGATCATCCAATTCTTTTTCTTCGTCAGCAGTAAAAGTAGGCTTACGACCCAATGACGTATGTCTGTTTGAATTTTCTTTCAGTCACTTCCTAATGGTAGATTCGGGGATATTATATTCACGGCCAACAGCCCTGATCTTCTCATTATCAACTGTAACTGCTCGTATCTCCAACTTCAGCTGATCCTCTGTCCAAGTATTCTTTGTTGACTTCCTTTCGTATTTCTGTGGCATCTTTAATCAAAACAAAAGAAAGAAAAATTAATTTCTTGTCATTAAAAACAATGTCGGGTAATTGTGCGTATTTCGATAATCCATGCGCACAATTACCCCACACAGAGTAGTTTGACAGAAAATGCACATAACATGAAAAGTATTTGTTCAAATTCAGTGATCTTTAGTTTAAAAGATGCACAAAATAATAGACTTTAACAATATATATATTGGTCGAAATAAACTAATTGAAAATACAGACTTACTGTCTTATTTTTGGCACCCTGAAAACTATAAGAAAACACTTGTTTCTCTTAAGAAGGCTGTCACCTCAACAGCAAAGACTGGGGTCGGAATCAGCTGTTATATTATTAGTACACTTCCCTTCCGCTAGGGAATGCGTCCAGCAGCCAGTGCATTCTATTGAGGGAACTGGCCAAACTAGAGTGTGCACAATTACCCCACTTTCCTATATCAGTTTTGTATTATTTTAGCATTTTGTATGAAACCATTATACTCTGATGTGTTTGGTGGAAAATACTAATTGATCATATTCAAAATATACCTAATTTATGGCAATAAGGATGACTGTATTCTTTTAGGATACAAAATAATAATATTGCCTTATAATGCTATTCATAATAATTTAAATATCTATACCCCAAATATGGAGAAAATCATGTGTTGGCCACATCAGATTTTGTTCAGGAGTAACTTCATGCTTTCTAATTTAGCTAATAGAACAGAATTTGTATGAAAGCAGGCTAATTATTCTCTTTATTCTCACTTTTTTCATGGGCACAATTAAAACAAAAAATGATTCAGCAGACAGTTACCTAAAAAAATATGATAATAAACAGGTTAAGGATATCCTTTGATAAGATGCGCAGTAAGTAGTTCTCTTGCATTGTTTGAAATAGTGACTAGCAGATCAAAATATCTTTTTCATTCACAAAAAATTCCATACCTAACATATAACCACAATACAGTAGTTCTCAACCTTTTGCCTATTGGGTCTCACCTACCACATTATCAATAAATCCTGGTCCCACCATGATATAAAGAAAAACATCACTTTTTCTAATGTATTTCTACGTTTATAAGCATGTAAGTAGCACATTAATAATTGGTAGACACAAAGGAGAAGGTCGAAATAAAAAGAGATTTACTTGGTAATTCCACAAAAATTTATTTATTTATTTTTTAAATTAATTTTTATGGAATTATCAAGTAAATCTTTTTTATTTCGACAATACTAAGAAATTCCATCAAGTTACGCCTGAGACTGTTAACTATATAAAACAGAAGGTGCCAGAAAGTCTGATTGTGGTGCCAAAATGTCTTCAGTTGGCCGTGGTCCCACCTAGACAGCTTTCAAGTCCCACCAGTTGAGAAACACTGATAATGGGCCAAGTGAATAAAAATTAAGCAAATGCTTAAAGAACTTAGTAAAAGCATAAGCAAATGCTAAAATTATTTGCTTCATTTTGAGTGAATAAAAGTTTGCTTTCGCTTATAAGCATTTGCTAGTCGATTTTAAGCAGTTGCTTAAAACTGAGTAGTAAATGTTCAGTCTTTCTATCAATCATACTTTGAGTATTATTTCTCAGCAAATAATGAAGAAAGATAGAGTACGTAAATTTTCCTGCCTCTTTGTTTAGATATAATAAACTTGTAAAGAAAAGTAAGTAAGTCTTAAATCGTTTCTAATGTTTACATAAAAAACAAATGATTGCGACAGTTGAATGTTCACAGCCGATTGTGATAGCTGGCTATTGATAGTTAATTGTTATAATTGAATGTTCAAGTTTCATCATTAATTTTCGGTAATATTTGTAATTAATTTAATTCACTCAAACTTAAAACCAATTTTAAAGAAATACTTAGAAGAAAAGGGAGACTCTGAAGATGCCACAATCACGTCAGTGGGATGTAATGAAAGTCTATTTATTTTAATTATTCGATTTCAACAAAAAGTTTATTTTTCACTTAACAATTATAAATATTTAACCATCATCATTATCATACAATAATGTTGCAGTTTCATTTCTTAGTCTTTGCCCCTTTCTCTTGATTTCTGCTTTAGTTTCACTTGCATGTTCTATTTCTAGTAATTCCTGTGTAAAATCATCACAATCATTAAAATTTTTGGCCACATTATACATTATGAAACAACATAATATGAGGTTTGGTATTTTTTCTAAAGAAACTCGAACTTTATAACCAATCATTGGAAATCGATGTTTTAATTGTCCAAAAGCAGCTTCAATTACAACTGTTTGGTGAGCACGGATTCTGTTATAATGTTTTTCTTGTGGAATCGTTATATTTTTAAATGGAACCATTAACCAAGGCAAAATACCATAACCACTATCTCCAAGAGTAATGGTTGCACTTTTTGATTTAGACATAAAACCGTATAAACTGGAACGTTTAAGTATATGGCTGTCAAGCACAGAACCAGGCCAACGAATATCAACACTGGTGAAAACGTACTCAGAATCACATGTAGCCTGAACATTTATAAAAGGAGAGCCTTTCCTATTCACATATTCATCCCCAAATCCACTCGGCTCTGATATTTGCACAAGTACAATCTTTCGCACCAATTACAGTGGAAAATTGAAACTTCAGACCCCATTTACGTTTAGATTCCGCAATTTCTTTGGTTGTCTTTGGAAACTTTATCCAGTCATTCACTTTTTCACTTATTTTTGAGGCAACAAATTTCACAGTCTTACACACATTAGTACGATGCATGTGATGATCTTCCCCAACTCAAATTTGAAATTCGGGATCACTGATATATCTTAAAAATACTTCCATCTTCTGCTTTGAGGTAAGTGCTCCTCCACATCTCTCTTCATTTTTTCCCATTAACAGATTCGAGATATACTAGACATTTTCCTCTGTGAACCGACATAAATTTTTATAATCGTTAGTTGTTGACATTTGTCTTTTCTTGTATTTTTTCACTTTCCGTGTAATCATAAACTCGGTCATATAATATCGATAAAATATCACCAATTTATACAAAGAAAAGAACTTGAAAATTTTTGAGTTAGCCCCTCACCTCACTTAAGAAATTGTAAGCATATACTTAAAAGTTCACACATTTTTAAGCAAATGCTACATAAGAATCCTGAAAATAAGCAAATGCTTATTCTTTTAAGCAAAAGCAAATGCTATTTTTTTATTCACTTCAAGCCAAGCTTTTGCTTAAAAAATGCTAGAAATCTTAAGCAAAAACATTTGCTTAATTTTTATTCACTCGGCCCAATATGCTTCCAAAATATCAAGGACCAGTTTTTCTGATGACATGTTTATACCGATTTTCTGAAGAAGTTATTGTATGCAACATTATCAGCCTGTACGTTATGTTTTGGGCTTGAGGGTTTTGTCATACGATGATGAGGTACATTAAGAAGTTATTATATGCCGTATACCCCCATATTTGTTCGACTACAGCCCTGATTTGACGTCCTAATTCAGCAATTTTATCGGATCGCTAGTTTCTCTCAATACAGAACTCCTCAAAGGTAACATATTACGCAGTAATCTAGAGAGCATTGGCCTGAGTGTGAAAGGATGCAATTTTTTAAGATTGTTGTCTAATTATATATTATCTCACAGAGTAGATATTTAGATCATAATACGTGATTTCTGTTTAGTATTTCAATCAGGTAACACCGTCAGGAAGATGGAAACAAATATTTTAAAGAATTGTAGACCTTATGAGTTAACATTGATTGAAAACGATGTAATCGGTACACAGGTCTCAAAGAACTGATTAGTTTTTGGACAATAACGGTTAACCGGAAGTCGAGGTTTATTCGAAACCCGATTCTGTTTTTCGATATTTCTCCGTTAAAACATCATTATTTTATATACAATTCTATACAAATGTTATAGAGAATGTAATTTCCTACAACTTTCATTTGAAAGAATTTTCCATAGCAGTTATTGTTTAGGAATTACTTATAAATAATCGGTTTTTTCAGTTTCCGTCAAATATCTCCTTAAAAACGTTGTTACGGTAATCTTCATGAGGACCAAAGTTGTAGAGAATGATATTTCTTCCAAGTTTTGTTTGAAACATTTTCGTAGAACCATCCATTTCGGAGATATTCAAGTTTTTTCGTAATTTCGAGTATACATGCCACCACCATGTAGCGGTGAATTCTGTAAACATATTCAAAATATACCTAATTTACGGCAATAAGGATGACTGTATTCTTTTATGATACAAAATAATAATTTTGCCTCATAATGCTATTCATAATAATTTAAATATCTATACCCCAAATAAGGAGAAAGTCATGTGTTGGCCACAAGATTTTTTTGATATTTCTCAGTTAAAACATCATTATTTTATATACAATTCAATACAAAGTTTATAGAGAATGTAATTTCCTACAACTTTCATTTGAAAGAATTTTCCATAGCAGTTATTGTTTAGTAATTATTTATAAATAATCGGTTTTTTCAGTTTCCATCAAATATCTCCTTAAAAACGTTGTAATTGGTCATCTTCATGAGGACCAAAGTTGTAGAGAATAATATTTCTTCCAAGTTTTGTTTGAAACAAATTTTCGTAGAACCATCCATTTCGGAGATATTTTGCTTTTTCTTAATTTCCACTATACAGCGCCACCACCGTGTAGCAGTGAATTCTGTAAACATATTCAAAATATACCTAATTTACGGCAATAAGGACGACTGTATTCTTTTATGATAGGAAATAATAATTTTGCCTTATAATGCTATTCATAATTATTTAAATATCTATACCTCAAATATGAAGAAAGTCATGTGTTGGCCACATCTGATTTTTTTGACATGTGACCCGCATTGAATGGCGCAATCTTCGACAATTTTTTGGGTTTTAACAATCGTGTTAAGTGTCGAAATCTGCAATCCGAGTTGTTTGGATAGTGATATCCACATGCCAACGTGGTTGTCAAATTTTTTCAAAATTGAAACTTTATCCTGAATGGATAAGGCTTTCCTGTTTCTCTGCGACGTCCTACAAGAAGTAAGGATACCTTCAACAATAATTATTTATGAAAATGAACAAAGCAGTGTTCTGAAATCAATGGTCCACTGAATGCTGCCGGTCTGAGCGTTATCATTCCGAAAAATTCCGGTCTGCAAAATAAGCTTTAAGACTTGACATGGCAATTTATTGAAGAGAATAATAAATAATAAAATTTTTCAATGCATTTGTCTTGTGTACACGGTGGCTGTAAAACACGACAGCCTTTATTGCAAAGCTACTATCAGAAAACTGTCATCATGTAAACAGTGTGACAGCGACTGTCACATAATTTCATCAAGAAGCCGGAAAATGGCAGCACATCCAGTCATTAAATCAAAGCAGAACGTAAATAGTGTTATTTTACCACATTGGCACTTTCGACCAACGTGTTCATTATCGTCTTTTCAATGCAGTTAACATAAACTATAAGTTGTTTGCAGGGAAATGCCAATAAAACAAAAGTAAGGTTGAGTGAAATGTGCGTAAAATGTCGGAATGGTTATTTTTACGGTGCGTCTATTGCAGGAAACTGTAGTACTAAAATGAATGGGACGAAAACGGGACCTTTAAAAGAAGTATAAATCATGGGAAAACATATATTGTGGTAATGTATATTCGGGGGAACACTGTACTTATGTGATAACAATTAAAATTTTTTCTTTGAAGGATTTAAGAGAGAGGCTGCAGCATCCAAAAGCATCTTTGCAGAAAGGCTATTCCAAGTGTTATTTCATCTCATTAGCCCATGGAACTCGACAGTCTCATTCTTAGGAGTCTTATGTTCTGAGAATGTTTCAAATTCATTATTTCCAAGTTAAGGGAATGTTTTGTTGGTTTTTATTTTTGGAATAAATGTTATTGCAAGTTTATAATTGGAGATAATTTTAAATTTCCAAGGTGATGGAAATGTATGCAAGCTTTGAACTGGCCATTTAAGTATGTTAACAGATGAATCTCTGCAAGCTTCCAGAGGAGTTTGTTTTTAATGATTTATATTAAAATTTTAATTTTGCAATGTGTTGCATAAACATTGCTAGTTGTGAAGTAGGTACTTTTAAGGCTTCCTTTACTTTTGTACGCATTTTTAATTCCTAACTCCTGAAGTTTGAAATTGGTTTTTTAATTTTATATTTAATTTTTAATCAGTTCCATAGTTTCATATGGAGATCCCTGCTATTTCTACAAAAAAAACAGTTGTAGTAAAGTATCTTTGTAACTTTGCCGACAGAAGTGTTATTTATTTTAAATTGTGGAATTCTTGATACAGTTTTAAATTATTTCAGATATTTTTATTAAGTTTTATGTTACAAATTTTACAAGCTTTACCTTGTGTTCGATGCTTAAGATTACTTGGTTTCAGATTAGCATAATTGAAAGTTAATTCCCCATCTTCCATTGCCTTCACCTGTATTGAAGTGAATAATATTAATATGAATTGTCAAAAGGATATAATTCATTATGTAAAAAATAGTAGCTGGCCATTTTCTTTGAATATGAATGCAATTTAATATCTCCTTTTGCTTATATTACTACTGACTTTCCAGATTAAATGACTGACATAGAGGTTCCTTCATATACTTGCTTGAATGAATTTTTGAAAAAAGTCGACATGAAGAGATTAATAGAGGAAAGTATATGGCGGTCAGTTTTAATGTCTTATTGCATATGACGAGAATTAAAACTTTAGTGTCCATGTCACCTGTTTGTATGACTTTCAAGTTTTATTTAACCCCTCAAGCCAGTATTTAAATGCCCACCAGCTTCCCTTGGAGCGCTATTTAAATTTCACGATTTTATTAGGCATGCATGAATATCGGAAAATATTTTTTTCTTCAAAACTTTTGAACATAAAATCATAAAAATGTACTAAAAAATACTAAACATCGTATTAAACAGTAAACATGCTTCACCTGAGGTGTAGCTTTGTGTGAAAGTCTTTGAAGCATCTATCGAAGCATAGACCCACCATTATTTTACAACCACTTTAGAAGATTTAAGATTATTCAGAACACAAACATCTGTGACGTCGCTAAACAAAAAACTTTCACAAGTATCTGGTGGATGACTCACACAGCTCGAACATTGCTTTTCTCTGAAGTTTAGAGCAAATATTATTTTTTATATCTGATATTTTAAAGGATATACTATAGATGGCTGTAGCTGTCAAGGCATCTACTATATGACATTGACGAATAGATTTGAATAACAGTCACCAGAGGGTTTTAAGGAATCATTTTTTAAGGTAGTGCGTCAGACGTACCCATACACGTCCAACTGCCCCAGCGGTAGGCATGGTTAGACGTGTATGGGTACGTCAAACTGGCCTGAGGGGTTAATGATTATTGCTGTACCTCCCATTCTGTTTATATTGACTATTCAAATATTGCCATTCTTATAAGTCAAGTTGTGATTTTCAGTTTCATTAATATCCTGTCTTTTCTCTGACATTTCAATCCATTACCTTTTCATTTTAACATTTTTAATTTTAGTATAAATGTCATCTAATCTTTTTCAGAGCAGCAAATGCATTGGCACCAGATGTACCAGATATCTATGGGTGAATGGCTTGGATCACTCAAGATATGACAAGAACCGACAAACTGTTAAACCACGAACGGTAAGTCCATGAAGAGATGAAGAAAATGGGGTAGGTTCCCACGTCCACATGAATTAATGTAAGTGCAATTTTTTTACTTTATTTACTATTATAGGATAGAAATAAACGGAGAGCTTACAAAATGAAAAAAAAGCAAGAAGACAAGAGTGGACATAGATAAAAATGAAGAAAAGAGAGAAAAGTTAATTAACTTATCATGAATTATGTAGCAGGTATGTTGACATCCCTCTTAGACCTGTCGTTTCTGCTATAAACTCCACAACATATAAAATATCTATGTGGCTAAATAAACAATACAAATTATGGCCCCTTACGCAGAACTCAAACATTAAGGACTTCATCAATCAAATTAAAGATTTAAACCTCAATGACCATGAGGTTTTAGTCTCTTTCGATGTCGTTTCCCTTTTTCCTAACGTCCCAATAGAAGAAACCATGAAATTTCTTGGAACCTGACTCAAGAACAAAATCTTCTCCAAGTAACAGTCAAGAATTAAATACACTTGACATGCCTCTGTATGAAACAGAACTTCTTCAAAGTAAACAATAATATTTACCAAAAAACCCATGGCACAACCATGGGAAATCCCCTCTCTCCATTCTTAGCTAACCTATTCATGACATATTTCGAAAAACAATGTAAAGACGCCTTCCCCTATTTCCTAAAAACATGGTTCAGATACGTTGATGACATTTTCACCATCTTCAACACGTCAAAAGACAACATCACCAATTTTTTGGAAAATCTTAACAAACAATACAGAACCATAAAATTTACACATGATGAAGAAGGAGACAACTGCCTTCCCTTCCTTGAGCTACTAGTAAAAAGACAAGACAACAAACTAAAATTTAACATATACCGAAAACCTACACATACAGACATATACATACCTAATGATTCACACCACCACATTTCACATAAGTTAACAGCTTTCCATTCCATGATACATAGACTCCTACATATACAACTTTCCATAACAGATTTCAAAAAGGACTTACATTAAAAATGTTGCTACACTGAATGGCTACGACACAAACATAATTCATAACATACTACAGAAACATAAGCACACACTCTTTCTCAAAACACACACGACCCTCACAAACACTTTTCAGCCAAATCAAAATAGAGGCAACTCCTGAGGTTTGACGTGGATGCATTCCTGAAAACATGGTCGAATTGTCAAATGTCGTACACTGTTTTTCCATATACTTCCACGTTATAATCGGGTGATACGTTCCCGCATCTCAGGAAAAAGTCTTCCCTCATGTTCTATAAAGATAAAGTAACATTACTAATATGCTAATACAACAATATTAAATTATTGATAAGTTAAATAATAAATATTTAAATGTATAACTTATTTTTTGCGCTAAAAAGGAAAAAATAAATTTTTGTTTCGAACTTCAAAGATAGATGTATGCAATATGTTCTGCAGACGGTCCGGTCTGCCTCGCGCGAGAGTTACAACATACCTGCATACATCTATCTATACATACAACTATTTATCACAGCGAAATTAATATAAAAGTTATTAAAAGCACAAAATAACTTAAGAAGAAAGAAACAATAAAATTAAAAATATTTTCATACCTTAAATCTTTTTCAACTGCGCTTACTGGACTTGGTTTATTAATTGAGTAGTTGGAAGATTTGAGTTGGAAAAAGAGGAGCTATTGGGTGGGAAACTGTTTATTGTTATTATCAAATTACCTGAATTTATCACGTTCTAGAATTTTCTCCTTCTGTTTCACATAAGTGCTAATAGTTGAACGACGCATTCCCAACAATCGTGCAATTTCAGTATGGCTTTCACCTTTCTCAACACGCTTTAAAATTTCTAATTTCAATTCATAACTATGAGTCTTATGCACTCTTTTATCTGATTCACTTACATTATCGCTATTTCCTTTTAGGTGTCATGTCAAGTGATAAATTTATAAATAAATCAATAAAATAAATAAATTTAAATAAACGATTAACAGAAAAAAGAGTGAAATCACAAATTCAAACAATTAGAGCAGATATAACTATGTCTACATTAAAACTAAACCTCGCGTGGTTGGTCGGGACCAATTACTCCGCAAAAATTACTCTGCGTAAAGTAGTCCCCAATGCGATTGGCGGTGTCAAAATCTCAAATTTGTCGAATCTTGAACGGTCGAATCTCAGGAGTCGCCTGTATATTAAAATTCCTTTTGCCCCAAGAACCACAAGCAAACATTTTCTCCAAACACGGTTTTATAACTGTACAAGTCAACCAAAATAAACTCACCAACCTCCTCCATAATCCGAAAGACACCACACCACTTTTACAGAAATCAGGTATTTATAAAATATCTTGTGGAGGTTGTGACAAAATTTACATAGAACAGACAAAACCTAAATTGGAAACTCGTTTCAAAGAACATACTGTACATTTTAAATACAATAGGTTTATTAATTCCAGTGTAGCAACTCACATACAAGAATACAACCATCCCATCACCATTGAAAATTTATCACTGTTAAAATTGGTACATAATGATTACAAACTAGATGCCTACGACAGCATGCAAGAGCACTTTTCAAATTTCTAGCAGACAAATTCTTTTACAGTTTAAATTAATTTTGTAATAATCTTATGTTGTAAATCTAAAGTTTAATACTTTCTCTCATATTTTCTAAGTTTTCTTTTTTTATATATGTACTTTTTTTTAGGTCATTATTTTTTCTTTTTTTGCAACAGTTACTATGTCATTGTTTATTTAGTTTGTGTTATTGTTTATGTATTTGGGATTTAACAATCAATAATATATTACCCTTATAATATTTGAGATAACCCTTTCATGCAAAACGAAAGCTTGCAAACCCATGACGGATCTGCCTGTGGTGACATTTACCCACCCGATCACCGGACAGTGGTGAGGGATAGTTTTGTTCCAGAGAGGCGAAGGGCGCGATAGCACCCGGAGATGGCTACACCCGATATAAAAGTCAATAATCTAAAAAGAAAGCAAGCTGAAGGCTCTCCAATATCAACGGTTACTTGTAAAAAAAATTTTTTGACAATTTCTCGTGTTCTTATTTTGTTTTAATGGTTTTTCTGGGAAAGGGTTATCACAAAAAATTATTTGTCAAAAGGGGTCCGGGGTAACCCAGTAGTACCTCATTTTATTTCATATGCTTGTTTATTTATGGCTGTCATGATATTTCCAAGAAATGTCTTCTAGTGGTGCCATTTTGAAGGGGGAGTGACCATATTCACACAAGGGAAAAACAGGACATTTATCAGAATTTATTAGAAAAAACATGACAAAAGTAGAACATCTTTTATCTAAATTTGATTTTTATGAATAACTTTTCAAACTTCAAAAAGGCATAATTTGAGTAGAATTCTGTATACCGTATTCACCTGAATCTAAGACGACCTTTTTTTCCAAATTTTCAGCTGTAAATATCAAGAGTCGTCTTACATTCGGATACGAAGTATATTTAAGCTTTAATCAGTGGTTTTTACAACAAATGGTATATTAGAGTAAACAATTCACAACAGCAAATTCAAGTACGTACATAAAGACGTGAAATAAACAAATAGTAATAACAATAAGAAAAACATGACGGGAATAATAATTATTTAGACTAATAATCATCGTCGACGATCATAACACAGACGTACTTTCACCTTGCACGTAATGCCAACCGCAATGTTAAAACAAATGAGAGCGGAAATCATTGGGATTCCCCTTTCAAACGACGCACCGCGATTCACTAAGTGTGACAGTAACTTTGAGTTGTGCATTCTTGATTTAAATGCACAACCCTTAAGTTAAAATGGCAGATCATGTTGAAGTACGTGGCACGAGTGCAAAGGGAAAGTTAACAAAGGAATTAGACGGAGCTAAGATACAAATTTTAAGCTGATCGTGATAAATTACGCCGAAAAAACTAATAACTGTGATGCGAGTAGAAAGTTCGGTGTATCTGAGGCAAATGTGCGTCGATGGAAACTCTCAAAACAGGAACTAGAAAATGCCAAAGCCACAAGGAAGTCGCTCAGTGGTCCAAAATTAGGCCGATTTCATGGCATTGAAGAAGAAGTAGTCAAGTTTGTGCGCACCATGAGGAAGAACGGTATGCCTGTTTCGACTGAAAGTATTATACTTAAAGCTAATGAAATTACTAGAGGACTTAATATATCATTGCAAGAATTCAAGGCCAGCAGAAGTTGGTGCGTGAGAATGATGCGACGAAATAATTTTTCTTTACGGCGACGAAATAATTTTTCTTTACGGCGACGAACTTCGCTGTGTCAGAAATTGTCAAAGACTATGTTGAAAAACTTCTCGCTTACCAGAAATACGTAATTGGACTTAGAAAAACCAATAATTACCTTTTGAGCCAAATAGGAAATGCCGATGAAACTCCGGTTTTCTTCTACATGCCATCTAATTATACTGTGAACGAAAAAGGTGCGAAGTCCGTCCTAATTAAAACTACAGGCAACGAAAAAATGCGAGTCACGGTAATGTTGGCGGTTTTAGCAGATGGGACTAAATTACCACCATATGTGATTCTAAAGCGGAAAACAATGCCTAAGAAACATTTGCCAAGTGGAATAATAGGTGTCAAGAAAAGGGGTGAATGACTAAAGAACTAATGAGAGATTGATTACATGTGGTGTGGAATAGACTGCCAGGAGCTTTACTGAAACAAAGAGCAATGCTTTCACTGGATGCATTCAAAATGCTGCTTATCTAATGCCATGGATGGGAGTGAGGATGATGTTCTGTGGGAGACTGATGATGAAATTGAGAGTGATAAAGATAGTGAGCATGAGGAAAATAGTGAAGGTTGCATAGACATTGATGATGACTAACACAATAAAATGATTTTATGCAGCACTTGGATTGAAATGTTTTTTTGTTGTCCTGAAATGAGTATATTCTTTCAATGTATTTACTTTATTTTTAATGTTATCTTAAAATGAATGCTACCATTTAATTTGTTTGAAAACCTGAATGGTTCTATTTGTGATGTGATCTTATGATTTTAAAATGTTAAAAGACAATGACATTCAAGAAAAGTATAAGAGAAAATAAATATTTCACAAGATTTATAATTTTTGTAGTCATGAAGGTCAATTTGAGCTTTTTTCTCTTTTGGAATCATCAAAATGGGGGGTCGTCTTAGATTCAGGGTCGTCTTGGATTCGGGTGAATACGGTATATAACAAAATTTGAAATATAATTAACAAGGTGACAAAATTTTATTTTGCCCAATCAGGTGTCCTGCTTTGTGCTCATTACATTGTTGTGCAGGGCAATTCAGGATTGGTGTTCCTTCATCGGTGAAATGGATTCAACTTAAAAAGTAGGACAAAGGTTTTTTACATTCTCATAATAAGCAACTCATTTACAATTCAACATGATATGAAAGGTGACAAGATTTTCTTCAGGTAAAAGTAAGACAAAACAAAAGTTCACATGGTCCTAGTATAAATAACTTATTCACAAATAAATAAGACTTCTGTCACTTATATAACAAATAAAGAACATAAAGAAATAAGACAACTTCTGTGACTTAATTTACAAATAAATAGTGTAAAGAAATAAAACTACTACTGTCACTGAGCATCCTGTCAAACTAAAATCTTTTTAATATAATATTAAGCAGTACAGACATATTTCTCACTGCCATGAATCTGTTTTAGTATTTTTTCATTGCTGGAAATTAATGTCATAAATTCCTTACAGCTATGATTGAAATTTCATTTCACAATTAAGCTGGCTTTCAAAGTTTCTAATTTAACCCTTGCTTTCTCACTCGTCCACATATCATTGAGGACTGAGAACACCCTCTCAACACAGGCATTGGTTCCAGGAAAAGAAAGGCTGAACTCAACCAGAGCAAGTACACTTTCAAATGGATCTGAATTACTTTTAAAATGTTGAAAAGTTTTTAACCATAGCTTTTCCATACAAAGCTTTTCCTGCAAAAGCTTTTCTTCTGAACAATATAAATTTACTCTAATAATCTCATCAAATAAGAGACTTTTGTTTAATTTTACATGGTTGAAATTTTTCCATAAAAATTCTATACAATCTTGAAGATCTTTCCATCTAATTTTCTTTTTCAAATACACCCATCAAATACAACAACTTGTTCTGACCACTCTGTTAGGTATTCTATGCTAGTATTGTAGAAAATTTTTGAGTACTTAAAAAATCCTTGGTTATATTATTATTGCTCTGCCAGTTTCTTCAGTATACATATTACATGAAATGAGACAAAATCTAATTCTATTCTGGATTTCAATTTATGTTTTAAGTCATCAATTGCTTCAATTACTTGCATTACAGTAGTGTTTGAGTTATCAATTCTTAAGGTAGTTGTATCAACAATCTAATATATCTCACAGTAATTCTTCTACTTCGGAGATTTTTCAAAATATATATTTTTGGAGATTAATGTATAATTGTTTTAATGTTTCCCATTTGGTGGCCATCTTGAATTTCTCTGGACTTTTAATGCCAGCAGGTGTCCCACACCTCAGGACGTGAGAGGGTTAAAGTATTAACTAAAATTATGGTGACATAAAATACATTTTATTAACTTATTCATATTACCTTCTACGAAAAAAGTAATTTGACCTCGCGGGATCTTAATATAATAATACCCCGGGAATAAATTATGTAAATAATATGTGGTGCGTCAAAGTCTTAAAGAATGCAGCGATAGAGCTCGTATGCTTAAGGAGCTAACACATTGTTTCATTTTACTCGTGAATCGAAGCATTTGCCCTCCCCTGCCCTCCCTCCTCCACCTATCATGTTTCCATGTAAGTCCTTACGCATACGAGCGCTATCGCTGCGTTCTTTTACGACTTTGATGCGCCACGTATTATTTACATAATTTATTTCTTCGTAGGTGTTCAGTCAATTTGATTCTTTATTTTGCATATATTTAAAGATCTCCTGTTATAATGTAACTACGGACATACCGTATTCACCCGAATCCAAGACGACCCTGAATCTAAGACGACCCCCCATTTTTATGATTCCAAAAGAGAAAAAAGCTCAAATTGACCTTCATTACTACAAAAATTATAAATCTTGTGAAATATTTATTTTCTCTTATACTTTTCTTGAATGTCATTGTCTTTTAACATTTTAAAATCATAAGATCACATCAAAAATAGAACCATTCAGGTTTTCAAACAAATTAAATGGTAGCATTCATTTTAAGATAACATTAAAAATAAAGTAAATTAGTCATCATCACTGTCTATGCAACCTTCACTATTTTCCTCATGCTCACTATCTTTATCACTCTCAACTTCATCATCAGTCTCCCACAAAACATCATCCTCACTCCCATCCATGGCATTAGATAAGCAGCATTTCTTAAATCCTTTCACTATTACTTTTGCATTTATTTGTTGCCACGATGCCTTGATCCATTGGCAGAGCATTGCAACTTCAGGTTTCTTAAGATTTCCTTTTGGTGTTAAAGTGTGAGTTCCACTCTGTAACCACTCAGAATACAAAACCTTTAAATTATTTTTAAAACACTTATTGACAGCAACATCTAAAACTTGAAGTTGCGATGTCATTCCTCCAGGTATTACAATAAGATCAATATTCATCGCACTCATTATGTTTTTAATTTCAGGAGATAAGTGTCCTTGAATGCATCCAGTGAAAGCATTGCTCTTTGTTTCAGTAAAGCTCCTGGCCGTCTATTCCACACCACATGTAACCAATCTCTGATTAGTTCTTTAGTCATCCACCCCTTTTCTTGACACCTATTATTCCACTTGGCAAATGTTTCTTAGGCATTGTTTTCCGCTTCAGAATCACATATGGTGGTAATTTAGTCCCATCTGCTAAAACCGCCAACATTACCGTGACTCGCATTTTTTCGTTGCCTGTAGTTTTAATTAGGTCGGATTTCGCACCTTTTTCATTCACAGTATAATTAGATGGCATGTAGAAGAAAACCGGAGTTTCATCGGCATTTCCTATTTGGCTCAAAAGGTAATTATTGGTTTTTCTAAGTCCAATTACGTATTTCTGGTACGCGAGAAGTTTTTCAACATAGTCTTCTGACAATTTCTGACGAAGTTCGTCGCCGTAAAGAAAAATTATTTCGCCGCATCATTCTCACGCACCAACTTCTGCTGGCCTTGAATTCTTACAATGATATATTAAGTCCTCTAGTAATTTCATTAGCTTTAAGTATAATACTTTCAGTCGAAACAGGCATACCGTTCTTCCTCACGGTGCGCACAAACTTGACTACTTCTTCTTCAATGCCATGAAATCGGCCTAATTTTGGACCACTGAGCGACTTCCGTGTGGCTTTGGCTTTTTCTAGTTCCTGTTTTGAGAGTTTCCATCAACGCACATTTGCCTCAGATACACCGAACTTTCTACTCGCATCACAGTTATTATTTTTTTCGGCGTAATTTATCACGATCAGCTTAAAATTTGTATCTTAGCTCCGTCTAATTCCTTTGTTAACTTTCCCTTTGCACTCGTGCCACGTACTTCAACATGATCTGTCATTTTAACTTAAGGGTTGTGCATTTAAATCAAGAATGCACAACTCAAAATTACTGTCACACTTAGTGAAACGCGGTGCGTCGTTTGAAAGGGGAATCCCAATGATTTCCGCTCTCATTTGTTTTGACATTGGGTTGCCATTACGTGCAAGATGAAAGAACGTCGTCTGTGTTATGATCGTCGACGATGATTATTAGTCTAAATAATTATTATTCCCGTCATGTTTTTCTTATTGTTATTACTATTTGTTTATTTCACTTCTTTATGTACGTACTTGAATTTGCTGTTGTGAATTGTTTACTCTAATATACCATTTGTTGTAAAAACCATTGATTAAATGCTTAAATATACTTCGTATTCGAATGTAAGACGACTCTTGATATTTACAGCTGAAAATTTGGAAAAAAAGGTCGTCTTAGATTCAGGTGAATACGGTAAATTCATTAACTACTTTTTTTGCCCCCGATTCTAAGCCGAGTGGCGATTTCTGAGATGGTAAAAAGGTAAAAAAATGTCGGCTTACAATCGATTAAATATGGTATATCAAAATGATGGTAAATTTTGTAGAGTATTGCCTATACATCAATTGGCATTAAACATACTGCCGTTTCCATTGCATTATGAATTGTGTGTGCAGAACAACCAATTCCAATTAATTTTTTTTGTAACATCGCCTCCAATTTTATGTAAACATTTTTCTCTCCTTTTCTCTTTACTCCTCCAAAATTCATGTTTTTGTTATCTGCAATTAATGCAATTTTTTTTTCAGTAAGGGATTCATTGTTCCAAATTTCCATTACATGATTTGATATTATTTTACTTCTTTCTCCAGGGAGAGAAGCTAATTCTATTATTTTAATTTGAATTCCTGCCTTCACACTGAAATATCATACCAAAGTTGGAAACATTTTCACATTTTTATGGTTGGAGGCATCAGTAAAAATTGTAACAATATTAGCATTATTGAAATCATGCCTTAAATCCACCATAGCAAATGGCAGAAAAATATTAGCAACAGTAGATTCACATTTTGTTCTTGCACATGAGAATTTATTTTCGAATAGCTGTCGAATTATCCTGGATGTACAGTCCATTCTTTGGTGATGACGTACTGTGTGATAGGTAAATGCACCTTCAGATATAGCACATTTTTTCTCAACATCTCCAAATGTTATACTACATAGAAAGGATGGCAATTTTGATGAAGAGGTAGCAACATTTGAAGCTTTTTGGTGTTTACTGGTTTCAATGTGTCTGATTATAGACATACAACCACTGTTAGTGATCGAAAATTCAGTTACACACACGGTACACTTCACATCACTATTTGAATTAATTCTTTTAGCATTTACAATATACGGAAATTCTTTTTGTAATACTTTGTTAAAAAGACATTTTCTTTTATTTGACATCTCGTTATTAGGGGGATAAGATGTGTAGAAACAATATGTGATGTGGATCTATAGAAGGAAAGCATCATATCATAAAATAAAATATGACTCCTGATACGACATAAGTTGTCAAGAAAACCTGTAAGAAATATATCATACCAAGTTCACAGCTCTTTACTGCATTTGAAACCTCTCGACTATATCCCCCGTGCAAACACGATAAAAGCAGTGAATTGTTGAAGTACCTGCTCCCTTTTTGATTCTGTTTTATTTTCAACAAAAGAGATTTTAGTTCTATATTCATATTTTGACATCCTGTTTGCCTAATTCATAAACATATGCATACTATACCATAATATTTAAGAAAAAAGGATGCAGCAGGACATGATTTAAAAAAGCACGACAAAATAGGATGAAAAAAAGCAGGATAGAATTGAAAAAAACAGGCTGCCGAAAACAGGACATCTGGTCACCTTAGGTATACTACACTTCCTCCTTTTTATATTTTAATTTGTAATGTGTTCATGACTTGATTCGAATAAGATTAATCTGCTGTGATCTTAATTCTTGATGTGTCCTATATCAAAACCATTGTATGATCAGCAGACAAAAATAAATATTGTTGTTGTTATTATTATTTTGTTGCTCGAGTTTTACTCGGTTTTAATGTTGACAGCAGACATTGTCAAGCTGTCTACATTTTTAGTTTAATACAGGGTTTTTTTTATATATTATTGTTCATAAAATTCCTATGGATGTTATGTTTATAATTACAGTTTTCTGTAGGTTTAAGTATATTTTGTCATTAAGTCCTAGAGTGGAGATGCTCTCTTTGAGAGTTTTGGGGATTATGCCAGTACTGGATATTATTATGGGGTTATTTTGTCTGTCTAGTTTCAGGATGTCTTTCATTTCATTTAGCAATGGTGTGTATTTTTGTATTTTTTCAGTATATTTCTTTTCTATATTTGGAGTGTTTGGTATTGCTATGTCTATGAGGTTTTGTGTTCTTTATCTATTAATGTGATGTCTGGTTTATTGTGTGCTATAGGCCTGTCTGTTGTTATTATTATTGTTGTTATAATAATATAATATTATTATTAGGGCATATGGCCACCCGTGTTACTTTACTGTTACACCCCTGGTGGGGATTCATGTAAATGAATTATCATTCTTCAATATTGTAAAAAAAGAGTGAGCACGACAAAGCCCTTTTTATGGAATTTTGAAAGGATAGGCTTGAGTCTTTAGGTAAGTGGATCACATTTTTATTTTAAATTAATACATTGCGCTTGTCTAAATATTCCCTTATTTCCAAAATCAATCACACTGCTACCTTAATCTGCCTTTTATAGGATTTAATTTTAGTGAGGCAGTGTGGGTGGAAATCGTGAAGGCAAATAATTGTTTTGTGGAGACTGATTTGTTTTGTAGGGCTACATCACAATCAGCTGCTAAGTTTTTCACAACATTGTCAGAAAACTTCAAAAGAGGGGCAAATTTTAGGCCTTTCTGAAGGACATTCATCTAAATCAGGTGCGTCCAACCTGCAGGCCGTGGGCCAGACGCAACCCACTAAGCAATTTTACGAGGCCCGCTGCCAGTGTTTCATAGTTTTCAAAACTTTTTTCGGTACTTAGGTAATATCTCCAGGACCTCTTAGATATTATCTCCAGGACCTTCGCAGGACTCCGATAATACGTAAGTACCAAAGATTTTTATTAATGATAACGATCTTTCTGAATAATCTATGTAATGAATGAATGTGTTAAGCATTCATTTTTGGCCTCCAATATTCCTTATAACATTAATACTGGCATCAAATGGATCAGTATCCTTCAGATTTTTGCGCCATATGAACTCTGCCAGATAGGATTTCAGATGGTGTCTTGCAGTCCCACGATGCTTTTTATTCCTCCATTTTGCTGATCCCCATAACCTTTCAACATTTTGTGTGTGGGCGCCAGACTCAGGATCAACGAAGTTGTAGATAATGGTGGTTAACTTTAAAATGCTGGAAACCGGCCGCTTTCAATTCATTAGAGTTATAAGATCGCCATGAATCAGAAAAAAATGGTTGTTCCTACAGTGATGTTGTCTTTAATTGTCTTCATTAAAGTTGGAGCACTTCGGTCAGGGACTTTCATCAGAAACATTTCATGCATTTCTCAACATACTCCTCCGAATATCCACTGCTGTGGCAAAATACGTCCTGCGTTGTTTTTACGTCTACTGATTAGGCTTTCATCAATCTCTACAATTAACCTTTCCCGCCAATTTTCTTGTGAGCTTTTCCTTCCAAAGTCACCACACATGCCTCTTTCATGTAGTTGTTCCAGTCTATAGTCGTTTTACCTGCCATATCCAATTGTCTTCTGCACCAATCTATAGATGTCATTTCCTCCTTCCAGCAATACATAAATCTCAATGCCGTAACATATGAAATTTCATTGTTTTCAAAAAAGTTTGAGACTCACATTCCTATTTGATATTTGCAGTCTTTTACATTACATTGCCAGAAAACACTCTTGCTGGAGTATAGCTTCATCTCATGTCCTCATAAATTTCTGCAGACAGGGCAGGATTCCGCGCTTTTGAAGAAACTCTACAGATTCACCCCCTCTTCTTCGCAAATCCCAAATCTTCATCTTGTTTTCAGCCCTGAACTCCAATATTCTTTTTCAATATGAATTCAAAACATTTAAAATGCATTATTATACTGTATAATAAATAATCATAGTTCATTACATTGTTGAGTTAAATATAATTAATAAGTCCTGGAGATAATACATAAGTACCCTTTTTACATATATTTTAATTAACTACCTAATATTATTTTTCATATAGCAATATCTGTTAAAATATCTAACATTAAATTACGACCTCTTAGTAAACGTTCCTCAATTCAAATGAGTTCTGATTACTGCTGTTTTTGATTGTTTCTCAAAGGTATTTCTAAGATCGAATTCCATCATGATTTTTAATTATTGAAATGTTAACCCTAAAAAGGTAATTCTCACTTCTAATGTGATCTTGAAAAGGCAACAGTTATTGCTTGGTCAGATAGATATGCATATACTTCGTAGAATTCTTCATCTTTTGTGAGCATAAACCTAGACACAAGCATGTAGCAGTAAATTTTCTATCATGACTCGCAATTTATATAACATGTTCAGAAATCTTCATGTATGACATGCATGAAAATGAATGACTACAAAATACAAAGAAATAAAACTTAAGATAATTTTTAATTTTTTAAGCCTCTTTATCTTTAATGAGTATAAAACATTAAACAAAACTTAATGAAATATAAACTTTCTTAATTTTTTATCATGAACGGCAGGAGACAAAGGATATATAGATATGGCGACTTTAATGATAGTTAGCTGGTTGGCTTTATTATTCAAGTCTCTGTATAATTCCCTGTATGGAGACAATGCATCCTCAATCTCTCTCATGAACTTCAAGCTCTGTTCCATTAGTGGATTATTCACAAAAACTTTTCTGTGTTCCTTGCACAATCAAAAACCATTATCCAGGCTCTTCATTGTCGGCTGTGACTTCGGAACCATCACTGCTTTGTCTTCACGTTCATCGTCAATGGTATTTGCCTCAATCAGCTCTGCCTCAGATACGTACACTAGTCATTCTTTTACCTCTTTTGCCTGAGGTTTGTCAAATCCATCCGCTCCAACACAATGACGCATCTTTATCTTATATTTCATTGCTAGGAAATCATGGAAGTCATTCACTGCCTCCTACCACAAATTCCTCCAACGTCTGTTGATGCTGAGAGACCTTAATTATGTTGTAATTTTTCCAGAATTGGCCACTGTTAAATTATAGTCATTTTCCATAGAATACAAGATGTCACAGAGAGTACATCAAGTGTAGTATGCCTTTAAGGTTGTTATGACATCTTGGTCATGAGGCTGGGGACAGGAATATCACACCCATTTTTTGATGTGTTAATTGGAGGATTCTAGGGTGGCCTGGCACATTATCTAGGATCAGAGAGAGACCTTGAATTCGAGGCTCATTATTCCAGGTAGCATTCCACCTCATACACAAACAATCCAAGAAGATATCCAGAATGACCAATGATTGTCAGTTATCTCTCCAAAACACCGGTAGCTGATATTTATTTTTCCCCTTCTGTGTAAGGGAAATCAAGGCTCTGTAAACCAGCATTAGCTTTACAGTAAAATTTCCTGATCCATTTCCACAGAGGAGAAGGGTCAATCTTTCTTTCTCAGCTTTAATTTGTAGTGCAGATTTTTCTTATTTATAAAGGAATGTTCTCTTTGGCATTCTCTTCCAGAACTAACAATCATCTGCATCAAAAACTTGTTCTGGTTCATACACCTTATCTTCCAAATGTTTAGCCAGCTCCACAGTAAACTTCTTTGCTGCCTCGAGGTCTGCAGATGTTGCTTCAACATGAATCTTTACGTTATGCAGGATCATTTTGATTTTTCCAACAAGCCCTTACTGGCAAGGAAAAAGATTCCTTGGCTGCACTTTTTCTCTTGATGTTGATGAATCTTCTAACTTTAAATGTACATCCAAACTTTGGTTTTTCTCTTATCGATATCCTGTTCAATGGAACCTATTCTTTGATTCTTGACCTAGTGTTAGTACATTTTCTATCTTTTGTGTGATAATATCATGATTATAAAATTACACTCAAGTGTCTTACAGCAGTGGCGGCCGAACTTTTCTTGTGTAAGGCCAATCTCAAATTGGAACGGTATCATCATGGCACAAGTAAATATGAAGAAAAAAATTGTGATTCCATGAAAATCATCATCATCATAGGTAGTCTGTCTGTAGACAGGTCCATGATTAAACATGGCTCTCCACATACTTCTATTTTCTGCAGTTTTCTTCATGTCTTGATAGCTCTTTCCCTTTCAAGTCGTCTACCAGCTGAAACCTTTCTCTTTTTCCTTCCAGTTTTCCTTCTAGCACTTCTTTAATCATGCACTCTCTCCTCAGGTAATGCCTTCCTCTTTCTGATAGTCTGTATAATCGTTCACTTCTCTCCTATTCTTCATAGTACTTCCTCGTTTTTCACCCTATCTGTCCATTTTATCTTCAGCATTCTTCTCCATGTCCACATTTCGAAGCTTTCCATGTACTTTATATCATTTTCCCTTAGCGTCCATGTTTCTGCCCCATACAAAGCTATACTCCATACATAGCATTTTATCAACTTCTTGCGGATCAAACACCACTCTTTTTGTGGGCTTTAGATCCTGCCAGGAAAATATTGTGGGGTTATAGATAGAAAATTTGGATACCAAACAAAGAGTGATGACCCTTCTTTTATGCTTCAAATGAGTTGTTGGAGTGATAAAAGACCAAATAAATGGAGTACTTCTTTCCTCCAAAATGCAATTCGCTAAATTAATGACTTTTATTTGAAAAATCAAATTATTATTTTGAATCACTTCTTCCTACAGAATTGTTACAAAATTTGCTTTTATATTTTTCTTCCACACAGTCATCTCCTTACTCATATCAGCTGTGTTAATCAATTGATGGGTATTGTCAACTAATTTAATTTTCTATCAGTGTTTACAAAGTCAGCAGCCTAGTGTATGAGGGAAGAGTGGTATAAAACACTCCTAACAGAAAGACATAGGTCATGCCTGGATGTTTCCCTGAATGGGTGGCAATTTAACACTTGTCTATTTCTGCAACAGTATTTGTCATTATAGCAAGATTGACGTAACCATTTTTGTATAAAAGCTGCATTTTTTCAAGATGTAGGAATATCACCTCAGATTTTAAATATAATCAACTGATAGTGTCTTCTTCTTCTTGTGTTGCTGGTAAAAAGTTATTTGGTGGGTGATCTTTTCTGCTTGGTGGGCCAAATTAGTGGACGAATCCTAAAGTGGGTCACATTTGAAAGTGCCAATACTTCAGAGGACTGTATTAAGGTTAAATCAGAAGTTACCTAGAGATTCTTAATAGCCATATGAGTGAACTTCAAATCAAAATTAGGTTTTTAAGGTTAGCATTTCAATATTTAAAATTATGATCGAGTACAATGTACATAGGTAATACTTTAGAGTGAAAGTTCAAGAGCATCTTCAAAATGTCCTTGTTAGGACAGAAAGTTACTCAGGGGTACCAATTTTATGCTAGATAATTCAACAGATATTTCTGCATCCTTGCCTTAATAGTACAAATCATGAACATAAAAAATTGGTTGTATGTTATATTGTGTGAATTGGTCTTTTTTTTAGGACTTTGAATTGATTTTGATTAGCTTGAACTGAAATAAATTGGAATAATTCCCATCTAAAATGGTAAATTACATGTTTCAGTTCTGCAAAAAATGTGAACCATTTCTTGGTCAGAATAGCTCATTATGAGCAAGCATTCCTTGTCAGATTTGATTTAACTTTTTCTGCAGGGTGTTTCAATAGAATTTCTTACTTTTTCTTTATATCATAACTGGTTCATTGTGTGAAGACTTCTTTTAGCAATACCCTTGTGTAATTAATTCTGTTTTGTAAATTTTGTTGTAATTTATGTGACCACATTATTTGCAGTGCAATAACGAATTCCCTGTGTAGTGATTTCGGCATCCCTCACTCCCTCCTAAAAATTTCTTGGGTATGTTTTCTTACAGTTTAATAAAATTAAAGAATTAGCATTAACAGGATATTTTTTCAATAAAACATTTTTACCAAGAAAACAAAATTTATTTTCATAAGCAGTCAGCCATTGAAGGCACTGACTTTCCCTACAATGCATACAAATAATATTCAATAATTCATTAACAGCATATAGCCAGAATAAGAAAACTAAAAACCATTGTCCTTCATTTTAAACATCATGTAGTAAGTATACTCTGGTGGAAGGATGAGTGCTGGCCATGAGCAGAGATGTTAGGAAGAAGTCCAGCATCAGAGGATCACGTATTCCATGACAGCATTAACATTATATGACCCTATAAAGAAAAGAAAGAATAAATGGTAAGTAGTTATTAGTTATCGCAGCCTATAAAAAAAGATCTGAAAAAGAATAATTAATGGTAAGTAGTTTATTAATTGTGAGTTTACATAGACAATACATCTACCTGCCTAAGAACCCTTGGCTATACAATCTTCACTTCAACACCGACAAGCGAGAAAAATATTCCGAGGAAAGATAAGCGAGGAATAAAAAAGTGCGAGGGAAAAATGTGAGAGGAAGACCATGCTAACCAACCCGAACCTCCCTTCTCCGCATGTCCCCTCGAAGACTCTGGACTTTCGGACGTCTCCCCTCTTCCCCCTCGAAGTAATTTACTAACCGACAGAATATTCACCAGGAATGTAAAATATGATAATATATGACGAAATATATCTTATGTACTAGTGTGCTATTAATTATTTTAAAAGCAAATATTAAATCTGTCTATCATTCTTCCGTTGACATTTCAACGGGAATTACACTAGTTATGAATTCATAACTTCCGCAAACAAATTTTATGTGCGAGAGAAACGAGTGAGAAAAAAGATTCAATTAGGAAAAATAAAGCGAGAGAATTGTTCGAGAAAAAAAAAGTGTTAGGAGGGAAAAGTGCGAGGAGTAGTGCTAGGGTATAAAGAACGAGAAACAAAATTGCGAGGAAAACATTCAAGAAAAAATTACGAGGAAAAAAAGAGCGGTGAAAAATGTCAAGCAAGGAAAAATAAAGACCGAGTAAATATTAAAATAATATATATAAATATTTAGTGCCAGGAAATGAGCGGAAAAGATGGAAGAAAATGTCACAAATAAAGTGCGAGAAAAAATATGGATATGATATGAGGTACAAATCGCGAGGAAATTTATTGGGTAGAAAGCGCAAAAATAAACATGAGGTAGGGAAAGCGCGAAGATAAGAATACTGGGTAGAAAACGTTAAGAATAACAAGGAAATAAAATGTTAGGATTAATGAGGGAAGAGAAAGCGCGAAGAATATATGGATTCGGAAAACACGTAAAATATATTGTGGGGGGGGAAACGCGAGGAAAAGAAATGGGGATAAAACGCGAGGTTAGAAAAGGTGGATAATGTACGAAGAAAAATACAGACTGAGAAAGTGAGCGATGTCAATGGGGCTAGCAAATAGTAATAAAAATGTAGGGTAGAAAGTGCGACGAAAAATATGGGAGTAATCGCTAGAAAAAGAAATGGAGGGAAAATGCGATGAAATGTATGGGAAGAGAAAACGAATGCGAGAAAAAGTATGATGAAAGAAAGCGATGGGAAATGTGAACCCTAGTACGCTATGAAAGCAGCGTTAGATACTACATTCGCGCATCATTCCTTGCATTCGTGTACCGTTATTGCGAACATTGTCAAGGCAATATGAAGCTTTTAACGCTCCCGAATGTTTGTCAAGCATTGCACTGGACAGCGTAGTAACGACTGCGAACAAGGATTCGTTCGATCTCAATAGCGTCGCTATATCACTAAACGTTTTAGGAAAAGGGCCACATGAGGCTTCATGTACTACTACGACCGTCGACGATTCTTCGGTGAACGAGAGATCTACACCGCGATAATTTTCTTCATTTTTTCCAGCGAGGATATTTCGATTCACAATTTATGTCCGAAACGAATATATAGCAATTCATTTCATTCATTCAAGTTTATCTACTGTTCCAAACTCATACTATTCAAAGATAATGATTCTCATATAAGAAGTCAAGAAAAAGGGAGAGTAGGAATTACTCCTTTTTACATAAATGATTTCCCTAGCAGTACTTCACTGCTAGCTGAAAAACGCATGCAGTAAGTTCCAGAAATAATACTTTGAATGCGCATTTAATCAACAGGCACTGCAATACATATTTGACGTCGTAATATGTCATCTAAAGCAATGACTGTTACTGTATAGTAATGTGTAAGATGTTGTAAGAATTAAAGAATACATTGTTTATGTTTCATCATCATAACATTTAATTCTGAGGATTTTTTAAACATATAATATAAACTAATTAAAAAAGGTTTTTTAAAAAATAACATATTATTCACTACAAAGGAAAAAATAAATTTTTATTCATTTATCAATCGTGAGTTCGGCTGGTAAGGAGGAACAAAATTTACAACAATTTCAGTGGAATAAATTCCTTCTTGCTCAACAATGTTGATTTACGAAACTTTATTTACACCTTTTGTCAATCAGATCTATATAAAAACCTTACTACACTCCCTTACTCGTTATTCCGGTTAAAATCATACCTTTCTCTTGTTTCTACGTGCTGTAGTTGCTGCGCTATAAAATTACATAAAAACATTTCACTTTATAGATACCTATAGATATAGATAATAAAGGAATCTTCCTCCTTATGAAGAAGAGATAGTTAACCTGGCGAAGCGAAGTGAATATGTATCAAACAGTATCTTTGTATTCGTAAGAATACTAGAAAGCGTAAACGCTGTTAGGATTCATAAAAACATTGAATATCTTTGCTTTTGGTGGTGACAATTAAAAGAAACTTTAGCCGGCATCGCTTTCGAGCATATGAAATGTTTATTCTTAATGCTGTACACTTTGCAGAAAGCATGTCAAACTCGAATACATATCAGGGCCGCATTGAAGCTATGTTTGTTATAATAGGGCCGCATTAGAATTACAGTTGTTTAATGAGGGCAAAATATGCATTACCTGGAAACTTCGTCACCGGTTTTATTAAAAACAATGACTTAGAAACCATATAGTATTATATCTCTATGTCTAAGAAAATTAAGTCCTTTTCGCCAAAATAATGTACATAAAATATCGAACGATTTCATTGACAGAAAATTAGCATTCGGGCCGCAGTAAGGAAGAGAAAGGGACGCCAGCGTGGATCAAAATCGACGTTACAGTCGATGATAAAAGTTATAGTTATGGACATTATCCAACGAGTTGTCTTTCCACAACACTGGAGAATTTCGATTTTATTAAGCGATTGAAAAAATTGCGTTTTCTTTGTACAAAGGGGTTGGAGGTGGAAGGAGAACTAAGAGAGAAGGTAGGGGGAGAAAGCGAGGGAAGCAACTACTATGATGCCATGGCAACGAGTTTGGAATGGAGTGTAGGAGCAAAACGGGAGGAGGTGGTCACGAATAGGAAGAAGGGCAAATTGCCCCTTTTCTACGAGGCAGTTCTTAACCATTTTAAACTTCCAACACCGATTATAGAGAGGAAAAATCTGATGTGGCCAACACATGACTCTCTCCATACAAAGCCATGAATATGATTACTCTCCACATCAGCGTTCTCAGAAATTTCTATCAGCGATTACACTCGAGAATAATTTAAAAACATTTTCAGTAGTCTCTATTTTAAAAAGTAAGCAAAGAAAATTGCTAACTTTTTGTAATGGATAACGAAATTTCGATGAGCAATTAAAATCACCTCCTGGCAGCGTGCGCAACGCTATCAACGATTACAAAATTTTATCGCGGAAGCTCATAACGTATTTCCAGTGAAATCTCGAAATCGATTTTTTTCGTGAAAACAAAACTTTCTCTTAACTACGTATATGGAGAAAGTAAAAAAATCTAATGTGTTCTGCACAGGCTATTCTCGACATCAGCGTTCTCAACAATAAGTATCGGAAATTACAATATGAATTATTCTTAAACGCTTAGAATGAGATTCATAGTGAAAAGTGCTTGGATTCATTTTCACATTGAAAAAATCCTTATTGTAATTTGTTTCCTTATTGCAAAACAACATTCTTAACTGTTTCTACGGATAACGAATATCTATGCGCAATTAAAATGACAATTGGAAAGTTGTATCATAGCAACAGAAACAACGGTATCACTTAAGGACGAACTTAACATAAACCCAGAAAAATAATCGAAATACCTCTTAAACGATTGATTTTATCAAAGAATTTTTCAAAAAACTTGTACATTATTGTTTTTCTTCGACTTTGGTGATGATGAACATTTACATATATTTACGTAATAAAGGAGATTTGGGCTACAAGTTATGAAAGTGCACAGCGTTACTCAAATAGGCACGTTTTGCGCAATACAAAATTTGAATGAAATATCTACGTAAGAGAAATAGCGTTTTAAAGGTATTTTCTTTGACATGAATACTCCATTTTATTCCAATTTAAAAATAATGCATGCACACGTAAGGAAATTAAACATTTTTCCGAGACTGTTTGTTAGCAATAATGAAGAAGTAACCATACAAGAAGTTTACTTCGAATTAAGACATTCTTTGATTTTATTAATAACGACGACTAATACGATTACAAAGTGTAGGAAAAGAAACTCTACTACTTCTACAAGTTTTATTTGGAAACTAATTTGAAATGACTAATACTTCACAATATATGACAGAAAGTTCATTTTTGGTCGCCAGTAAACTGGTACCCCTGATTGGCTTATGTGATTCATTTACGTGACTTCCTTATAGTCTTTTTCTGAAGGTCCTAAATATCAAATGTAGACGTTCGAAAAAACCAATAGGGAGAGGTAGAGAGAGAATAAGAGGGAGGAAGTTATGAAGAAGACTTATGGAAGAATATGTATAGTGAAAGAGATATTTTATAGAATAGTTTGCAGCATTCACTGCTTAAAATTATTCGTGATAATCACTTAGATTAAAAAATCCGCGTTTAACTAAAACCCTGTCAGTAATTTTATTAGTTCGTAAGAGGGGTCATTCTTAGCAAAATAAACTATTAGACGTTCGGTAGAATTCGAATACATACATTCACTTGCATATAATGCTAACGTCAACCAGTCTAGCACGGTGTAGCGACCTCTTCCCCACTTAAATAACTCACTACGACTACAGCTCCGACGAAAAGGTTCCTTCCTACCTTCCCTCTCCTCCTCCCATAACTGCTCACGGCCTTCCCCTCTCTCGCCGGCCTGGGTTCGGAAGAGCCAGCCCAACTTTTGCACGACTTTTCCATGTCGACGCAGTGGAGTAGTGGTGCCGTGTGCCAGTCTCACTAGTACCCTGCATAAGCGGGTTCGAATCCTGTCCGAGGCTCTTGTGACTTCTGGAAAAAAACTTTACGTAATAGCCGCTCCTATTACGGAGGTTTTTCTCCACTAGCGGCAAGAGCCAACGATTGGATTCGGGCCCGCTTATTGTACTGGTGCGCTGTCACTTTGCCCACTATTCCTTGTCGACCCCGGGAGCGGCCGGGCACGCTTTTTTTTTCAAGTTCGGATTTGCTTTTGCCGGACTTCAAAAAATTAATTCCCTTTTTTCCATTTTTATTTGGGTTACTTTTTATAAACTAAACCCGAAATACCACTAAAAGACATCTTGAGATGAATAACGGTCTTTCGGGTTTAACTTACTAAACAAATAAAAATGGAAAAAAGGAAATTTAACTGTTACGAAAACTTGCGAGAGAAATGTAAAAAACTAAAAGAGACATGAAAATTATTCGAGAGAATAAAAGGTATAGGAGGGCAAAAGTACGGGGAAATAAAAAGATCGAGTGAAAAAAAGAGCGAATGAAAAAAGTGCTGGGGAAGAAAGGAGAAAACAATTCCGAAAAAAGTGCGAAGAAAAAAGAGCGAGAAAAACAATCGTGAAAAAAATTGCGAGGAAAGAGCGACCGGTACAAAGCAAGGAAAAATTAAGAGAGTGTAAATAGAAGAAGAAAAATTAGTGACGGGAAAAAAAAGGTGAAGAAAATCGAAAACAAGGAAGAAAATATCAGAGACGAGAAAAGTGCGAGGAAAAAATTGGGATAAAGACCGAGGTATGAAATGTGGATAATGGGGGTAGGAAAACGATGGAAGGAGAAAAAGGGAAGAAAAATTTGAAAGAGATATGGCGAAGGGAAATATTGGGATGAAAACGCGTAGAACATAACCAAGAGAAAGCGCCAGAAGAAATGAGGGATAAAGCGCGAAGAATAATATGAGATAGAACGCGGGAGGAAAAAAGTTGCGTAGAAAGCGTTAAGAATAATAAGACAAGAGAAAGTGTTAGGAATAATAAAGAAAGAGAAAACGCGAAGAAAATATGGATTAGAAGAACGGCTAAAAAATATTATGGAGAAAGCGCGAGTAAAAGAAATGGAGGATAAAGCGCGAGGTAGAAAGAACTGGATAAAGCACGAAGAAAGGTGTCTGAGAAAGTGAGAGGAAAATATGGGCTAGCAAATATAAATAAAAATAATCGCAATAACAAGAAATTGATGTGTCCAACATGTCCTTCTCCATACGTCAGTTCTCAACTAAATACGGCGATTGGAACATTTCAACATACATGCTTCCGCTCTAGCGATTCAATTGTTGTCAATACCACGCGCGCGAGCTGCCCACTAACCGTCAATGTCGAAAAAAATTGAATATATCTTGAAATATTCCTCATATAAAATTTATTTCAAACAAAAGTTGCAGAAAAAAATAATATCTACAAATTTTATATATATGTTAACAAAAATTCAGTTTTAAGTGAAATATGGAAAACTAAATATTTACAAGTGTAAACCACTACTTCCGGTTGCTCGATCTCTGCTTGACAGCTGGTACGACCGATTCAACGCATAACTTTGACCGCAACACCTAAGCCAAATGCCACAGTTCACTATCGCCTCATTGACAGTTATTACTAGTAAATTGTATAATTTTCGATATCTTAAAATTATTATATACTAGTATTTCAATTCTACTACACTTGAATGTGGTCTTTATTCACTTAACCCTTAAATGGACGCATTCCCGTACGGAGTACGCCTGCGTTTTTAAAAATAATACTGGTGATTTCTAAATTTTCCTTCACATTCACTGTTCTTTTATGTAACCTATCAACATATTCTGAGATGTCGAACATGTTGTTTGCTAACTCTTAGCTTTCGTTTTTACTTTGTCATATGAAGTATCGATAAAGTATTGTTTTTAGTAGTAACACGGACACAAAGCTGTGTGCGTCGCTTTTACCGTGTCATATTGTCCTAAATATATCATGAAAATTTAATCGTATATAATGTAGAATAATGAGAAAATACTAACAATTTTAACAATAAGAATTAAAAGTCAATACATAAATTACAAGACTGGATAAACAAGAATTAGAATGAATTTGTGGTTGTTATTACTGTTTACAGCCGCGTTTTCCACACAATGCACTAATTGTAAGTACTCCACGCGTACACTTGCCTGAATTTTCTTTACGCGCCCAGTTAAGGGTAAAAGAATGCCCACAACTTCCCCTTGAATATTCTTTCATATCGAAAGAGAAATCCTTTTCTCCAGGTTGATTTAACATTAACGAGATACCGCATCCGTCTGGGTGGGCGTTTAAAAGTTCGCTCTAAACTCGTGGTGAATTCTATCTCACTACTGAACTCATCATTATCGAAAATATTACGCTCCATCGTTAAAATCCTAACCCGCTAGCAGCCGAAACACCATGAATGTCGACACGTGTATCATCGTCTGAATGGCGCTATTCAACAAAATGTACTCTCGGCCGCCGAGATACCGATTCTGTCGCCGACGGCTGGCGGTGACAAGAAACAGAAAACGAGTATCGCGATACGGTATCAGTCGCTCGCTTCCATGTGAAAGGCGTTATTGGCGCCAATGCATTCTCGGCGTCTGATATACGCGTATACGAGATACCGTATATCCTCGTCTGAAAAGGGCCTTAGAGAAACGCAAACCAACCTTCGGAATTTGACAAGATATTCGCGCATATTTTCACCCCAGTTCCGAGACCCTTCCTTCCCCTCGGGTTTAAGTTATACCCAGCAAGAGAGACAAATAGGCGAGCACCTGAAGGTCACCTCAAAGTTGAAATGGAACGATAATGCATTATATAGTACTCGCAATTATAGGACCATGTAAAATTGTCCCATTCTCTATGGCTCATTGTTCTCATGCAGCGACGAAACAATATAACCTTTGTGCGATTGTAACGGTCATCATAGACAACATATGCATTCTCTAATTAGACTAAATAAACTACGCCAAAAATTTCCCAATTTATTGTACGTCCATAATAAATCGCAAAAAATAAAACTATTCCCATCGTGATGGAGAAAAATGTTAACCGACTCAAGAAGAGAGGGGCGAATATATGTGTAAATCGGGAAATTTTAATGAAAAGTAAAAAAATCGTCTTGAGATAGAATATAATAAAAAAAAATTTCGAAACTTGTACATAATTTATCGTAGTTAAAAGCACGTCCTTCAATTGGAAATCTTTTAGACCAGCGATTCATAACCTTTTTGAAATTGCGACCCACCTACACTACAAGAGATGTTTTTAAAGAAATTAGTGCACATAATTTTCGCGATTCTAACATCGAATGCTAATATTGAGCGAGTTTTCTCTTTATGTAAATTACAATGGACGCGATAGGAACAGACTGAAAATTGAAACAGTTAAAAGTGTGCTACTAGTGCAATGTAATTATGCTTTCACGCAGTGAAATGTATCAGATGTTGCCGAAAGACGATAAGTACGGTAAGAAGATACATATGTCCAAGCAAGAAAACAAGAAAGAATCCTACCGACTTTTATAATATAGATAAAAATATAAATGTAATTACCGTTTTGTAAGATAATATTAATTAACGTTGGTTGTAAATATATACGTGTAGTACTTTTTGTAAAAACTTTTCCTACTTTCTGAAAAACAAAGCTCTAACTTCTCGTAAAACGTGTAAAAATGTACTTCCTTTTGCAGAAAAGTGTCTGGGAACCCTGTTCATAATTCATTGTTTCATTTTCACAAAACAAGTTTCCGCTATATAATTGGCGACAGTTTTCAAAACCGATATTAGAGTTTTTGAAATCTTTCGCGGCTCACCAGTTAAGAAACGCTGTATTAAACCAAACCATGGTAATATTATCCATGACCAATTTTTTTCCTTCCACCGGAGATGATGCCTTCTTAGAACGAACGTCACCGAAACAATTTCCCGATTTTCGATGCCAACGGCACCGCCCGGTTTCTATCTAGTATACGGAATAAACACGGGGAACCACGTCCCTGTCGCTCCGACTACGGATATGTATGTATGTGCTAAATGTATATTTTTTGTACTATATCGCATAATGCGAACATTCGTTTACATTTCACGATCACCCATCAAATTCAGCGCTCTTTAATGAAGTTAACTTAGTACACGAAATACGCCAAGTTCGGCTAAACCATTTTTTCTTAAGTTATTTCTCAAAATCGAGACATTTATTTCCATTTTATCTACGCCCTATTTTTCAGTAGCCAATGTATAGTATTATGGGCAACATCAGCCAAAATTTGAAAGGGATAGTGGAAGAAAAGGGTAGAGGAGAAGGGGGTAAGAAGGGGAAGGTTGTCGTCATCCACGTGGCCCGAAAAAATGAACAGCGAAGCGCCTTACTGCCTTCGGAAGGCAGTAAGGATATCTCTGAATTCCGTGGCAGTCTCTACTTAGTGTTTTGACGAGCATGGGAAGGTCCAAACACGAAAGGGTCTCGAGTCTGTGTCCAAAGATAAGAACGGCCTCAGTTCTAGGAAAGATAGCGGGAAGCCCTTGTAAAATTGGTCCACTCTCGCTAGTCAATGGATCTAAAATTAAAAAGTAAATTCCCGTGACGAAAAAAGACGCGACCATTAAATTAAAAGACGCGACCATGAAATATTGAAGGCACGCAGGATGCGGGATAAGAAAAGCCAGCACTACAACAGAAAGACAATTCGAAAAAGTCAACTAGGTTTCATATATTTTTAATTCATGAAATTACACTCAAATTTTCTTAATTTATACAATGGATCTTAAGACTAATTTAGCAGCGATTGAACGCAAAAATGCGATTATAACGGTCATCATTGACAAAATAAGCATTCGTTCATTCGACTAAATAAATTACGTCCGAAATTTCCCAATTTATTGTACGTCCATAATAAATCGCAAAAAAATAAAACTATTTCCATCGTGATGGAGAAAAAAGATAACCGACTCAAGAACATGGTATGCGTAAATTCCGGAATTTTATTGAGAAGTTAAAAAAAATCATCTTGAGATGTAATACAATAGATATTAAAAAATTTCGAAACGTGTATATAATATATTGTAGTTAAAAGCTCCTCCTTTCATTAGACATCTTTTAGACCAGCGATTCTCGACCTTTTTGAAATTGCGGCCCACCTACGATATAAGAAATTTTCCGCAACCCACCTGTGCATCAATACGTGCACATAATATAAGGCGGGCGAATATTCCGTATTAGTGACTAAAAATGGGGTCTTATTTAAAAATACAACATTTATTAGAGTTTTCATTCATAATTAGGGTTCCCAGATGTACTACTGTTAGTACAACACTACTTTTTCGCCTTCTTTATTACCTCAGATTAATTATTGTACTACTTTTTGGATCTTTTCGAGAACAGTAGAAACTGCTCAGGGATTTCTATCTTTCACCACCCCTCCAAAGCTGCCCTTTAACAGCGATTTGCTCATTAGATTGAGGTTCATCGACGACGAAGCGAAGCCTCTTTCGTTAATAACTGGAGTGGAGATTGTAATCTTTAGAACAAATATAACTTTATTTCAGAGAAAAATCAACGAAAGGATTTTTTTTAAATGACCTTAAGCAAAAAGAATCAGTTACAAAATAAATTTATTGCATTTTATTCTACGCCGGTTGATTATATACGATCAGAAGTAATGAATATCCTTCGTCTACTAAATGGTTAATGTTTAAAAGTACTACTGAAGATGCTCAAATTCGATAAACGGCAGAATTTTCAATAGCAGAAATCGTTGCAAAGGATTCTTTGTTTGAAGAAACAGCAATTGATTTGATTCCTTGAGAATGCCTAAAAAAATTTAATTTTACATTTGATAAAGGGTAGGCCACTTCATTTAAAAGTGATAAATTCGTTCATCTAAAGATATTAGCGCACATAATTTTCGCGATTCCAACATCGAATGCTAATGTAGACCGAGTATTCTCTTTATGTAAATTACAATGGACTGGCGATAGGAACAGACTGGAAATTGGAACAGTTAAAAGTTTGCTACAAGTGAAATGTCATTATGAGAAGTTGCCGAAAGACGATAAATGGCGTAAGCAAATATGTTCAAGCACGAAATCAAAGAATCCTACGTCTTTTATAATATAAATGAAAACGTATGTAATTACTGTTTTGTAAGATAATATTAATTAACGTAGGTTGTCAATATATAAGCCAGAAATCCACTCGCCACGTGCGAGTTAACGGAGACCGGTGGTAAATGTTCAGCCTCTTTCAAGATGCATTTAAAATGTATTACGTTATTTATTTACATAATTCACAAAACATATTATGCAGACAAGAAAAGACACACCGGAGGACATAAGACGCCCTCTTGTAACTAAACTAAATGTTATCTGTGTACATTCTAGATCCATCTAAAGCAATGAGTGTTATTGTATAATAATGTGTAAGATGTTGTAAGAATTAAAGAATACATTGTTTTTGTTTCATCATCATAACATATAAGACGCCCTCGTGTAAGTAAACTAAATGTTATCTGTGTACATTCTAGTTCCATCTAAAGCAATGGCTATTACTGTATAGTAATGTGTAAGATGTTGTAAGAATTAAAGAATACATTGTTTAAATTTCATCATCATAACATTTAATTCTGAGGATTTTTTAAACACCACCTATAAAAATACTACAGGCCACAATACTATGAGCGAACAAATATTTTTTGTGGCGAGTAGATTTCAGTTGTCTTTCTGGAGCCCTGAACATATATGAGTGTACTACTTTTTGTAAAAACTTTTCCTGCTTTCTGCAAAAGTGAGTCCTACTTTTTCGTAAAAATGTACTACTACCTTTTGTATGAATGTGTCTGGGAACCCCATCATTCATAATTCATTGTTGCATTTTCACAAAACAATAAGTTTCCGCTATACTTTAGCGATAGTTTTCAAAACAGAAATTGTATTTTATTTTAAATCTTTCGCGGCACGCCAGTTAAGAAACGCTGCATTATACCACCTAAAGGTAATCCTTTCAATGTCCCATATCTTTTACTTCCGCCATCGCAGCAAATTTGTGGAAATTTCCGGAGATAATGCCTTCTTAGAACGAACGTCACCGTGATAATATAAACTAATTAAAAAAAACTTCTCCTCTCCTTTCTGTAAACTACATTAGGAGTCTTGAAATAAAGTGGAAAGAACACGAAACGAACCAATACGAAAACTACAAAAACCACCATGAAAAAAGAAATGAATTAAACGCTTACCAATACCCGGTAGAAAAGGATGTAAACCGACAAATAAATAATCGTGGAACATAAATTAAGAGTACAACCTAAGAATATCAGTTCAATATAAAAACCACCAAGAAAAAAGAAATGAATTAAACTCTAACCAATAGCCGGCATAAAAGGTGTAAACCGACAAATAGGTAATCAAGGAACAAAAATCAAAAGCACAACCAAAGAATATAAACATAGACTACAAAATGAACAACTAAGAACGAAAACAAAGAACACAAAAAATGGACACGAAACGAAAGCAAATGAAAACAACAAACTAACCAAAAGCAACCAACGAATAATCTCCTAAAGATCAATGTATCTGACCATGGCGACTGACGCTTTCTATTCAGTTGCTAAATAAACAACCAACAATCACAAAATAGCGTGTCTTAGTGATGAGTAAATATTGATTACGCGGAATATGAGTTTGTATGTCAACATAATAACAGGAGAACCTAAATAAGAATACCTATTATTACTCTAAATAAATATAAAATTATTGATCTTAATTGTGTTTTCCATCGTAATTAATTGAATAATAGATTGAGATATTCGAACGAATCGATTTTAAATAATGTAGTAAAATGTTTTACTTTTCTAACGTAATTAATTACGTGAGTGTATCGGTAGTTTACATTTTACCCATGGAACCGCAGACACAAATTCTTATTTTAGTTCAGAAGATATAATAAAGTTCAACAAAAGTATTATTCAAATAAAATCTTTCGAAATTCACTGCGTTACGTGTTCAAAATGTTAATCTAATTTAGTTCTCGTATTAAAATAACAATTACTCAAAAGTGAACCTTATTTCCAATTGATAAAACTCTTTTAATTCAAAACGATATTATATATTACAAAAAAGTATCTAATTATTATTGAAACGCAAAATGGATGAGCATGGGAAAAAACTTGCATGTTAGCATGAAATGCTCAATTCAGTTTTTATTGTAAACTGATAAAACAAAACACAAAAACTTTAACGTAGTAATTTAATCATATATCTTGAGTAATTTTCACTTAAACAAAATATGAAATAAAATAAGACAAAAGGCATATAAAAACAATTAAACTATATCCAAACATACCTATAATGCGAATGACACGATTACAGAAAAAGAAACAGTTCACTAATGTTTATTCGCAGAATTAACCTGTGTATAGAAGACCATAGATAATGAAAGAAAAACATACAGTCAAATCAGAAGATATTAGATGAGTATTTCATCAACTATTCTACGTTTACGACATGTTTATAGTTCATACGTAATTTGTTTACATCGGTTGCTAAGTATATCCAAATGCTGAGCAATAATGAAAATAAGATTTTCCCTTCAATTCGTCTTATTTGATCTGTAAGCCCCTCTTTTAAAAAATTATTCCAAAAGAGGAGATAATTTACCACAAAAAAGTCTGCGAGAGCATATGTCTGCGATATATATGTAAGGAGTTAAAAATTCGAGAAATTTACGAAAAAATTTTAAATGGAAATCCCATATAAACGAAAATATTTTATTATAATTAAATAGTACACCGAATCGGTTTAAAAACCTTACTACACCACCGTACACATGATAACGGTTAATATGACACCTTCCTCTTTTTTCTGCGTGTTGTAGTTTCTGAGCCTTAGCAGAACATACATACATACAAACACCTTACTTTATAGATATGTATAGATAGATAAAGGAATCTTCCTCCTTATGAAGAAGAGATAGTTAACCTGGCGAAGCGAAGTGAATATGTATCAAACAGTATCTTTGTATTCGTAAGAATACTAGAAAGCGTAAACGCTGTTAGGATTCATAAAAACATTGAATATCTTTGCTTTTGGTGGTGACAATTAAAAGAAACTTTAGCCGGCATCGCTTTCGAGCATATGAAATGTTTATTCTTAATGCTGTACACTTTGCAGAAAGCATGTCAAACTCGAATACATATCAGGGCCGCATTGAAGCTATGTTTGTTATAATAGGGCCGCATTAGAATTACAGTTGTTTAATGAGGGCAAAATATGCATTACCTGGAAACTTCGTCACCGGTTTTATTAAAAACAATGACTTAGAAACCATATAGTATTATATCTCTATGTCTAAGAAAATTAAGTCCTTTTCGCCAAAATAATGTACATAAAATATCGAACGATTTCATTGACAGAAAATTAGCATTCGGGCCGCAGTAAGGAAGAGAAAGGGACGCCAGCGTGGATCAAAATCGACGTTACAGTCGATGATAAAAGTTATAGTTATGGACATTATCCAACGAGTGGTCTTTCCACAACACTGGAGAATTTCGATTTTATTAAGCGATTGAAAAACTTGCGTTTTCTTTGTACAAAGGGGTTGGAGGTGGAAGGAGAACTAAGAGAGAAGGTAGGGGGAGAAAGCGAGGGAAGCAACTACTATGATGTCATGGCAACGAGTTTGGAATGGAGTGTTAGGAGCAAAACGGGAGGAGGTGTTCACGAATAGGAAGAAGAGCAAATTGCCCCTTTTCTACGAGGCAGTTCTTAACCATTTTAAACTTCCAACACCGATTATAGGGAGGAAAAATCTGATGTGGCCAACACATGACACTCTCCATACAGAGCCATGAATATGATTGCTCTCCACATTAGCGTTCTCAGAAATTTCTATCAGCGATTACACTCGGGAATAATTTAAAAACATTTTCAGTAGTCTCTATTTTAAAAAGTAAGCAAAGAAAATTGCTAACTTTTTGTAATGGATAACGAAATTTCGATGAGCAATTAAAATCACCTCCTGGCAGCGTGCGCAACGCTATCAACGATTACAAAATTTTATCGCGGAAGCTCATAACGTATTTCCAGTGAAATCTCGAAATCGATTTTTTTCGTGAAAACAAAACTTTCTCTTAACTACGTATATGGAGAAAGTAAAAAAATCTAATGTGTTCTGCACAGGCTATTCTCGACATCAGCGTTCTCAACAATAAGTATCGGAAATTACAATATGAATTATTCTTAAACGCTTAGAATAAGATTCATAGTGAAAAGTGCTTGGATTTATTTTCACATTGAAAAAATCCTTATTGTAATTTGTTTCCTTATTGCAAAACAACATTCTTAACTGTTTCTACGGATAACGAATATCTATGCGCAATTAAAATGACAATTGGAAAGTTGTATCATAGCAACAGAAACAACGGTATCACTTAAGGACGAACTTAACATAAACCCAGAAAAATAATCGAAATACCTCTTAAACGATTGATTTTATCAAAGACTTTTTCAAAAAACTTGTACATTATTGTTTTTCTTCGACTTTGGTGATGATGAACATTTACATATATTTACGTAATAAAGGAGATTTGGGCTACAAGTTATGAAAGTGCACAGCGTTACTCAAATAGGCACGTTTTGCGCAATAAAAAATTTGAAAGAAATATCTACGTAAGAGAAATAGCGTTTTAAAGGTATTTTCTTTGACATGAATACTCCATTTTATTCCAATTTAAAAATAATGCATGCACACGTAAGGAAATTAAACATTTTCCCGAGATTGTTTGTTAGCAATAATGAAGAAGTAACCATACAAGAAGTTTACTTCGAATTAAGACATTCTTTGATTTTATTAATAACGACGACTAATACGATTACAAAGTGTAGGAAAAGAAACTCTACTACTTCTACAAGTTTTATTTGGAAACTAATTTGAAATGACTAATACTTCACAATATATGACAGAAAGTTCATTTTTGGTCGCCAGTAAACTGGTACCCCTGATTGGCTTATGTGATTCATTTACGTGACTTCCTTATAGTCTTTTTCTGAAGGTCCTAAATATCAAATGTAGACGTTCGAAAAAACCAATAGGGAGAGGTAGAGAGAGAATAAGAGGGAGGAAGTTATGAAGAAGACTTATGGAAGAATATGTATAGTGAAAGAGATATTTTATAGAATAGTTTGCAGCATTCACTGCTTAACATTATTCGTGATAATCACTTAGATTAAAAAATCCGCGTTTAACTAAAACCCTGTCAGTAATTTTATTAGTTCGTAAGAGGGGTCATTCTTAGCAAAATAAACTATTAGACGTTCGGTAGAATTCGAATACATACATTCACTTGCATATAATGCTAACGTCAACCAGTCTAGCACGGTGTAGCGACCTCTTCCCCACTTAAATAACTCACTACGACTACAGCTCCGACGAAAAGGTTCCTTCCTACCTTCCCTCTCCTCCTCCCATAACTGCTCACGGCCTTCCCCTCTCTCGCCGGCCTGGGTTCGGAAGAGCCAGCCCAACTTTTGCACGACTTTTCCATGTCGACGCAGTGGAGTAGTGGTGCCGTGTGCCAGTCTCACTAGTACCCTGCATAAGCGGGTTCGAATCCTGTCCGAGGCTCTTGTGACTTCTGGAAAAAAACTACGTAATAGCCGCTCCTATTACGGAGGTTTTTCTCCACTAGCGGCAAGAGCCAACGATTGGATTCGGGCCCGCTTATTGTACTGGTGCGCTGTCACTTTGCCCACTATTCCTTGTCGACCCCGGGAGCGGCCGGGCACGCTTTTTTTTTCAAGTTCGGATTTGCTTTTGCCGGACTTCAAAAAATTAATTCCCTTTTTTCCATTTTTATTTGGGTTACTTTTTATAAACTAAACCCGAAATACCACTAAAAGACATCTTGAGATGAATAACGGTCTTTCGGGTTTAACTTACTAAACAAATAAAAATGGAAAAAAGGAAATTTAACTGTTACGAAAACTTGCGAGAGAAATGTAAAAAACTAAAAGAGACATGAAAATTATTCGAGAGAATAAAAGGTATAGGAGGGCAAAAGTACGGGGAAATAAAAAGATCGAGTGAAAAAAAGAGCGAATGAAAAAAGTGCTGGGGAAGAAAGGAGAAAACAATTCCGAAAAAAGTGCGAAGAAAAAAGAGCGAGAAAAACAATCGTGAAAAAAATTGCGAGGAAAGAGCGACCGGTACAAAGCAAGGAAAAATTAAGAGAGTGTAAATAGAAGAAGAAAAATTAGTGACGGGAAAAAAAAGGTGAAGAAAATCGAAAACAAGGAAGAAAATATCAGAGACGAGAAAAGTGCGAGGAAAAAATTGGGATAAAGACCGAGGTATGAAATGTGGATAATGGGGGTAGGAAAACGATGGAAGGAGAAAAAGGGAAGAAAAATTTGAAAGAGATATGGCGAAGGGAAATATTGGGATGAAAACGCGTAGAAAATAACCAAGAGAAAGCGCCAGAAGAAATGAGGGATAAAGCGCGAAGAATAATATGAGATAGAACGCGGGAGGAAAAAGGTTGCGTAGAAAGCGTTAAGAATAATAAGACAAGAGAAAGTTTTAGTTCAAACTAAAGTTGCAGAAAAAAATAATATATACAACTTTTATATATATGTTAACAAAAATTCAGTTTTAAGTGAAATGTGGAAAACTAAATATTTACAAGTGTAAACCACTACTTCCGGGTGATCGATCTCTGCTTGACAGCTGGTACGACCGATTCAACGCATAACTTTGACCGCAACACCTAAGCCGAATGCCACAGTTCACTATCGCCTCATTGACAGTTATTACTAGTAAACTGTATAATTTTCGATATCTTAAAATTATTATATACTAGTACTTCAATTCTACTACACTTGAATGTGGTCTTTATTCACTTAACCCTTAAATGGACGCATTCCCGTACGGAGTACGCCTGCGTTTTTAAAAATAATACTGGTGATTTCTAAATTTTCCTTCACATTCACTGTTCTTTTATGTAACCTATCAACATATTCTGAGATGTCGAACATGTTGTTTGCTAACTCTTACCTTTTGTTTTTACTTTGTCATATGAAGTATCGATAAAGTATTGTTTTTAGTAGTAGCACAGACGCAAAGCTGAGTGCGTCACTTTTACCGTGTTACATATATACGTACACATCGCGATTTGCCAGTAAAAGTTCGAATGGTTCAATAACGCTATTTTTCAGCATTCTTTCTTCCAATGTTAAAAACTTTGGATTAGAATGGCGCTTATTTTTAATATTTTTAGTAAAAGTTTTTAATGCTACAATGTCATATTGTCCTAAATATATCATGAAAATTTAATCGTATATAATGTAGAAAATACTAACAATAAGAATTAAAAGTCAATACATAAATTACAAGACTGGATAAACAAAAATTAGAATGAATTTGTGGTTGTATATTACTGTTTACAGCCGCGTTTTCCACACAATGCAATGGCGCACTAATTGTAAGTACTCCACGCGTACACTTGCCTGAATTTTCTTTACGCGCCCAGTTAAGGGTAAATTAATGCCCACAACTTCCCCTTGAATATTCTTTCATATCGAAAGAGAAATCCTTTTCTCCAGGTTGATTTAACATTACAATGCGCAATGACGTACAGAACAAAAGTATACCTATTGAGAAAATCGCTTTTATTTCATCTTCCATGAAGATTAACTGTTAAGCGACAAGACCCGCTTTTCATATAACTATACCTAAGTTTCATAGGGTGGAATTTTCCTTGCGTTTTATCAAGTGCCTCAGTTCAGAACAGCCAAGGGAGGGGGAATGGGTTGAGCGTGCACAAAGCCTACACCAGGGCCCCTCAAACCGGTGCACAGTGGTTTAGGATAAAAATCTAGCGCGAATAAAATCTGCTTTTGCTCTTATCATGTTACTAGTGGCTGTATTATTGTAATTTCACACGAGGGACTTTTATTTTTCAATAAAACAAAATTTTAGATCATACATAATTTGTAATTTAATTATTCATCAAAATCCTGCCCATCACTATCGCTATCAGCATATTGAATATTGGGTTCGGTGAGTAGGTTTAGTACTTCGGGAGTAAATGCAATATTCTTATATTTTGGCAGAGTTTTGCGGGAAATTGTTGAAATAATGGGGTCAGAGGACAATATCAAATAATTAAATAAGTCTTCGTTAGTAGACGAACGCGACATCTTTCGCGTGTGGTGTTCTCTCACATACTTAAAATCCTTGTTTTTTGCCTCTTGTGCTTCTTCACTTAATTGTCCTATAGGAAGAATAGCATTCTTAATTACTTCCGAGCCATGCATTAGGACTTTATGCACACTCGTGGGCATATAATACCATGGGTATTCCTGCACAAAAATCCTCGCCGTTTCCTTGGTATATATATCAAATTTTTCGTGGCTGATCTCAAATCCACTTGAGATGACACGAAGTATAACACTGAAGCGGTTTATTATTTCTTGACTTACTCCAGTGATACTGGAAGACAGTTTTGGGTCTCGGAAAAACCTCCTCGCTGTATTCCCATCATTGGTCGAACCAAAACCAGATTTTGGTTGATCCACTAAGAGGCCAAGCTCTTTTCTTAATTTTTCAATTATTTCTTTTTTTCTGCTTTCAATTTTATTTTTGTTAGGCCCTCTTGCCTGCCATGTTTTAACTTCCAAACGATAACTAATATGTAGGCAACATTCAAAAAACCGAATCCAGGAATGGAGGATGGAAAGACCAAAAGTGTAATTTCGTTCGTCGGAAATCTTTGCTGATATTTTTTGTAGGTCATTCATTTCTGACGGCTTTGCTTTGCATATGTAACATACTTGGGTTGATCTTGTATCCGTCAGGGAATTGCAAACTTTTCCATCCACCATTGTCAGCAGTAAATTATAATTCACAATGATATTTGGTGACACTTCTGTAGGACATAATTCTGATATTTGTTGTTGGATACATTCTATTTCTCTTTGAGTTGTTTCGGGGGTTTCTTTAAAAGATGTAAATTTAATGGGTCTACAAAACCTCGTCGACGATGGGCATGGATTTTGCCACACTATCACTTTGTCATCAGGCTCATTCGATTTCGGATAAAATAGCTGCAGTGGCACAAAGGAAACAATAAATACAGATGAATCATCTTGTCCGTCTCCCGAAAAGCGTTGTTTATAATTGCTTTGTCCCGAGCTCCCGTCACAACCCCATTTACATATCAAAGTTAAACTCGTAATTTCTGTAGGAGTTGTTTTTATCACCTCTTCTTGTAGACAGCAAATCCGTTTTGTAGTAATATCTAAAATATCTTCAAGTTTCACTTGCGCTGAGTTTTCGGTTACTTCATTCTCGGGATAACATCTATTTTTCGCCGTAATAACTGCATTCCATGAAGGGTAAACCTTTACATTATGGTTCTTGGTTTCAGATCTGATCAAAAGATATTGTTGCTTACCTAATTTTGCGTTTATTATTAAAGAAAGCGCCTCCTCAGGTGTGCATGCAATTGGTTTGTCGCCCGACCTCCCAGATAACAAATATGCTCTTCTATACTTTTGAGCTCGCTTCGGCGTGGTTGCAGTAACATCATGTAATACAGAAGCAGCAGATCGCTCGAGCCAGTTTCAATGTTTTCTTCAGGAAAAACTAATTCGGTATGTAACCACTGAGAGTTTTGTGTCTGAAAACGTTCCTTGATTCGGTGGCACATTTTCCAACGAAGTTCAACATTTTTTATAAATTTCGTAATTGTTTCTTTCACCAAATGTTCACTGACATCTACTTTTGTACGTATATAGTCCGTAAGACGATCACACAACTCCACCCTTTTCAAACTTTTGATTTTTAACCACTCCAAATACATGTCCAAACGCATTATTGCGCGCAATGTACCTGGAAAAAAGCGAATAAAATTGTAATGTGCGCATATGTGCATTTTATTTTTTTCATACAAGTGACTCAGTATATAAGAAATAAAATAGTATATGAGCCCCTGCAAATTTTGTAAACTCAATGTAAAAAAAGAAAAAGTAAAAAACCAAAGCCGTAAAATAAGTGTCTTTTTAGAATGACTTGTTAGAATTATTTTATAAAAATTTACAATATAAAATGTATATAAATATTCGACTAACCTTGCTGTATCTCAGCCATCACAAAACTTTCACTATTCACTTAGAAAACTCGAAAATATCAACTGTTAACAACAAGCGATAAGCAGCGACTGACGCTTTCGAGTTACGCGCGTACATAGTTTGCGCGAGTTTCAAGTTTCACTAATCATTTTCTTTGTACCTGTTTACAAACTGTCATTTGTTTTCAAATAGTTTGAAATGTTCTTGACACGGTACTATGTAAGTTTGCTTAAATTTTAACCTAGTGATTTAGTATTTAATTCGCGCTGCATTCATTCTCTAAACCACTGTGCGGCGCCCTTCATAGAATTCCTTGGCGCCCGCTACTAAGGCTATGGCAAGTCATTTACTGTGGAGGTGCAGTAAGATACGATCGGATAAAAGTAGCTAATTTTATGCCATAGGAAAGCTCAATAATTAACATTGTTAAGAGGGGAAGGAAACAATGTAACATTTTACGTTCAACATTCCATTGTTATACGATATGTACCTACTGTGTTGAGTCTCCTACTCCCGCCTCGTATATCGGAATGACACTCCCCACCGTCAGTTGGTAGCTCGCGGTCGTAAAGTTAGTGAAAAACACGAAGTTTTGGGAAAAGGAGAATCTTGCTCACTAATATTATACTGCAAAGACGATAATTTAACCTAATCTCATCTAGAAATAATTGGTAAATATAGTTATGATATATGCTTTTGAATTTTAACTATGAATTCCTTCCGCTTCCTTTTTTGTAGTTTACTTTTTTTTAATTTAACAATTTTTGAGAATTTCATTTCATTTTTTATTTTAAATTAGGGTTTAAGATCATGGCAAAGAGGAAAAGAACGTATTTCTTCAACTCCGACTGGGAGGAGCAATTTTTCTTCGTAGATATAACAGGCAAGTCTGTGTGCTCTGGGAGTGTGGCAGTACCAAAGAAAAGTAATATTGAAAGACATTTTTTGACCCTTCGTACCCCCAATTGGCGCCCGCAATACTTCTCTAAATTCACAAATGCACCCTCAAGGCTGAAAAGGTTGAAGGCCCTTGGCCTAGACCCCTTTCAGACGAGGATACGGTATCTCGGACGCAGTATGCGAGATACTGAATCGCTGTGGATCATGCCAAGATACTCTATCGCTATACTGCATCCGCATCCGTCTGGGTGGGCGTTTAAAAGTTCGCTCTAAACTCGTGGTGAATATGGGCGTCGAGGAGGTAGCCTTGATTTTGTTATTATTTTTAATAAAATTAAAATAAATAGTAAGTTGTGGTTCATCCAATTGTCAGGTTGAGAGAATTAAGAGGAACATACCACATAGATACTCTATGAAGAGCTTGGACAAGACCGTTTCAAGTTCTTTAATTATTTCAGAATGTCAATCCAGTCTTTTGATGAACTCTTATGATATATTAGAAAGTTCATTTCGAAAGGGCGACACATTCTTCATCAACGTATCCCACAAGCAAGGACGACATTCTATCTCACTACTGAACTCATCATTATCGAAAATATTACGCTCCATCGTTAAAATCCTAACCCGCTAGCAGCCGAAACACCATGACTGACGACGCGTGTATCATCGGCTGGCGGTGACAAGAAACTGAAAACGAGTATCGCGATACGGTATCAGTCACTCGCTTCCATGTGAAAGGCGTTATTGGCGCCAATGCATTCTCGGCGTCTGATATACGCGTATACGAGATACCGTATCCTCGTCTGAAAAGTGCCTTAGAGAAACGCAAACCAACCTTCGGAATTTGACAAGATATTCGCGCATATTTTCACCCCAATTCCGAGACCCTTCCTTCCCCTCGGGTTTAAGTTATACCCAGCAAGAGAGACAAATAGGCGAGCACCTGAAGGTCACCTCAAGGACCATGTAAAATTGTCCCATTCTCTATGGCTCATTGTTCTCATGCAGCGACGAAACAATATAACCTTTGTGCGATTGTAACGGTCATCATAGACAACATATGCATTCTCTAATTAGACTAAATAAACTACGCCAAAAATTTCCCAATTTATTGTACGTCCATAATAAATCGCAAAAAATAAAACTATTCCCATCGTGATGGAGAAAAATGTTAACCGACTCAAGAAGAGAGGGGCGAATATATGTGTAAATCGGGAAATTTTAATGAAAAGTAAAAAAATCGTCTTGAGATAGAATATAATAAAAAAAAATTTCGAAACTTGTACATAATTTATCGTAGTTAAAAGCACGTCCTTCAATTGGAAATCTTTTAGACCAGCGATTCATAACCTTTTTGAAATTGCGACCCACCTACACTACAAGAGATGTTTTTAAAGAAATTAGTGCACATAATTTTCGCGATTCTAACATCGAATGCTAATATTGAGCGAGTTTTCTCTTTATGTAAATTACAATGGACGCGATAGGAACAGACTGAAAATTGAAACAGTTAAAAGTGTGCTACTAGTGCAATGTAATTATGCTTTCACGCAGTGAAATGTATCAGATGTTGCCGAAAGACGATAAGTACGGTAAGAAGATACATATGTCCAAGCAAGAAAACAAGAAAGAATCCTACCGACTTTTATAATATAGATAAAAATATAAATGTAATTACCGTTTTGTAAGATAATATTAATTAACGTTGGTTGTAAATATATACGTGTAGTACTTTTTGTAAAAACTTTTCCTACTTTCTGAAAAACAAAGCTCTAACTTCTCGTAAAACGTGTAAAAATGTACTTCCTTTTGCAGAAAAGTGTCTGGGAACCCTGTTCATAATTCATTGTTTCATTTTCACAAAACAAGTTTCCGCTATATAATTGGCGACAGTTTTCAAAACCGATATTAGAGTTTTTGAAATCTTTCGCGGCTCACCAGTTAAGAAACGCTGTATTAAACCAAACCATGGTAATATTATCCATGACCAATTTTTTTCCTTCCACCGGAGATGATGCCTTCTTAGAACGAACGTCACCGAAACAATTTCCCGATTTTCGATGCCAACGGCACCGCCCGGTTTCTATCTAGTATACGGAATAAACACGGAACCACGTCCCTGTCGCTCCGACTACGGATATGTATGTATGTGCTAAATGTATATTTTTTGTACTATATCGCATAATGCGAACATTCGTTTACATTTCACGATCACCCATCAAATTCAGCGCTCTTTAATGAAGTTAACTTAGTACACGAAATACGCCAAGTTCGGCTAAACCATTTTTTCTTAAGTTATTTCTCAAAATCGAGACATTTATTTCCATTTTATCTACGCCCTATTTTTCAGTAGCCAATGTATAGTATTATGGGCAACATCAGCCAAAATTTGAAAGGGATAGTGGAAGAAAAGGGTAGAGGAGAAGGGGGTAAGAAGGGGAAGGTTGTCGTCATCCACGTGGCCCGAAAAAATGAACAGCGAAGCGCCTTACTGCCTTCGGAAGGCAGTAAGGATATCTCTGAATTCCGTGGCAGTCTCTACTTAGTGTTTTGACGAGCATGGGAAGGTCCAAACACGAAAGGGTCTCGAGTCTGTGTCCAAAGATAAGAACGGCCTCAGTTCTAGGAAAGATAGCGGGAAGCCCTTGTAAAATTGGTCCACTCTCGCTAGTCCATGGATCTAAAATTAAAAAGTAAATTCCCGTGACGAAAAAAGACGCGACCATTAAATTAAAAGACGCGACCATGAAATATTGAAGGCACGCAGGATGCGGGATAAGAAAAGCCAGCACTACAACAGAAAGACAATTCGAAAAAGTCAACTAGGTTTCATATATTTTTAATTCATGAAATTACACTCAAATTTTCTTAATTTATACAATGGATCTTAAGACTAATTTAGCAGCGATTGAACGCAAAAATGCGATTATAACGGTCATCATTGACAAAATAAGCATTCGTTCATTCGACTAAATAAATTACGTCCGAAATTTCCCAATTTATTGTACGTCCATAATAAATCGCAAAAAAATAAAACTATTTCCATCGTGATGGAGAAAAAAGATAACCTACTCAAGAACATGGTATGCGTAAATTCCGGAATTTTATTGAGAAGTTAAAAAAAATCATCTTGAGATGTAATACAATAGATATTAAAAAATTTCGAAACGTGTATATAATATATTGTAGTTAAAAGCTCCTCCTTTCATTAGACATCTTTTAGACCAGCGATTCTCGACCTTTTTGAAATTGCGGCCCACCTACGATATAAGAAATTTTCCGCAACCCACCTGTGCATCAATACGTGCACATAATATAAGGCAGGCGAATATTCCGTATTAGTGATTAAAAATGGTGTTTTATTTAAAAATACAACATTTATTAGAGTTTTCATTCATAATTAGGGTTCCCAGATGTACTACTGTTAGTACAACACTACTTTTTCGCCTTCTTTATTACCTCAGATTAATTATTGTACTACTTTTTGGATCTTATCGAGAACAGTAGAAACTGCTCAGGGATTTCTATCTTTCACCACCCCTCCAAAGCTGCCCTTTAACAGCGATTTGCTCATTAGATTGAGGTTCATCGACGACGAAGCGAAGCCTCTTTCGTTAATAACTGGAGTGGAGATTGTAATCTTTAGAACAAATATAACTTTATTTCAGAGAAAAATCAATGAAAGGATTTTTTTTAAATGACCTTAAGCAAAAAGAATCAGTTACAAAATGAATTTATTGAATTTTATTCTACGCCGGTTGATTATATACGATCAGAAGTAATGAATATCCTTCGTCTACTAAATGGTTAATGTTTAAAAGTACTACTGAAGATGTTCAAATTCGATAAACGGCAGAATTTTCAATAGCAGAAATCGTTGCAAAGGATTCTTTGTTTGAAGAAACAGCAATTGATTTGATTCCTTGAGAATGCCTAAAAAAATTTAATTTTACATTTGATAAAAGGTAGGCCACTTCATATAAAAGTGATAATTTCGTTGATGTAAAGAAATTAGTGCAGATAATTTTCCCGATTCCAACATCGAATTCTAATGATGAGCCAGTTTTCTCTTTATGTAAATTACAATGGCTAGGCGAGAGGAAGACTGAAAATTGAAACAGCTAAAGCTTGCTACAAGTGAAATAAATTATGCCTTCACGCAGTGAAATATATGAGAAGTTGCGTAAGCAAATATGTTCAACCAAGAAAACAAGACAGAATCCTACGCCTTTTAAAATATAGATAAAAATATATATGTAATTACTGTTTTGTAAGTTAATATTAATTGACGTAGGTAGAAAATTTATGTGCACTGCTTTTTTTAAAAACATTTCCTGCTTTCTGCAAAAGAAAGTCATACTTTTTCGTCAAAATGTGTAAAAATATATTGCCTTTAGTATGGAAGTGTCTGGAAACCCTATCCATAATTCATTGTTTGATTTTCACAAAACAAGTTTCCCCTATACTTTTGCGACAGTTTTCGAAACCGATATTAAATTCTTTAAAATCTGTCGCGGCTCACCAGTTACGAAACGCTGTATAAGACCACACCAAGATAATCCTTTCTATGTCCCACTTTTTTTTAATTCCACCGGAGATAATGCCTTCTTAGAATGTAATTCACCGACACAATAAAAAGCGGTTTCCCGATATTCGATGCCAACGTCACCGGCCGGTTTCTATTTGGTATACGGAATAAACACGGAACCACGTACCCGTCGCTTCGACAACGGATATCTGCTAAATGTGTAGTTTTCGTAATATATCGCATAATGCGAACATTCGTTCAAATATCAATTAGCGAATCTGATCAACCATCAAATCCTGCGCTCGATTTCATCGGATCCATTGTGATGGTTGACCATCGATTTAATGAAGTAAACTAAATATCCGAAACCATTTCTTCGTAAGTTTTTCTCAACATCGAGACATTTAATTCCATTTTATTTTTCAATAACCGATGTATAATGTTTATGGGCAACATGAGCCCAAATTCGAAAGGGATAGTTGAAGAGGGGCGTATGCGGAGGAAGGTTGTCGTCATCCACGTGGCTCGAATAAACTTAACAGGGAAGAGCTAATGACAGCCTTCGGAAGACAATAAGGATATCTTTGAATTACGTGGCAGTCTCTACTTAGTGTTTTCACAAGCTGAGGAAGGTACAAAAACATGCCTGCTTCGAGTCAGTTGGCAATGATAAGAACGGCCTTAGGTCTAGGAAAGGTAGCGGGAAGACCTTGTTAAACCGGTCCACTCTCGCTAGTCAATGGATCTAAAATTAAAGAGTACATTCGTGTGCCGAAAAAAGACGCGACCCTTAATTTTTGAATGCAAGCAGGATGCGGAATAAGAAAAGCCAGCACTGCGACAGAGAGACAATTCGAAAAAGTCAACTAGTTTTCATATATCTAAAACGATTTTTAATTCATGAAATTAAACTCAAATTTTCTTAATTTATACAATGCACCATAAAACGAATTTATATATTATAATAAAACAATCGTCCTCCTCATGAAGAAGAGAAAGTTAACCTGGCGAGGCTAAGTGAACATGTATCAAATACTATCTTTGTTATCGTAAGAATATTAGAAAGCGTAAACGCCGTTATGACTAATAAAATCATAACTGCTTGAATATCTTTGCTTTTGCTGACAATTTAAAAGAAACTTTAGCCGGCATCGCTTTCGGGCGTGAATCATACGAAAGGTTTATTGCTAAAACTGAACACTGTACAGAAAGTAAGTCAAACTCGAGGAAACATCAGGACCGAATTGCAGCGATGTCTGTTATAAAAGGGCCGCATTTGGATTACAGTTGTTTTATGGAGAAAAAGTAGACTTAACTAGAATCTGTCTAAGAGAAAATGTAGAGTCCTTTTCACCAAAATAATGTATACATATAAAATCTCGAACGATTTAATTGAAAGAAAATTAGCATTCGGGCCGCAGTAAGGAAGAGAAAGGGACGCCAGTCTGGCATGCCTGCTGAACAGCAACGGCTTTTGCTCCCGGTATTTTTGACATAGCGATGCACATTATTTTCCTGGCTGCTTTAAAGTTTATAACTGACGTTAATCAAACATTCATAAAAAATCAACACAAAAATGAAATTCAAATCTGAAGGGAACAAAAAAATAAAGCAAAGGACAAAAAGAAAATCATACATTTTTCTTTTTTAGCGCGAAGAACCGTAGTTCAAACTCGACGTTCCAATCTATGATAAAGTTATAGTTATGAACGATATCGAACGAGTTAGTCTTTCCACAAGACTGGCGAATTTCGATTTTATTAAACGACTGAAAAAATTGCATGCGCTTTTTTGCGTAGGAAGTTTTTGATTATTTAATGGGAGACGTTGAACAAGAAAGTAACTTGCATCGATTCATTTTGACATTCAAGTTTTTTTTAGGTCTCAGGGGAACCTCTACCACCCTTCTCAAAGCCAATAGTACAATATTAATTCTTTGCGATAGAAGTCCTTTTCGCCTCCGCTCCCTTCAAACTACACCAACGGATAACGTTGAGAAGGGGGTGGAGGTGGAAGGAGAACGAAAAGAGAAGGGAGGGGGGAGAGCGAGGGAAGCAATTACTACGGGAAGCGGCAAAACGGGAGGAGGTGGTCACGAATAAGAGGCAGAGCAAATTGTTCCTTTTCTGCGAGGCAGTTCATAACTATTTTAACATTCCAACACCGATTATAGTGAGGAAAAATCTGATGTGGCCAACACATGACCCTCTCCATACAGAGTAATGAATATATGCGCAATTAATATCACCTCCTGGCAGCGTCCGCAAGGCTATCAACGATTACAAAATTAAGCAGAAAGCGCGAGGAACAAATAATGGGTAGAAGCCGAGCAGAAAAAATAATGGGTAGAAAGCGCAAGGAAAAAATATCGGATAGAAAAAATGTGAAGAAAATGCGAGAAAAAATGTGTGGAGGAAGTGAGGAAAAAAAAGTGGGAAGCACGAGGAATAAATGGCGGAGACCGTGGGAGGAAAAATTGAGTCAAGTGCGAGGGAAGAATATGGGGATATAGTGCGAAGGGAAAATGTTCTCTTGGAACAAAAATGAAGATTTCTTGAGGGCCAATCTTTTCCCACTTGATTTTTTTTTAACTCTTCACCTTACTCTAGCTGAACTCATCTTATCTGACTGTATATTAATACTAAAACTCAGGTCCTCTGCTATCTCCCTGACCATCACAATTGGGCTGAAGTCTACAATGGTGAATCTTTCAATGACAAATTTAACCTATTCTACAATAGGTTTCTCTAATTTTAACTGTTTTTCCTGCTGTACCAGCCAAACATAAGTAGCCTCCAAAAAAAATCATAGCCGTAAAAGAATAGCCCCAAAAAAAGTATATGGCAAAAAAATTTAGCCACCAGAAAAAAAATAGCCGCACTAAAAAATATATGCTCAAAAAATAGTTGCTGCCATAAAAAAATTTGCCTCTGGAAAACAGTAAAGGTATACCCCAATTTACGTCAATTGGAAGTTATATCATCAATCCATTGAGACCTGTGTACCGATTATGTCGTTTTCAATCAATGTTAACTCATTAGAGGTCTAAAATTCTTTTAAATATTTGTTTCCACCTTCCTGAAAGTGTTATCTGATTGAAATACTAAACAAAAATCACGTATTATGATCTAAATATCTTCTCTTTGTGATAATATATAAATAAACAACAACCTTGAAAATATTGCTTCTCTTCACACTCAAGAAACGGCCTCATCATAGGCAACAGTCATACCACAATAGAAATATCAGCTCTTGTTTGATCGCCGAGGTGGGATAAAACGTGGATGGGTGACCCCCTGTGAAAAACGGCTGCCATTTCAGTTGTCCATCAGACAAGTTAACTGGCTGCCTTACAGGAGCCACTGTTGCTAAATCAGGACCACAAGTTAATTGGCAACATTAATAGAATCATAGGTGCTGCAGCTGATGACGATTTAATTTGCAACCTCAACAGAACCATAGTTAATGTCCCCGGATGATGACGTGATTAGTAACCCTAAGAGAATCATACATATTGCCCCCAGATGACGAGATAATTAGCAACCCTAAGGGAATCATAGTTACTGCCCTTAAGCAAACGTGTGTATAAAGCTAAACATCAGAGAACTATAATCCTTTAAAAATTACCCTAGAGAAAAACTAGTCCAAGACCTAGAAGCAGTTTCTATTGGTGAGTTCTTGCTGATAACCCGAGTATCTGGAGATTAACACACTGATCACCCTGATCTCATCTATCTTAAAATTTCAAAATGAAGTCAATTACCTCTTAAGTATAAAAAACCTCACGTAAAAGAAGTACAGTAACACCCCACTATACGTCAGAGATGTGTTCCTGAAAAATGCGACAATGAAACAACGTATAACGAAACAAAGATTTCCATAAGAACTATGATAAAGTAGGGGTTACGTTCCTGGCGGATATTTTGTGACACATTTGTGTCCCAAATAATACATATCAATACAGTCCATTAGACATACCATGTTACCATTATGTGTTTACCACTCATTGCTACTAGGGTTTTATCATAACAACGAGTAACCAATTGCAATAATAAATTCAGAAATCACAGAAAATAATTGTCTATAGTGTGATGAAGCACAAAAATTGTTTCTTTACTTACATGTACACTGATATGCACTTTAGAGTACTTTTCATGCAGATGTCGCTATCCAAAGTATATCCAATATCTCATGAGATATCAATGCAAACATATACTGGGATGAAGGGACACACAAAATGTTAGACACAACTGTTCAAAAACGTTGCTCAGAAATAGGTTTTTATACATCATCATTAAAATTGGGATAGTCCCTTTTATCCTGAGAGACTTGTGAACCACCTAACCCATCGTGATCTCTCCAACACACGGCCAGCAAATGTTTATTCTGAGTATGATTTTACATGAATTGATAAATTAATTCATATAAATAATAATAAACATGAAATTAAAAGCCGACTAGAGGGTTTTTATTGTTATAGTTTTAATTTATGCACCGCAATTGGAATTTCTGAAATTTTGCTTTTAGCATTTCACAAACGACGTATATGCGAAGTGACAAAACTTATAACAAAACATGTTCCTTAATTGATTGGCAACATACATGCGAAACAATGCATAGCGAGGTAACGTATAGCGGGGTTTTACAGTATAATAATTAGATCATTTCATTTGTGGAATTTAATAGAAAATGTTCTTTTCAGACCAGCTCATAAAAAGACAATAACGTAAATTTGAAAAGTATAATGTAATAACAATGATAAGCCATGACAAGAGGATTGTTGAGGAAGTGACTGCTCATTTTAAGTTGAAAAACACAATCGTTAATATCATGAAACAAAAGGATAGAATAAAGAAAACTGGAATATCTTACTTTTCCCTGACAATTCAAAATGTCATTCAAGAATTCAGTTATGAAATGTTCAATTAGTATTTTTCCACCAAACACATCAAAGTGTAATGGCTTCATACAAAATGTTAAAAATATAGAAAACCGATACTGGAGCAAATGATTACAAATTCGGCAAATGTTACAGAACATCAGACTTGATAGCTCAAATTTATGTTTTGGATCCAATCTTATCATTAGTAAGCTCAAGTATCCAAAATTATTTTAGAAACAGTGATTTTGTTTTCAATAAAGTTGTTGAAGCAGACACTGATAAGGATCTGACAAATTGAAAATTCAATTCAAGAGATTTGTGACATTGATAGTTTTAATGGGCAAAATGTTTTGTCAATATTGACAAGAATTTTTTCACAGAAGTACATGACATTGGCTTTAAAACATGTTGAGCAAGTACAATGCAGTCATACCGCTCTCAATTCAGAAAATGAACAGAGTGAAGAAGATTGCAATGTTCTGAATATGCCAACCATATCCAAGGTTTTACATTATCTTAAAGCTTTGAAATATTATGCTGAAATGAAAGGTGAAATGATTTATGTAACAAAGTTGTAGAACTAAGGTCTTCTTTTGATAACATGAGATCTAAAAAAAATTAAACAACAGAAACTAGGCAGTTTTATAGTTAAAAGAAATTTTATTGTTTTCTCTATTTGTTCTTTTTGCATTTTTTTAATTGTATAATATTTTATTTTAACAACTTCTCACCTCACTAATGAATGGATGATTGCATTCAAAACATTAATTTCAGCTGTTAAGTCGGATGCTGATTTTCCAATTTTTTTAATCTTAGTAGAATGTTATAAAGTGCTAATAAATTTATGATTGGTCTGTATATGAATATTAATTGTGACAGTGATTGTTAAATATCTTTCTTTTCATGGAAAATCTCACATTTTAAATAAAATCAACTGAGGAGAAATGGGTGGTGTAAAATATTTTATTCTGTCAATGTGGAGAAACTACTAAAAGAAGAAACATAGCCAGTGAGGCACACAGAATTCTCTTAAGGGGGGGTCTGAAATTTTGGCAATCACAAAAGTTGTATGCAAGCTATATCATTATGTACCTACATCTCATGCATTTCATTATTAATTATGTTAAACATAAAGGGGTCAAATCGTCTACTATTCCTCTCTAACGGTGTCCATGAACCCAAATTTAAAATAACTATGTATGTTTCCACAGTTTAGAAAAATCACAATTTCCCAAGGGAGTATCCAGGGCTGCCCCACAATTTCTGCATCACAGAATGTAGCATGATTCTCGAGATTCTGTTTTTCGTGGTTTTAAAGTCTGATTAATTAATTTAAACAGAATTAGCTTTAAATGGAGATCAGAAATATTTTTAATACCATGGCATTCAAACAAATCTGACATGTTGTAATATTTCCAATTGATATAACAAAACTAATATCCTGTTCATGTTGCACATTTGCATGCTTATAAAATTGTTTTAAAAATGACAGCTGGAAAATAAATCTTTCTTAAAGAGTCAGTAATGTTGAATTGCTATGTATTTAAAGTATTGCTGTCTACATTTATGAACATTTTTCCTAATATGGGATTATACAGCAAAATTTATATGCCATATTGAAGTTATAAAATATTCTATTATTTTCGTTAACCAAATCTCCTACTTATAAGCATCTTCAACTTCTGCCTGTACATACAGTAAAACTCGTTTAATATGTATTTGAGGGGACTGACTCATTGCTTAATTATAAGCATGACTACGTTATATACGAGAAACATGGTTTTTGGCCTATACATCCCATATAACACGTATACCCATACAGTAAAAGCTGTGATATCCGGCTATTTTGAACTGGCCGGCCTTAGACACCGGCAACTGCACAAATACAATTCATTTTGTAATTCATTTTTTATGATTTTGTGTGAATAGTATATGTGTAATACCACAACTTCCACTTTAAAATTTCTTAAAATATAAGATGTATATATTACGTATTTACTCCTTATACTTCTGTGGCTGCCGAGTAAGCATGGCGTTTTTGGTTACGTAAGCCATTTGCATTGTCTAGATGTTTTGGTGTACTTCTACAATTTCCAGTTTTATCGCTTTTTATTATTTAAAAAATTACCCATCCATTGAATATGGCATCAAAATAAATACCTAAAAGCAAGGAACAGGAGAGAAAAAGTTTTAACGCTAACATAAAAGCCGGAGCTGATCAAACGAAGTGAAAAAGGAAAAAATAGAGCAGCCATAGCAAAAGAATTCAACATCAGATCTTCCACGCTCTACGATATCAAGGCTCATAAGGCTAAATTAATGAAATTTGTGTCATCTTCTGAGACGAGTAAATCAATTAATAAACATCATACGTTTCATAAGCCAAAAATTGAGGAACTGGATAAAATATTATATAACTGGTTTTCACGGAAATGTTCAGAAGAATTAAATAATTCGTCCTTTTCTAATAGAGTAAATAAAGATAAATAAGAAAGATATAATCCAATAAATTTAATTTTAGGAACAGATTCACTGTCATACTCCCCAAACTTCCCAGATGCCATAAACCTTTCAGTATTCTTTTGTTTTGCAACTGGTAGCAAAGTATGAAACAAGAATGGATAAATATCTAGACCTGTGTGTGGAAGAATTAAAATGGAAAATGCAATCCCCATGCATAGTTATGTTTGGGGAGTACGATAGTGAACCTAAGCCCAATTTTGTTTGGTTATTGCTAAATTTGCAATGTCAAAATCGGAAATCGCTCTCCTAACCGGCTATTTCTCCTTGTCGGCTTTCCACAATCCCCAAGATAGCCGGATAACACAGCTTTTACTGTATTTGCAGTGAGTCGACTTCAATGCCGTACTTACATATGCAAAGAGATGCTTATCAACTTCGCCACATGTAAAATGTTCAACTGCTATTACATACGATTTTTTAAATGGTCAATTAATATTATTATTATGGTCATTAATTTACATAAACATTTCACATTTTTAATATCAATTTCAAAACAAACGGAGCGTGGAAATTCGTATGGAAGGGGTAGATGGAGGGAGGGGACCTCTACGCACAAGTGCGCGATAAACGGGCGGAAACTATTCATTACTTATCGCTCTGCTCGCCAAAATTCGTTATATATGGGACATTTTTTGCCACGGGACCAAACATTTGTTTGTTACAGCTGAGAATTTGTAAAATGCGTGTTCGTTACATCCGAGAAATTTAACCAATGCCCTTATGGAGAAGTTCAAGGGACCGAGACATTTCTTCGTTATAGCTGAGATTTCGTTTTAGGCATGATCGTTATAAACAAGTTTTACTGTACATGCAAAAATTTATTTTGAAAAATACACCAAGATGATTTACATTCCAAAAACTACCGCTTATGTGTGAATCATTAGATCAATATGGTATATCAGTTGCCACTTGACACCTTGGCATTCACAACAACCAACCTGATTAATGCAACACAAAGTAGGAAGATCACTTATTCTACTTTGTAACAAATTCATTGCACTCACCCCTATTCATTCTTGGTATCACAAAAGAGAACAGGTCCATGCAGATCCAAGTATCAGCTGTGTGTTAGAATGCATGCACAGAATGTCCTGGAAACTATCTCTTGGAGCCATGCCTCTGAAACCACAACAGAGTCAAATTAGAAATCTTGCACCACAGGATGTCACGTTAGCTTAGTGATAAAAAATCTTGACATCAACCCACTAAATACATCATTACTTCAATGAATTTATCCACCTATAACGATAAACTATAACTTATGTAATGCACCTACTTCCCTCATCACTGTAATACACAAAGCTGGAAATTCTATACAACAAACACTTCACCGTAACAATGGCCCCCTTTATGATAATGCCTCCTGTTGCTCTGGTGCATTAGGGTACGAACACATAGAAAGCAGGTTGCCAGCTTCCTGGCAAGCAGGTTGGCACCGACAATCGATGCAGACAAGTTTAGACACGCTTTTGCTGTGTGCGTTGCCATTAACTTACATGTATTATTTCAGCAGCTGATCGGCCCAATTATTGGAAAGCTGGCAACCTGCTTTCTATGTGTTCTTACCCTTACGAGCATGTTGCAGCAAATCAATTATGTAAAGGAGCAATATAATCTATCAATGGAAAAATAATGCAAGCAGTATTGAGTTATTAGCCAAAAATTACTATATCCATCACAGATAAACCCACTGACTGAATAAAAACTGCTAAGCCCAAAGTTTTTATCCAACTTCTAAAAGGTGATTAACAAATTGAACTACGTGAATTCCATTACGAAATCTTCCATAAACTGTATTTAGGTACCTACTTGAAAAACAGATTTCCCTATTCAAGTATTTTAAACCACACTTAAAATTCCAATATAAAAAAATATGCCTCAGCACTTATGACAGCAATGTGCAAGCATTGTCTTCACAACAATCAACCTGATAAATGCAACATAAAGTGGGAAGCTCATTCATTTTACTTTGTAACAGACACTCATTACACTTACCTCTATTCATTCTTGATATCACAAAAGAGAACAGGTCCATGTAGATCCTAGTGTCAGCTGCATGTTAGAATGCAGGCACAGAATGTCCTGCAAACTATCTCTTGGAGCCATGCCACTGAAATCAGAAATCTTTCACCACAGGATGTCGTATTAACTTAGTGATAAAAATCTTGACATCAACCCACTAAATAATCATTACTTCAATTTATCCATCTATAACAATATACTATAATGTATTCTATGCACCTGCTCCTCTCATTCCTGTAATACAGCCAAAAATTACTATTTCCATCACAGATAAACCAACTGACTGAAGAAAAACTGCTAAGCTCTAAGTTTTTATCTAACTTCTAAAAGGTGCTTAACAAATCGAACTAGGTACGTAAATTCCATTACGAAATCTTCCATAAACTGTATTTAGGTAGTTGAAAAATAGATTTCCCTATTAAGTAGGTATTTTAAACGACACTTAAAATGCCAATATAAAAAAATATGCCTCAGCACTTATGACAGCAATTCCATTATATAACAGCATAAAGTTGAAACATCATACAGAACATTTTAACTTGGATAAAAGTAATTATAGACCAATGATGGATTGAAGAAAGTTTACAATTATAAAGTTATCAAAGTTACTATATAAAATTCAGACTCAATTTATGGAAAAACTAACGTGATATAAAAATACATTCTATCTGATGTCCACAATGGAAAGAAACAACTGTTAATTTGCAGAACATTTCTTTTAACCAAGTATATACACTGACTTAATTTAATGATTCTACATTAATTTATCTACTATATAAGTAGTAATTAAATTGCCTAACTCAGTACTACTGGTATTATTAGATCACGATTCAAACAGAACATTGCCCCTCTAATGAGAATGAGGTACGAACCTCAAGATCCATTCGACTACACGACATACACGTCTCAGCCTTACTGTCTTCCTTAAGTGCATTTAGTCTAGTGGAATAATTTCAACACGAAAATAGAAAAGCATAGATCACGAATCACCGTCTCCCAATTCACACTAAGCTAACAATATGGCCCCATTATCATATACTATCTCGATTTCAATGTTTATTTTTGGCCAAGTCTTTCGATTCCTACAAAGTTAAAAACCCTTCACTGGAAACATACTTAGACTCCAAAGGAAAAATTTTACGAGATTTAAAATCGTTGTAACACATGAACACGATCATATACCACCAAACCACCGTGCCGATAACTGGGAATAAGATGTAGTTATTGTATGGTGAAAACTAAAACCGCATTGATCATCGCTCACTATTTGACAATTTAAAACATACCGATTACATAAATTAGAAATTAATTTCAATTGATAAACCTCAAAGTTTTCTTTACCTATTCAAAATGACTTTATCATGCAGGGGACTGCAATTACACCGTCTGACACACAATTCCACGGCGTATAATAACGTACTGCACGTACCGACGAGAAAAAAATCGCCGAGATGCGCAACTTCGTAATTCTCTTGTTTTCTCTACTTCTCTTAAATTTCACAAGGTCAATTTGAGCAACAGCATTATTTCATAAGAAAAATTATATTTTTTATCCAGAATAAAAATGATGGCTACCTATACACAAGTTTAATATTTATTTAAAATAAACAACTAATGAAGTCAACCTTTGCATGCACAAAAAGTAAACAATAAATATAAATATCACTTGTTCCAGAAAGTAAATATAGCATCGTGCATGAAAAATTTATTTGGAACAGAAACATAAGGTAATGAATGTTTATTTTTTAAACATTAGGCTACGCAAATTTTATATACTGAAAACTATTTTGATTTTAAATGACATACTATTATGAGAATTTTTTGCTTAAATATTTAATTAAAATAAAAATCTACTGAAGCCAATCTTTGCATGCACTAAAAAGTAAACAATAAATATAAAATTCAATTGTGACATAAAGTAAACGCATCGTGCATGAAAAATTTATTTGGAAGAGAAACATTGTTTATTTTTTAAACATTAGGATACGCAACTTTTATATGCTGAAAACTTTTCATTTTAAAGAACAAACTATTATGAGAATTTTATTGCTTTTTAGTGCATATAAAACGTTTCATGAAAATAAATTATCCTAGTTTGTCAAAGATTAAAAACTTATATTTCGCAGAAAATGTACCCAAATTCTTTAAAAGGTTCTGCAATTTTAATACCTAAATCTTATGTAGTAACTCTCATTAATAAAATATCAATGAATTGTGGAATATTTACTTCTCTTTTTCATTTGTTGTATTTTGTCCTAAGTATTATTCAGTGCTGTATTGGAGGGTATACGGTGGTATACCATCTGCTTTTTTTGAATGAATAGGGTATACCGTTCTTTTCAAACAAACAGTGTATACCCATGTCTTATGAGAAATTATACCATATGGTCTCTTGACGCCCTTAGTATACCCTCTGTTATTTTTTTACGAATACAGCACTGGTATTATTTAAATTTAAAAAGTGTAGTAATTTTGTGACTATGTGGTCATATGAACAAAAAAGCTACAACAATGGTTGCAATATATCTCACGGACACAAAACAAAATTAATGCACCTATAACTTCTCTGACACCATTCCTTCATTTCATAAGGAGTAGCGAAAGGTTTGAAGATAATAGGATCCCCAAGGTTGAAAATCTCTTCTCTTCTGAGTGAATATAAAGTTTTTGATGTCATTAATCCAGGAAATACACTATGGCAAACAGGTATTTAATGGCACAGATCAATATCTTTTTATAATCCATATATAAAATATATAAAAACATATTAATGTTCAACAAACAATTATGGGAAAGTAATAAAAGTTTATCACATGCTTTTGTATCATTGTAGCTTCCAGACATCCTAGTTTTATAACATTCTCTCTCTATCTAGGAAAAATCTTGATGGTATCATTAAAATAAAAGAATTAATAATAGTAAAATATCAACAAGATTGAGTTATTTTCAATTAAACAAATAAAAAGTAATTTGTAGCTGTACTCAGTTTATAAGTGTTTTGATTTTTAGAACCATGACGTCTGAATATCCTTCCGTTTTAAATGACTGGGTCTTCAAAAACTATTAACCATGATTCTAGAATAAATTCATTTTATTTGGCTGAGATGATGTGCTACTGTAAGTTAAAAATTGGATATAAACCAGATTATTGGAATTATGAGATGCTGAATTTGTTACCATGGTAGTCCTAAAAATTATCATAGATGAAAGCTATGAAATGACTCAAGTACTAAAAGCAAAATAGTAGAAAATTGAATAAGCTGTTAGAGATGAGTGAAGTTTTAATATAATTAAAGCCAAAAAGATAATTTCGGAAGGTATATGTTTGTTGATTGAATTTAAAGAATATGTGCCACTCAAGAAGAAGTGAACCTACCTTGCACCCGATTCTCGCTTTTTGGGTGAATTAAGGGGAAAACCACAATAATTATCGATAATCCAGGTTATACATATGTTAATTATACATATAGAACACCCAATTGTTTACTTCTACACAGTTATAATTCCATCCTCTCCAAATATTCAGCATTTCACTAGCTCATTAGCTGATTGCTGTAATCTTTGCCAAGTAGCCAGGTAGATTTCTCGCAAAACGCACATCGAAAACAAAGAAACATAGAATAAGCATACTGAAATAATTTTATTTATTTATAGATTATGTACAATTAACAGTGTAATTTACAACCCATAGAATGTAGAATGGCATGTATGGACTTAATCTTATCTGCCATGTTTCCTGTTTCCAGATTTGTTTGTTTAATTTTCGCATTCTTCCTTCTATTAAACAGTTTTACAATGAGATAGGTAAGAGAGACCCATATTCCACTATAAATCAGAACTCTTATCTATTTTATAGATCCCTTTCTGTCTGATTTAAAAGGATTGGCAGTAGTGGCACTTTCTATGTGGCAAAAGTTTGACCAACTTACTGTATGAAGTTGCTGCCATCTCAACTCAATCGCTTTCATTATTGATGATATCTCTCTAAGATGTAATGTGGAGCTTATTGAACGTAATACTTATGGGCAAGTCCAACCATTTTAAAATTGTTAACTGGCATTAATTTAATGCTTTAACACAGCATTTATGGTACTCTAGTTAATACTTAATGTGATGATATAATTTTGTTCTTATACCCTACAAAAATCAAGGGTGCATGTTATACACGGGGTATAAGAAAAAGTTGGGATTTTTTGGCAAGAAGTACAGGTGTGCATTATACACGAGGCTGTGTTATACACGAGTATATATGGTAGTTTAAAAAAATACTGCATCTATAAAAGGGAACCACAACCTTTTTTCAATTGCCATTTATCTTTGAGTATAAGTCAAGAAATTTCTTGCTTTTTTAGGCCGATCAAACCCTACCTTCAACTTATATTCGAGTTGTAAACTAGATGGACATTTTTCTGGGTCAATAATTAAACATGGCTGGCAAAAAACCTTTGACTGACTTTGAAGTGCATTAGAATGAAAAATTCATGTTAACTAGTGGAAAATGCAAAGACTAATGATAAAATAATACCGCATCGCCGTACATAGTTTCAAAGGAAAACTTAAAATTTACATTTTATCTTTAAAAAACTTACCCAAATGAGTGGATTGAAGAGAAGAATCAATTCAGTACTCAAGCGTTGGTTTTTTATTTTGATCCTGAATCAAATTGTTAGTCACCATCCCATTTCTTCAACGACAACATTGGTCCTATTTCCAATCACTGAGGAGCTACGGATGATTGTAGGTGCACACAGGAAAAAATACACGAGTATTAATGAGATGAATTTTTTTCATTGCAGTGTTGCTCATTCCAAACAAGACATTACTGTCCATTGGATCATTTCAGGGTGGTCTTGTACATATGCAGCAGCATCCATAATGCGATGCAAGAGTTCCTCTCTCGTCTGTAATTTGGTCTTGCAGACCATCTCTTTCATAAGATCCCACAAAAAGAAATCAAGTGGGCTTAGGTCTGGAGATCTCGGCGGCCAAGGTATTGGACTACCATGACCAATCCACTGATTCCCGTAACGCTGATTAAAGTAATCCATAACTTGACGACCAAAATGTGGAAAGAGCATTCTGCACCTTGTCTCCAGAGGCATGTCCTCCATTAAAAGCAGCAATTCATTCTTCAGGAAGTTCAGGTAATTAGCAGCATTTCAATGTTATTCCAAAAAGAATGCTCCAATCAACAAATCTCCTATCAGAGCACATCAAATATTAACCGAGAATTGATTTTGAAAGTTGCTTTCAACGGTCCTGTGAGAATTATCGGTGTACCACAAGTGGGAATTCTGTGTACTGTTAATTCCATTCCGATTAAATTGTGCAACAGCAACCACTGGCAGAAGCAAAAACGATGATCGTAATCACCAGGTTGAAGAGTTGCAGGCATTGCAAATGATAAGGATGCAAACCTTCATCATGCATGATTCGCCATACCCACGATGTGGATACACCAATTCGATTAGAAATTCTTCAAACATTGGGTGTTGGACTACATTGTACAAGGTCCAGTATACACCTTTCTACAGCAATGGGCCGTCGTGCTACACGTTCAAGTTTATGTGGAACAACTGTCCCTGTTTCCCTTAATTTCTGGTGTGTATCACTACAAACTTGCCTGTTCAGGATTTGGCAGTTTTGAAAACATATGCAATATTCTTCAACTGCTGCCCTGCTGTTACCATCACAGAATCCATAAATGTAATGGATATCAGTATATTCACTGGGAGTGAACTGTTGATTCATTTTATGATAAAATGCAAGACGAAACTATGATTTTGAACTAATTGCAACAGTGTCATGTGTAATTCTGAGCACAAATCAGAAGTAAGTGACACAAGAAACAACTGAGTATCAGTGTTGATTACAATGTAACTCAAACCGTCACGTCACCATGACAGTGTTGAACATCTTAAAATGTCCATAGCTCTTCAACAGTTGGAAAGAGGACCAATGTTGTATTAACTTTTTTACTTGAACTTACCTCCAGAAGCACCTCCTGAAGTATGGCAGACAAGTTGTGAAACACCCTGTATACATATACGTGAGGGCAATCGCTAGCTTTCTTTATTTCTTCAATCTTAAAGACCTTGATATACTAAAAAAAAAAAGGAAGGTTTGGCCTTAGTAATTATATTTTATTCTTCAAGTTTTATTGTACATATTTCTTATTTTTTCTAACGATTTAAAATTTTGTGAATACATTCTCTTTTCCATGCACATAGTGTTATTTCTTCCTTTGGAAAATCCCAAAGATATGCTGAGGCTACCTATCATTGAGCAAAGACCCTTTTTTAGTTAAAAGAATGCTTTGGACTGCGTATTTTGTCAGTGCCAGACAAAAGAGCTACTCCCAAAAGAGCAAGCAACATTAGAGCGAGGGACAAAAGAGCAAGTGGACAAAATTGTAAATGTAAATTGACAGGAGGGTGTAACAAAGATTTCTAAAACAATTACGGATATTTCCTATGGAATTCCTAAGGAAAATTAGTCGACTATGATATCAATCAAATAAGGATTTTATAACAATTACGAATATGCAGCAACAAATGAAAATGGAGGAGGGTAAAAGGAGGGGGGGGGGGGGGGGGCGTAAGAATTCCTAAGGAAACACAGTCAACTATGGTATCAATCAACTAAGGATTTTATAACATTTACGAATATGCCCCTCTCCATTTTCATTTGTTGCTGCATATTCGTAATTGTTATAAATTCCTTAGTTGATTGATACCACAGTCGACTGTGTATCTTTAGGAATTCTTATGCCCCCTTCCCTCCCCCTCCATTTTCATTTGTTGCTGTGTTTCCTTAGGAATTCCTACTCCCCTTTTTCTCTCCCTCCATTTTCATTTGTTGCTGCATATTCGTAATTGTTATAAATTACTTAGTTGATTGATACCATAGTTGACTGTTTCCTTAGGAATTCCTACGCCCCCCTTGCCTCCCCCTCCTTCCACCACCCTCCATATTCATTTGTTTCTGCATATTCGTAATTGTTATAAAATCCTTAGTTGATTGATATCATAATAGACTGATTTTCCTTAAGAATTCCTTAGGAAATATCCGTAATTGTTTTAGAAATCTTTGTTACGCCCTCCTTCAGTCAATTTACATTTACAATTTTGTCCACTTGCTCTTTTGTCCACTTGCTCTTATGTCCACTAGCTCTTATGTCCACTTGCTCTTTTGTCCCTTGCTCTTTCGGGACTTTCTCTTTTGTCGTACACTCGTATTTTGCGTGGGTCTACCAACCAAGAGTTTGTGTTTATGCGTCTGTGTATATTGAAAGAGGTCTGTTCACAAAATGAAGAATGAGAAAGGCCACTTCAAAGAGACCAATGACTCAATATCTTGAAGTAAGGGAATAGAAGACCTTTCTCATTTGCCTTAGCTGTTGATTTAGTGTGCAGATGCATTTGCTGTGAATGGAGCATACTTTTTCTGTGTTCGCTGTGGTTAGTCATGTGAGAAATTTTTTTCAGGTTTATTTTTTACCGCAGTTACAGTGATTTCAAAAGTAACACCTTTTTCTCTCCCTTGCTTTTGCACGGTTCTATAATAACAATGCCGAGACAAACCTTTTTCCAGGCAACGTTTATGAGATGCTCGAGGTCACTTTTCCGACATTACATTTGTCTCCGAACCCTACGCCCTATGCCTCAGCTGTTTATGGGAACAATATAGTGTGTGTGAGAGAGAATAGGAGTCTTCTCTGCATGTCCCATGTAAACATCTGTATACAGAAAGATTGCTAAGAGATCTCCTTCTAAGAAATTTCGCACCCAATACTTTGAGCAGACCAACTCGTAAAAAGACCATGTTCGCTTTTGTTAGAGATCGATGAAGAAGCGAATTGAGACTACGCTGTGAGTGTTATGACAGAATAAGAGTAAATGCCACTAAAAAATCATGTTGGACAATAGATTGAAGGTATAACAGTTTTATTCTAGTAAATTTCATGTTGAATCTGATTATGCATGTATAAACATTCTCAAAAATAGGGAAATGCCTTTAAAGTTAAAAAAATATTTTAAATCGTTTTTGGTATTTAGTGTATATCTTCCTTATAAATACAACATTATATTTCGGCTTCTATTGAATAAAAAGAGGTAATTTTTTATGTGATTTCTGTAATGATTCCAAATAACGACAAAGTAACTTAAAAATAAATAAGAATTATGAGCTGCATTAAAAAAAATAACAATCATAACATTTATCTAAAATTTTCAGTCGAGACATGAAAAAGTTGACCTATGGGAAACTTTTTCCCTATTGGTTTAGAGGGGTACATTCAGAAAGTGAAATGTTCAGAACATTTTAAATATTTATTTGAAAAAGATTACATGTCAATGACTTTTATAGTTTTCATAATATTGTTGAATAAATGAAAGCGTGGGCACATGCTGGATAAGTAAGCGATTGGTGTGCCATCGCTTCTCTCCAGCAAATAGTTTGTAATTAATGTATGATAGTGTAAAAGTTATAGTTTTAAGATATCATGTTTTGTGTAAATCCTCAAAAAATTTTGTAAAAATCCAATAAAGAGGTGAAAAGTTACGAGCTTCTATATAATTTTTTTAACTTTCTCACCTGCATTTCCAGTTTTTAAAAATCTCCTTCGGCCTCACAGGTGGGATTTCATTAAACGTCCTCCAAGCCTGAGGGGTTGAAAACAAATATAATACTGTACAGAATATAATGTTTTGGTTTTAATAAAGCCAAAGTCAACAAAGATGATCTTTTGGAATGAGTTAAACAATATGGAGTAAACACCTGCTAATAAATGTCTCAAGTGGCCATCCATCTCACGTGCTTTCCAGGAGCATTGCCTAAAAGGACTGACATATACATAGGAGGAATCCACCGGGTTCAGCTACATGACTCTGGTAAGCCAAGGAATTGTAGCAGTGAACATAAAAAGAAGCATTACAAAAAGGATCCTTGTTGGCATTTGAAAAACCAATACAAGCACCAGATTACTTAAATGACACATACCGTATATACTCGTGTATATGCCGACTCCATGTATAGTACGACCCCTGATTTTTTGGTGAACAAACCTGATTTTTTCATATATCTCGTGTATTGTACGACCCCAGCTTTCCACCAGGGTCGATATATTTCGTTTCGATAGCTCGATGGTTATGAGCGAGATATATCGGACGACCTTGACTTTCCACATCACCATAGAATATACCATAAATGTCGTAAATAGTATTTCTTGTGAGTACACTAAAATTTGGATAAGTATCTATCTTACTCCTAAAACATTTAATAAAAAGTGATATGAATCATGATTGCACAAGATGAAATAAAGTCGTTTCAATTCTAGTACTTTATTTATTTATACAATGATAATATCATTAGGAATTAACACTTTTATTTATTTATTTATTAATATACGTATACAAATCAGCAAAGTTCATTTTCCTTGCCTGTTTCAGGGCAAAGATCCGAACTTGCCCACGAGAAACACTGTTTCCATTCTGCCGAGTTTCAATGACAACTGTGGCCACCTACTAGTCTTACCTCTATTCGCACATTTGTTCTTAGGCATTTGCATACGCTGTGTAGACAGCTTCCTCCAATTCCTAACATTTTTCTCCGTGGTACCAAATTGTCTTGTAGCAGCACAATTGTTTGTCTTTTCTTCATACTCAATCACTTTAAGCTTAAACTTAGCAGTATATTTATTCCTTTTCCAATCCATTTTTATAGACAATATGGGTTTACAGTTTACAGAAAGAAAATAAAGATTATAAACAAAAAAATATATGAACGTCTGGATTACGTTGCGTGTACGTAATGGTTCCACACGTTCATCTACTTAATAGGTAGGGATAATGGATAAAAAGAAATTACTTTGTAATATTCCACAGTCTTTATTGTTTCTTCAATCACACACCGACCGGTTTCCACTACAAAATCATTCTAATGGTGTTACTAACCGACGTAACACCTTTAGAATGACTTTGTAGTGGAAACCGATCGGTGTGTGATTGAAGAAACAATACAGACTGTTGAATATTATATTCTTTTTTCCAAGATGTCGAAATTCCATAAAGTTACGCCGTCTACGATACTTTTAGTCCAACTCGTTGCAATCCATCCCTTGTAAAAAGATGCAAACAAAGATGTACATACATAAAATTCAAGAAAGGAAGTGCCCGTAAATCTTCACTTATATCAAGTATTTGTGAATTTGAAGCTGTATATATGAAAAAGATTGTACTCTTCATGAAGCAACATAACAACGATAAAGGACCTCACTGTTAAGGTTAGCCTATCATTAGAATGCGTGCGGGTGGCATAACTTCACCGAAAATGCCCATGAAGATACATGAATTTTAAATCCTCAAATGCACTCGTGTATAGTACGATCCCCAATTTTTGCAATAAAAATTTGGTCGTAAAAACTCGTACTATACACGAGTATATACGGTATATTAACCAAAAAAGACCAACGAGCATCCCAAGAGAAAAATAGATGACATAAAGGCAATACAATAGAAGATAGAGGACAGAGTAGCTAAAAACAGGATTGACTCACACATAAAATAGAAAACAGTAAATCTTTACCTATCTTAGATTTTGCTCATTACAGGAAAATATCACAGCATTCCAACATACATGTAAATCCTACTAATATAGCAGCAGAGTACCTATAAGAGTATACTGTGCCTTTTGACAAAGTTCATCCCAGACTTTATTTCATACATTACAGCAAAGACTCTCTTTGTATCCTCATGATCATATCCAAGAGAGGAAACTCTTTTCTGGAATATAGTATTAAAAATGTTGAGTGATTTTTTTTCCTGCAATGCCAAAAATATGCGGGCAATTTTTTCCAAACTAAGTAATGAAATTGGATGATCCTCACCATGGAGAATTTTTTGTTTACTGTGAAGATACTGTAAAATAACCAGAGCTTCACTGAATTTTCCTGGATTTGCGAGCAAGTCCCCCAAATTGGTCATAGTAGTTAAAGTGAGAGGGTGGTCATTGCCAAGTATTACCTTTTGTTTTTGGAGTACAGCTTCATACATCAGCTTTGCTTCCTTATATTTTCCTTGCATTCGAAGCGTATTTCCTAAATTCATCATTGTAATCAAGACTTTTGGGTGCTCATTTCCAAACTTGCACTTTAACTTATGAAGCAATTTTTCCTGCATCAATTTTGCTTCTTCATATTTTCCCTGTTCTTGAAGTGATTTACCTATATTCATCATGGTAGATAATGTTACAGGGTGGTCAACCCCAAAGACTTCCTTTGCCTTTTGAAGGACACTGTCATACAGCAATGTCGCTTCTGCTAACTTTCCAAGTTTTTGAAGTGTAGTTCCCAAGTTCAGCATGGTAGCTAAAGTTTTAGGGTGATCATCCCGCAGTACACCCTTCATCTTTTGAAGCACTCTCCCCAGCATCAATTTGGCTTCCTCGTATTTTCCCAAGTTCCTCATGGTACCTAAAGTGTAAGGGTGTTCACCACCAAGTATTGCCTTTTGCGTTTTTAGTACAATTTCATAGATTGATATTGCTTCCGCAAACTTTCCCTGTTCTTGAAGAGAATTTCCCACATTCATCATACTACCTAATGTATCAGTGTGGTCATCTCCTAGCACACTTTCTCTTCTGAAGCACACTCTCAAATATCAATTTTGCCTCCTCATGCTTTCCCTGTATTTGAAGTGAGACTCCCAGGTTATTCATGGTAGTTAATATGCTAGGGCGGTCATCACTGAGTATCATCTTTTGTTTTTGGAGTACACTTTTATATATCAGACTTGCTTCACCATATTTTCCCAATTCTATAAGAGTATCTCCCAATTTCACCATGATAAGTAATGTTTCAGGGTGGTCATTACCAAGTGTAATCTTTTTCTTTTCAAGCACTCTCTCATACATCAATTTTGCTTCATCATATTTTCTAAGTCCCAGTAGTGTAGTTCCTAAGTCCGCCATAGTACCTAATGCTTCAGGGTGGTCATCACCAAGCACACTCTTCATCTTTTGAAGTGTACTCCCATACATCAATTTTGCTTCTTCATATTCACTCTGTTTTTTTTGGAATTTCCCAAGCACACCATGGCAGTTAATGTTTTAGGGTGATTATCCCCAAGGATTTCCTTTCTCTTTTGAAGGACACTCTCAAGCATCATTGACGCTTCCCCATATTTTCCACATTCTAAAAGTAAATATGCCAAATTCTCAAATGTACCCAAGGTCTCGGGGTGAGCATTGCCAAGTATCATCATTTGCTTTTGAAGCACATTTTCGTACATCAATTTTGCTTCCTTATATTTTCCTTGCATTCGAAGTGTATTTCCTAAATTCATCATTGTAATCAAGACTTTTGGATGCTCATTTCCAAGCTTGCACTTTTCCTTATGAAGCACTTTTTCCTGCATCAATTTTGTTTCTTCATATTTTTCCTGTTCTTGAAGTGAATTACCTATATTCATCATGGTAGACAATGTATCAGGGTGGTCAACCCCAAAGATTTACTTTGACTTTTGAAGGGCTCTCTCAAGCATTAATTGCCCTTCTGCATATTTTCCCAATTTCTGAAGTGTAATTCCCAAGTTCAGCATGGTCACTAAGGTTTTAGGGTGGTCATCCCCAAGTACACCCTTCATTTTCTGAAGCCCTCTCTCCAACATCAATTTGGCTTCCTTGTATTTCCCAAATTCTTGAAGTGTAATTCCCAAATTCATCATGATTGCTAAAATGCTAGGATGGTAATCACCAAGCTTTTCCTTCTCAAGCACAGCCTCTTGTATTGATTTTGCTTCCTCATATTTTCCGTGTTCTTGAAGTGCATTTGCCAAGTTCACCATGGTGTTTAAAGTATCAGGGTGGTCTTCCCCTAACATAATCTTTTGTTTTTGGAGAACCCTCTCATACATCAATTTAGCCTCTTTGCATTTTCCCTGAGCTTGAAGTGAATTTCCTAAGCTCATCATGGTTATGAAAGTGTAAGGGTTCTCATCCCCATACACATACTTTATCTTTTCAAGTGCACTCTCAAGCATGACTATTGAATCCTTATATTTTTCCTGGTTTTGAAGTGTATTTGCCAGATTCACCATAGTGTATATGATATCAAGATGTTCATCTACAGGAATATTCTTTTGCTTTTGAAGCACACTTTCATGAATCAATTTAGATTTTTCAAAATGTCCTAGAGAATTTAGTATTGCTGCCTTTAATGTTTCGCTACCAAAAGTGCATGGATGGTCTTCTCCAAATATTTTCCTACTCTGTGGAAGAATATCTTCGCACATATTCAGCCCTTGTATATAATCACCTAGACGTTCATGTATAAAAGCTATATTTTTCTTGATATGCAATGGCAATTTATTAGGATCTTCAAAGGATTCTGTTGCAATTATAAGCAATTTTTTGAAAATGCTCAATGCTTCCTCATACCTGCCACTTTCTTTAGTCACAGTTCCAAAACCTACCATTAAAAATATGTATTTTTCATCTGAGTTACAGAGCACTTTTTCCATTCTTGGTATATGCTTTTTTCCAAATAAATAGGCTTCTTCATATCAAAATTTTTCATGTAATGTATTTAAAACATGGTATTCCACAAAATTCCTTCACTAATTCATCATGATCAATTGCATAATTCCAAAGTGATATAGTGTTCTCAATCTCGATTAGGAAATATGAAATCAGACCTAGCTTCAATACATGTTCCTCTTCTCCATTTTCTTTTAGCATCAGTCGTGTAACCCTTTGTACAAGTCTATGAATTTTCACTTCCTTCAACTTCTCAATCAATATCATCGAATAATCATACAGTAAGAGCAATGCTGACCTAATGTTGTCTTTATTTGTATCCTGGAAGCAGTTTTCAATATCTTTGACATAAATTCCATCAGGTTGAAAAAAAGATATGATTTTTAATATTTTATATGCTAGGTCACCATGGATGTTAGCCTGAATTATTTCCAAAGTCAAATTTCAGGTAGTCCATGTGGTTCTTTCATATGCATCACCACCAAACTTTTCGACTTTAAGGTCTAGAGCTGTTTTATTTTTCTCTCGGAATAACTCTAGATATTTTGCTATACTGCATTTTCCACCCAACAACTTTGATTCTCTGGTTGACTTTTTTATGAAAGCAACTGCTTGCTGCAATGCTAAAGGGAAATATTCTAACTCATTAGCCAGAGTTTTTATTTGTTTCTCATCTGATATGTCATCATCAATTGCATTTCCAATCAAATCTAAAGCTTCTCCCTCAGAAAACTTGTCTAACCTGACAACTTTCCAACTACCCCATGATTGAAATCTTGATGTTATTAATATAAATGGCTTGTTTGATGACTTAGGCAGAAACATTTCACAGCTTTTATCATAATTCAGATTTTCAACATCATCGAATATGAACACAGTTTTTCTCAAGTCTTTGAAAGGAAGCCAACAGATCTTCATAATGCTCGGAATTCAACCATATAATGCTATCAAAGAATTCTGGGTTACACATTATAAATTTCCTAAGCAACTGTCTTTTACCGATACCTCCTAGTCCTGATATAACTAAAGTTTTCATCCCTTTCTCATATGCATCTTTCAGTTGATCCAGCTCACACTGCCTCCCAGTGAAGTTTTTCACAGGCTCACAGAATCCAAAGATTATAGATCCATATCTCTTCTGTAAAAGTTGAAAAAATCTTTGTCCATCCTCATCCTTCAAGTATGTGCCTTTAGTCGATCACATCCAATCAAGCATAACCTCCTGAAGCCATGAGTAAGCCCTTTCAGACTCAACCACCATGTACTTATCTTCTATTTCCTTCAAGATGACTTTTTTTAGTTCTTCCACACCTGGATGTTTCATGGCAAAGGCAAGCTTATCTAAAAACATTTCTATGTCATCGTCAATATTTTCCCTCTTTTCTGTATGATGATCCTTTAAGTGACCAATCCATTTCTCTCTCCACTCAAAATCACTCTTGAAGTGCAACAGTTTAGCCTGCAATATATCATCGACTACATCTTCTCCTTTATCATTCTCTTTATGATCGAAAATTCCCCTAAGTCTGAAATCTCCGAGTACGTCAGTTTCTTTAAACCCTATGTTGGTGCAGATGACTAAGTCTCTTATTTCTATGTCATCACCCTTAAATTTCTCCTTGATTTTTAAGAAAGAATTAAAATACTTTGATAAACCAAAATCTGCTTTTTTTCCAGTTGAGAGTAATCCAATGTAATCTTGTTATTGCCATCACACCGATGTTTTGCTTGAAGGAAGCGGTAAGTATATTTATTATTTGTCTTGTTAGCGCAGCGGAAAATTACATCATCAAACTTATCTGCATCCTTCTGGTCCGTGGCCAACTTGAATGAATATGATCTACTTGTTCCTCTGACCATGAACAGAATCAGAAGTCTCAACTGGAACAATACACAGTGATATGATTCCTTTCCCCCTCCTGCTCTGTAAGTCTTAATCGCATTTTTGTTGCCATATAGTTCTGAATCATGGGCATGAGGATTTTCTTTGCTTGTTCTTTTCATTCTGATCAATATTTCAAATAAATATAAAGCATTAAAGGAAACAATGCAAAATAATGAGAAAATATAAAAAACTAAAAACTCTCTGGTGAATCATAATGATCAGCCAGTATATGGATGACCAAATTCCTCTCTTCACAGAAGGAAAATTGACTGGATATCTTCTTGTATTCAGTTGTGGATCCTTCTTCCTGTTGCGTGACGTATGGGAGAGAGCTTCTTTCTGCCTCTTATTCTTACCTGAAACAGTACATAAAACAGATTGTCATTTCAATCCCAATACTAGTATTTTATTTAAACAGTTACATCTGCCATTAATTATTGTTGTTAGCAGTTACAGATTATTCAGTTAATTAAGTAGAAGGCCATCCAGCTGAATATCTGTTTCAAAAATTAAGGTCAAAATTATGTAGAAAGCACATATACAAGGTGTGACTGTAATGTAATTATAACAGTTTTTAAGAAACATATCAGGACTTATAAATCAAAATACACTTATTCCAACAATGCTGCCATTGCTCAAAACATTTTTGGAACTCTCTTTTGGAATTGTCTTCAGAGCTTGTATCATAATCTTTCTGATGTTGTTAATGGTGGAAAATCTTCATCCTTGGGTTTGGATTTGATTTTTGGGCACATCCAAAAGTCATTCTGGTGAAAAAGGTAGGTGATTAAGTTGGGTAATACTGTTTTTGGTCAAAAATTGTTTCACAGGAATAGCACTGTCAGCTGGAGCATTGCAGAAGCCAATCATTGAGCCATTACTTTATCATTTCAAAGAATCTCTTAAACACTTCAGAATTCCTACATAATAAGCCTGATTGACTGTTTGGTCTTGTGAAATGAATTCCACATGAACAAAGCTGTTGATGCTGAAGAAACACATCAACATTGTCTTCATTTGTGATTTTGACATGCATGCTTTCTTGGGGATCGGGGACGTTGGAGCTTTCCACTCCAGACTTTGATGCTGTGTTTCTGGGTCATATTGGGAACCCCATGTTTCATCATCAGTTACTATTTTCCTCAAAAAATTGTTATCTTGTCTTTCCTCCCTTGAAAGATCAAAATAAATGTCAAGGATTTGATGTTTCTGCTTATCATTGTAAATCTTCAAAGAAACATTCCTCAACCTCAAAAACTATTATTATTTTTTGCTATTTTCCTGAAATCGCATTGAACATATATTGCAAAAAGTGGAGTTTCAAAAAGTAAATTTCAGTCCTTGAAAAATTTTGTTCTCTTCATAGAATTTGAAGATGTCATAAAACTCACAAGAAAAATCAATGAGAAGACTGCTGCTATTTCTGCTCAATCAAAAGGTTAATTCATGGAGCATTTTTTGATAAAGCCAGATGCATATCATGCCTTGCATCCAACCAATCCCGAGCCATTGTCTTGATGACAATCAATGTTGAAAATCCAGATTCACATACGAAAGTTGTTGCAAATGGAATCAATGCAGAAAGGGCTCACTTTGCTAGGAGAGGGTAAGAAGCAGTTTGAGAGCACCAAAATTTGTCCAGATCCTGAATGTAGAAACCTTGCTTGAACATAGCTTTGCTCTGGGGTTCTATGGGATCATCTTTTGTCACATTGGCATCCTCCATGGAATCCAGATTGAAGGTTGTGTTATCATTGTGGTGTAAAAGTATTTTCAAATGTTCTAAAAGATTTAAACTGGGACCTTTAGTTGCGAAATGAATTACCTCCGGGTTAAAGTTGGAGGAATGGTTGTTTTCGAGTAAGTGTTTGCAAAGTGTGATTTGAATGAGCCTTGTAAGAAAGATTTTCTATGTTCGGTAATCCTTACGTGGATGTTTCTCCCTGTTTGCCCTATGTAAATGGCATTACAGCCATTACATGAGAGTTCTGAACCAGTTGTTGAATGGTGGCCAAAGAGAGACGTGCGGACGGAGACCCTGGGCAACCCGACTGGATCCAAGCTGACACTGGGACCGCTCCACATGCCCTCACAGCAAGGTACGGGACCAAACTTGGATCCACGGCATGCGGAATGCGCCAATTCACCTCATCTGCAAACATCCCACTTCCCGATCAAGCCCAACACACCCTGACCCTCAGAGCCAATCTTTATCCCAAAGTTATGATCTGATTTTCCGACTTACCTTACCTACATTATTCTATGTACCTGATGATGACTAGATATTAGTCGAAACAGGTCGTATCTATTTTAATAAAGTGGAACTTATACCAAGTGATATTTTCTTTCATTTTATTTAAGACCAGATTAATACAATACAATGTCGGTTATCTAATTCCCATACCTCTTTTCATAGTCTATGTATCAGATTATGTAATGTGTTAGGTATCCATTAGAGCAAAAAGTGTGAGCCTACTCAGATTTAAATCTGTGACATTTGCATGACTGATTAAAAAAGCTTTGTATTCTATTGATGAATGGTTTGAGAGTGATGTACGTGATAAGATATTCTAAATTCTCTATTTCTTCTATATTTCTGTATTTTATTTATGTATTTCCTGTATTTTATTTTTGTATATACTATATTTTATTTAGGTATTCCCTGTATTTTATTTTTGTATTTTTTATGACGAAATCTAATATGGCTTGTACCCAGGGCCAGACTAAGCGGTTCATGGGCCCCATGCAAAACACATGTTCTGGGCCCCGGCCCAAGATGGGACTGGATTAATTAACAGAACCTATAATACTTTCATAATAGTGACAAAAGTTGATTAGTTTTTGGACAATATAGGTCAACCGGAAGTGATTGTTTATTCCTGTCGTTTTTCCAGTTTTTTAAGTCTCCTTTAAAACTCAATTTCCATAAATAGTTGTTAGTTGTAGAGAGTAAAATATGCTACACGTTCTGTTTGAAACAATTTTTCATCAAACTGATACTTTAACCCTAATCCTACCAGACTGTGACACATTTGTATTTTTATTCACGATTACTTCTACAATTAAATTTATTTGGCAGTGAGATTTTGTGTATTCTATCATTTTATATTTCTACATAAATAAACACCATTATTTTTTAAAATTTAAACTCTTTGTGTTTCATTTATATAGTCCCTAGCATAAAATGACTCAGAGTCACATTGATACCATGTAACAAAAATGTTCTTTGTGAATGTGTCTTGTGTTAAATACGGGCACTTATTGGACTCCTAATTAACACCGGTCTATAAAAACAAGATATAATTGACAATAAAGAATTTTGGGATCCATTGTTTGGTAGTTCGATTTTTCGCGCATGTATGTTTAAAAATAAATTTATCGCATTACATCGTCACATGCATTTTCACGACGTACCAACTCAATCTATTTAACCATGTATAATATGTAACCATTAGTAATAGTGTCCAAATAAATCATATCTTACAAATACATCATGTGTGTCCTTAAGTCACATCCCGGTAGTTTACGTCAGTGAAAGAGCCTGGTAGGATTAGGGTTAATAGATATTTTGGTTTTTCATCGTTTTTTCCAAATATCTCCTTTAAAACTCAATTTTCATAAATAGTTGTAATTATAAAAGTTGTAGAGAATAAAAGTCGATAGAAGTTTTATTTGGAACATTTTTTCATAAAGCCGATAGTTTAAGAGATATTTTGATTTTTCTTCTAAATTTACATTAAATACGTTGCTAAGTGATACCATTGTTTCCACCTATGATAATACTTTCTAATTGTTAATAGCGGTGTGTACACCTCCAAGGGTGGTATTAATTACTCATAGATATTTTGTTATCTATAGAAGCAGTTAACAATTTCCTTTACTTGCTTTTTTACGTAATAAAGACTATTGAAAGTATTTTAAAATTATTCTTGAGTGTAATTGCAGATAATTGTTTCTGAGAATGCTGATGTTGAGAGTAATCATATTCATTGCTCTGTATGGAGAAAGTCATGTGTAGGTCCATCAGATTTTTATGAAAAGTTCAAAGAATGTAAATAAGCATAAAATTGAGGTGATAACAAAGTTAATGGATTGCAGGCAGTAGCGCACACAGGATTCTCTCAAGGGAGAAGGGGAGTCTGAAATATTGAGGAGCACAGAAGTTTTATGCAAGTTATATCAATGTCGCATATTGCATTGTTCATTATATTTAAGTTAAAAACAAAGGGGGCAAACCATCTCCTATTCCTCTCTGAGAGCGCCCATGAACCAAGATTTAAAATAACGATGTATGTTTCCAAAGATTATAAAAATCACAATTTTCCAAGGGAGGTAGGGGAGGAGGGGGAAGGGTTCGGACCACGTGCCCCCCCCCTGTTTGTGCACCACTTGTTGCAGGTATTGTGATTCATCTTCACAGGAAACTTTTTCCTGAGAACGAGCTCCTCAATAAGCCCGGGCCCCATTTATTTGCACCGGCTACCATCCCTTCTTCCGGGCCCTGGATAAGACCTGCATATATTTCGTTGTCAAACAAGAGCTGCAACCAATAAACTGAAAAATTTGAGCATGCCTGAATGAGTGTACATGGAAAGAAAGAGGAACCGCAGGAGGAAGGGTCTTGGGAAATCCCATATCCTCCTTGGAATTTCTTACTTCGGGACTGCAAGAGGGGGGGCTCAAGTTGGGGAAAACCAAGCATAGCGTACATATAAGACAATTGGAAGAGACCGACACTACGGTACACGGCCCCCCGTAAAATACTTCGCACCCACTCAGCCTATTGATATTACCGACGCATTCTAGGATGCCGCCATCTTACGTGCGTAGCTGAAATAGCTTTAGAGTATGGAAAAACAACAGCTCCTAGCCGAGACAGCAACCACTCAGGCAACCCATGCCCATGGACAGCATCGCCTCACCAGGACTTTTCCCAATGCCCTGGCTGCCCAATCTGCCCCTGGTGGGCCCCTTTGTCATCTGGGCCCCACGCACTTGTGTATTTTGTGTACCGCTTAATCCGGTCCTGCTTGTACCATCCAACTATGAATAAAATTATTCTATTCTATTAACTATTTGTTGGTAGAAATTAAACAACATACTTTGTTTACATCAGTTGTCAGGAAGATTTTTTTGGCAGACAAAATTTAAAAACCCTTATCATCCTCTCCCTAGCTCTTATATGATCCGTAAGACACAAATTAAAAAGTTATTTAGATAGAGAACATCATTTACTGCAAACAATTCTATGAGAGCACAAAATTAGGACAGTTTCAGAGATAAAAGTTGAAGAAAGTCCCAAGAATGTTTTGTATGCAAAAAAATCCCAATTGCTCCAAGTAGTTAATAATAAGGTTTAAAGAAGGGTAAGCAATGTGATAAGAAAGGCATGCCCAAATGTCTGAAACAATGAATCATGAGTCAGACAGTTCATGAATGATTATTTTTCAGAAAAGATATTTGATGATATTGGAGGTTTATCCTTATTTTTCCTTCTTTTCCAAATACGAGGTGGTATTCAAAAGTTCCCAGACTGTCCTCGGGGTGTGCCACCGGTGCTTATAACAGCCTTCAGCCGCTAGGGGAAACTATAATTCCATATATACTCATGTATATGCCGACTCCATGTATAGTACGACCCCTGATTTTTTGGTGAACAATCCTGATTTTTTCATATATGTATCTCGTTTATAGTACGGCCCCAGCTTTCCACCAGGGTCGATATATTTCGTTTCGATAGCTCGATGGTTACGAGCGAGATATATCGAACAACCTTGATTTTCCACACCACCATAGAATAGACCATAAATGTCGTAAATAGTATTTCTTGCGAGTACACTAAAATTCAGATAAGTTAAATATCTTACTCCTGAAACATAAAAAGATATGAATCATGATTGCACAAGATGAAATAAAATCGTTTCAATTCTAGTACGTCTGGACTAAGTTCCGCATACTCGCTCATCTACCTAATAGTTAGGGATAACGGATAAAAAGAAATTACTTTGTAATATTCCAGTCTTTATTGTTTCTTCAATCACACACCGACCGGTTTCAACTACAAAATCATTCTAATGGTGTTACTAACCGACGTAACACATTTAGAATGACTTTGTAGTGGAAACCGATCGGTGTGTGATTGAAGAAACAATACAGACTGTTGAATATTATATTCTTTTTTCCAAGATGTCGAAATTCCATAAAGTTACGCCGCCTACGATACTTTTAGTCCAACTCGTTGCAATCCATCCCTTGTAAAAAGACGCAAACAAAGATGTACATACATAAAATTCAAGAAAGGAAGTGTCCGTAAATCTTCACTTATATCAAGTATTTGTGAATTTGAAGCTGTATCTATGAAAAAGATTGTACTCTTCACGAAGCAACATAACAACGATAATGGACCTCACTGTTAAGGTTAGCCTACCATTAGAATGCGTGAGGGTGGCATAACTTCACCGAAAATGCCCGTGAAGATATATGAATTTTAAATCCTCAATAGTACGATCCCCAATTTTTGCAATAAAAATTTGGTCGTAAAAACTCCTACTATACACAAGTATATATGGTACTTTGTTTTGACTCAGTCAAGTGAATTTCGCCATGACAGCTTGTTTCGCTATTTTGAAATAGCGAATAAAGTGACCACGTGTTCAATGAGCTTGATGATTTCAGCAAGACATCGAGATGACTGACTTTCGAGAGCACCGTGTTTGCATTAAATTTTGTTTCAAACTTGGTAAAAGTGCATCAGAAACGTGTGAAATGCTGAAGGTGCGTGAAGATAGACGGCGAACTATCAGTGACATTGCTGGTATGATGGGAATTTTGTACGGTTCATGTCGGCGCATTCTAATGGATGAGTTGAACATGCGATGCATTGCAGCAAAATTTGTTCCATATCTTCTGAGCGAAGATCAAAAACAAAACAGATTGACAGTGTGCCACAACCTTCAGGAGCAAATCAAAAGGGATAAAAACTTTCTGGCCAAAGTGATAACAGGAGATGAAAGTTGGGTTTGTGGATACGATCCAGAGACCAAGCAGCAATCATCCCAATGGAAGAGTCCTGCTTCACCATGCCCGAAAAAAGCAAGGCAAGTTGGATCGAACGTCAAAAGCATGCTGAGGGCATTGTGATGAAAGAATTTGTTTCTCCAGGACAAACAGTAAACCAGCAGTACTACATAGGCGTTCTTCAGCGGCTAAGAGAGCGTGTTCGGCAAAAGCGACCAGAAAAATGGTGCACTCAGGACTGGTTCATCCATAACGACAATGCACCTGCTCGCTCTGCATTATCTGTTCAGCAATTTTTGGTGTCAAATAAGATGACTGTCATGCCCCACCCACCGTACTTTCCCGATCTAGCCCCTTGTGATTTTTACCTATTTCCTAAGATGAAAATCCACCTGAAAGGATGGTGATTTGAAGACATTTACGAGATCCAGACAGGATCGTCAGCGGTGCTGAAGAGCATCTCAAAGGAAGAGTTTCAGCAGTGCTTCCAACAATGGGAGAAGCATTGGGCTCGGTGCATAAATTCCCAAGGGGACTATTCTGAAGGCGACCACAGCGCCATTTAAAAAAAGGAAGGAATTTCTTATTTATTGAGCCAGTCCGGGAACTTTTGAATATCACCTCGTATCTCGTTAGAACTCAATGTACGTAAATATTTTTCATTAACAAAGGCAATGCAATTTCCTACAAGTTTGTAATGAAACATTTTTTCACAAAACCGATTGTTTAGGAGATATTTTCATTTTTTTGTCTGAATTAATATATACTAGAGGCATATTCCTCCTTTTGGTCTCTCTACTCCCTGCAAAGATTTCTCTTCCAGAATGTGAGCACACCTTCAATGCCCATCTTTTCTAATGTAATTTTCTCCCCTCCACTCTACATATTCCCTCCAATCCTTGAGGAATAAGGTAGTTTCTAGTAATTTTCAATTGTTACATTAGGAGGAACTACCTGTACCCTACATGCATACCCTCTACCTGAAGCTCAGAGAACAAACTCCACCTGACAAAAAGCATCACCTCACCTTGTCTAATAATATAAAGAATGTTGCTAAGTGATATCTTAACTTTATTTTCTAACAAGGAGTCCATACGCGTCATGGAACACCGATTTCAGCGAGTATGTGGCAGGGCGTGCTGTGCATCGTAACTTGAAATATTATGAAGTGAGAAGGCGCACCTCTCAAGGGTTTGTGAATAATGCGAAAAACTGTGGCGTATTATATGGGCCTACTACGAATCCCCTTGCGCAAGAAGCCGCCGTAGTATAATGGTTAATGATTCTGACTCGCGTGCAGAGGATGTGGGTTTACAATTAGAGGTTATATACTGGCAGTTCTTTTTCATTTTCTATTCATTATTTTTTGTATTTCATGTTTTTTTATCGTTATTTATATTCTGACATATTCTATGTTATAAACATGTTTTAATTTTGAATTTTGGAAAAAATGATTACACGTATTTCATGGAAAATTTGTAAGGAACTGATACTTTTGCAATAACAAATGCAGTTTCACAATTTTTATAAACATTGCAAAAGTATAAATTCCTTACAAATTTTCCATGAAATACGATGTGTAATCATTTTTTCCAAAATTCAAAATTAAAACATGTTTATAGCATAGAATATGTCAGAATATAAATAACGATAACAAAATCATGAAATACAAAAAATAATGAATAGAAAATGAAAAAGAACTGCCAGTATATAACCTCTAACTGTAAACCCACATCCTCTGCACATGAGTCAGAGTCATTAACCACTATGCTACGGCAGCTTCTTGCGCAAGAGGCTTCATAGTAGGCCCATATAATACACCGCACACACTGTTTTCCGCATTATTCACAAACCCACTCTGACTCACGTGCAGAGGATGTGGGTTTACAATTAGAGGTTATATACTGGCAGTTCTTTTTCATTTTCTATTCATTATTTTTTGTATTTCATGATTTTGTTATCGTTATTTATATTCTGACATATTCTATGCTGTAAACATGTTTTAATTTTGAATTTTGGAAAAAATGATTACACATCGCCTTCTCACTTCATAATATTTCAAGTTACGATGCACAGCACGCCCTGCCACATACTCGTTGATATCTGTGTTCCATGACACGTATGGACTCCTTGTAAGATAAAATTTTCTAATTGTTGATAGCGATTTGTATGCTGCCTAGGGTAATTTTATCAATATTTTGTTAACCATTGCAACAGCTAACAATTTTATTTTCTTATTGTTTTCCAGTGAGAAATGTGATTTAAAGTATTTTTCAATGCAAATAATTACTGTGTTAAAATTATTCATTATTATTGAGGACGATGATGTCAAGAGCAGTCATATTGATTACTTTGGATGAAGGAAGTCATGTGCTGGACAGATTTTTCACAAATACAACACTTTCTCCTATAATATGTATGGAGGAAGTAAAAATGAAATGTTCTTTTGAAAGTGGATGTGCCAAATGGATGAACGTAAAGAAACAAGGAGAAAAATGAAAAAATGTAATTTGAGCCCTATGGTTAAAAGATGATGAATGGAGAAACCTCCTAATAACCATAAAAATATTTTAAAAAGGAAAGTACTCATACACTAGTTTAGGGGAATGTACTCTACGCAAGGGACCAAACACATATGCAATCTCACAACCTCCGGGTTTAGGGGGAGTTACTCCAACGTCAGGGACCCTTTTTTTGCTGACACACACACAAATACACACATGCCAAAAACCACACACGAGGACTTCCTTTCTATAAAATGTCTATATATGTATTTCGGAAACAGCGATTCCAATATACATATATAGACATTTTTTAGAAAGGAAGTCCTCATGTGTGATTTTTGGCTGGTGTGTGTTTGTGCATGTGTAAGCGAAAAAAGGATCCCTGGCATTGGAGTAATTCCCCCTAAACCTGTGTGTATTTTATGTGAATACTTTCCTTTTTAAAATATTTTTGTGGTTATTAGGAGGGTTCTTCATTCATCATTAAGAAGTTTTAAAATTGCCAAAACTAACCACATTCTTCATTAAAATGACTTTTGGTCAAAACTTCCACATCCAACAGTAATTGTCTCTTGATGCCCTTGGTCACTGAAGAAGTTTGGTCAGGCAGCAACACAAACAGAGGCTACTGCTTCAGTCGATGTAGATCAGCATTTTCCAACCCTTCACCACTTGCCACGTGTGGAGAATCAGACACAGACCTGCAGTAAATTGACGTGCTTTGTCAGTCATACAAATATATTTTTATGTTTTTACTTTCTCTATACCTAGTATAAGAGTGTATTGTACTCATGAAAAAAGTCAATATCGAGATTTTAACAGAAATACACATTATGAGGTTCCATGAGTAGGTTTTGACTATTTTCTCGATGATGTGTTTGCGTGTGTGATAGAATTTTGTTGGACCTAATGCAAAAACTAATAATCAGATGAGTACAAAATTTTATACTTAAGATTTTTATTATTAACTAGCAGCGTTGCCCGGGGATATTTGGTTCAAATCCGATTGGAATTCTAGATGATATATGGTATTTAAGAATTCACTCGGCCGCCATTTTGAATGAAACAGGCAGAGAGAAACAAAAACCAATTAAGAATTATTCCTGAGAGCCCTCCACAATCGTACCAAATTTGTTTCAAATCAATAATAGTAGGACTTCGGAAAATACACGTAGTTTATCAGTCCCCGCCGTCCAATTATGGATAAGGAAGTAGACGTTTCCCACCTTTCTCACTGTGTATAAGATGTTGAGTTACCTCTTCTTTGAGAACAGGAATTTTATGAGAACAGTTATTTTATTGAACAGTTTAGGCATCAGAACAGTTTGAAAAGAACTGTCCCACTCTTTCTGACCCATCTCTAGTTGGCAATGCATTAGCATACAAAGTTATTATGCTTTTTGTAAAATTAATATAAAACATTTGGGATTAAAAACTAGCCTATGACCTTCCTATTTGTGAAGAAGGTATTTGTTGAAAGTTTCATTATTCTAACTTTAACGGTGTGGAAATGTATAGATGCACAAACAAACAAACTTTCATAAATATATAGGAGATTGATCTTATACTTGTATTGAAAGTGACAAATATCTAATTTGAACTTCCTAAGTTAATTTACTCGAGAGTTATCGTCGAAAAACCAAATCGATACCCCAACAAATTTTTTTTTGAGATACACCACATCTACTATAATATATTTTGTTTGTTAGTTTGTTGGATTGTTCATGGAACTCCTCCTAGACGATAAAAGCTAGAATAACCAAATTTGGTAAGATTATTCCTTACATCCTAACTTAGTGAATGGTCAAGGTTTTGTTTCTGTCTGTCACTTTGAGCCGAAATGGCGAACGATTTAATTATTGAACGTCACGTATTTTGCTGCATCCTGCAACTGAAATACATGGGTAAGTGTAGACTATTATAATTTGCACTTTAAAATTACTTAAAATCACGGTACGAAATTGAGACTTGGATACTTCTTTGCGGGAAAGGACAAAGTTTATTTTTATTGAAGACAGATTCCGAAATCTGGTCTAATTCACGTAGAAATGTGGTTAGAATCAATAAAATACGTGATTATATCAGTTTTATTACAATACCAATTATGAGCTACCATGACAACTCCCATTGTCGCTGAAATTGAGATTCCAACGCATTTATATTGAGACTATATAGCCCCTTCTTACATTTAAGAGAGAGAGGGAGGGAGAGGGAGTGAGGGAGAGGGAGTGAGGGGGAGGGAGCGAGGGGGAGGGAGCGAGGGGGAGGGAGCGAGGGGGAGGGAGCGAGGGGGAGGGAGCGAGGGGGAGGGAGCGAGGGAGAGGGAGTGAGGGAGAGGGCGGGAGAGTGAGGGGGAGAAGGGAAGGAGTGGGTGGAAGAGAGGGGGAGTTTAAACGTTATTTTCGATTTTTCACAGTGCAAGATTTTCTTCCTTCATTTATCTAAATAGGAAAATGCGGAGCGGTTTTCTTCATTTTTGCTTGATTCGACGGTTATAACTGTGTACTATCTTATTCTTGCAATCCATACATGTTACACGGTCGAAGTTTTAGATTCACTAAATCCGTTGAAATTCAATGGGCACTCCAGCTAGTAGCCTATACATATTTTAAGTTGGACCAGTCTAACGATACACTGCAAGTTTCATAAAAATTCGACAAGCCGTTTTTGCGTGATGCGGTAACAAACAAACAAACAGACAGACAGACTTTTTCCTAAAATATTTACCCAAATTGTTTTCCAAAAATATTTCTTATTTATACTTCTTCGATGTAATCAACCGTTAGCTTGAAATCAGCAATTTCTCTTATGGGTGCCCCCCCCCACAACCCCTCCTCCCCTTGGTCTGATTTTGCTCATCTACGAACTTGATCATATATTTATATTGAAAGTGACAAATACCAAATTTGAACTTCATAAGTGAATTTACTCAGGAGTTATCGTCGAAAAACCAAATCGAATGCCCCCCAAACCCCCAATTAAAATTTTTTTTGAGATACACCACATAGCCTATATTTTAAGTTGGACCAGTCTAAAGATATGCAGCAAGTTTCATAAAAATTCGACCAGCCGTTTTTGTGTGATGTGGTAACAAACAAACAGACAGACAACAATTCTGCAAACCGGTTCAAACGTCTTCTTGTGATGCAAAACACACAAAAAAAGTTAAACCCTGACAAAAAAACAAATATACAGACAGAGGTTACAATTTTATTTATATAGATTCAAGACCCAAAATAGTTTTTGCTGAAACTGGCCAACCGAAAGTGGAGGTCTGTTCATGCCATTTTTCTGTTTTTTTTTTAATATCTCCTTTATAACTCAATTTATGTAAATATATATTATTACCAAACTTAAATAAAATGAGAAGGATAACTTAGTAAAGTTCCACTTTTATTAAAAAAGAAGGAACGACTGGTTTTGATTAATATCTAGTCATTATCAGGTACAAAAACAAGAAGCAATGCAAATATATATGGAATCGGAGGGGAGTGGGGGAGGGAAATGTGTAGAGTGGACCAATGAATGGAAGGGCAAGGGGGGAGGGGGGGGAGGCTGAATCAAGGTATTGGGGAGGGGTGGATGTTAGGAAGAAACAAACCAAGCAAGGTAGTCGGTGGGGGAAATAAGTTTGTTAACGAGGTTGTGTGTGTTATCATTGTGGTGTAAATGTATTTCCAACTGTTCTAAAAGATTTTTAAACTGAATGAATTACCTCCAGGTTAAAGTTGGAAGAATGGTTGTTTTCAAAACAGTAATTAGCCTAAGAGACACCATCACTAAAGAAGAAGTTGTGATCACAAAAGCGGTTAAAGGCAACTTCATAGTGATTATGGACAAAAGTGATTACATAAACAAGTGCCTACAGTTTTTATCCAGTGGTAAAATCCGTGTCCTCAACAAAGACCCAACCAGTGATTTTCAATTGGCCATCAAAACCACTACTGCCTGATGTGACTCCTTAATCGATAAAAATCCTTCTTACAAATTAATTCAAATGAACCCTCTCCCTCCGCGTTTTTACGGCCTTCCTAAAATTCACAAACCATCCATTCCTATGAGACCTGTTGTTTCAAGTGTGTCAGCACCAGCCCACAAATTAGCCTCTTTTTTGAATGATTTATTCATTAGTATCTCTACTTACATCCCAAAATATGGCATTAAAAACTCACAGACTTAACTACTAATTGTAAGTTAAATAATTTAGACATTTTACCTTCATACAAACTTGTTTCCTTTGATGTGAAAGACTTGTTTACTAGCGTTCCTCCCTGTGAGACCGTTCAATTCTGTGAAGAAATCCTAATGTCTTCAGGTGCCCATCTCAGTGTGATTATCTCCATGTGTGAACTTATAAAAGTGTGCATTTCCCAAAACTACTTTGCTTTTAACAAGACTTTTTACCATCTACAAGAAGGTCTAGCTATGGGTTCTCCTTTGTCACCTCTCCTGGCTGATATCTTTGTGAATAATTTTCAATGTAACTATTTAGTTCTAAATTTCCGGCCATTAATAATGGTGTTATATGGTACCATTATGTGGATGATATATTTTGTATTTGGAAAGGTTCCCTCAGACAATTGGACCTATTTTTATCTATCCTCAATAGCTCACATCTGTCCATTAAATTCACCCAAGAGATTGAAATAAATCCCTCAACTTTCTTGAGTTAACCATACATAGACGCACACACAGCTTACAATTTGCTATTTTCAGGAAACCGACTTATACCGATCAAACCATTCACTCTTCTTCTTTTCACCCCACTCCGCACAAACACGTGACTTATCACACTCTAATACACCAGTTAACCCACACCCCTCTCTCACAGGTAGAATTCGTTAAAGAATTAAATGTCATTAAACAAATAGCCACTGCCAACGGTTTTCCACATAACTTAATTGACACAATCCTATTTAGAAAACATAGGAAACTAACTCTTGAACGTTGTTATAATACTCCACCTTCTGTTAACAAACCCCGTTGGTATAAATTACCATATATCCACGATATTTCCTGGCTAAGTGCAGAGAGGATATAACATTGAAAGGATATATTGACGTATTGTCGGATTTCCGATATTTTATTTTTAAGATAACATTAGCAGAAACTGATTGGCCGGTCTCGACATTTACAAACCCAATCTCCGGACAACGTGGAGGGTTTCTTTGGTTCCGGGCGAAGGGCGCGGTAGCACCCGGAGATGACTACCCATTACAACAAAGCGAGCCGAAGGATCGTCAATATATCCTCTCAATTTGCGGCACAACAGTCAAGAGGATATAACATTGAAAGGATATATTGACGAGCCTTCGGCTCGCTTTGTTGTAATGGGTAGTCGTCTCCGGGCGCTACCGCGTCCTTCACCTCGACCGGAACCAAAGAAACCCTCCACGTTGTCCAGAGATTGGGTTTGTAAATGTCGTGACAGGCCAATCAGTTTCTGATAGTGTTGTACGTAAGTAAGGCATGGGGATAATACGTAAGTACCAGGTCCTGCGAAGTGTCCTGGAGGTATTCCCGTTAACAGGAAAGTACCCAATTAAGAAATTTAGCTTTTTTGCCGCCTGGAAAATGGACATCTAAATTTTGCGCTTAAAGGAAAATTTCGAGCGATTTAGCATGTAATACCAGGAAACATGAACGGAATTAAAATATTCAGTCTTTTGTGCGTAAAATAATCCATTTCCCGTGATCGTAAGTTAATGTTTAGGTATATTTATATCCACATCAGTGAAGGACTGCATGGAATTTTGGGGTTTCTCCACACCATTTCCCATGAATTCTTATGGAAATAGTATTTTGTTGACCTCTTGGGGCATAAGAGACCTCACGGTCTGCAAACCTAGACCAAGTTCTTCCTTTGGTCCATAGGAAAGCCCATGAAACTTTTGAGTTCGATAGCTTCAACGGTGTAAAAACGTATAAAGAACACACACACACACTCTAAAATATTTATGATTGTTTTTTATTCTCACTTGTAATTACTAACGTAGGGTTAAATGTAAGAAGGGACTATATAGTCTGAATTTCGCCCTCAATAAAGTCGTTTGTCTGTCTGTCTGTCCCTCACTTCTACAATCCCTCCCTTCTCCCTCTAATATCCCCCTTCCTATTATCTCTATCCCCATATCCACTCCCCCACTCATCGTCTCCTCTCCCTGCTCACCGCTCGCTCCTCCCCTCCACTTCTTTCCTTTTCCCCCTTTATTCTCCGATCTCTCCCTACACCAAATCCTTTCTCCCTCTCCTCTCTCTCTCCACCTCCTCCTCTCCCTCATTTTCCTCCGAATACATCCTCGGTGTGCTTCCAAAATGCATCGCACTCTCGCATTGATTCGCAATCACAAATAGGAACGTCGAATAAAAAAAATGGAAGAAAAAAGAAGCGAGTTCGGCGCGAGAGAGAGAGGGGATCTTTTATTTTGCGTTTTGTAGCGGAGTTCCTACGATTTAATTCGCGCACATTAACGGGAAAGCGTACTGATGGGAATTTGAACGTTGCGCGACAGCTCTCGGCGTGAAGTTTTATTTATTTTTTTACTTCTATCGGTTTAATAATCGAAAAGAGTCCTTGAGCTGTTTAATTGATATCGATGGGTAAACAAAATAGGCGGCGACATGTTTGCAGATTTTGCGATTATCTCGAAATGTTGAATGCGATCGAAGACAGTTTTATAAGCGTGTTTACCCGTAGTAAGTTAGAACATTCATTACAGAAAATATTTTATACATATTGTCAGATGATGGAATCGGTGACAGACAAAGTGACGGTGATGATAAGTTGATTATTCCCTAAACTAATTCCATTTCCTCATCTCCTTTTCTCGAAAGCTATATGATCAATAAACGGATTTATTCGCTATTTAAACACTTTTCTAATACAAAATAGAACGACGATGAATATAACATTAGATACCCCTGTATTGACGAAAATGATTGAAATTTCAATTTTACAGCAAAAACAGCTTTAATTTCCAGTGCATACATACGTACTGTACAATCCATTCCATTAACCTTTATTTTATCTATCCTGAATTCCGTTTATTTGTCGTGACACCTACTAACCAAGCTCTATAAATCGACAAACTTACACTGATTATAAAACAATCGTTAATTTGTCCAAATTTATATACGACTTAGTATCAAAATATGGTAAATTTAAAATAAACGCTTTAATATTTTATTTAATCGATTTCAGTATTTGCCCGTATGTATTTGCAAACATCTACATATATTTAAATGTTATTAAATGGAGAACTGAAAGAACCTGACATTTTTCGAACTTAATCCAAAAAAGCCTGATACTGAAGGGGTTAACTAGCATTACTAGGTATCTTTAAGAGACGACGTTAACCTTGTGTAACTCCCGCATATATACGATAAAAAGAATGGTTTCCTTGCAAGGAAAAAATAACAGCTTCCTTACAAGAATAAAGAACTCTAAAGTTTTGGCAACATCACGAACGCACAATGCCTCTTATCCTATTATACCCTCATGATTGCCTTACAGGAAATTTTCCTTGACCCGAAAAATGAAAACCTTAAAAGGATCAACAAAGTATCTAGTGGGATTAAAAGAATCTCGAGCTCGTTACTCTTCCCATTTAGGCCACGCAAACTGGGACGCAGCCCTGCTTAAAGCATGTTGCGCACTTGTCTCTGTGACGTTTTTTTTTTTTTTTTGGAGAATCGTGGTTTTTGGGATCCGCGTCCCAAATTTAGAGAGAGGTTTGATTTTCGGTCGGAGGTGAAGAAACGATTACAAAACGATTACAATGGGACAGGGTGTCGCAACATTTTATCAAGGCAAACAGAAATTTTTTATTACCGTGGGTTGATATTATAGGACGTTATCTATACCAGGGGTTCCCAAAATTTCTGTTGACGGGGCATCCTTTAAAATATCTACAGAATTTCGTGGTATGTACCATCAGCTTGAAATAAGTTAATATTATTTTTATATACAATTATTAGAACGTCTGGAAGCATTAATGCGTTAATAATAGATTATTATTAACATATTATATGAGGAAAGATTCATGCTCCAATGGAATATCGTTGCCAAATCGTTGGCTTATTTATTTGACAACTTTTTTGCGGTACGGTTAAAAATCAGCTTATACATATATACACAAACAGAATATGCAATTTTTTTGAAGTATTACCTTTCGATAACATCCCAGTATGTTTTTTCAGATTTAAAAATTTTCCATGACCATTCAAGTCATACGTCAAACACAGGAAATTTCAAACAAAGAACATATCAAACCTTTAAAATACTCTTAGTTAAATCAGAATCGCCTGAGGCACATGGGATTTTGGATTGCATCTGTCCACTCCAGACAAGGGCAGATAGGATCTCGTTACAACGCTGCTAAATACCAAACTATACAAAATCAATATTTTGAAAATGAAACGTTTCGTTGCTGAAACCACTGGTAATATTTTTGGGGCAGTGCCGTCAACTCTTGACGTGGAACGTAATTTGCAGGAAAGAAAATAAGGCTAATTTTCCTGCTTGATGATGACGTATCAAGTCGATACCGGGTAGTACTGCACCAAAAATAAAACCAATGGTGCCAACAACGAAAATATTTTTTTCTTCATAATATATGTTAATACTGATTAACACAAAGTTACGGATCTTTCAAGTAACTATTTATGGGGAATCAACTCATCTCGGCAAAAATTTCCGTTGATTGTTTTCGTGATTGACGAGCTTAGGATTAATACTGTAAAAATGTCTATTTTTGTATATAAAAAAGAATGGAAGTTCGTGGATATATCTCTTTAAAATAGGTCGACAAACTATCTTTTCAATTTCTCTTATTTTTCGAATAGGTGAATCGCCACTGATGACGGTCGCATAAATTGCGCATCTGGTTTTCCCAAACTTTTTATGGTAATTAGAGGGAATACGATAAAAATATTGGGTTACTTTATGATATGATCCAAAAACAATGTAATATTTTAGCACCATCTGCTACAAAGAAGAGTTAACACACAAAAGAGATCGATACTTTCAATCAATTATGAAGTATAACAGAAAAAATTGTTAGGTTATATGCAATAATGTAATGTTTAATACAGGATTGTTTTTTAAAAACCAAAGCAATCACTCTCTTAGAAGGGTTGCGGCGCGCTGAACAAAAAACTACCAAATGTAGAATTTTATAGTCTGTAATTGTTACTGAGAGCTCACGCAGATCCTTTACGCCAGTTTTTTACATTTGTTTAAATGAATGTTTTTTTTACCGGTAAAGGAAAGGACACCTCGACACAACCAATAAATCTCAGTCACCCGAGTCCTTTCAGAACAAATATGATGGGAAGAAGGCATTACGGTTGTCCCAACGGCTTACGAGGTTATCCGAAACATCTTTGAAATAACCTAATCTCAGGTTTTCCATTGGATACACTTCGACGGGAAAGGAAAGTGAAGGGAGAGATGGAAGGAGCTAGAAAAGAAGAGAGTAGGGGAAGGAGATAAATAAATAGATAGATAGATAAGCTCCTATATTCGAGCGATGTTGAGGCTTGTTAGCACCGTATTACTCCTTAAAGAAGTCGTAGAATATTTTATAATGTATCATAAATATTATAAATACATTTACTCATTATTGTAAAACAATAAGAAAAAATTAAAAAGATCAACAAATATAGAAAATATCTTTCTATATTATCATTATATATTTTGACAGGCCTTACTTAGGATATAGGAGGATACAAATGTCCAGCCCAAACTACAATAGTTGGAGAGCTGAAATTTAATCGAAAAAAATAATCGGAGGAAAAATTTCAAAATTGCAACAATGTTTATTTTCTTGGCCGTTAAAAATTATAAACTATTTTACTAACATTTCATGGTTTAGGTACTTCTAAATGCGCTATGAAGCTGAAATTTTTTCTAGTGATAGAATTTGCCAAATAATGAAAACGGGATTATAGAAATTTCAATATGTTTATTCATTCGGCCGTAAAAAATTCTTAAATGTTAAACAAATTGACTAAATTTTATGCACTTTCTGAACATCCAGGAAGCTGAAATTTTTATGAAAGTTAGGAAAAATTGTTCCGGTAGTAAATAACATTCAAAATTTCAGAAAAATTTTATATCGTGGCTGTTAAAAATTCATAAAGTTTAAACATTGAAATTCATATAAATGCACTTCTAGACGTGCTATATCGATGAAAATTTGCGTAAATGTGAGGTATTCGAAATAAATGCTGAAAACCTATAAACAGCTCACCGTGTCTTTAAATTGCCTCTTCATATGACTGCACACGGAAACATTGGCCCCCGTCCCCTTAACCAAGAAAGCGAAACAACTCTTAACAGAAATCAATTCCGTTATTTGGGACGAAGCTTCCATGATTCCGTCTGTAGATTTACAAATGATCGACGTGACACTCCGTGTCATTATGAGAAGTAACGAGACCTTCGGTGGCAAATATATACTGTTGGGCGGCGATTTCCGTCAGATTTTACCTGTAGTGAAAAAGGCGGGGAGGCGCCAGATAGTGGAGGCAACGTTAGCCAGTTCCCCTCTCTGGCCGTTATTTAAACGCTTTACTCTAAAGCAAAACATACGAACAGACGCCGAATCCTTCAGTCAGTGGCTGTTGGACACTGGCAACGGTAAAGTAGATCGATTGATTGTTCCCCCAGAAATGCTATGCTCAAACGATTTAGTCACCGCTGTCTACAGCCTCGCCGTTACTGAAGTGTCGTTGAGAACCAGCATACTTCTCGCTCCAAGAAACAATGAAGTAAATTCAATGAACAAAAAAGTTTTGGATAGATTACCAGGAGATGAAATTATCTGTGAGAGATACAGTTGGGCAACAGCCGTAGACGGAGACGGCACAAACAATGATGCCTCAAAGGTTAACGTTGAAAGAAGGCGCTATCGTGATGTTAATTCGAAACATGTATGTCAATGACGGCTTATGTAACGGCACTCGATTAATCGTACGGAGAATTGATCAATTCTTTACTGTTCAATATTGACAGGTGACAAACAAGGAAATGTCGTACCGATACCCCGAATCTCTTTAAAAACTTGAGATAATCATGAGTTACCTTTTATTCTTAACAGAAAACAATTTCCCGTACGGTTAGCCTTTGCTATGACAATTAATAAATCTCAAGGCCAAACATTTAACCGAATGGGCATTCACATCAATCAGAGTAAGCCAATATTTGGTCACGGTCAGCTATACGTGACCCTCTGTCGGTGTCGATCCATGGCCAGTCTCAAAATCAAAATTACAGGAGCTAAAAACAAGGCGGAAACTTACACGATTCAAAATATTGTGTACGATGAAGTATTAAGAAATCAATAAATAGTAGGGATGTACCGAATATTCGAAAACTATTCGATATTCGGCCATTTTTCCACTATTCGGAATTCGGTAGTATTCGGAATTTGACAAAATGGATATTCAGTTTGGTATTCGAATTCGGTTAAAATTTACCAAATATCAAACAGAATAATGAGCAGCAAAAATTTAAAATGAAATCATAAAATTAGTACACTTCTTAAAATATTCAACTTTAATTACGATACAGACTGAAAAACACAAAATATTAAAAACGAGAAAAAATAAAAAAACTATAAAACTGATTCTCGAAACTATTGGAAAGGGAGGTAAATTTGATAACAAGCCAAAATTTGAAAGAACCAACACTTAAATACGAATATTTATTACTGAAGTGAAATGTTTTCCATCACATAGTAACCACACATAATAATGATCACACAAAAATTAAAACGCCCTCAAATATTTTTTCTATAATTAAAACACAATAAGGCACAGTAAAGTTTCTAATTTCCAAACACCGAAGGTTCTTTGTGATATTGATTTAATAGGTATTTTATAAACTTCCAATAATAATGATTCTACTGAAATCAATTTGACAAGGTTTCTTTTATCCGGGTACTCGGTGGCTGAATATTCGGTATTCAGCAGTATCAGTATTCTGTTATTTATACGGTATGTTTTATTCGGCTGTAACAGAATTCGGTTACTTATTCGATATTCGGCAATTTAGATATTCGGTGCATCCCTAATGGAAAGTTATATGTATTTTCACCTCAGTGATGGAGGAGGATGCGGAGTGAGGTCCCGAGGGATTGGACCATATATACAAGTACGATGAAAAACTGTAATAATTTTATAACTTAAATAATGGTGACTTTAGTACGTCGGCGTAGATAAAATATTGGCGGAGTAATAGTAATATATTGTGCAATCCACTCATAATGGACGAAGGGAGCGCGCGAAGCACGCCGGGGGGTCTGGGGGCGGAGCCCCCATCGGGGTTGGCGAGCGCAGCGAGTAGGGGCAGAGCCCCTAGTATATAAATAAAAAGTGACAGGATGATTTAGTTCAGTTAAATATAAAGAAAGATTTTCATAATTATTAAAAACCCGTTTGCCGAAAAACGCCCAGTAGAAGGGGACTGTGAAAGACTTGCGCAAACCTATTATAGAAAGGCGAAGTAAGCTTTGTAAATAGTTACATTACAAAATATTTAGCCATGAAAAGTATTCATAGCGATTTACGTGGATAATTACACTAGGTGAATCATACTACATAATGTTTATGAACAAAACTGCATATTGTTAGTGCAAAAGATAAGTCGTACATATGCACATACTCATAGTACGCATACACACCAGAGAAAGAGAGGACAGACATAAAGACAAACGGATTTATTGAGGGCGAAATTGAGAGAGATTGGGAGAGAATGAGAGATATGTATATAGGGGAGAGGGAAAAGAGGAGACAGAGGGAGAGAGTGATATATATAGAGAGAGAGTGATAGAGAGAGAGGGAGAAAAGAGTAATAGAGAGAGAGGGATAAAGAGAGAGGGATAGGGAGAGAGGATAGAAAGAGAGAGGGAAAAGAGGAGAGAGAGAGGGAGAGTGGGAGTTGGAGAAAGAGATATGGGCAGAAAGGGTGAAAGGCGAAGGCAGAGGCGGAGTGAAAGGACTTTTTACAGAAAAAATCCATCTCAGTGGCGGAAGTATGGAAGTCGTACTTGTCCTTCGACTGATGACTACAAGGGTTTAATCGAGATGAGATATGCCTTTCACGTTGCAAACTTTCGAGACTATTTTCTTTTAAAGATATCAAGAGGGAACTCGGTCTGAAGGTCAAATAGCTCAACGTGATTAATTTGAATTGCGTCGGAAAATGAATGGAATCTAAGGAGGTGCTTATCCATCCTATTCTTTTTTCATTCATTACGTTTTAGGTTGTCCAGAGCTTTGATCGCTTAATTTGAAAATAGATTAATTTCCTTTCCAAATTAAGACTCGTAAAGATTGCACGAAAGAGTCCTGGATTTAACAAGGAGACCCTTCTCAAAGAGAAGACGCGGTTAGAATATTTTTAGATGTTAATTCAAGAAAAAATTAAGAATAGTGGGAAATTTACAAGTTTATATTCAAGCTCGGCAAGAGCAGAAATTTAATATTTCGTTTGTAACGAAATTATGACGAGTTGAAAAATTTTATCGTCGTAAGATAATGCTGCCACATTGAGTTTAGCATTATTAAGAATTTAACATTTTAAGAGTTTTCGGCAAAAAACACTCAATTTGTATCATATTTATTTTAATAAACATAGATTAGTCCTTTGCGCAAGGCGAGATAGCGTGTAAATATAGTCTACGAGCTTCCTTACTTTACACACATACGTAAGACGCATGGGCGCCGGTGGACAAGCAAGGCATCTACCCTCCCTGGATTTTTCGAAAAAATCAAAATTGAAAAAAGAAGGAAATATACCAAATATTAATAAAAAGATTAAAATTATTTTTTTAAAAATATTTATTCTTCTATCCTGAATACAAAAGCATTTAACCACTTCCTCAACAAAATCGGCAAAGTCGTGAAAATTAAGATCTATTTTATAAGCAAATTTTCTGGTTGTCCACTCATTGGAAAAAATCCTGCTGGCGCCCATGGTAAGACGCCTAATTAAGGACCGCGTAAAATTACATTCTATGTGTGATGAATTAATCTAGCCGTGTATAATAACATTGCTGTTGGGGAAAACTACGTTGGACAAGGGTTAACACTATTTCTTAAATTGTAATGCAGCTCTTTTATATTTTTTTACAGATATGTTTCATCGACCATATCATTAAGCGTCAATTAAAGGCGGGATTGTCGTAATTTGACTTACGGCGTCAACCAAGGTCACTAAAATCTATTTACCAAGAAATATATACACATATATATTTTTTTCAGTTTACCTTATATCTAACGCATACCCTTGACTTAAAATCAAGAATGTTCATCCTAAAAAAAAGCACACACGTGCGACGATCGATCAACCCCCTACGGAGATTCCCTGTTGAAACTGGAGCTTTGAGGGTCACGGCCAACGAAACCAATTTACCTAATAAGCATCATTCGAGTAGATCTATGCAATCTGGATTGCTAATTAAATCCGACAACTCTTCCCGGAATTCCTCCCGTTTCGTCCCTCGCATGGAGCGTTCTGACGTGACCCGTTTCTTCACTGATTACAGCCGAATCAGGCTCATCTCTTACCCCTTTCTTCCAAGCGAGTGATCCCTTCTCCATTGACCCTCTCGGCGTCATCGGAGATGTAAGGTTTTAGCTTTGGGAGAATATAGGGTTGCGTGTGAGAGGAGGGAGTGAATATGCTGACGGTAGAAATGGAGAGAGAGAAAGAGAGAGAGAGAAAGAGGAAAGGAGGCTAGAGAAGAACGCGGAGCGTGTTAAGGGATGCTGCGGGGGCGATTCCAGAAACTTCCCTTTTTGAATCCGCCACTGCCGACGACCCTTTATTCTGAAAATCTTTGCATCTGCCAGAACATTTCTAACCCTTGGCCTACGAACCTAATTTCTGGAGAATAATCAAGAGATTTTCGTGGAATGGGTTTGAGTATGGATCCAATTTAGGGCAGTGAAGATTTTGAGGGGGGACCCTAGCCCTTACCCCCTTGGATGCGCGAGTGATATTCCACCTGTACTAATTTTCGAACTACGGAGAACATTATAAAAAAGTTGATCGGGAAATGCTCCGGACAGAATTGCTGCTTGGTTTATATGTCTAAAAAAAAAGGAAAAATATTAAAATAAAAACATTCCAGAGGTTAAAAATTTGTGCCGCGGGTTAGAATCATGCCGAGGGTATGTGCTTGTCATATATCTATTACAATACATGTGATATACTAAATAAATTATTGTTAATATAATCCGAATATGGCGTTTGTATTAAGAACACTGAAATTCTCCAGAGAATTATCGATCTAGTCTTACGGATAAAAACAGAATCTCGAAAAATAAGCACTTAAAAATCAAAATTCAAAAAATAAATACTTCTCAGGTATCTTCAATAGCTGTAAAAAGTTTACGAAAAAACCAGGTGCGCCTATCGACGACCAGGCAGCCGTCAGTTTTTTTATAGCCTGTTTATGTCTATTAGAGATACCTGAGATAAGTGCTTATTTTTTAAATGTAGATTTTTTGAGAGCTCATCTTTAAGCGAGTAAATTATTTAAGAAAGCTGTTGGGAAGAATTATACATAAAAAAAAAATAAACTTGGAAAACCCTTAAATGTTATTCGTGCATATGTGCGCGTGTTCTCATACTTTTATTATGCAGAAAGATATACGAATAATTTAAACACTAAAACCATAAACAGTGAACCATTCCATCAAAATAAAAAAGTAGGTTTTATAAGAGCGGAATACCGGCGTGGGCGTATTTTCCAGCTCAGTATTCCGCGAAATCATTAAAACTAGCTGCCCATTCAGCTCCGAAATCGGACCTGTGTTAGCTGCCTATAGAGCTCTGTGAGACTGTAGCTGTGTATTATATTAAGCAAGGCCCTCCCCTGCCAACTAGCAGCACCAACCACTGCTGCCACGCTCGGCCGTTATTGGTATTTCATAATACGTACGTCGTACGTACCTTAGCCTTTTAAATATATAGATACTGACACTCAGGATAAGGTTCTTTAATGAATAAATTCACCTTCGTAAATAATGTTGTTTCATGTTCAAAACTGCACAAAGTTTCTCAAGGACAACAAAGAAAAAATAATTTGTTCTCGATAAAATAAAATAATACCCAAATTTCACGAAACCACATAGACGTTATCTTCTTTAACGTAACCATCAGCGAAGAGAATTTTGCTTCTAATACTCCGGTGAGGTGACAACCCTTGGTGTTTATGAAGCAGGTTTGCAAAGAGAGGAGGAAAAAGATAGTTGCCAAAGGAATCTTTAATTTGACATGCGCAGGAAAGAGGGGAGAATAGGGAGGTCGGGCTCTTCTGTCGCTTCAAAAGGAACGTATCCTTGGAAACCAATAACAACGCATTTCCGATAGGACTTACAGAAAAGAGGATTTCTACAGAGTCGGTGGTTTCGACAATGGAGACGAAATATTTTAAGGGTTAATGTTTTTTAAGGATACGTAAAAGTTTTGAAGCGGAAAGAAAACTTTCTCCCGTGGAAATAACAGTTAACGTCATGATACTAATATATATATATATATATATAGTACAATGGTTAATGTGGGTGAATTGTTCCAAGAACCAAGGGAAAATAATTTACAAAAAAATTGAAACGAAATGGCTGCTCTGTATAATTGTGTATATAATTAATTTAATATAATAAGGGGAAAATTTTCTAGAATTGCGGCATTGGGTAAGAAATTCGTGCAATTAGATAAGGTAAATCGTAGAAAATAACAATAAGGCCGGAAAAATCGTAAAATATATACCTGTAAATACAACATAGATGCCATTCAAGGCGTGAAAGGAGAAATCGTGCTGAAGTTATCAAAGAGGAAAATTTATTTAGAACGATTCATTGATAAATCTATTTGTCGGTCTTTTTCATCTTTTCAAACATAAAACAAATTGCTCATCATTTTAAAATACGCATTTTTGTTTTTTGCTCAAGCGCAAGGGAAGTTTGCTCATGCATAAATTGCAAGCATTAAAATATTACTTGAGCACAAGAAGAATTACTTAGATCGCATGAAAAAAGTACGTGAATTGGTAGAACAGATTTCTATTAACACTATTATAACACATGTAATTGCGGAAACCTGATTGCAATAAATGAATGATTAATTAAATCTACGTAACATTACAGCGTAACGGATCAGCCGAAGTTAAGGAAAATAAGAGAAAAACAACGATGGTCGGCATATACTACATGTCTCGCGCATCGTTCGTATCACAAAAACCCCGGGACGGATAACGTGGGCGCTGTTAATTAACCTGAGGGCCAGCATCACCCGCTTAAAGATTAAACCTTTGATTCGGAGGAATATTCATTGCCAGTTAACAGACTTTTTGATTAACTAATCTACGCTAACAATAACTTTTGCTCCCAATGCCGTGATTGATTTATGGGATACGAAATTTTGAAATAACACCTAATTGCCTATTGACAGAGCAGTAAAGACTCATAACGCCGCTGGAATTCATCCGGAACGGCCGGAATAAAAGAGATTTTTTTTGAGTTCGCCCACCTATGGTAGCCATCGTGACTCACTAACTCGTCCAATGACGAAGTTTGGAGGTGAAATTGACACCGGGGGAAATAGGAAATTTCGGACAACTGTAAACATATCTTGTGACACTGTCATTGTTTCAGCTGATTGGCTTGATCGATTCGACGAAATGACGTGGGGCACGTTCATCGCATGCTTTCGGATTCCGGCGGGCGTAATGGCGTTCGTGAAAAACGGATGATTACTCTTCCCTCGTCAAGTATTCGCGATTCATGAAGCTAATCAACGAAACTCGGAAATGGTCCAGACTGCGCATATGAAAATAATATAAACGGAAGAGAAACGCTATCTATACGCGGCCTCGCTCCCAAAGTTCCACTAATATGCTCCTAATACACGATTACGCAATTGTCATCGAAACATGAGAGCGGGTGTGTGTAAATATTTTATATATGTATATATATATATATATAACGTATATATGTATATACATATATATGTATATATATAAACACACACACACGCGCGTATATATAGGGTGTATATAAAATACTGTAACAAAATTAAACTAATAAATCGTAAAGTACTGAACATATCTTTGTTCTGATGGCTGTCATTCATTCCAAAAAGGTAGGAGTTTTTGTCTGTTGTAAACAGTTATTTCTGAATGTCATGTGCGAGCGTGGTTGTTCACTTGTTTCAAAATAGCGACTGTGAAGGAGAAGGCTCGTTGTGTTGAATGGTTTATTGAAACAAAGTCAACACATGTGCAACGCAACTTCAGAAGAGTGTACGGTAGACATGATGAGCCCTCTAGACGTGACATTAAACACTGATCCGATTTGTTCATAGAAACGGGTAGTGTAGTGAAGTCCGACGTTCAAGTAAAGGCAATACGGGAAGCCTTCCAGCGCAGCCCAACAAAAACAACTCGCCGTGCATCACGGGAAACGTCTAAAACTGTACGTATACAAGGTCCAAGTTGTGCAGGCACCGCAAAAAAAGCGACAGACCAAAAAGAATGAATTTCGCCATGGATATGTTCAACAGAATGGACGAAGATAACGCCTTTTTGCAGAAAGTTCTGATTTCAGATGAGGCCACATTTCACCTATCAGGGCGGTTAAAACGTCACAATGTCAGGATATAGGGCTCTGAACATCCATGTGTGGTGAAAGAACACGAGAGAGACAGCCCAAAGACCAATGTCTGGTGTGGCCTCAGGCACGACCGCATCATTGGACCTTTCTTTTTTGTGGAGAAGACAGTGACTGCGAACGTGTACATGGATATGCTGGAATAATTTGTGCTACCTCAGCTCCGGGAACTGCATCCGAACATCGTGTTCCAACAAGATGGGGCTCCTCCACATTGGTCTCTTCTTGTGAGACGTTTTCTTGATAAACATTTTCCTGGACGTTGGATTGGTCGAGATGGGCCAATCGCTTGGCCACCGCGGTCCCCAGATTTAACTTCATTGGACTTTTTCATGTGGGGATATGTGAAAGACGTCGTGTACGGAAATCCCGTTCTGGATCATCAGGACCTGCGTAACAGAAGCACAAATGCCATTTTGATGATCACACCAGACATGCTTGAACGCACATGGACTGAAACTGATTATCGATTGGACATTGTCCGTGCCACAAAAGGTGCTCATATTGAAATGCTGTAACAAAACTCCCATATATGTAGAATGTGTAACAGAAATCAGAATAAAGGTATGTTTAATACTTTACGAGCTATTAATGTTTAATTTTGTTACAATATTTTATATACACCCACATATATGCGCGTTTGTGGCTATGTAATATAGTGGTTTTATTATGTGAAAAATTTAAAGGTACTGTACAACACTAGATAGATCTCTTGGTTGATTTTGAAGTTAAAGCTAGTGGGATGTGATTATTATTAAATGAAACATTTTTATTACCGTTTAAAACGCAAAAAAATTCGCACTAACTCAGCCATTTGTTTTTTTTAAAGATTCACAGTTTACAATTAAATTACTTCTTTTACTTTGCGTAAAAAATTGTTGTAGATATTTTGGACGTGTTTAACTTCAAAATATACCGTACCTTTTTTAATGCTCTTTTTCAAATTTTTACCAGTCAAATAATCTTCAACTCATCATGATTATTATCTATATAGAAGTTCAAAGTTCACGAATTATTTCACGCGGCACCCAGAAGTAAAATTTTATTAAGGCAAACGTGCATTACTTCAGTTTTTTATACTTTCTTGTCAATACCGCTGATTAGATCGTAACTGTTTCAGATAGAAAGCTTTCCATACGAAATGCAAGAATTCATAACGTTCCGATTTCGAATCACAGCCGAATGACGCCGACGCAATTCAACTGATCCGACTCGACAGTTTTCATTTCGTCGTACGTACCAGTCATTTTCCAGGCTCTAATAAATAACTCATCCCTATTCATTCGCGCTCGCATCACCTTACCGAGCATACGAGGCCATTATTATTTTCCAGTGGGAGAAACAGCTATCGAAGTGAGAAAAGTGGTATTGTCAAGAATACCTATCAAATATTATGCGTTATAAGCCCTTTTCCTTCCGCCGATATGTCGTCGCGCGAACCATAAAACCGAAAGTCTCGTCTATTCCATCGCCATTCACTCCAGAGTTCAGGGAACAAAAAAGAAGCCATTAGTAAGTCACTTATCCTAAACTGTTATAGTTCGCGAATACCGTGGAATCAAGTTACCGCAACTCTATTTCCCCTTTCCGCCTGCTGAAGCCGCCGGGAGATTAAGCGATGATTACATCTCTGCAAGTAAAGCAAACGGCGAGAAATGCCGGAAACAGGGAAAAAAATGTTTTCTCGTCGAGAATATCGCAGTCGAGCGTTGCGGTGGACGGAGAAACTATCCCGTGAATGGCTGATCCTTATCGACTTTCGGCCACACAACCCTATTTAGCTATTCAACTCCGTTACACTCAAAGTACCAAACCCCGCAAATTAACCAATAAGTGTTAACGGGATATGAACATATTAGCATAGTTTAACACTCATACGTATGCGAAACGGGAATCACGAAAGTGCATCAATACAAGGTGAGAAAAGTAAATGTACCTAAAACTAAAAAATCACGCAAACCACGAGCATAAAAAACCGAACACTCGCTTAAAGATGGAATTCACGAGTGCAATAACATATAATGCAATGCAAAGGAAAATTTTATACATATAAAAGGATAGTACGCTAGTGACTAGACGTGATAAATTCAGCTTGACTTCTCAGAAAATATTATCAGGAGGTATAGCAAGTCGCAGAAAAAGTAATTTGTAACAAAAGATTTAAACCGATGCCGATTTTACGCGAGCATTTCGAAGCTGAAGTAAAAGGCAAAGCCAATATTTATACTAAGCGCACGAAGTCAGTCCCTGCACGAGACTCAATTATTAGCGTCGATTTTCTCTTCGACAGATAAGATCAGACGAAATTACGATTTTGTTGGAGTATCCTTTTAAAATATTGATAGTATAAGTAGCGCAAACCTAAACCGTTTAAAATCTACACGCAGATCGCTTGTAACTTTGATCGATTTCAACGTAAGGATACCCATTAAAATAATAAGAAAAAATTTGTGTCGTTATATGCAATAAAAACCATTTTGCTGTTTTTATCTCATTACCAACGTAGGGAAAACAACTGTTTTTCGGTTTGAAACTTTCCCTCTACTTTTTCTGAAGAGCAAATTAAAATTTATTTCCTTTTCTTTTTTAAAAAATACATCAACAATACATCATCCGTTATGGAACCATTCTCCCCGACCCTTTAATAAAATACGATCCTCTTCAACAACGTACATGTAGAAATTCGGTTTGCTTTCATGCCGTATCATATTCTGTTCTTCGAAACAAATTTAACCGAATTATAATAAGTCATCTCGTAATTCATTTTGCCCAGCACATGCTTGTTCGATTTTGCTCCTTTCCGTTTCCATCTGTTTTCAACTGCCGAGCGAGATGTGATTCACGTTCAATTTTCACTCAGTTAAAACACAGGGAAAAACACATATCAAAGCCCTGAAGGATCGTTCAAACATTCCTCGTACAAAAATCTTAGCAAACAAACGAATTTCGTGGATGGAACTTTGGAGTTTATTTTTCCTACCAACACAGCTCCATATAGAAGATGAAATTTTCCAATTACAATTTCAATTTTGGTGTTTCCTATCGTTTCGAGGCTTAGGTATTCTTGGTAATTATAAGCCTGAATTCTCAATAGAATCCTCCTCCAACGAATTTTAATAGAAGGGAACTCTATTAAGTTTAAAATTTCAGTCAGTCTGTCAGCCAAGTTAAGTACGTCTGGCAAAATTCACTTGAGCTAGTAACTGAAATCAAGGCACCGGCTGAGAATAGACTCGTTCCCTTTTGCAAAATTATTCGAAACGAAGAAATGAATGGAGCGACAACAAAGCGCCTCCGTTCCCAAGCGATTTGAGCGGTTGATTCACGTGTCAGAGATCCCGGATTCTTACAGGACGGAGGAAAAATGTGCGTTTAATTAAGGAAAATTGAATTCCGGATTTTCTGGTTAATTTGAGTGAAATTCCCGAAATGAAATGGGGAGAAATGGAAGCAAAATTCGTAGAATCCGTCGCTTTTTTCTTGGACGAGAAATGTTCCGCCTGGCTCTCATTTAACATAAATCTCCTCTCCTAAAGCTTCTGCTTGAGACGTTCTTTCCCGATTCAATCTCTCACATCTTGCAATTTTCAGCGAGCAACGTCCCCGCACAAACAATGGTTACACACCTATCAGCCGACAAATGTCATCGAACGAGATGCAAAAAATAGGGTTATAACGATGTTTCTCTAACCTCATATTACAGGGAAATGTGATTCGGAGAATTGGTTTACAGGAAAAACCTGCAAACGAACTCTCTTACTGGAATTCTGAACGGAGCTCGTTAAATAATCATCAATCCATTCATCGAGTTCGCCCAACTCGTTGATTTGCTTTCCTTTTACAAATAGGTACTTTCACATTTAAAAAAATATTTTCCGAAGCATTTTTCACCCTCGTTACGGATCTGAAATCAGAATTGTTATACGATTATTACTTTTCGAGAAAAAAAAGTTAAAGTTAAACATTTATATCGAACTACGGAAAGCGATGTGGTCGAAAGTTGATAGTTCGTGACGTCACTAGCCGATAGACAGCAGCGGAAGCAGTTTCTGATAGTACACGTAAAATAAACACATCTGATAGTTACGTTGCAAAACTACATACCTTTCTCACATTTGATGGAAATATTATTTTTAGGACGGTTTTACTGATTTTATATCCTTCAAATATAGTCGTGCACAAATACGAGTATAAAAACTCCTGATAAACTGTTTATAAAAAACGAAATAGTTGGATTAAAGCAACTAGAAGAGACACTAAAAAGTCCCCCCTTTCTCAAACAAGTACACTACATTGCTGTGAAGATCATTTTAAAGTGACTATAATTTTACGAAAATTTTAAATATCTTAGTGTTTTAAATACATACATACTTTTACATTTTTTCAATAAAAAATAAATAATGGCACGCTGTAGAATTGGGAATTTGTGTTAACTTTCTGTAGTATCTGTATATTTCGTGATAATTGGCCTACCTTTTACTTTTGATCACCTTGCTGAAGTTAATCAATATGGATTTCATTTAATTCATTATTTTAATATTTTAACCCATACCACTGAAATAATCTCATTTTTTATTTGTAGTTAGAAGAAGATATGAAAAATTACATGAAATTTAAGCTGATGGAGGAATGCCGCATTCAACTGAAAGAATATGTTGTTCCTCACATCTTTTCTTGCCAAGCTGGAGATGAAAAGGGCAAAAGAGTTTGACAAGAAATCAGACCAGCTTTTTTGAAGAGGCAACGAATGGCTATAGTTCAAGAAGCATTAATTTCCATTATGACCAATGAAGAAATGAATGAAGGTAATTCAGAATTTGAGAATACCAACCAGAAACCTGATGCCATCCTAGAAGACTCTGTAAACAATGATGAAGATAAATTAAGTGAAAGTGTTCATGCTAATATTACTACGAAGAGTAACCAAACCAATAGGCATCCAATCTTTTGTGCAAGTGACGCTGCAACTTCCCCTCTAAAGATGAAGCTTATTTGCCCAAGAAGTCGATAATTGATCATGATAGCTCTACTTTTACATCTTCATTCCCCTATTTCCACAAGAGTCATCATTGGAGTAATCACCAGGAAGTGTGACTTCTGAAAATAATATTTCTGATAAACGTATTCTTAATGCAACCCTAATCCGTATTGAATCTAATTCAAAGCTATATTTAGGTATACCAAGAGAAAGTTATTTTATTCTATCTCTATTATCGAAAAACATCCAATGTGATATTAACCCAATAATGATTGCCTTTAAAAAATCGGTACAATATACATAGTACAAACTTGCTCATATACTAATGCGTCGTTTAGTTATCTTTAGAAAATGAAAATCGTACGAGCCGGTTTTTAGAAAATCCAATTTTTGTTCAAGTTGCCCAGGAATAAACTAGCCTTATAATCACTTTTTGAGAAATATGAAGTATGTAGTATTATTGAAGACGTTAACTCAAGTAACAGTACGAAACTTGATCAAAATCGTTAGAGCCTTTTTCGAGAAAATCAAATTGTTGTTAAAAATGCGTAAATAAACTTCCCTTAATTATTGAGCAATGTCAAACATTTCTTCTTATCCTCTTCTCTGTATGATAAAATGCCTAAATACGAGATTTAATTCATTTTCGCTCTCCCGTTTAGGCCCAAGAGCCAATAACAGACAGACAGACAGACGGACGGCATTGCGAAAACCACTTTTTCGGATTCAGCTACACCGAAAACGTATAACTCCGTCAAAATCCCGAGGTCGAATTTTTTCGCGATTACTATACTTTCTCAATATACTTCGTATATGAGAAAGTAAAAACATCGCCCTTATTCCATTTTTATTAATTTTCGTCGAGCGCTAAGAATAATTCTTCCACTCACGTGGGGTGCATAATTAAACGTAATATATTATAATGAAGCCATTATGCTAGCGCCTTCTCGTTTTGTTAGATTAACGAATTGAGAAAGAGGCACTGCTTCACTTCAGATATGGTGGATGCAGGCCCGCGCCGGGCATACTTGCCTCCCGGGTGCAAGCAGTTTATGCCCCTTACGGACTTATAAAAGTACCCTGGCCCAGATTTTTTTCGATTTTTAGATTAAAAGTTGTATTTAATTTAAGAAATAAATTGTGCAAAGCACAAAATTAAGAGAAATTCTTGTCTCCGCCCTTGAATTGCCGCCCCTAATACGTTGCCGCTCGGGTGCGATGCACCCCTTGCACCATAGGACCTGGGTGGATGTATTTGTATCGGAGACATACGTTGTTTCGAAGTAGTGTAGTGAGTAAACGACCGTTATTGTCGTAACAAGGAAAAGATACGACAAATAATTCATTCTCATAATTTATAACATTTATTTTCACTGACTTTTATTTAAAATAATGGTCAATAAAATGTCTCTACTCCTACAGAATGAGGAACTTTTGAAAAATGAGTAAGTAATTGGAAACTTTTTAGTTAATCTTATTGTTAGTGAGGCTTACTTTAAATGCCCATAAAAATCTGAATGCCTTCTCTTCAATAAATTTATTTTAAAATAAATCTTAATATATGCTATCGTTTTTATACGAAATGTAATTCCTAGCCCGGATGTAAGAATTCGTGGTGAGAAAATAGAGACGCGATAACTTTGGGCTCGGGTTGTCACTCATTGACGTGAACTGTCCTGAAGTTTGCAAGTGCTGCGAACCAATCCTTCGCGTCAAGTGAGACACACAAACGTCTATCCATCTAAAAGTAAAGTTTCCGGGCACGATTTTCGCGAACCGACCCCAAAATCGTTGAATACCGCGATTTATAGAGTGAATTTTAAATTTAATTAAGGTATATTATGAAAAATCATGAATATTGATGCAAATGGATGAAGTTCGTGAAAAAAAAAGCAAACGCTCCTCTCATTACTGTCAGATATTGAATTCGGGATGAAGGGATTTGAATGACAGAGGAGAAAGAGAGAGGAAGAAAATAAATAGGAGAAGAAAGTGTGGTCAAGGCCTGAAAACTTTTGAATGGGTAAGGAAAGGCGAGGAAAGAAGTTGAATGATGCTATATAACAATGGCTGGGAGAACGGGGATTCTATTCACTCAAAGTGGACGCCATTACAAAAGTTGGACAAAGTTAGCCGTCAAAATTCGAGGAAAAAACCGAAGTAGTTGTTCTCTCGGATAATGCTCTTCGTTATCGTCCAAAGCTTTCGTATAGCGGAAAAAAGGAGGCGAATTGTTCTCATCCGTATAAAAGAGGCGATTTATCATTAATGATCGAAAGCGATTATTAATGCCGGCCATGTTTCGTATCAAATTGGCAGAAATTTGTTTTCAATAGAGAGGATAGTTTGTAATTCAGAAAGACGATTTCGGAGCCTACTTTCGAAAAGTGTTTTCTTTTTTAATAATCGCTTTCGTAATTATTCGCTCGAAATCTTTTCACGAGAGATTCCCATAAATTAACCGACTCTTTAAGTCCGGAGAGATACCGAAGAGCGAAACTTCGCAAGGAATTCGGATCCCCACCCGTGGGAATATCAAAATTCGGTCATTTATTAGGAGGTTTAATTACTTGCCATAGCTTTCGAGAAATTAGGGCAACATTTTGAAAAGATATTCTTTTAGAACAACCCAACGGAGGGTGAAAGGAATTAGAGTGCGATAAATCTCGTGCTTATTCTTTGGACTGACATCTATTATTCAGCAATTCGACAAGGCGAGAAAATCAAGGAATTAATTTCATTATATACTACCAATCGAGTTAAAGAGACATAAAAGTAAAATAAGCTGAATTACGTAGAAACTGTGGAATACGGAATTTTCGGGGTTCCAAACAAAAGGAATACATCTGAATATAAATTCGAAGAAGCAAGGAGGAAAAGAACTTTTCCGTGAACTGAAGTCTTATCTCCCATTGAAATATGTACATACATCTGAGAGGCGAGAATTCCTTAACCTGGCGATCAAGGTGCTAGAGAATACGAGAGAGAAAACTGGAAAACCTGTTTAGATTTCCAGTCAAGTTAAGGAATTTTCCTCGTCCTCTACTTGTATTTATCCTTTGAATGCGAGAGAGACAGTCCTACTGCCTTAAGACGTTTGTCACGAGCTTCTATGAACCAATCCTTTTTAACCACATTTCAAATACATCTCCTTCAAATCTTATGCATTATGTGACAGTAAAGTGAAGCTCATTAGTCTCTGGACACTTCCAGTTCATCTTTTGGACATTTATGTCACTTTCATCGTCAACGTAGTTTTGGAAAAAAATATATTTCAATAAAACGTGTTTTGTTGATGGAACGTGCTTCTTCTTACTATAAATTTTAAGAAGATAACGACATCTTCTGACAATTATAGTTTTAATAAAAAATAAATTAAACCTCTAGCTAGTGAGGTGAAATTATGATCACAATGTGACTGAGATGCGGCCTCTCAGACCGCTATTGTTTTTTGTTGTATATTGTTTAATTGTATACCTCTGGGTTTTCTGTGTTTAATAATGTCATGAAGGCTAAGAGGTAATTAAAAGAAAAAACTTAACATTTACTTTATTCCTTCGTAAAATGAAAATAATCGGAGAGTAAAGTAGCGAGGTAATTTGATGCTGTAACAAAGGTGATGTCCCACAGACCGCACCTCACTAGTTAAAGGCTACACAGCGTAATACACCTATTAAAAGTAAGAAAAAATGCGTACTTCAAAGTGTCTGACCAATCTTGTCCGTCGCTGCTCGTTTGCCTTTTTCTGATAATTCCTTTCGGATTTAACAACCGCTAATTACAGTATGCGATATTTTACATTACATATTTTTAAAGACACAAGAGCTCTTTTTCGAGCACTCTAATGAGTTAAAACAATTACGTTCATTACTAACCTAGCACCAGGTCGGGAAAGATATTTTGGCTTTGTCATAGGCAAGCAGAATATTCCTAAATTATAAAAAGTGACGTTATGGTATAAATTAACTATTTGCCTGTTATAGAACTACTGGATTATCTAAATAATGCACGCAGAAAAAAATTCAAGACATCCTGTATAACTGAAGGTTCTGCATAGATATTAAAAAACCGCTTATAGCTATGGTTCACGAATACGTATTTATACCTGTCATCTCTATTTCAAGATTTAAATGAGAATTAAAATGAAACGAAGTCATACTACTAACACAACGCGTGAATCAACGCCATCCAGGATATTTTTTAAAGAAGAGGATCAATAGCTAAACTATCCCTATTTATATATATATATATACCTGTAACTATTGTATATGATATTAGACCTGCCTGCAAAAAGTGATAAATTGGTTCATCATAATAAAACGTGAGATCCGCAATCAAACACGCGTGTCTGAACTCATGATTATTGCACCCGAAGATTCATTTCTGCAGCCGTAGCGGAATGATACCGCTGTCTGTTTGACACAGTGCGCAGTTCAAACGTCCAGAACTTTAGGATCTGCAATATCGGACGGGATTAATATCCCCGAATACAAGTCTCAAGCGGTCATAAATCAAACATGCCTCTCAACGGTCTAAGCCCCGTTCACTTACTAAAATGAAGGGAGACCAACCCAAAGCCTGGTGAGATCCGCTTCGAAATCGCGTAAAATGGCCGGCGTCGAGAAAGTGAACGAAAGCAAGGTCGTAATGTGAGTTGCACTGGCGTGCCCCGTACGGTAAGCCGAAATGAATAGACGGACAGAGAGAGAGAGAGAGAGAGAGAGAGAGAGAGCTCTGTGGGCACTCTGGGCATAATTTTCCCTTTTACTCCGCCAGAGACATCTGTGTTCATCGAAATGACCACTAAAAACCCATTTTATAAATTGATAGGGCGTGCCACCTGGACCGAACTCTTCCGGATAAGGTGGGATACATGTGTGGAATAACGGGAAATAATCGGACGGTAGGATATTAAACTTCCCACGCTTTGTTCACTGCCATCTCGCTCCAGAATCAAAGTGATACCAAAGTTGGCCAATTCCGGTTCCACGAGCTATTTTGTCGTGAGATTTCGAGAAAAAATAATTTAAAAATTTCCTTTGAAGCAATTAATCATTAGTAATAACGATGTAAAAGAACTTTTAATTCTTTTATTTATTATTATTATTGCTTATTGCGATACCACAGAGCAGTGGTTTTCAACCTTTTTTTGTCTGCGTCACCCTATGTTCAGTTATGCGTCACCCCGTTTATAGTTGCATTATCTTCAAGTCACCTCTAAAGATAAATTGGGCTTTCCTTACCACATAAAGATAAAATTCTGGCATTTAAATAGGAACGAGTGTTTATTCTCCTGGTTTTATTTCTGTTTATAAGCCAGAATAAGATACACTGTGAATTAATCAAATATTTGCGTCACTCCTCAATAACCGTCGCGTCACCGTTGGGTGTCATGTCACCCTCGGTTGAGAACCACTGCGATAGAGCTTCCATAAGAATTTGAAAGGTTTGGTACTTCACAAATCACATGTTAGACATTTGAATTAAATTCAAATGTCCTAAAATGAAGTCAGTATGAGAACGTTAAACGCGGTAGAATATCCTCAAATAACACGACTATTCGATCAAGCGCTCATTTCATCTCATCAGTGAGAGTTTACGCGAGGATTATGGCTATACGATTTTAAACCCTTGAAAGTGAAAACATTATCACGCCAGAGACATTTTTTTGCTCCAGAGATAAAGTGTTTTGGGAGAAACTAGAAGTCAGGAAAAAATTCTACCATGACCGGGAATCGAATCTCAGTCTTCCTCTTGCTGGGCAGATATTCTACCACTGATTCTCATATTTCAGGATGCGGTGTTTTCTTTGGTGTGCCTAACGGAATTTGTTGGGGAAGGTAGACGCGTAGCCCGCCACCAAACAAAATATTACACATTATAAAACAAGATAATTAGCCTGCAACGATAGTTCAGAGGCAGAGTATACGCCCGGCATGTGAAACACCCGGGTTCGATTCTCCTGATGTCTAATTTCTCTCATGTTCTAGTGTACATATATCTTTCGCATAGGTAAAATGATCGAAAGCTAAAACAATATACTGGGAAACTAAAGGAAAAGTTTTATTTCATAAAAAGGCAATGTTTCAATATATAATTATGATATTATATTCTTTTGGTAGAGATTAGGTGAAAATATTGACACCTTACTTATTTTCCCGTTGTATGGAGCCACTGAAGCATTTGAATACCGAAGTACACAAATAAAAAAATTGATTAAAACCCAGTTGATATACAATTATGTAAAGAAACATTAGAAAAAAATGGAAATATAAATTCATATCTTAAGCTAGATGATTACTGCTGTTGTATATTAAACGAAATTTTTTTGTATACAAATAAATTAAATTAGTGGAATGTTGTTGTCCATATTTAATAGAATGTTTTTCGCTTAAAATGCCAAAAATATTAATATCCATGTTCTGGAATCTAGGTTACCTTTGAAACTGTTTCATTTGTTCAATTAACCGATACTAGATAACACATGCAGATTAATCTTCATATAAATGGAGTAGTTTTGTCAATTCAAACCCGTTCTATGAACTGATCCCTCGGCGGGAATATATTATATATATTACAGATTTCCATAGGCGCTTGTATTAATTTCAGCCGAATTATCCACGTTAAAAATGGCAACAAACAATAAGCGAAGCAAAGAAAACAAACGATTCAATACCAAATAACTTTAATCAATAATGCAGTCATTTTGTATAGTTAATTATAGTTAGGATGTTATTATAAAATTAGAAATGCATCGCCCCGAAAAAGTTACTTTGTAAGTCAATTAGGTGAATGTTGACGAGGTGGATGCTATCACCAGGACGACACTACGAACGTGCAAAAGGGGCCATTAGAATCGAGTTGAGACGCAGGAAAGAGAAAAGTGGGTTAGAGGGAAGCAAGAGAAAAGGGAAGTAGTGAGAATCGGCAATAAGTGGTGTAAGGGTCAGAGAGGTGTGGAAAGCAGCGGGGAACATCAGAAAGAAATCAATAAGTTTTAAGAAGAGATAAGACACGCACGAATGAGGGACAGATGAAAGCGTAAGACGGGAGAGGTAGGTGAAAGAAGTGGGTGGCACATGAATGCTGCGGGTGAGGGGAAGAAAATCTATGCGTCTCTATTTAATCGTTTTCTATGTCGAGCCTAACGACGTACTCGGGGAAAACTTGGTGACGGTGACGGATTCCTTCCTCCAAGGACAGGAATGGAATCCCTGTAAACTTTACCCTTGCTTTCCCAGGCCCTGTGTCCACATCCGTGGGCATTTCGAAAGGCTGCACGGATCCCGATTAGCAGCGCCGCCGACGGCGAAGTCCCGCGACAGTTTTACATCTAAAGTTGTGCATTCCGAAGTTTGCCCGACGGGTTCGAAGTGTAATGGCGCCGAGGGATCTTTAAGGAAGGGTAGGGTCACTGGGAAGTGAGTGATGCGAAGGAAGGTGAGCTAAACGAAGTCCTGGAACGGATTCACGAATTATTGACCAACTCTGCGGAGCGGTAGTTACATACTAAGTCGTGCACAAGGGAAAGACGACCATCTGGAATATATGAAACTTTCACACTTTGTTACGCAAAATTCCGGCGTTTTTCTCGTAAGTAAGCCTCGCAAATGACAGTATAATTTTAATTACGTCGGCTTTTTTTTTGCCATCATACGAGCTGATTCAAACTTTGGAAAGGGAACAAGAACGGTTCCTAAAGGATGACGATCCTTGGAAGATAAGACGTGTAGGTATTTTCAACGGGGTTTTAAAAAGTTTATACATTACCAAGAGAAAATTTTAAACAAATTAACCGATCGAGTTATAGTTAAAAGGTGCATTAAATAAAACTTAAACCTCTTTTGGAGATAAATGTGTGTTATATGTTAGGATACGAACTGACATCTAGCTTTTCTGAGAATTTACTTTTTTAAAGGGAGGATTTAAAACATGAAATATTTCGGTCGAATTAAGTCGATATCGTATACATTTTATTTTCTATTAATGAACGTCATCGAAAATATAGATTCGTTAATATCACGTACATCTCTTGCGTATTTTATCCTTAATGAAGACAATATGAGCAAATAAATCATATACAGTTAGCAATAATAAAACAAAAGGGCTTCTCTTTAAGTAGATATTTATTTTGCGAGAAATTGACCCTAACAAAAAATATCTTAATCTTTAATGTTACGCTGTCGCATAAGCTATCGTCCATTCGCTCACAATTCAATTGAATCATCGGGTTTAAGTTAATCAACGGATTAACCTTCACCTGAGTATTCCTTTGATAGAATGGCCCCGGAGAGCCTCGGTCGCTATGATGTGGCTCCTTTATTGCAGAATAAACCGCTAGTTGCTCGGGATTATCCTTCCCTTTCTCAGAGGACAGACGGGATAGGGGGTCATCATCGCTCCTCTCTCAGCACACAATTAGGATCGCGGCGGTGGTCGCGACCGCGAATTCACCTCGACACGTCTCAGCCGTATTTTGCAGTTTAAGTCGCGTATAATAGAGGCTCTCCGCTACGGATAACGTGGAATTCCTGACTCGGTCGGTTGAGGCTTTGTGAAATGAAAGAAGATTCTCGCGTAAAGATAATGTAACGAAACCAATGATTTTATTTGTCCCTTTCCGCGCATTTATTTTTTCGCGAAACTATCTGCGTTATCAATATTGAAATCGCCCGGTTCTTCTTGAAAGAGAATCGAATTACAACTAGTTTAAAGACAATTTCGAGCAAAATAAAATATATTCCGAAATACCCATTTTGCATGTCATGTTTGTAAAAGAATTTTCCAATAGTTTGGTTGATTGCCTGTCAACTTCATATGGCTCAGTAATTTGAGTTCGCTAGCGCATCATATTGGTCGTCAGAGCCGGTATGAGCGGGCAAGCCGGGCGGTCGACCGGGGCCGCCGAAAAGTAACACTCGGGAAAATCACATGATTTTTGGCCGCATACTGTCTCCGGCTGCTATTGGAAGAGTCAATAGAAAAACAATTATACCAGTTAGTGATGGTTGCACGCATGTCTGGTTGTGTTAATAAACAATTATTTTTCACAGTACTTAGGATTATAATGTTCAAGGGGTCGCCAAAACCAACTTGCCCGAGGCCACCAATTGTTTAAGACCGGCCCTCTTGGTCGTTTCATAATACAATGTTATATGTTAACAATCGCTTTTCATAAAAATAACGCAATTTTTTGATTCAACTATCATAAAAGCAAGAAACAATGATAAATATATTATTCATGACCATATCAGGTAAAATAAAAATTAAACGTGTAACGATGCATTGATGGGTAATTGTGACGAACCCATGTCGATAAATAGTTCTACCGTCTTGATTCAAAGCAAATTGACGACAAAGGTTCAAGATAAATAATTACATTAGTATTAGCCGGCATTCCTGCAGGAGGAAAATAGAAGTTTGGAGTTACGGGAACAACATATTTCATTTACCTTTTTTCCATTTCTTGACAGAATTATTGGGTTTACCTCAATTTCGTCTTACGTATCATCATCATCAATAGCTTGTTCCTGGAAATGTGCTGATTATAGATTAAACAGGATTGTCCAAATCGTCCCATCAGTACCATCTTTCATTTATTGACATCTCTCTTTCCTCTCTCGATAGCTGAATCCTTTTCCTTTCTCCTTTTCCTTAAAATGAGAAGAGTAAAAAATATTACGGACTAGAAATAAAGGAATTTTTGACTTTCGTGATGGTATAATATATACATCACAAACATTTCCCGTTGGAATTGAAAATGAAATTCTCAACGTAAAATTTCTTTATTTGAATATAGTTAAAAAGGTCAAACATACAAAAACTATACTATATAATTCACATGTAAAATTCATACAACTTGAGGCATACACAGAAATGGCACATGAATAGTGGACGTCATCATCCAAGGATACAGTGTTACAATATTGATCAAAAAATGTTTCTGGCCTATGTTGGGGACACATTTCAACAATCAGAGGGATCTATGGACCCACAGACAACACAACAATTCCACCGAATTTTTCCCAAGGATAATTTATTTCATACACCTGGAAATAGGGTATTCAATTCCTTTCGTGGTTTTGGAGGCGATACCGTGATAACGACAAAACATCTAAAAACAAAACGAGGAATAAAATTATCTTGCTTATTTTTTTTACATAACACGAATAAAATTTCGTTGGTGCATCTCTCATTTCAGAGAAATTAAGCAACAAGACCCGGAAAATGTATTTTTTCCAAATATTAAATCCTGCACACTAATTACCTCCATTTAGTTTTTTAAACAAATGATTTCATCCCAAGTGTACTTTAGATATATCCAGTTAATTAAACGGCAGATATTTTTACGTTGCACTTAACATTTAATAGTTCCTTCGACTAAAAATAATTATAATTCATCAGCATTTATATCACCGGCAAACTGCCAACTGGCGTGGCCATTATTTACGCATTCTTTTAATAAGGAGAAGGTTGAAACATAAGCGTTTTGAAATGAAAAATTTCGTTACTTGGTTTATAAGCCAAAAAACTTCGGTAAATCGATGAAAAATGTTAAAAATATAAAACTGAAAACAACTTTGGATATGCAAATCCCATAAAAAAGGTAGTCAATGAATATATTATTATGAAATAAAGTACGTTTAAAAGCCAGTACACTGATAAACAACCAATATTATTTAAAATATTCCAAAAAGTTTAATATTTTATCGATGCAAAATATATACCAAAACATAATATTTCAAGCATTTTTCGGGAAAAGTACTCCCGCCTAACAATAAAGAAGAGAAAATATTCTTCGTTAAAAATATCAATTTCTACGCTGTCTTTTTTATTTTAAAATCTTTAAAACAGAAATAAACAGGCGCTATGACCTCAGACTATATATATAAATGCAATACGTTAACAGAATACTATAGTATAACTTTTCACACAAAATAGGTACATTTTCTCTCGGAGATAAAATATATATGAAGACATTCGTGAGCAAGTCACTGGACAAATAACATTTACCATTCCAATTTCACGATTACTCCCGAAGGAGCTCGCTCTTTTATATATAACGATCACGTTTTACAATCTAAAACATTATTTAGTAGCACCCGAATCCACACGAGATGGACTCAAATATCGTCGCTCGTGAAGGCACATTAAACACTCTCTTACTGCGCAAGGAAGAACGAAAGACACCTCCTAAAAGAGCAAAAACTCGGTCATTCAACCTGTGCGCCAAATTGAACAAATTCCTTCATCACGCTTGGTTTATTTTTAAAAGCGTTTAACTAATATGGGCAAGGGTTTATATTAGGGGTCGTCAACCTGTTCTAAAATTAGCCGTATTATAGGTTACTTTAGTACCTAGGCCGGCTGGATAAGTGTTTATATTAGGAGTTAATACCTTCAGCAGTATCATACTGCTGAAAATCAACTCCAAATAATCCGTTAGCGTTAAACCTTCGTCAGGAAAGCTTATAATTTTCATTGAAAAAAGAAATTCTGAGTAAAATTTTACGGAACGCTTTATCTTAATAGCTTTGCTGGTCATAGGTTGCCGACCCCTTGCTTATATAACAGGAACAGCTGAAAGCCATTTTGAATTATAAAACCAAACGAAAGGAATTTATTTTACGAAAAGTAAAATGAGCGAGGATATGAATAGGAGGGAGAAAATTCGAGCAAAGAGGGAGCAAAAGAGAGGTAGTAACAGAAGAAGAATGAAAAAAGGAAGAAGAGAGAAGAAGAAAGGTAAACTGACAAGAAGAGGAAAGGGAAAGATGGGGTGGGAGAGAAGAGAAGACAGCTGCAGTGAAGATATTAGGAGCGGGGGAGGGGAGAAAAAGAGAGGGAAAGAGAGAGAGAGAAAAGAGGAAAGGAGACGCAGAAGAGAGGAGAAAAGGAGAGAGGAAAAAGCATTAGACGAGAGAAGATGGAGAGATGTCTAAGAATAACAAACTGTATAAAACAAAGGAATAAATGGGGCGTCAGGATTAGGATAGAATGGTAAATTAAACCCTAGATGAGGTGAGCGAGGAAAGAAGTCTCTCATAGGAAGAAGCACGAGAGTGGTGCGGAATTTCTCATTACACTGGAGAGAGAAATGAGAGTGAAAGGGGAATGGCGGAGCGATGTGATGTGACGTGGAAGATTTCGCAGGCGTCGAAGAAAAAAAGAGCAACGTGGGGGAGAAGATAAGGTGCGATATGAGCGTTAGATGAAAATATATAAGGAAATTGACATCGGAAAAAAAGAGGATTATAATATGGGTTATACGGGGATGAAGAGGCCAAGGGAAAGGGGAATGGCGGAGCGATGTGATGTGACGTGGAAGACTTCGCAGGCGTTGAAGAAAAAAAAGAGCAACGTGGGGGAGAAGATAAGAAGCCACATGAGCGTCAGATGAAAATATATACGGGAATTGACATCGGAAAAAGGGAGGATTATGATATGGATTATACGGGGATGAAGAGGCCAAGAGAAATCAAGAGGAAAAAAAGGAAGTATCAAGACGGTATAAAAAGTAAAAACTTTAAACACGCGTTCAATTCCACTTTCATTAAACGCATAAGAGTTCTGCAACGAGGGAACGAATGGTTAAGGGTCTATCAACTGCACGGATGTATTCGGAGCAGCGAATGAAAGGGGTGCGGAAGTTACATTCTGAGAGAAAGGGCAAGTAATTCCATTGCAATTAAAGGACCGACGTCTATCTCTTAGCGCAATGAAGGTTTCTTCTTTTTTTTTTAAGGTTAAATAAACTCGATGCGTGTCTTTAGATATACACTATAAAATTAATCCATCACTTAAAGAAAGAAGCATAAAAAGCACGTGGGGCGCTTTAGGACGGCCTAAATTTTGAGGTTAATGGAAAAATAACTCTAGGCTGTAATAGCGTTACTATTTCATGAATGCTCGAAACCTTTAAGTAATTAGGTTTTTCTAATTCAGTCGTTTATGTAGGCCGTCGAATTCCCAAGGTAAGAAAACTCACTGGAAAAATCACTCCCCCGTTTATAAAAGCTTTTCAACTTTTTAAATCCGAATTATATTAAATTATTTATAATTTGGAACCAAACCTACGCCCATAGTATTAAATCCTTCGTAATCCGAATCAATACACTAAATGAAATTGGAAAACATAGACGAGTTTCAGATGGAATTCGAATAAATTAAAAATAAAGACTAGCACCAGTTGTCGCACTAAAACTGCAATAATCCGACATCAGGTTAGCCTTAACTCGTGATCCACCAAAACATTTCTAAAAACGTTTCGTCTTCTCCTATGGAAGAGATTCTTCTTTTTCTCACCCACCTTCAACTTGCACGGGATTGATTGTCGCAAAATTCCGATACTACGTCGGAAGACAAGTTCACTCCATAGGAAAGCATACATCCGCATTCTACCGGGATGTGCCTCTATATTTGGAGCATGCACCATAAGAAAATTACTTGTCTGCCTGTATAAGTAATTCCTTTTAGAATCTAGAAAGTTGACAAGACAAATGAAAAATACAGACTAACTTCCATTTAGCGAGCACCATCAGCTGCGACGAAAAACAATCGTTAAGAAGGGTGGTTGTCAAGACAATTTTCACCCTAATGAATTTAACAAGCCAGTTAAGACCGCGATAACTAATCGAAGCTAACTAAATTCTCTATCTGGATAAAAATATACCAACAACTGGCCTTATTATAAAACAAAATACGGAGACGGGGTTAAAGGTATGATGACTGACTCCCCGTAAAGGCTGACATTATATTGAATCCCTGTCGCGTACTTTTATATTTTTTGCGCCCAGTGACCTATCCGATTTTCAGAGCCACGATCACTTTCAGTAATGACATCAACTTCAACCAAACTGGAAACGACGTGAATGAACACGGATAGCTGGACGCCTAAAATTGTGCCCGCTCATCAAATCATTGAATAAAAATATGGCATGTCTTTGCGTTTCTGCGAGGATTCTGCAAATAGGACTTCACACCCCTCCAGGCAGCAATATCCTTTGGTAAAAAAACATACGAAAAACTTATACTAATACATATAGAAAATGGAAGTAAAATGACTCAGTTGGATAAATAGGTTTGGCACAAGGGAGACGAAAAGCGAACTCTTCGGGACCACATACGATATCCTGTGGTACTATGACCGCAGAGATGTTCAACACTGGATTGACGAAAGGGGGTTTGGAATTTGACACTGAATAGACAGAAAGAGGTAGGACACAGAAGTGAGGCTGTAGAGGCCCAGTTCACTCTTTGCATTCTAAAGGTCCTCTCTCGGAGAGGATGGCGAAGTAGCCGGAAGGAAATCCGAAGACGCTTCTAGGATGGAAGGTGCCCCTTCGTCTTCCCCTTCCATAGTGGGGACGATGTGGGAATCTTCCGTGTCGCTCACGTATCCCTCCTCGCCCGTGTAGTGAGTAGGGTAGAGCAGGAGAGGAGCGGCGGAAAAAACTTTCAAATCTCTCTTCGAGAAATGGCTCTTCCAAGTCGCCTCCGGATGCTTGTCGGACATGACGGGGATGTATTCGTCGACGGGGAGGAGGCGGGGAAGGGGCTGGCCAAAGACAAGCTTGCGCGCACCGTTGCTGCTCAACAGGTAGCCAAGGGTCCAGTAGGAATAACCGGCCCAGACAAGCTGCCTCGATCCCGTGACCCAGCTCTCTTCGTCCACCTCTGCGAGGCGCTTGCGGCCCAGATATCTGCGAAAGGGCAGAGGAGCAGGACCTAATTATGCGCTTCAGCTACCACATCCGAGACGGTTTAGCCTGTAGGGATTAACTCTAAAACTCTATACTAAAGTTAACTTTAGACGATGGGGCAATGCTTTCAGAACGGATAATTTAAGTTTAAAGGCTTAAGAACAAACGTTTGCTACGAATGAGTTAACACCTTAGCATTTGAACATTTTCAGTTATAGCTGATTCTGCTCTTAAATATCATGTTGTAATTTGAGTTCATGTAAAAATAACACCTTCAGAGTTTTTGAATTTTTTATTGAATAATACAAAACGTGTTTGTGAAAAAGCATTCATGATTATATACGGGTAATACGCGATATATTGCATTATCCCACTTTTTAACATTTTCTGTTAACGGAAAACATTTTTCTTAAGGGTAAGAACAAGGAAATTGAATTTCCACGAGTGAAACAGATCCTTAGAGTAATAATAAGAAAGGGAATATGGGTGTTTCGTTGCTATGGAAGTCAAATTTTTAGTGCACGCCGAAGACACGCTGAAAACGTACATTTATAAATAACGAGGATTTATTTCGGACTCCTTTCTGATCCAAGACTTGCCAAATTAACTTCTTACTCTATAGATAACAAAAGTAAAACTATTTTCTACACATAACTATAATAATAAAGAACCAATTAACGGCGGTTATTTCGTGAAGGAAACAGCATTAGCATTACCAGCTGTTTACGATAGATTCAGAAAGCAAAAACATGTACAACAGTTGCGGTTTTCACTAAAATTAATTGCTATAAAAACAAAATTATAAAAAAATTGTTATAAAAAACACTAATAGGAAAATAATTATCACGGCGTAATAAAACAAAGTAACAAGATTTTCATTCATATTTCAACGAGAGAAATTAAAAAAAGCTAAATCAATTCTCTCTCCAATAAACATTAGCTCAATGAAATAAAAATATCAGAACTTTCCACGAGCAAAAATATTATTTTGCTCGTGGAAAGTAACGATATTTTCAATTTAATTAAGGAATCCTTCCACAAAGTCGAACCGTTATAGGCTTATTTTAAAAATTATTTTTATAATTCTGTCACGCAGCCATGAGGATAAGCTACAGCTATTAAACCTCTTGTCAGGGATTCGCTCACCGAACTCAATAAGCAAGTCGCAGGCAAAGTGGGAAAACTATGTGACAAAAGTTTCCAGTTACGAGTCACAGGCGACACCTAAACAATATTCCTACTCATTCGTCGAGTCCTTACGGTGGAAACCGGAGGTACAATTTGAGCTCGGGAAAATATAACACGTACACTCAGGTATTAAAGACTCTCCAATGATCGCGACTTATGTTCATATAGCGAAAGTGATTTTAAAGCGTGATTTCTATAGTTGGTAATAATAATAAAAATTGGATTTCAAGATAGAATTCAGCTTGAAGGAGTTACAGTTTCGCGACTATTTTGTTTCCTGTCCATTGTGTCTATCTCGATACGAATTTTTTACCCTCCCTAACTTTTTCTTGGGAATAAAGTGTTATTAATAAAGATTTAAAGGTATACATTAATAGAAACACGCGAATTAACTTGAGCGGCTATACAAAACCGTACGAACTCTTTGAGTATTTCGGATAAATCAATAAAAGCAAGATTTTTTGTCTTTGAATTTACGTTGATTGGCTAACATTAAATTACACGTGGACACGAAACCCTTCTATACCAAAACGCCAAATCGATACGCGCACCAGATAAGGAAAATGTCACCGAATGTACCAGAATGAAAAAACCTGATGTGGCCAACACATGACTTTCTCCATATTTGGGATATAGATATTTAAATTCTTTTTATGAATAGCAATAAGGCAAAATTATTATTTCGTATCGTAAAAGTATACAGTCGTCCTTATTACTGTAAATTACGTAAATTTTGAATGTTTACATAATCCACCGCTACATGGTGGGGGCACTGTATACTGCAAATTAAGAAAAAGCAAAATATCTCCGAAATGGATGGTTCTACGAAAATTTGTTTCAAACAAAACTTGGAAGAAATATTATTCTCTACAACTTTGGTCCTCACGAAGATTACCAATAACGATGTTTTTAAGGAGAAAACCGAAAAACCGGTTATTTATAAATAACTCCTAAACAATAACTACAATAGAAAATTGTTTCAAATGAAAGTTGTAGGAAATTACCTTCTCTATAACTTTTGTATAGAATTGTAAATACAATAATGACATTTTAACGAAGAAATATTGCAAAAACCGAATCGGGTTTCGGATAAACCTCGACTTTCGGTTACCCGTTATTGTCGAAAAACTAATCAGTTCTTTGTGCTCATGTTAAAGTGTTATATATGAAGTTTGGTAACGATATAGCACGTACTTTTTGCTAGAGCGCCCACAATAACATGCACACACACATACCCACAGACATCATTCCGAAAATAGTCTAAACGTGTTCTAGGGACCTCAAAACGTGTATTACCGTTGAAATCTCGAAGTCGATTTTTTCGTGAATACAATACTTTCCCATTACTACGTATGGAGAAAGTAAAAAATGTAACAAGTTTGTTGGTCAGGTAGGAAAGGACACATTTGACTGAGATCATCATCCTCCTGGGGTATAGACAGAAAAACGACTTTATTCAGGGCGAGACTGAGACTAAAGAGCCTCTTCTTCCAAATGGGTAAATATAACAAAAGGAATATACTCACATGAGATCCCAATCGAGAGACAACCTTCTAGTCTCCTCCAAAAGATTGATCAACTTGTAGCGGAAGTAGGGCTCAAAGCGGATGTCGTCCTCAAGAACCATGATGATCTCTTGTCCGCGGTCCAACATCTAGCGAAAATGATAGAGGAAACAAAATGTATTAGCAACTATTCAGTATACCTTGGTTCTCTTGTTTTTTTAAAAAGGAATTTCGAGTTTGAAAATATGTACATGAGGAGGGATTGTGTATTCGATGTCGCGTGAGTTTCATTTCGCGGAATATCGCCGTAATCATTCTACCTAAAATATTGGAGTAAGATACGTGCAAGATACACTACACAAACTTTCACATATAAGTACCCTTACAGTCATTACAATAGTAACTGCTCTGCTAACATTAATAGCAATTTACATGCGGAAAATGTGTTCTAGCAGTATGACTTGAAGAAACAATCCTGCTACTGAAATTGGGAGAGCTTGGTGGTAGCTGGGAGCAGTTATCAGAGCTGGGAAGTTTCGGTTCGGTTCCGAGCGTTACGGTTCCGACCTTAAATTTCCATCTCGTTCCGTTCCGAGTGATCAAAAGAAGGAACGGTTCGATTCTGGTTTCGGAATCATTACTAGTTCTAAAAAAATGTTTTTATTGATAAAATTTTACATGAATTACAACTTTTATCAATTACAGAAAATATTATGAAAGTTTCTTAAAAGTAGTGTAACCAAAGGACATCTTTTAAAAGAAAATTTCCTTTTTACTTTCTTCACATGTGGTATGGGAGAAAGAATTGTATTCGTGAAAAATATCGAACTCGAGATTTCAACGGAAATACGCGTTTTTATGACCCCTTAGTATGTTTTGACTACTTTCTCGATGATGCTTGTGTGTGTGTGACAGAATTTTGTGGGCGCTCTAACTTTGTCATTTTTCAGTATTTTTCAAGTACATCTTTTAGAACATCATTAATGCAATCATTTGTTACTATTATAGTTGTAGAGTGTGTAATTTCTCATGTTTCTTTTGAAACATTTTTTCATAATACCGATTGTTTAAGAGATATTTCGATTTTTCGTATGAATTTATGTAAATTACTTCGCTAAGTGATTATTTCTAATTATATAAATAATATCAGCTCAGTAGTTAGAAGTAAAATTAGGCTTTTTGCGGACGACACCGTCATTTATAGAGAAATAAGCAATCAGGAAGACTGCCAGATTTGGAAGCTATTTCAGCATGGTGTAAGAAATGGCAGCTAGAAATCAACCAAAAGAATAGCTGCGTCGTCAATTTTTGGAGAACCAAAAATAGCTCGCTACATGTTAACTATTAATTCGAAAGAGTAAGGATTTCCATTTCAGATTCGGTTAAATATTAAGGAAAATTTTGTAATTGTTGATAGCTCGCCCTGTTCGTAAACGAATTGTTACAATGCGGAGAGAAAAACACTCAGGTTGATGCCATTTTCATTGATTTTAAAAAAGCGTTTGACAAAGTACCCCATAATAAATTAATAGGAAAACTAGGAAAGTACGGCATAAACCCTAATATCGTGAGTTGGGTAAAAGACTTCCTCTCAGACAGAAAACAGATAGTAGTTATTGATGGGAAATCTTCATACCCGGTAAAAGTCGCATCAGGTGTTCCACAGGGAAGTGTCATAGGCCCACTACTATTCCTGATATATATAAACGATATCTGCTCGGTAGTTCGCTGCAAAATAAGACTTTTCGCAGATGACACAGTTTTATATAAGGAGATAACGAGTCAGGATGACCAAAAATCGCTCCAGGAAGATTTAAACGCCCTTTCAGCATGGTGTCAAGATTGGAAAATCGAAGTTAATCACAGCAAATGTTCCCTATTGAGTTTCTGGAAGAGTAAGAACAATGAATTAGACTCGGAGTACAGAACTGATAGATTGAATATCCAATCTGCAGAGTACGTTAAATATTTAGGAGTCACCATTTGTCGTGATCTATCATGGAATATGCATATTCGAAGGATCGTAGGCGCAGCTAATAAGAAATTGGGCTTCGTAGGCAGAATAGTAAGAAGTAGCACAGAACAGGTATGAGAAACGTGTTATTTATCATTGGTCAGATCTCAGGTCGAATACGCTTCCAGCATATGGGATCCGTACGAAAAGGGACAAATACTTGAGTTAGAAAGAATCCAACGCAGAGCAGCCAGATTCGTAAAGCAAAAATATGAGCAAAAACTAAGCGTCACATCACTCTTGAAGGAGTTGAATTGGATATCGCTAGAGGATCGCAGAATTAGCGCTAGGTTAAGGCTTCTGGAGAAATTTAGGTCGGAAGTTCTCTTAGACGAGGTCTCAGGAATATTAGAGGCACCTACGTACATGGGCAGGCACGATCACGAGAATAAAATACGAGAGATCGACTGTAGGACCGAGCGATATCAGAGCTCGTTTTTCCCAAGGACCATACGGGATCATAACAGGAGAGTGATTCCCACGAGGGACGTTATTAGGTAGGTTTCGGTGTGCTGCACCCCCTGCCACCCACCAGTCTGGTGATTTGCAGGGTATCATGTAGATGTAGATGTAGATGTACGCTGCCAAGGGTGATTTAATGCACATAGATATTTTGTTAATCATGGCATCAGTTCAAAACTGACCTTTCATGAAGTTAAAATTTCGTCATCCTACCTAAAAGATAATATCATATTGCAGGTCTGAATAAAATATCGGCATTGTGTTTACGATTGTGATCTTATTGGTTATTTTTAATTTACGCGATAAATACAAATATTGCATGAGATTTTAATTGGCGGATGATTAAGATATACTTTTATCTCGTCGATAGCATCAAGACGTTGGGTTTATATTTTTGTCTTCAAATCCATAAAGCTTTTCTTGAATCATTGTCTTAAAAAAACACCTTTGATCAATTAAATAACAAATTAAACTTCTGAATAATATTCATCAAATGGTTTCTTTCTTTCGATTACGGATGATATTAATTTATTTTTACATTTACATCAAGTATCAAAAAACGCCTAATCTTCCACACACACTTTTACGTGGTGTATCGCAAAGACAGGAGGGAAAGAGTCGGAGGCGGAGTTTTCATCGCCGTCAGAAAGAGTATATCAAGCCAATTAGAGGAGATTAACGTCAGCGAACACTGCGAAACGATATGGTGCTCCCTTCGTACGAGAAATGGTAAAAAATTATTTTTTTGCTCATTTTACCGCCCACCTGACTCGGGAGTCGAGAACATTAGAGAACTCAGTCGTACATTGCAGGTGATAGCTAGGAGAAAGAACGATCCAGTAATAATTCTTGGAGGAGACTTTAATCTTCCATCGATCGATTGGAAATCCGTAACCTATGTTAGTGGTGGAAAAAATAGAGAAGCTTGTCGTGAATTAATTGAAGCATTCACTCTAAACTCGCTAGAGCAAATCGTCAACGAGCCGACGCGATATGACAACAACGGAAACGGAAACATATTAGATCTGCTAGCCACTACCCACCCACTATCGACTAGAAACCTACAAATCGACGACGGCATAGGTGATCATAAAATAGTAATTGCCGACTTCAAATACACCCCTGCGACAATATATAAGCCAACGCGATTAGTCTATATCTTCAGTAAAGCAGATCTCCCAGGCTTAAAAAATTATGTTACAAACCAAATAGCGACATTTATCAATTTTGCGAATAGTAACAGCGTAGATGACACTTGGACGGAAATTTTGCGAATCATTCGAGAAGGGCTAAAAACGTTTGTCCCAACTAACGCAATTCGTGATCGCAAGGGTGAAACCGAAACTCCGTGCCTTGCTCAAGAAACAAAGACGGCATCACGCGCGCATAAAGCACCTTAAAGAAGTTGGTAGGGACCACGCAAACGAGTATTTAATATACAGAAATATTCGTAAATCTGCAAGAGACGAAGCGCGTAAGGAATTTGACGTCTACCGATCCACGACACTGTCGGACTCACTCAAAAACGACTCGAAAGAATTTTGGTCGTACGTGCGAGAAATGCGAGGAGGGCAGTCCACAGTACCTCTTCTACGTACAGACAACGGTGAAAGTGTACACGATTCATTTACTAAGGCTAGTATGTTAAATCGGTTCTTTGAAAATTGCTTCACAATAGACAGCGGTGATTTCATTGATTTCCCTACTCGTTTAGACTCAAATATGAGCGACATAGACATATCCGAAAGCGGTATCGTCAAATTACTAAGTCAGGTCCACAAAAGAAAATCGCCAGGGCCTGAAGCCATACCTGCATTCATTATAAACTCGTTAGCAAACGAATTAGCTCCGTACCTTAAGCTTCTATTCAGAAAATCTTTAGATGAGGGTGTAATTCCTTTGATATGGAAAACAGCCCACGTTACACCAATACATAAAACGGGAAGTAAATTAAAAGTGGAAAACTACCGCCCTATATCGTTGACGTCAATCTTCTGTAAGGTTTTTGAGCACATTATCGGTAGCTCAATAATGCGATTTCTCGAAAGCAAAGAAGCGCTTAACAGTAGCCAGCATGGTTTCCGGAGAGGCAGGTCATGCGAGACTCAGTTAGCTCTACTCACACAAGATATTGTGAAAGCAACGGATAAAGGAATAGGAGTTGATGCAGTATTTTTAGACTTTAGGAAAGCCTTCGACACCGTTTCTCACGTGAAAATAGTGCAAAAATTAAGGGCTTATTCAATTAACGAGAAAATTGTAAATTGGATCGCGTCGTTTCTTTCCGATAGAACCCAGAGAGTAGTCCTCGATGGAGTTGCATCAGACGTCGTCAAAGTGACTTCCGGCGTGCCTCAGGGAAGTGTAATCGGACCTTTGTTATTCTTGATATATATAAATGATTTAGCGGATAATATAAAGTGTAAAGTTAGACTCTTCGCGGATGACACACTTGTGTATGGAGAAATCAACACAATACACGATCAGGAGAATTTGCAAAAGGACCTTCAGGCTATCACGAAATGGTGTAAAGATTGGCAACTCGATCTGAATATAAAGAAATGCGCCGCAATGAACTTCACGCGCTCCACGAATTTCAACCGTTACCCGTACCAAATATCTGAACTAAAGCTAAAATACGTCAATAGCTACAAATACCTAGGAGTAACTCTCAGTAGCAATTTGTCTAGTAGAGAACATATCAAAACCGTTATAGCATCGACAAACAGAATTCAAGGGCTTTCCTCTAGAGTCCTGCGGGGATGCCCCTCGAATGTGAAGGAAATCGCATACTTTTCCCTAATACGACCCATCGTGGAATACTGTTGCGCCGTCTGGGACCCTTTCGAGGAGGGCCTAACTAGAGAGCTCGAAATGGTTCAGCGTAGAGCGGCTAGATTTGTAAAAGGAGAATATCGGTATGATGCGAGTGTATCAGAGTTATTGAGAGATCTGAAATGGCAGACGTTGAAGAGTAGAAGAATTGAATACAAGAGGAAACTATTTGAAAAATTTGAAAGTTCCGAATTCGTTGAAGACGTACGCGGCATAGTCGTCCCCATCGGTGTTAGTGAACGTAATGTTAGATCACAGTGCAGGAGAAAATATCTCGAAATTACCGCTAGAACAGAGAAATACTACGATCCTTTTTCCCAGACGCGATAAGACAATCCAACAGAAGAATTAGCTAGACTTCACTTGGTGTTGTGACACCCCCTGCCAAACGCTTCTAGCGGCTTGCAGGGTATTTATGTAAATGTTTATGTAAATATTGTATCCTGCCAGTGTAGAGAATATTTTTTTTATGACTAAGCAAAGAAAGATGATCAAACTGCTTGGAAAGTGAGCTCTTACAATGTTTTCGAGTAAATAACTGAATGTTACTTGTTATTTCCTGCTCTACGTAATATTTGAACAGTTTCTTACCGGAATATATTATGCTAAATATGGAAACCAAATGTAGGTGAATTGGATACCAAGCTCCAAACACTAGATCCAACTTAACAAGGAAGAAGAATAGTCAGAGAAAGTACACGTTTTCAATTTTGTATAAAAAATATAATAGTATAAATTAAAAAGTCTGTTTTAAATAAAAAATATAAAAATATTAATAATAATTTATTCATTGTTAAGGGAACGATCCCGGAACGGAAAATTTCTAGGTCAGGGATTTTCAACCTATATAACCCGTACCCTTGGGGTACGTCCTTTAAAACTTCGGGCGTATCTCAAGGGGTCTTGAGGTACGTCTGAAGTTATTAAAGAGTACGCGAAAGTATTATGATTTTTCTTCTTATTTTACCTTTCAAGCATGATTTCGGAAATAAAGTATAAACAGTATTGCTGACAAAGGGGGATTGGGAGAAAAATTAGTTCTATATTTTGGCATATCTCTTCAAAAAAAAAACCCTAATTAACGGTAATTTATCTACTAAGAGGTCGAGAGGTATTTTTTCACGAAAGAGGCCACGCATAGACGTTTTGGAAAGGGGCAAGTGCAATTTCATCCCCGGTCAGGAGGTACCAGAAGGGTCCTAATCCCTACTGTGTAATTTCATCCCCGCCTCTTCGATGGGGACTCGACCCAGACCCCCTAAGCAGATCCCTCGTCCCCCGCTACCTACGAGGGTTTCACCACACATCATAGATATAGCACTGATATATTGTTTTAAGGAAGGATGTGTAATCCCTAATTCTTCTGAATTTGATACTAAATAGGTATATAAGGAAAGGTTCATTTGCGTGGACAAGTCAGTTTGTGTTAATCACTCCTTGTTCATAATGTATTACTATTACAAAATGAAATATATGTAAAGCAAAACAGTACTAAAAGTGTAAACATCAAATGCAAAACGGAGGAAGGCGTTTGTAGAGGGAAAAATAAAATTATATTTAAATGGGAATATACAAAGGATTAATTATATTAACTTGGTTTCATACCCATTAGTCTGTAATTTATAGTCGAAATCATTACTTCCTCACTATTTTATTACGTACTTTGGTTTATTTTTTCTGGCATATATGTTTCTAGTGCAATTGTTTTTCTAGTCTGTAGCTAAATGTGATATTTTTATTTCCTAGTCTGAACAAGTTTTATTTAAAACGCATTTATTTAATGTTATGTTATGTTCATGTAAGTTGATATTTCGTTCATTTATTTATATTTTGGACATTTTTATATTTGTGTACTACTAATTTGAGCATTTATCATGCTTTAGTATGCTTGCCTTCATAATAAACAAATTTCTTTTACCTAAATTGCTTACCTTCTTCATCATTCCTGAAAAGCAGCAATAATTAAATGCCATCTTTAAAGCCTAGTAAGATAGGAAACCCCCGGCCCGGGAACGCCCCGCGGGGGAAACCCGGGGATAAAATTACACGTCATCAAGGGGCTACATGGCGAACACTTCCAGAGGATTAGGACGCGCCCCTAACCAGGGACGAAATTACCATCGCCCTTGGAAAGTGGAAAAATTTACTACATTATTTTTAAAAAAATACATTAATAAAATGATATATGTATTAATACAAGTGCTGTTCATTTCATAATCGCTTTAAAATATACTATAGGGTACTTGACTAATTAAAAAGCGCCCAAAGGGGTACGTCAGCTAAAAGTTAAAGAACTCTTTTCTAGGTTTTACTTATTGAAAATCAAAATAATTATCTTAAAATAGAATGAGTCGTAAATGTTGTAATTTAACCATAGAGTTTGGATGATACACAGACTAACAAAGAGTAATCATGTTCATTAACAGCGGTGTACCAACAAAATTGAAGTTCAAATTGATAGAATATAAATCCGTTATTCGAAAACCCATACGAAATAATAGTCTCAGAAGTTTCTTCCACTGTTGATGTTTTGGTTCCAAATATTGAGGACATACCCGCGAAAATTCGGGAATATGGTGGCAATATGTAAATGAAGAGGCTTGAGTGACTACAAAGTTTCGAAACTATACCCTTCCCAATCTCAGGGTTGGGAGTCTAGCCAAAAGGAGAGTCTGAAGATCAATAATATTAGTTACAGAGAAGTATAATAGATGTCTCAGACAAATCTCTTAAGCTATATACTTACGACCAAATTAAAAATTGTCTTTGCCGCGGAAAATGACTGATGAGATATCACCCCAACAGATATATTTCCATTTTTTCTTCTTATCATGGCCCCCATTACAGTTTTTCCCTAAAATACTTCCCGCGAATATGGAGAGATTGAAGCACGTACATCAAAATGTTGCAAATTAATTTTATCGACGTTATCAACACAAATAGGAAATTACTCCTTTATAATACGACCGAAAAATATTACTGCTGAGGAAATAAAAGACTCTTGACTTTGACTTGCAAATGCCACAATTAGTTTCACGACGCCATTAGCTTGATCAAGAGAAAGTAGGTAGAGCTGGTCCTCTCAAAGGAACGTTTCACAAATAATTAATAACTTCAGCTGTAGCTGTGCTACAACATTTTATTGCCTTTGTAAATGAAGTAAGACGTCGAGTAAAGCAATATTCCATACTCTGAATTTGTCTCGGTACTTAAAGATTTTAATGCTTCGCTCATAGTTATTTTTTCCTACCATCTCATTATCTTTTCCTCTATAAAATTTTCCTTGAGAAAGACTAACTGTCTGAGACTTGCCTTAAAATCGTCCATTGGGCTGGGAAAATTGCCTGAACAAATTCGGTGGCTATGTTGAAAAAGAATACGCCTGTTACTATGCACCATTTTAGTTTTATTAATGTCAAGCAATAAATTTGGTAAGTATAGCTCAATTCTGGTCACTTACTGATCTGACCTCGTACAAATGAGGAATAAGTTGCCTAATCATTTGCTTCTTTAGATTTCAAGCGTACGAGAAAGCACGGATTCGACGAACTCTGGCAATAAGGTGGACGAGATTCCGAGCTCCTTGCTTCACCTCGCCTACGCTGATGCCTCACTCGAAGCATGGTTAAACGGGTATTTATTAGTTTTTTCAAAGAACTCTTTTCGTAGATATTTAAATTGCATTAATTACTCGGGCCGCTTTATTTTAATAGAACCTGGTTTACACGTTAGCAAAAGATACATATTTCGAGCGCAAATTACACGCAATAAGTATATTTAGTACGACCTACCTGTCAGAATTTAAAGGTGTCAAAGTGAAAGCCGAGAGAGGAGCATTTCTCCCCATTCTCTAAGGACTTCGTTATCGATTACTTTACCTCACAAATGTCAAGGAGAATACTTGTGACGTCTTATGATTTGGCGGCTTTTCTGGATCTGCTTAGCTCAGTTTTACATGAGAGGTGATAGTGTTCGGATGTACCTATGGAAGTTGCCGGGGAGCAATCTCCGAATCGAAGAGAAAGCGATGCAGTGCCTCAAGATAGTACTTTCCGCAGCAGTAATAAATAATTAGCAATGCATCCAGCAATGTAGAAAAATTACGAGACCAAAGTAAATATAATTTGGTCTGTTCATTAAGTTTACGACGAAATGCATAAAGAGCATTCCTAACATTGTTAAGAAATGTTTAATTTTAAATCATCGAGAGAATTAATGCATGTTCTTGGTGTGAAAGAAGAAGAATATAAATACATTAATCCTGTAAGATTTCGCTGGCGCTAAGTCTATTTCAAGACGCCTCTTCCTTTATCCCGTAAAAGAACTATCCGTTTCTTTTCTCATTCAAGATGCTGTGGATCCTATCCCAAAGTGATTTTCATTTCTCCCCCTTTCCAAGCTCCTGTATGGTCATTCTGCGAGGATGAGGATCTCTTTTTCCATCGCTGGAACATTTACACTGAATTAAAGGTAGGGAAACGTCGTTTACAGAACCCTCCGATTCCCTCTTTTTTCCAGCCTCAGTTGAATAGAGTCGCTGCATCTAAAAGTATCCGATTGAAACGAATGTTAGTTTACCTCGAATTTGTAATTACGGTATGCCGCATTAAAAAAATAGGTTGAAAATATTAAAAGTGACCGCAAACGTTTAGTTAAAAATTAGATGAAAGATTTTAAAAAATAAACTATACGTAGAAGCCGATAGGTCCTTTACATCTTCGTATTTCTTGAAATAAATTCATTCTTCTTTCGGTTCAATTTTATTAACCCCCCAACACCGCTAAAATTATAATCGTTTAAGCTTTAGCTCCGTAAATTCTGAAAATTGTCAGTCACAGCCTGTTAATCAATCGGTAACTAATATATGTGGCCCTGACGAATCGAAACGGTAACGCAGCAGCGACTAAAGACGTGGAGGCGCCTGGCTGAAATTCATAAATGAATAGCAATCGACGTAAAATTCTACAAAAGACAAAGGCTACTCGCAGAATGAAATAATTCGTACTGTATTAATTTCTTGTCAATTGTTGGTTGGAATATGGGATAAAAGCCTATTTTAAATCAAGGAATGTTCTGTTTTTCATGCAAAATGAAATACAGCTGGAAACATATGCATAGATACACAGGTACACAGATAAAAGAAAAATTACTAAATTTTATGCAAATATCGACGTATAAATATTCCGAAACTTTCCTCTCTGTTGCAAGAGTAACAAAAATAAACGAGTTATAAAAGTGTACTGGGTATCACAAAGAGGCGCCTTTGTGCGATGGAGAATTTGAAACTAAACGATATAGTTTGAACGAACAACGAAGCACCATGACCCGATTATGCCTCTGTCTACTACAACTTTCCGAGTTAGTGCATTCACATACGTATTTACGTAATTTTAGTATAAAGACTTTATATGGCAAAACGATAAATAAGAAATTATTCCAGGGAAATGTTAAATTTTTATTTACCGATTTCTTTTCTAATGAGTTGTAATCAATCTGACAAATGAAAATTATTTAAAACATAACTCACTTGAGGGAAGTAGTGGTAATATTTACGATAAAAATGTATTTGGCAGGAAAATTTGGTTAGTCTTACAAATTTTATTTGAAGACCCTTTCGCTATAACTACAAATTTTACGAAATATGACGGAAAGTTCGTTTTTGTTTCCAGTCAGGTGGCATTTCTGATTGTGTTATGCGAACCATTTGTCATTTTATTTTTGCACTTGCCCATATGCCCTAAATACCAAATTTTATGAAAATCGGTTCAGCAAAAGTTGAGAACGAACATGCATACGCACGGACTGGCCGAAGCTATTATGCGCTCACGCTGGAAAAGAAACACGCCTAAAACGGATAGACATTTTAATGTAAATACCAGCTGCCCGTTTAGCTCCGAAATCGGAGCTTTGTTGCAGAATTATGGTAAGGAGGCTCTCCGCTGCCCTAAGTTCTACGTTATGGCATTAATTATGCGCGCCTTTGTGCTCCCAAAGAACTACCAATTTTGGCCAATGAGAGTCTATTTCCGGTAATAAACGGAAAAATGTAACAAATATATATCATTTCAGTTTACAGAAGAGCCTCCGGATAAAGTATGTCATGACGTTGCTACAATAATAATTTCGTTGCATAAACAAAATTACGAAGAGAATAACGCTATTCTTCCGTTTATATTAAGGTTAATTGACGCTAATTTAATAGGAAAATGTACATAAGCTCAGGGACATGATCGCAAACTTCAGTAAGCATAGGATACGCATTGAGCAAAGGTACACAATGAATACCTTGGTACTTGGCGCGTTTAATCCAGAGGCCAAGATGAGCCAATACTTCGTTGCTTGGCTGCCGAAAGCCATGGTACTTCGACGGCACCAAATATAGCCAAAAACGACTGATTTCTGGAGGAATAATTAGGCAAGCAAAGAAGATATCGTTTATAACTAATCCGTAATCTCCTTGTGATATTACACAACAGGCATTTTGAACTGGCAAATTTAAGCCAGATTCGTGGGCCCATTTTAGTTAATAAACATAAAAATTTACAATAGCATGATTTTACATACGAAATAGGTACGGTTTCAATATTCAAATTCAACTGCATTGGCCAATACTCAAGCGTGGCTGAGTTAAATTGAAGGTAAGATTTTGCTTACGAAATTGGTACGATTTCAAATTGAACTGCTTTGGCCAATACTTTTACTCATATAATAATCATTTAACTCGCTGCCGCCGCCGCGCACTGAGCCCCGGAGTCCTATTAAATCTACCCGCAGGCCCTACTTGCGCCCCGCGCATTACCTTCCCATCCACTTGCCCTCAAGCGTGGCTGATTTAAAATGGAGGAGAAGATTTTACTTACGAAATTCAGTATTTAAATTGAACTGCTTTGGCCAATACTTTTACTTATATAATAATCATTTAAGTAGCCGCTCACTGAGGCTCGGATCCCTTTTCCAGGTACCCGCAGGCCCTCTTTGCACCCCGCGAATTACCTCCCACACAACTTCCACTCAAGCGTGGCTGAGTGAAAGGGATGCTTCGCTTTGGGTTGTGACCGACATGACCTTCCCTTACTCGACTAATATATACGTTGATTATACGTGAAAAGAGAAAGAATTGGTTTCCTCTTTAATTATAAAAAAGGGTTGGAGACTACGGCGAGATGGATATTTCAAATTTAAGAACTCCTTAACCGTACAAAGCAGAATATTTAGAGACAATACAACCGGTGAAAATTAAACAGGGTAATGAAAGAAAAAAAGAGAAACAAAAAAAAAGATGTTACACTTACAGGTTTACCGGGATAACTCCTCGCTGGTGACCTGGTGTCAAAGGTTCTCTTTTTTTCTTTCATTACCCTGTTTAATTTTCACCGGTTTTATTGAATCTAAATATTCTCTTTGTACGGTTAAGGAGTTCTTAATTTTGAAATATCTTTAATTATTGACAATACGATGACAGAAGGAATAAAAAACTACGCAAATCTTAAAAACGCGAAAGACAAGAAGGCGATTAAATCACACAGAAACTTTTATCAAAGAAATACACAAAGAGGGGGGGGGGGCGAGTTGAGGGAGGAATGAGGGCTAATGAGAGGAGGAGAGAGGGAGAGGAGATAAATACAAGTGGAAATAAAATGGACTCGGAAGAGTGAAAGGATTGGGGTTGAGTGTTTGTCGACAAGGGTATAATAAGAAAAAACCCGACTATCTACTACCGAATCCATTAAATACGCGCTTGACTACAACGAAGTAATTTTCATGAGTAAAATTTAAATTTAGTCATTTTCATAGCATAATAATACAAAGACTTGAAAAAAAACAGGGTTATGTGGTCAAAAATGACCTACAAATATTTTTCACTCATGACTGCAATTATCTTATATAAAAAGTAATGTTAGTTACGATCCCCGTTTATCAGATATATTGATAACATACATTTTTTATCGTTTCGCGTACATAGTTTTCAATCAATCAATTTGAGATAGATATCGCATAGAAACGATATCCTTGAAGTATGCATATATAAGCAAAGTAGGGTTTAGGATAAGAGTACGCTTCGCCCCTTCCCTTAAAGCTACTGCTACCAGCCGGAGGTCACGTACATTCCACTTTTACCTGGCTTAACTGTGACGCACTAACATTTTCCCGACCGCATAGACTTACTTTCCTATGAATTATGGAGATATAGTTAACATAGAATACCTATTAAAACCACCCACGACGTTAGGATCTTCAGTTTAAATCCTGGAAAATAACTGCCTGTCTGTGCTGAAAGGGAAGCGGATTAGCAGGAATTAAGAAAGGAGTTTGTTGGGAGGTAAAGCGACCCCAAACCCCATTTTAATTTGTCTCCTTTGTTTCGGTTTCCGAGGGAGAATTCGTGGATAATTCTTGGACGTAAACCATCATCTCCGTTTAAAATGTTAAGCGTAGAGCAACCGGATTAATAAACGGGTCCATAGAAGAAGTTTCGGTAATCCTAAGATTGAGCGATAAAGCATATCACGAAGAGATTAAAGCGACAGAACGTCTTTTCATACCGAAAGAGTTGCAGTGAAAGTACTTTAGAGTCACCATATGTGCACACAATAATCAAAGGCAAAAAATTATGGAAAACAGGCGTCTTTAAAATTTTGTTAAAAACTTTAAATAGAATTTGACCTTGCATCTGATTACTTCAAAGTAATATATTCATTCATACACTTAGACTTCGCATTACATAGTCTGGGAGTTCGAGCGCGGCATATATAAGGATGTGGAAACATGTTTATTCAAGTGCTAGTATAAGGTATGTTAAGTAAAGGTGAGAAAGTGGAAGGCTATGGTAAATAGGGAGGAAATTAGACTAAAAGGAACAAGTTTGAATGAGGGATATAGAATCATGCTGTCGTATTCAATAAATCATTTCGAAACAGGCCTTACGAAAAAAGGATAAACTAAAAAAAATATTTTATCTTGGGCTCATAACGATTGATCTAAGCAAATATTTATCTATAGCTTATTATAAAAAATCACATACGTAATTAAAATTTGTGTAGATAATAAGGCATTTCAATGGAAATTAATTGATACTTGATTAATCCGGGCTTTTGAATTAGTATTTTGATACCAAAAGATTGAAAATTTATACTAATTAATGAAAGGAATCAATACAATTTTAAATTTACATTTTTATTCGATATATCTTTATTTAATGCAATAAATATTCGAAATTCTATTATTCCATTATGTTACGGATCTCTTGATCGATTTTAGGAAAAGAATTGAGACTTTACCCGGTGTTTAGGAAAACATAGTAACGGTAACTAATCTCAGAAGAAACATACATAAATGAATGTATAATCAGAAATTCGACAACGCAATTCAAAGTATTAGAACAATAACGAAAGTTCTCGAGATAAGAAAGTGAAATCAATTTTTTATATTTAGGCAAAATAAATTGTAACATTTTCGGAAATAAATATAGCTCATATATGCATGCGAAATTACAGACCAACGCTTGAAATTTGAAACTGTTTAGCAGTGAATTCCAAACGCACTTTCCTTTCCTCGATGAAGTATTTTCATTTTATAACGGATAAGAAAAATAAAAGAGGGAGATTCTTTTTGTTATATAAACAGCTAGCATCAAGGTCTATTAAAGGACGGAGAAAGAGAGATTTAAAAACGTCACTCACGTTGTACCAGATGGTGTAGTGACTCAGGAAGCAGCCGATCTCTCCCATCGTCAACGGCCTGAAAGAAAAAGAAGAATGATTAAAGAGGTGGATCCGAATTTGAAGTCACGTTTTAATAAGAACGAGAAAGCTATTTTCCGGAGAGATAAGGAAATTAGGAGCGCGGGTCGCATTATAAGGATTTCATTTCATGTTGCTACCATAGTCTTTTTCACAATTCACGCGAGAAGGCGACATTTTTATTACTATTAATAGGCTCGTCAGTTTAAATCACAAAGCAAAATATATGAGAAACCCGGTACCGGCATAAGACTACTCTTTTCGAAAAGCACCAAGGAGGACCAATGGATTTATGTCCCTTCCGAAGGATGAAGCGTTGATTCACGTGCTCTCCCCTAAACAGGTAAATAGGGGGCCGCAAGATCTATTGAAAAAATCCCACTTTCGCAGGTTTTCAACGGGTGTGCTCAGCATAGCAGGCCAACGCACTCGCCACTACGCCACGGCACCCCATTTCGCAAGTTTTGAAATTTCGAAGGTACTTTTCTACCCAGAAGCCATCTACTGCAGCGTGAGGAATAAGAATACATTCCCAAAGAAACCATCTACCGATTACGAGTTGTTAATTGTTTTAAGAAAAAGTTCAAAAATTTTAAACCAATAGTGAACACTATTGAGGTATAAAATGACATCATAGAAATAAGGTAATATTTTCGTACAAGTAAGCGTTATAACTTCTCTTTCCATATATTGGTGAAAATGACAACACACGTTGAAATCCGTGTTTCCCGCTATCATTTCTAACGTCGGGGCATAGAATGCTGTGAATATATAGTAGTTCAATTTCTTGATACTAAATCGCCCCCAGACTCACCAACAGAGCCACCGTAACCAAATAGACTTTTGAAAAGTTTGAACATTCACAGTTCAACTTCTAGAGAAGATGCGAAATTGTTTATGAACTAAAAACCATCTGCAAGTCATAAGCTTTACGATGCGATCATTCATTCAAGAGATATGAGAGAACAAAAAATGGTCTACCCCAAAATATATAAATAAATATCGGACGAACGCATATAAGAGATTTATAAAAAAAACACCCACTTTTAGGAAGCATACAAATTTTTGAATAATATCTTTTGTCCAGGAAAAAATTATTTTCTATCTTTGAGTACAGTTTTAAATAAAAGTGTGTATACACTAAAATTATAGGTCAATTCTTTATAATTTTAATCTAAAAAAGAATGAAAGCCTGCACGTCGAAAACTCGATTTTTACGTGTTACTTTAGGGAAAATGGAAACGTCTTCCTTGGAGCTGATCCCAGGACTTTTTTCGAGATTTCTTTCGTCGTCACCTTAAAATACGGGAATAGAGCATTCCTACCAAATTTAGAGTTTCTATCTCGATTATTTCCCGAGTTATTCGCATTTTTATAGCGAGCGAGTGTTGATGTGTGACAAATAAATAAATAAATAAAAGGGAAGTTAAGTAAAAGTGTGTAAAAGAGAAAGCGGTAGGAAAAGGTTTCAGCTGATACAAGACTTGAAAGGGAAAGAGAGCTATCAAGACATGAAGAAGACTGCGGAAAATAGAAGTACATATGTGGAGAACCAGGTTTAACCAAGAATAATAACGGACCTGTCTGCGGACAGACTACCTATGATGATATCACGGTAAGTTAATATAAAAGTTGTTAATAAAAAGATTGTTTAGAACTTATTTTCGTACAGTCCCCGCCGATGACAGCTGCTTTTTAATTTCAGAAAATTTGGAGAAATTATCATATTTGCCTAAAACAAAAAATAGCGTTTATTCCGAGTCCAATTTGCAGCGAACTTTCACTTTCAACCGGCAACAGTGACTCCCTACTTTCAATTATCAATTCTCATTCCCAGAAGGCCTTAACGGCACCCGAAGAAATCCAGAGACAACGAAATTGCCTAAGATCTTATCGCGTGTCCGAGTTAATTTTACACTTTCATTTCAAGAAATCCTACCAAGCAATCTGGACGTCGTGATAAAATTGATATGTTTAACAAACAAATTATTTTCCGTGACACATGAACCTTAAATCTATGTAAGTAAAAACTTCGCTGATTTCCATCTATATCTTCTAGCAGAAAAGAATAATTGAGTTTAAAAGATAAGATTTTTATTTTTAAGAGCTAACTGAAGGCGTTCAGCCATGGAATTTGAATCAAGAGATAACGTTTAATAAACAAAAATTAACCCTCCTACATGTAATCGTAAAAAATATTCGTATTTAAATAAGAGGGTCGTCTTGAAATTAAGTTTTTATGCTAAGAAAATGGTGTGCCACGGCGCACAGACGGTGTTATTCGAATTTTGTCTCCGGTAATAGGAAAAATTACCAGGCTATGCCTAGTGAAAGACTTTCTCCATTGTTAGCTGTCCTTTTTGGATTTATTTTCAGACATTACATTTGTATTCCAGTACTGTTAAAAATTTTTTTCTTTAATTTGGTTAAATTACTTTTATATGTTTCGACGGGAGGAGTAATTTTATAAATCGTCCACGGAGAGTCTATTGAGTAATATCGTTTTATTTCGGCTTTTAGTAACTTCTAGAAAATGAAACTCGTTCGTGACACTGGTTCATTCGTACGAGGTCCGTATTTCCTTATCTTTTTAATGGGCAATTTTTAGAAAAGGCCACTTTCCAATTATCGAAATATTCCAAGATATTCCGTCTAACATAAGCCGCTCATGACTATAAAAATTCAAATTGCAAATTTCCCAGAAATCATTATCTACAGTGAGAAAAATTTTATATAACAAAGCTTAAAGCTAATATTTTCTACTTAGGAAAATATCATAAAAATCTGAAAAATTATCTAACATATTAACGAAATAAAAAGGGATTTTAGTTAAAGAAAACATGGTAAAAAGTAATGGGTTAAGGGGAGCGGTAGGTGATGTATCGGCACGATAGGGAGTTTCCAATGAATATTTAATGCCGAGGTCCAATATGCGAGATAGATGGATTTTTATACCGAAGTTGGATTCGATTAAAAGGCTTTTTAGAGAAATGAGAAATGAGGAATGAAGGGGACACGTGAGATGACGTATTTTTTAGGAAAAAGAAAAAAGAGAAAAGTAAATTTAGAATGAGAATATAAAATATTTAACCTAAAGTTTGAATGGCACGAGTAAATTCAGTTAGATGGAATGGATTACAAAATGCAAATTTACCGTCTTCAAAATTATTGATTAATTTTCATAGAAATCTATGTTATTTGGTACTCTTTATTGCACAAAATGTTCACATTTTTCTAGACCGATAGAAATTAAACTTTGATCGACATTAATTGTAAAGCAATTAAAATACTTGATGCGACACAATGGCATTTTTTAAAAATCGCTTCCATTTCCATGCAACGATAACTCCTCAAAAAGCGGTCTCACCATGCAGCGAACGCGACTCAATGTGAGAAATAGACTGTGTGACGCTATCAATCTCCATTTCAAGGGCCAATAAATGCCTTACCATGATTTATAGGAGTGACATTTTTGGAAGTAAAATCCTCCAACCCGATAGCCTGATAAATATGATGTAAGTATCTAAAACAAATTACTCCAATTTAACAATCGAAAAAGTCCGATATCAGATATCGCTGACTGAACTTTCGACACCCGACTGAAATATCTATCGGAAAGAAAAATGTGTTTTCCATTAATAAAATTTGTCACGGTAAACAGTGCTGTGATAAGTAAAACGCCGATTTGAATGATGCATCACCGGGAAAATAGGCTGTTTTCTTTGAACGGTTCCCACAGTAATATAAGTTGTGTAATCACAATAAGCTTCATGCACTCTTTAGTATAAAATGAACGGCTCACGAAAGGTGTCTAAAGTACTTGCTCATATTAATATTTCACTACAATTTAATAACCAGTAGAATTTTAACACGTTATTACTTTCTCATACGTAGTAATGGGAAAGTATTGTATTTATGAAAAAAATCGACTTCGAGATTTTAACGGAAATACATGTTTTGAGGTCCCTAGACTATTTTGAGGTCCTTAGACTATTTTCGGAATGATGTCTGTGTGTGTGTATGTTATTGTGGGCGCTCTAACTCAAAAAGTACAAGCCATATCGTTACCAAACTTCATATAAAACACTTGAACATGAGCACAAAGAACTGATTAGTTTTTGGACAATAACGGATAATCGGAAGTCGCGGTTTATTCGAAACCCGATTCGGTTTTTGCGATATTTCTTTGTTAAAACATCATTATTCTATATACAATTCTATAATAATGTTATAGAGAATGTAATTTCCTACAACTTTCATTTGAAACAATTTTCTATTGTAGTTATTGTTTAGGAGTTATTTATAAATAACCGGTTTTTCGGTTTCCGTTAAGTATCTCCTTAAAAACGTCGTTATTGGTAATCTTCGTAAGGACCAAAGTTGTAGAGAATATTATTTCTTCCAAGTTTTGTTTGTAACTAATTTTCGTAGAACCATCCATTTCGGATATATTTCGCTTTTTCTTAATACCAGCCTACAGCGCCAACACCTTGTAGCGGTGAATTCTGTAAACATTCAAAATATACGTAATTTACGGCAAGGACGTGTCTTCTTTTACGATAGGAAATAATAATTTTGCCTTATAATGCTACTCATAATAATTTAAATATCTATACCCCAAATATGGAGAAAGTCATGTGTTGGCCACATCAGATTTTTTTTGTTAAAACCTCCCTAATGGAAAAAAATAAGTCGACTTGAAAGCACAACTCACGATCCGTATTTATACTTCTTCGATTTTATTAATAATAAATTTATTCCATGGTCACGGCGATAAAGCGACTAGTTTTTATTTTATACATTTCTACAGATCCCGTTCCGAGAATAATGACCGCAGTATATTTCATTTTGATAGTAAAACGAAGCGGAAATTAAGGCAATGGATAAAATAGAAGGAAACGGGAAAAAAAGAGATTGCTAGGGACGGAATAACGTCCTTCATATTCGGCTAATAATACTCTTATGTTTTTTAATAAGGGTGGGGTAGAGGATTAATGGCTATGATAGCCTTTCCCCGATCGCACAAATTATTGATTAAAAACCCTCCTCAGATACTTACAGAATGCACTAGAACTCTTTATTGATGGTCCCCCTTAAAGTAAGCCGCCGCATAGCGGTCGCTTTCATACGCCTTAACGGCCTAACGGCCGTTATCGCGGAGTGATTAATTTTATCTACGAAACAGCGTCGAAGTCATAGGAGAAAAAAGCCGAGGACAAATACTCCGCCGAATTATAGAAAAAAAAAATCCTTTCGAAACATAAGGCAAACATTTATCTTCGGAAGCCATTAGTTAGATCGATGTTTTTCTCCCGATTACGTAGAGAGGATGTAAGTGGAAAGAGATATTTGCGAAGGGCCAAAAGAAAAATGATAGAATTAAGAGGGGGGAATGAGAGAGAAGGTTTTTTTTTAAAAAAAAAGAGCTGATAAAGAGAAGAGTGCGTAGATGGGGCGAGGGTAGGAAACGCACGATGGAGAAAGGGAACGACGACTGGTAAGTAAGGAGGAAGGAAGTGGATGGAAGTGAAGATGACAGAAGGTAAACAATGGAGGCCGCGTTTGATTTAGTGGATAAGGGAGGGCGAATAGGATAGAAGGCGCAGGAGGGAATATGAGGAAATAATGAAGGGGAGAAGGAAACTGAAAACAAAGAAGGAAAGAAAATAAAGAAGGAAAACAAAGAAGAAAAATAAAGAAGTGGGACAGACCGTGAAAAGTAAATGAGAATGGAGAGAAAACGTGAATATAGGAGGTAAAAATAGTACATTACGAAGGAAAAAAAAGGGGGAGACAAAAGGAAAAGAAAGATTCATAGGTATGGCTTTATTAGGGCGAGATCAGAGAGTCTCTTATTCCATCCAACACAAAGATGGAAGAAAGAAGAAGATAAAGACAAAGGAAGAAAGATGGAGGGGCGCAGAGGGAGAACAATTAAGGAAGAAGGAGAGTAGGAAGGAGAAAGAGGGAAGAAGGGTATTAAGAGGAAAGTAGGAGAAAACATAGAATGATAAAGGAGGGATAGAAAAGAGAAGAAAAATGATGGGAAGAAAGGAATGGAAGTGAGATGAAGAAGAGAGGGGAGAGAGGAAGAAAGGTGGAAGGAAATAGGGGAGACAAAAAGAAGGAAAGAGGAAGGAAAATGAAACACGAGGAACCTGATATGAGGATGTGAGAGAGGGAGGAAGGGAGGGGGGGGGGGGGGGAGAGTGATAGAGAGAGAGAGAGGCGGAAGGTGGAATGAGCAGGAGAATTATGAATATGGGATGTGTGAAAGTAAAGGGAAGATGGAATGAAGGCAAATAAAAAATATATACACATTTCATTCATTTTAAAAACTTCCACATGTCGCACCGAAAGTCGACAAACGCAGACTTTTTGATGGTAAATTTCGTAACCGATTAGTTCGATTTAAAAAAATATATTTATCGAGATTTATATTTATGCCACGCAACATACGTGAGAAATTTTACAACATTTTCCCTATTAAAGTACCGTTTGTACCGTTTAGCGCGAAATATAAAAAGTCGTTAGTTCTAAAAGTGCAATTTTCATTTTTTGAAAATTATTTTCATACCGTAACCCGACCTTTTCCGTCTTTTCTAACGGAGTCTTCCCCAAGGTTTTGAAAACAAACTCACATCGCTGTCAACTTAACATGAAAGTATTAACGAAGAAAATAATAACTTTCTTCGTTAATATGAGTATCAATTACCGCAAAGTTCAGCCAAATTCCTTGGATTTTATTAATATGAAAGCGTGTTCAAAAGGAGTAGGCCAGCGGCAAACAGAACGGGGAGAAGATGAAAAGATTAGGGAAAAGGGGGTTACTTTGTCGAAAGAGGGATGGAATGAGAAGAGGAATCGCGGTGAAGATCCGAATTCCCGTCCTTAGTCGTGTACCGGATGCACGCGCGTGCCTTGACTTTGAAACGCGGCGCTGTGTAGCGTCGGAATACGCGATGCGTAGCGGATTGGAATAGCACTTTTGAGCGACTCCCAAATGAATGCCGAGGAATGAGGGCGGAAAAGAATCCTATTTATTACAGACTACCCGAAAATTCCATCCCCGTGTTCCACCTTCCTTCTCCGATGTTCACGTTTTGCTGAATTTTAAACTTAAAATTAGTTGTCTAAATGCCGCCGCAGGCGTGTGGCCATGGATGCCATCGCAGAATTATTTAGGAGATGAAAAAAATAAAAGCTGCATCGATATGTTATAGTTATAAGAATCTAACTGGAATCTGAAGAGAAGGAAAAAAATTCAAGTCATAAAATCTTCATGCTATACGGATACTAAAGGAATATTTCTAGTTGCTTATAGACGACCTAGTTATAGAGATTCGACGGTATTTGTTAATAGGCATATTGATGACAAAATATTGATAACTTGTGTTAAAAGAATAACGTTATATATATGTGTGTGTGTGTGTGTGTCTGTCTCCAACACCCCAGCAGATCTCCTTCCGGTAAGTGCTCACTGGGTTTCCTTCAACACCTAGTTGCCCTAAATATCCTCCTTTGCCTTTCCTCTTCCGTAGTATATATATATATATATATATATATATATATATATATGTGTGTGTGTGTGTGTGTGTGTGTGTGTGTGTGTGTGTGTGTGTGTGTGTGTGTGTTATTGCATTAAAGAGTGTAAAAGGCCTAAAATATTTAAATTATAAACATAGGAAAAATAATATATGTAATAAATTTCATTAAATTACTAAAGCGTGAAAAGCACATAAAACTTAATATCACACATCATCCCTTTCCATTTGCACGGAACACCAAAAAATAAAATAAAAAAAATCCGCGTCGAAAAAAACCTCTCCATATCGGTGACACAACTTTCCAGCCGACGTCGCATATTATCGAAAAACGAGATGTCGTTTGACGCTCCTTCACTCCTCCTCGATATCACTTCGACAATTTCTCGACATGTGACTCGTCTACACGATTCTTTCCTATTACCCTAGTTCGTAGACCCGTTGAGTTTTATATATTTATTTTTTTTTTAGATTCGCTAGATGTCAAACTTATCTTCATTTCCTGATCTTACGGGTCTTCCCTATCACTGCAAAATGTTCCTTGAATTTGTAGTTATTTCTAGTCACCCTCATTTTTCTCTTCTCCCTTATCTACCCCATATAGCGTTTGAATTGTATGTTTTTGAAATGTAGATTCGCTCTCCAGATGTCAAACTTATCTTCATTTCCTGACCTTACGGGTCTTCCCTATCACTGCAAAATGTTCCTTGAATTCGTAGTCCTTTCTAGTCACCCCCATTTTCTCTTCTCCTCCCCCACCTATCCCTTTATAACTTTTGAATTGTATTTTTTTGAAATGTACTATTTGACGTCACGGCTGATGACGGCTGCTTTGTAACCGAAATGCGCGTATATTATCCCAACTTTTCTATGGTCATTTAAGAGGCAAAACTTATCAAAATATGCGGCTTTCATTTGCATAGATATTCTGCGTCATCATCCTATATGCACCCTTCTTACAGAGGAGGATATCATTCTATAAGCACTCTTCTTACAGAGGAGGATATACGATATATATAGGATATATATAGGATATAGGAGGATACTAATGTCTGGCCCAAACTACAATAGCTGGAGAGCTGAAATTTAATACATAGGTGAATCAAAAAAAAATAATCGGAGGAATAAATGCAAAATTGCAACAATGTTTATTTTCCTGGCCGGTAAAAATTATAAATAATTTTACTAACATTTCATGGTTTAGGTACTTCTAAATGCGCTATGAAGCTGAAATTTTTTCCAAATAATGAAAACGGGAATATAGAAATTTGAAAATTTCTGTTCGTTCAGACGTAATAAATTCCTAAATGTTTAACAAATTGACTAATGTTTATGTACTTTCTGAAGATCCAGGAAGCTGAAAATTTTAACAGAGTTAGGAAATAATGTTCCGGTGGTAAATAACATTGAAAATTTCATAAAAATTTTATATTGTGGCCGTTAAAAATTCATAAAGTTTAAACAATGAAATTCATATGCACTTCTAGAGGTGCTACATTCATGAAATTTTGCATAAAGGTGAGATATCCGTAACAAATGCTAAAAACCTATAAATGTTTTATAATTATAAATTTTAGGGGATGTTTTTACCCTAATATTTTCAAAACAGAAAAACACGTAATTCGGAGCCGAGATGCAAACTTATGCGTTGAAATTATTTTTTGGGTTTTATTTTTACTTTAAGGTGGGAGAAAATGCTAGCAGAATGCAAGCACACATTAACTAGTATTTTTATAAATTTAAACTTAATTCGCAAATTGAGTCTGATTAGCGTTATTTCGGTGCCGGTCGAACATGTACAGGCAGTCCCCGCTTACCACGAGAAATAAGCACCTAAAACGTGACGTGTAGTGCGAATTCGTGTTAAGCGAATAAAAAAAACATCGGAACCCATGTAAAAGGAGAGGGATGCGTGTTAGAGGGAGAGAGCGTGTGAGAGACATTACGTGCATATTTAGTACATCACTCTAGGTTAGGGTGGCCATACGTCCTGTTTTCGCCGGGAGAGTCCCATTTTTTAGCCATTTCCTGACCGTCCCGTCGTTTTGGTCAAAAAAAAGTCATTTTGTCCCGTTTTGAAGCCCATTGCAACTAAAATTCAGATTTTCTCATAGTATGTATATCTGATATCGCTATTAGAAATGTAGGATTTTTGGAAATATGGAGCTTATCAAACGAAAAACAAAAGTTAATCATAAATGCCATATTAGGAAACATCAGGGTCATTGATAAATTTGAGGTGCACGGTGTACTTTTGTAGCACTTATTGGCGTAGCACTTTCGTAACTTTCCTTAATCTTATTTGCATTACAACAAATGGTACGTATAGTAGCCTCGTTAAGGCCCACTGCGCGTTGTCAGCAGTGCGCTCTCCTTTTTTCAAAATGTTAAATTAGTTTCATTTTCAGCTCTAACGAAATAGATTTTCTTTGTCTCTTGGTAACAGCATTACTATTTTTACTTTTTGGTCGCTTTGCATTCATGGTGTTGAGAGTTAATGCGGACAAATAAACAACTAGAGCAGTGATCCGCAACCTTTTAAATTTCACGGCACACTTTCCGGTGCTCTCGAATTTCAGTTTTGCTAATAATATGTAATCGCATTTTTCGATGAATTTTCACTCATATCATCATCCAATTTTCCAAGCCTTCGAATTAATTCCACGTCTTCAAATTAGCACGAATCTGACATATTTGATGGTTAAATTTTCAATGAGAGTTTTCAAGCAGCCTTCGTATTTACTTGTAAATGTGTCCGTGTTTACTACGTAGATACAGAAAACTTTGAATTCCATATTTTGAGCATGATGATATGTAACTTTTTATTGTCATTCTGTACTTTCAATTATGTGTTTACATCACACTGTTAGCCTAATCGTTACTTTGGAATACTGGAATAATATACACGAATTTTTTGGATTTTATCGAGTCAGTGATCAACAGTAAACATTGTAACTACCACCACGTAGAAAATCTTACCCACATTTTAGAGTAGTACGACGAAAACAATAGGGAGAGCGAAAGTGATAAATATAATGCCTGAGGCGTAGTCCTTAAAAGTTTCTATTTTCCCGAGAAAACCTTTATAAAAAGGAATATACATAAATTTTAAAAATTTTCTCGAAAAGAAAACCCTATGGGATTTATATGGGATACTTTATGGCGTCGAGCTAAAAATTAATGCCACTCCTATTAGGTTCATCCGAGAAACTTTTCGTTCGCGTTCCAGAAAACTTGGGTCTTCGACCTAGTGATGACGACACACACGTACTGCCTCCAAAGAATAGAAAACAGCAAACGAACAAAAAGTTTCATGGCGGTGTAGCACTTTCAAGTTAATGGGATACCAAGTAACAAATCTCCATTATCCTCAACGATTTGTAAGTTAAACTGTAGAATTAAGTGTGACTAACGGCGTAATTATCTCTGGACCTGGGAGAGAAACCAAGCGTGGCGCTCAAGTGCTTCCTTTTAAAATGCTGCTCGTCCCTTTTATATATTTCAACGCCTTCGCTTGCGAGCTTCATATGCACCAACCATTCTCATCCCAATTCTTATCTTTCGGCTTCTATCTTACCCTCGCTTCTTTTATTTTTTACTATTACCGGCCCATTTAGGCCTATCCACTCCTTCAAAATACCTTAAGAAATACATTCGATTAAAGATTTTCCTGAGAATATTCGTCGTCCTCAATCATAATAGTGATTACATTTAATTACAAACTCTAGTATAAAAAATATTAGACGAGATAAACAACATTATGTTATCACTGTCAACTGTGGTACGTCACTGAAGTACGGAAATATCCCATTAATTTGATTTAATAGCAACTAAGATGTGTTTCTATTACCTGCTTCTCATTCCTATATAGAAAAAAATGCAAAGAAAATAGGTGAATTTAAAAAAAATGACAATTAGTACGATATAAATACAAGAGAAAGAATGGAGTTTATGCGTCGCATTTTCTTTATACAAAGGATGATCATAAAAATTTCATTAAATAGTAATATAAGAAAACTATACTATGAAGTTATAAAATAAAAAGGCCAGCTCATCAAAAATATATTAAGGCGACATGGAGGTCAGAAAAGATTCATAACAGAAATTTCCAAGAAAACGCTTCATTCATCTTCCTGCATTCTCTGCCACTAACAAAGCTGCATTTGATTACGCAATATATTCTACTGTTATCGCAATACTTTTCTATGTCTACTGACAAAATAACTAACACGAACTGTGTTATTTTTTAAACATAAAACCGTAGTTCGACTTAAGAGCATGGAACTGATTGCGAATCGCGATCGTATTTCGTTTCTTACCGTTAAACATTTTTCTACAAAAAAATACGTACGTAAAATTCTCCGTCCAATGTCTACGAGTAGTAAACGCAATACAATTTCGCAAAACGTCAAATCAACAAGGTTATTCGTTATTAAAACGACAAGAAAAAATTTTACTTCATAACTTAAATGAGAGTAAATTTTTTCCCGAGAAGGGGGTTTTCATGCATAAGGAACGCCATTTAATTTAGTACTAGGAATTGTTCTTTAAAGTTCGTCGATAGTTTTTTCGAGTAAAATAATTTTCCTCGCCCCCATATAAATTCTCCGTAGCTAGAAACGCCGTCCTGGAAAGAGAAAAGGTACATGCATGCGGGCATCGAAGAGAAAACTTCGTTCAACGCCTTGGCGTGACTCCACTGCGGCGTTATTTTCCCCGTGTTTCCCAGCGTTGTTGCAGTCTTCCGTTCGTTTGTTCGAAGAATACGACATACCGAGTTTGAAATTTTAATTCAAAGCGTTTTTGTTCACTCGCACATTTTGTGTACGAGCGGCTTTGTTTATTTGTTTTGCATATTCCAAAATCAGTTCTATCTCATACCTCATTCTATCGCAGTGCTTCTCAACCTTTTGTTTGTCTGCGTCACCCAATGTTCAGTTATGTGTCACCCCATGTTCAATTATTCATCGCCCAATTTACAGTTCCATCACCTTCAAGAAAACTTTCAAGATAAATTGGGCTTTCCCTACCACGTAAAGATAAAATTATGGCATTTAAATAAGCACGCGTGTTTATTCTCCTGGTTATATTTATTTCCGTAAGCCAAATTATGATATACAGTGAATTTAAAAAATATTCGCGTCACCCCTCAATAACCCTCGTGTCACCCTGGCCCAGGGTGACACCCCAGGGTCCCTGGGGTGTCATGTCATCCAGGTTGAGAACCACTGTTCTATCGAAATTCGTTCTTCGCTCGTTGATGCATTACTTCCCTTTCGTCCATTTATATTTTATCCTGGTTAGAAAATTAATTAACGAACAAATACAAGCGGAAAGTTTTTTCGAACAGAATTTCTATTATTTGTTTGTACTCGACTTTATATCCAAAACGCCATAAATTACCCATAAAAAATTTGCAATAAAATACTTAATATCTAATGTAAATATTGAATTACATATATTATAAAATACCAAAAATTCATTGTCGAGCTCATTTAACGGCAGTAATCCGATTGATAATAAAGACCACTTATAGCCTTGATTACCGTAGAGAAATTTTCATTTCGGTTACAGAGCGGATGTCTTCAAAGAAATATCCCTCTTCCAAACCCTCTTCTAGTTTTCCAAATTAAGAGGACTCAGTCCTTTGACTATCTGCGGCAAATTCCTTTAACTTGGCACTATATTTGTTCCTTTCCGTGGATTGTGACTAAAAAGTCTTCCTTTCACCGCGAGGTGGAAACTTTTCGACGATCGTGTTATTAGACGCTGCCTATGAGTTTAGTTCTGATTCCTTTCATCTAGAACCCACCAGACCCTTTAACGGGACTGTATACCATAACCATAACACTTCGACGCGTTTCAAAACTTTCTCCGTTTTCATTATCAAGGTAATTTTTGTTGATAAATACCTTAGCCTTTAAAGGTATTACTTTGCTAAAACTACATTTTCACCCATGATCATACAGCGCCTTTTTTTTAACTTGCAATATTTGCCATTACATCTTCCACTTAGAAGGTTTGTAAGAGAAAAGCCGACGATAAAAATATAAGAATATCTAGGATTGTATAAATAATTGGCAAGATAAACGTAGAAACACTGGTAAACAAGGAAAATAAAAGAAAATATTAATGAGAAAGAGAATAGCAATGCGCTACTTGGAGTTCCATAAAGATATTATGCGAAGTATAATATTTAGTCATTGTAAAGATTAGTACTACATTGTAACTGATAAAATCAACTGTATGATATTTCAAATTTATAAATATGAGATAAAATCGCATTTATATAATATCCCGCAACAAGTGAAGCAACGACAAATTTAATTTGAGCCACACAAAATACGGACTCTTAAAAATTCACTTTATGGATATTTCGTTTCGATATCCGACGATAAAAGACAACTTTATTTCACGGTATCGAAATTTCCGAACCAATAATATCACGGACGGCAGAAAGCCTATCAAAATAAAGCGAAAAAATAACAGCCACATTCTTATGATCACTTTCTGTACCGAAGTTGTTCGTAGATGGTGACTCAGAAGACGTCTAGACGCTTACAAGCACCTCGATGTCAACCATTTGGTCCAAAATACCTTTAACATTTCTTTGATATTTTATCATACAACCTAAGTTCTCTCCTTACTGTTTCCATACTATAAGTTTTTATCAGCGCTATTCTGGCTTTGTCCGTACTCTTCTTTCAAGATGGCCTTACGCTTATTGCCCCAATTATTAGTTTCCTGTGTTGTGTGTGTATGTATGTATGTATATACTCATTTATAGAGATATAATTACATATCAACTGCTCTACAGGTACAGGAATGTGGTATATAAAACGGCGTTGAATAAAACCTCACTGATTTTTGATATTTCGGGAAGATTTTTTCCAACTAGGAGACAACAAAATCGGCACATTAATATAAGTCATGAAATGCCCGTTATTTGTTAATGAATAATAGCTAGTAAACAAACGATAAAAATGCATTCCAATGCGAGGAAAATTAATTTCAAAAGCAGAGCTTCAAACCATTCTAACTTTTGCAATAGTTCGGTTCGCAATTTGCGATGATGGTTCGGTTAAAGGTTCGATTTATAGTTCGCTTTTTGGCAGTGGGAAATTATCATTTTATTTTCATCATGCGCACTGTATAATGAAGAGATACTTAAAATACCATACACAAATAAATTAATATATTAATATTAAATAAAAGTTATAAACATTAGCAGTATCGATGTTCTGTATACTTGGAGTTTTCCTTTACTCGAAAGAATATAAAATGCGTTTAAAGTAATCATTTATCAATTTTTATATTTTATTTATATTTTATAAGTTAATTTGCATTTCTTCGATAATATGCGTCTTTCTGAGGTCATTTCACTTTTTAGGCTCCTTAAACTTCCTATTCTTAAACCTATTCATGTATCTCAGCCACTACTAACTTATCCATGATATCAAATGTGTATGGAGAGGGTAATGGAAATATATAATATACTTTTATTTTTTTAAATTTGGTGCACATAAAAATAATATTCGACAACTCTTTCCATCTAGTAAAGACAGCTACAAGCCAAGAAGGAAAAAATCATGGAGTAGAAAAAACAACGAAAATGTAGTTAAAAGTCAAGACTCTGCCCCGCCCTTAAAAAGGACTTTTATATAAGAAAATTTATAGAAAATCAAAGTTTTAATAAATTTTGTGTTTAATTTGAGCAGGATTTATGCATGGTTAATTTGCTATTAGAAAAATATTTTGCCAAGAAAAATTAATTACCTAATCTCAGTAACAAAATATACAAATAAAACTGAACAAGGAATTAAAAAAATAAGATTTTCGTAATACTATCTTCCATTCAAACAGCGGCATTTCTTGCAATATTATTCAAAAATTTTTGAACTCAAGTCCATGTATTTATTCGTACTTGGTGAATCCGAAACTTGACAAGGAAATGCGGGAGATAATTATACCAATTACTTTTGAACTCACTGAATGCTTTCTAGAGTATACGTATTGTGTGAAGACATCTCATATTTGCGTTTACGGCTCGCGGGGTATAAATGTAAATCAAGATCGAAACTCGTGTACAAAAATTCTAGTTCGGTTCGCGGTTCATCAAAATGGTTACGGTTCGGTTTGAAGCTCCGTTCATAAGTAATATTAGAGATACACCTACAACGAAGCAAGATTTGGTAGAAAGTTAAATTATCCTTTCAAAATATAAAACCTTAGTGAAAATACGGATAAATAAGAAATCTTATCATAAATAAAAAATTATCAAGGATTAAAAAATTTCCAACATTCTTACGAATGATTTTTAACTATCTGGGCATCTTGATACGTAAATATCACTAAAATAAAAATCTCTAAACGAATTAATAAATGTGGGGAAAGACATAACGCACGAGTATTTCAACATGCGGACAGGAAATGGAAAACAGCCTTACGACGACGACTTTTTCGCTTAAAATTTCGTCGAAAATTTCATTACACTATTCTCTTATTCGGATTTCAACAGCACCCATTAGTCATAAAATATCACGAGGGATAAACGAACCCTACTCTCTATAAATGAATCCAAAGATTTCACCAACAGCGACCCGGTCGTTTAGGCTTTCGTGAAGCGGATGAAGTTTTGAGAATAGCTTCCCATCCGCTGATTCAAAGGTTTCGCCTCGTACAGCGTGCTCCTGAAAAGTAAAATACACATAGCGAAGCTAATCAAGGGAGACGGGATGGATAGTGACGCACCGAGAGTGCGGAGGGAATTCTGCTGGGTAGGATAAGGCTAGGCTGAGTCAGCCACAAATGGCAGCGGAAGGTTTGCTACCTCTAGGGGCGCGAAGGGGCAGAGAGAGAAAGAAAATGAGCGAGTCTGATGAGGGATAGAGGGGGAGAAAAGACTTGGCGATAGAGAGGGGTGGGGGAGGGAGTAAGGAGGAGAAAGGCAGAAAGAGGTGAACAAAGGATGGAAGAGGGATAAAGAGAGGGATAGAGAGAGCGAGCTGAAATGGAGAGAGAAGAGGGTAAGAGAGGGGCGAATGGAATGAGGTGTTAGAGGAAGGGAAAGAGGGAGAGATGAAGGAAAAGAAGAGAGTTAGGAAGAGGGATAGAGAGAGGAGAGGGAGGGATGAAGAGGGAGCGGGAGGGAAAGAGAGGGAGTGAAAGAGGGAGATGGAAAAGAGGGGAGTGAAATGGTGGGGAAGTAAAAGGGAGGAAGAGACGAGAGGGAGGGAGGGAAAGGGAGAAGGAGGAAGAGAAGAAAGGTAGAAAAAACTAGAGGGTGGTAGAGAAAATTTGAAGGAAGAGACAAAAGAAAAAGCAGTGCGAAAACGAGAGTTGGGACGTGCGAGACGACAGGAGTCAAGAGGGCGCATCACAGGGAAGACACAGGAAAAGAAAAGAAAGGGAGGAGGATGCATGGGATGGGAAGAAGATACAAAGGGTGGATATTAATTGGATAAAAAAAGGAGACGTATGTAGGAAATGACAGAAAGTGGCGTGAAAATCTGTAAGTGAGAAGAGATTTTTGATTGATTGAGAGAGAGAGAGAGAGATCAGAAAAGCGAATATATGAGAGTAGAACAGGTGAAGCAGGAAAGAGGGAATGACAGTGATGAGATAGGAAAGGATTACGGATGAGGCAGCTAGAGAGATGAAAAAGACGGAGGAGTAATTAAGGGATTAGGAAAGGGAAAGGATTGAGGATAATCCGCACAGAAGAAGAGGGACGAACAAATCGCGAGCGGAATAAATAATCTAAGAGGGAAGGAAAAAAGAACATCAGCTCCGTATAAAAGAGCAAAAGGGGAGAGTGGAGCTGGGGAGGTAGTTAAGAGGCAGTTGACGCGGGTGAGGAAAATGAGGCCTTGAGGGAGAAAGTTAACCCTTTCAGACCTTGCGCCCAATATTTCGGACATAAATTTCCTGCCTATGCATTACAAACCTTAAACTCTTCATATCTACTTCAGGCACGTTATGCATAATTTTTTACTATACTTATAAACCCGAAAGATCTTTTATATAGCTGTACATATATATGATTAGGCATTAACTTAAAAAAGAAGACCGTTTAAATATCAAAGCAAATAAAAGGAAAGCGCTTGTTGAGGATATTTCAGAAATTAATGCATCCAATTATTTCATATGGTCTTTGACAAACATTGCCCAGAAGAGTCGACATAAACTCGACCGAAATAGTAAATTAGAAATAAAATAGTGGGGATCCATAGAAATTGTTGTTATAAAAGTTTCATCTGAGAGTCCATTACCGTGAACTTATTCCAAAAATGTAAAAATGGTGAGGTGATTATCTCAACAACCATTTTCTGCTCTAGTATTCCTTTAAAAACTACCTGAGCTAAAATGCATTTTTTGCCGGATTTCTCAAGCTTTTTTTTGCCGCGTACCCCTTTGGACTCAATCTATTAAAAATAGTACCACACGTATTACACAAAACAGACCGATTTATAAACGAACGAATTTACATATAATAGATATGAAAATCCAGATTTGCGCATCTACGCTGTGGGGAGAGGAATCAATATTTTGATTGCATTTTTAGCCGCCTCCTCATACTCGTTTGATAACTGTGCCCAGAAAGCAATCAAAGATATCTTCGAGAATTAAATTTTCAAGTTACTCAAGTTACCGTCTGTAGAAAAGTCCATGAAGCTTTCTTGTTATTTTCCTGTTAAATGTGGAATCCGAAAATCCAAACAAAATTGGTTACGCACCCACTTATTAGGATCGTCCGTTTCTGGAAAATGTTCTCGTAACTGCTCCGTGAGTCCTTCCAAATGTTCCTTCATATCTGACAAATCCAAATAGAGAAATAGAAATCTGTACGTATTTCAGATTTGCCAGTTTAGTTTTACCTGGTTTTACGACTTAGTTCATAGCACATTTCCTTTTCCTTGGTCAACGGAAGCAAACAAAATACTTAGGCTACGGTCAGACTGGCTCCGTGCTCGGCCGAATCACCGTTCTGGCGGAAACGGCCGATGAAGGCTGAATGTTTCCATCCCACGACATTGTATGAAAGTGGTCGCATTGCATCCGAAACTTTCTGCCGTATACGGCCGAGCACCTCGTTCTGGCGAACAGAACCAAACACGTTTTTTTTGACCGAATTCAGTTCTCTACAATCATGGATGAGGAGAAGTTAATTCAGTTCAGAAGTTATTGCACAGATGACACATTCCTCTGATTATTCTCATGAGCAGAGTACTGATTATGAATACCAAATTCCATGTTCACATAATCCGCAAAGCGAATCACAACAACAAGAAGAATATTTTTCGCCCTACAAAAATAATACATCCCAGTTGACTGAGTTCGTGACGTTTAATCGTAAGAAATAAGATGTTTTAAGAAATAAGAAATGAGTAAATCATTTAAAACCTGTTCATTATTTCATTTATTATTAGTAGGTAATACTTATAATAATTATCATGCTTTTATGTTATTACAATAAAACTAATGAAAATGTAACTTTCTAAAACATAATATATAATAATTACACTTTTGTATAATGATAATAAAAGTAATGAAAATGTAACTTTACTTAAACCAACCTTAACGTTATCGCTAATCCTTCCTCAGGTCGTATGCAGGTGCGAAAATTCGATTGCTTTTCGATTCCCGGTCTAATTCCTTCCAAAATGTAGAAAAATGTCTCAGGAGACATCCTCATATATTCAAAAAAACTTTTCGGGCTGTTTCAACAATTGTGGGAATAGAGAATTAAATTCCCCGTGTGCGTCTCGGAAAAAATCTCGTTCACCCAATATTTTTTTTGTTTTTTCTAATAATAAAAATTTCAATAAACTGCTGTCTAATAAATACACCTGCAAAGCTTTCTCCATTTTCGTTACCACAACAGGCAGTTCTGCCTAAGACTGCGTGCGCAATGTGACCACAAACATACGGCCAAAAGTTCGGCCGTTTCCGCCAGAGCGGTGATTCGGCTGAACACGGAGCCAGTCTGACCGTAGCCTTAAGCCGCCTCAGTGATAAGGCTGCAGTATGTATGAATTCACATTTTTAGAGATATGCTGTATTGTTTATGTGCACACATAATGTATAAATTTATTGTAAAATATATTATATAACAATATCAAAATGAAAAAAGCCGATTTAGAGTACCCAGTGTCATAATGTAAGCCATTACGTACATTTTCTCAAGTACCCCCTTTAAAAGTACCCTCCCCAGGAGTACGCCTACCCCACTTTGGGAAACCTTGTGATAGATTTAAGGCAAAGGAGAGGATTTACGGGAGAAGTAGGAGAGTCGGAAATTAAGAAAAAAAGACTGCTAATGGGTTTAACAAATGCGATAATAATTGAAAGAGAGAGGAAATGAGGAGGAAAGGCAAACAAGTTAAAAAAGGACGGTAAAAGCAGATTCCAGAAGCGCTTAGTTTTTACATTTTCTCGTAAAATTTCAGAACCTTCCACCTCCCCTCCTTTCTTGTTATTTAAAGCATACCTCACCGCAGTTAAGCAGTTGTAATATGATCTTCATACCTTTTAGAAAGTTAACAACGTATTTACGCTCCGCTTTTGTTGTTGTAAAAACGTAAACAAAAAGAAACTTTACTATAATAACGGATCCGTATAGATAGTCCATAAGTTTTAAAAATCTTACTAAAAGGCAAACGGAATGACGAACGGTTTATATCTGTCACCATAAGAAACTATCTTGGAAATCTTAGTTAGGTACCGACGCTAGGATGGATGAATTAAAAACACAAGCGATTAAAGAAAACACTAAAAAGAAGTAAACGAAAAAGAGAAACAGGAAAAGAAGAGAATACAGAGTGAACGAGAGATGAAAGGGATGTGTGAAGATAATTGGAAGACGGCATGCACTGGTGGATTACTTTTGTGTACATGGATGTCTATGTTCCTAATTTTAACGATGAAAAAGCACATTGAAATTTCACTATTAGTGTGCCGGACTGAGATAACGATAAAGGAAAAACAAGTTGGGAAAGTGTACAACGTAACACAAATGGGCGCGTTTCGTGCAATGGAGTGTTAGAAAGAAATCATATACCTGTATGTAAGGGAAATAGCCAGTGCTGCAGTCGCAAAAAAAGCAGAGGGTATAAAGTAGGTATACTAAGGTAAAACTTTGAGGGTGGATTCTTACCCAGTTTTTAGAGCAAATTACACGATAGCAATGTTGTTAAGATACCAGGAAAAACGTATGAGCGTTTTTTCAATCGACCTGTATAATTTTTCATAGGGCGTGGATATACGCTATATTTTCGACAAAGCAGAGGGTATACCCTATTCACTCGAAAAAAGCATAGGGTATACGGCGTATACCACCGTATACCCTCCACTACAGCGCTGGAAGTAGCGTTTTAATGTTCTTTTCTTCATCATAAATAATCCATTTTCTTCCTATTTAAAAATAGTTCATGCACACGTAAGGAAATTAAACGTTTGTTTGTGAGATTGTTTATGTTAGCAACAATGAAGAAGTAACCATGCAAGACAATTTCTAAGGTCAACTCGATTTAAGACGTTTTTGTTTGATTTTCTCGATAACGGCTACTTCTACGATAAAAATGTATAGGAAAGTAAATACTCTTCTTTACCAGTTCTACAACTTTTATTTGAAAAATATTTTGATATGAGCAACACTTTACGAGATATGACGAAAATTTCATATTTTGTCACCAGTAAAGTGGTACCCCTGATTGGCGTACGTGATTCATTTTTGCGATTTTCTTATTATATTTGATTGAAAGTCCTTAATATCAAATTTCATGAAAATCCGTTCAGTAGAAGCCGAGGACGATATGCGGACGGACGGACCGACCGACGATAATAGGCGCTCACGCTGTAAGCGAAACGCGCCTAAAAAGGCAGAAAGGAAGGACAAATTCGATAAAAAGAGTTGCAACACGCAAAAATTTTCATCCCGAAGCAGGAGGCGGTGATATACCATGTCAGCCGTTGCGAATGAATAAATCGCCTTCCTCCATTTAGATCGCGGGTTCAAATTTTGCCGAGAGCAAGGACGACTTTACCAGTTGCCGTTAAAAAGCGTTTTTTTGAAAAATGTTAGTGTTTTCAAGGCAACTTTTAAGTAATAAATAAAAAAAACTTTAGAAAAATATAAAGTTTTCAAGTTTAACAATTTCAAAACACATCAAAAGAATGAAATGATTCGATACAAAGAAATCCTCCCTTTTCCGGGAAAGGAGGTGAGATCAATCCTCCTATAAGATTATAAAAGCATCGCTATCCTTCAAAATTTGAGCTTTATATCGCTAATGGCCTCCCGAAAATCTCATTTGGAAATTTCGCTTTTTCGACTAATAATGTTTCTAGCGGAAGAATATAAAATATTTGTAACATTTAAGACACATGGTCAAATACATTTCAAAAAATAGAAAAATGGACAAAAAGAAAGGGTCATATTATCTTGGAAGGAAGGACAATAAGCCAGTCAGATATTGATGAAAGAATCATTTTTAAAAAATAAAAAAAAACGGCTTGAAACGCAAGAGGAAACGGAAAAATAGAGCAAAAAGGATAAGAAATGGCAAAGTGAAAACCAGGAATATATGTAAATGTTACATCATCCTCACTTTTTTCGAAGAAAGGTGTTCCTCAGAGGACGTATCCTCCGAAAGTGAGAGGACAAATTCCACGAGGAGGAAAGAAAAACATGCCGCTATTTGTAATATTTCGCCCCCGGAATGCCTAAATAGCAAGGAAAGGACGAAAACGAGAAAACGGCAGGTATACTTATATATTTCCAGAAGACTGCGGAAAATAGGAGTAGGTATACGGAGAACCAAGTTTAACCATGAATAATCACGGACCTGTCTACGGACAGACTACCTATGGTGACGATTTTCAGTAGAGACAATTTTTAAGAGGGATCCTTTAACCTTGAAGGAGGGGACTGAATTCCGGAGCCGAAAAATTGACTCATTACGCGCCAAAGATCGAAATGATGAAGCGGAAAATTCGTGATGAGCAAACTCAATGCAGACCTCGTTCCAAAGGCGTTAAATGGGGCGTTAACTACTCATTAACACTAACTACTGATTCGGTTAACATCCCGTCTGGAATATTAAACGAAAAGATTCTCGGAAATTAACTCGAGATTGCCTTGTCTATGAAACTGTACAGATCGACGGAAACCACGACGTTAAATGAAAATTCCGCTGACACCAAATTCAAAATTATTTTGGCATAAAAGTGTTTCGATTGAAACTAAATAAGAATAAAATATTTCAGAATTGCTATAAAAGGTGTATATTAAATTTTGGAAAGTGAACCGATCGAAAACATGAAAAATGGAAATTGGACTTACGTTTTCTAACATTTGTTTATATCTTTAAGGATAACGTAGCGGTAACTACCCGTAATTTCTCCATTATCGTTGCCCTTGTCAATAATTTAAATATATGTTAACTTATTTAGAGTCGAACTGTTAAATACGCCGAAAAATAATAGTATTGAAAACATAGTGAGGTAAAGGTTTGAACAATGAGGTACTAAAAAATTCGTAAAATTGGTTTTATTTCCTAAACTCTAATCATGATGCCATGTGAAAAAAATTTCCTTATGAAAACTAATTTTAAAGTCAATCTAACTTGGAGTACGAATTAATCGACGGTACAATTATATTTCATGTTTCGTGAAACCGTTCGAATTAGTTATGGCCGGTAAGCAAAAGCAACGCGATTTTACTTTTTTGCACTTGATTCTGACAGAAGCGCTGCACTGTCAACATCTTTGCTTATCCTTCAACGCCTTGGGCCAGAGATTTAAACCAAACTTAAGAGTTTCGTATGGTACCAAGTTGCTGTAGTTCAGCGCCAGGGAAGAGAAGTGTGCATTTCCAGCTGAATACCCACTTACTTTTTGATCTTCATTAAGAACCATATTTTACGAATGATACATAAAGATACAAAACAATGGATTGGATAAAAACGAACTTTCGGTTTTGTCTTATATTTATGTAAGAATAGTTCAAAGCAAGATGTTGATTAAAACACGAAATGGAAATTAGGACAGCATTTTAATCTTCATAAATATACCGGTATGAATTTCTACGACATGATGAGCAGGTAAACCCAAATTTACTGTTTTAGAAACGTAATAAGCAACCTTTAGATAAAGAATGCGAGAATGAATCGCAGGATATCTTTAAGAGCAGGGGAATATTTAAAATAATCAAGATCACTCTAGGTAAATTAAAAGAATATGACAATGAGAAATTAATTTTAAAATTTTAAGTGACAACAACTTTCCGTTTAGACAGTTAATTTTAGAGAATGTCATTTTAAGTGGGAAGGAAATTTTATTGAGGAGATAGAAATCTAACTAATTCAGAGTAAAACTGTTTCCATCAAGGCTACGTTAATTTAATTTAAACAAATTAGGAAAGTGTACAACGTATCACAAATGGGCGCGTTTCGTACAATGGAGTATTAGAAAGAAATTATATACTTGTACGTAAGGAAAATAGCGTTTTAAAGTTCTTTTCTTCATCATAAATAATTCATTTTCTTCCTATTTAATAATATTACATGCACACGTAAGGAAATTAAACGTCTGTTTGGGAGACTGTTTATGTTAGCAACAATGAAGTAACCATGCAAGAAATTTTCTAACTCGATATAAGACTTTCTTGTTTGATTTTCTCGATAACGGCTACTCCTACGATAAAAATGTATAGGAAAGGAAATACACTACTTTACCAGTTCTAAAACTTTTATCTGAAAAATATTTTGATATGAGCAATACTTTACCAGACGAAATTTAATTTAAATTTAATTTTTTGTTACCAGTAATGTGGTACCCCTGATTGGCGTACGTGATTCATTTTTGCGATTTTCTTATTAAATTTGATTGAAAGTCCTTAATATCAAATTTCATGAAAATCCGTTCTGTAGAAGCCGAGAACGAACATGCGGACGGACGGACGGACGGACGGACAGACGGACGGACGGACCGACCGACGATAATAGGCGCTCACGCTGTAAGCGAAACGCGCCTAAAAATTAGAGCGGTTTCACATTGACTATGGATAGCTGTTTTATAAAAAAGCACGCTAGTTACGAAAATTGATTATTAAGGGTAAAAGAAACAAATTAACGTAATGCAAACAGATATAATCGAATAGTTTCTCTTGAATTAAAAATAAGGAAGGATGTAAAATAATGAATTTACGTTGACCCGTTGTTGTCTAACATCGGATTAATGAAAACAGAACAAAATACATACTTTAAATTAACATTTTTAGCGATTAATATCTCATTTGCAAGCTTAAGTAATAATAAAATTATGTTCTGGAGCGATACGATGACGGAGTCACTAATTCGAGAAATGGAGTTAGGCATACAAACCGGCGTCATATACATAGCATGAGAATATAACTATGCTGCGGAGAATTTTCCCCTTAGAGGAACTTACGATCCAAACAGTCCTATTTACAAAGAAAACAATAAGGAAATTAGATAGGTATAAATGAATATCGGGACCGTTCTCTCAGCGATTGTTAGTCTACATAGCAAGCATTCATCTAACATCAAACAATATAAGAAATGACTCTTCCCAAATGTTTGGAACCCTGGGCAGCCGCTCGGCTCGCCGATTCCACTGGCTGATTCTGCATACATGAAATAAAAATTCCTGGTACAAATTGAAATGTTTTTGCGAAAAAGAATTCCAAAAGGGAGTTAACTTAATTTTACGCCTATTATCGGATACTTATTCTAAATAAATGAATAGTTTATAAACCACTAGAGAATCTTCCGATATCATTCTCTCAGTCCCTATCTCATATATTTATTCAATCGGTGTTTTGTTATTCCGCTAACTCTCATATGGCAAAATGCAGTTTTTTTGTTTAAAGTGATAATGGGTACAGGTTTAAGTTTAGACGGAATACGTATGGATTAGCCGAAAGCCTTCAGAATTAATTAAAGGAAGTTTGGGAATTGATAGAATATGATAAACTTCACATGGCTCATATAGCCATAAATATTAACGCCCGTAAAGAAGATTGAAGTTGCACTCGGATCACGAAAGTTATAGATGTTAAAATAGAAATTGAAAAATAGCACAACCTAAAATAATATACTAGTATCCGTATTTCAAGTTTCAATTCCCTTCCAAAATTGTACTATTTATAAGATAAATAACGAGCGAATAAATACATATTTCAAATGAAAAAATCATCACATAAAAACTAGACTGAACTTTCCAAATGTAATTAAAATATGAAAATATCACGCAATTACCCCCCGAAAGGCGCTGCAGAATATTGCTATTCTGTTCTGTAGCAACTCAAACCACTGTATAAGAACGGATAAAGAAATTAAGAACGATCATTCGAACAATCCAAGCTTCCAAATCTTAGCACAGCCTTGGGGGTAATAACATCCATTCAAAGGAGAAAACTTTGGGTGGAACCAACATTAAAGTATCGTTGCGTAATTTATATTTTTCTTTTTGATTTATAAGTTGAAAGGTGACGCAGCGTCGCATTCGACAGGCTTCTACGTCTATTCAAATTAAAACCCATTCAATTTTGATCACGTTTTGGTGAAACATAGGGAAAGTAGCTTAGGAAAGTCTAGCGAGCTGCAACTTCAAAAAATAATGGCGAGAGGAAGTTTTCAAGGCTGACGTCATCGTCCAGAAAGGCGAAGTTTTGACGGGAAGAGCCCAAGCCACGCTTACACGAATAAGAGATCATCTTCATGAGGAAACTTCTACAAATGTAAATTCTCACGGTGAAATATAGAAGGCGTTAAAATAACCGGAGGAAAGTCGAAAGATACGTAGTGAATGACCTTGCATTAGGGCTAGAATCCAATTGATAAATTACCATTATCAATAGTAATAGAAATGTTACAAAAACACATTCACTTCTGCTCCAAGGCAGCTGTCATCAATGGTGATTCATCGAAAGTAAATGTTAAAGTTTTAGAGTCTACCATCGGTGAGTAACTGCAGCTACTTTGCAGTAGAAAGGCGGATGCGGGTTTTCTAACTTGTTATTGGATCTATCAAATTTATCAACGGGAGAAATCGTTGGAAATATATTGTATTATTTGTGTAACAACAGATAATCTGTATAAAAAAGAAGTATATCTTTTTAACAATGGGCAATCCCACATTTTCCTCGACATTTATCGCTTCTCGACGAAGACAACGACTCGCGAACTTGGATAAAAAAAAGTTCCCTCCTGAACGACCTATCGTCGGAACAAAACCATATTTACTACCTACAGAAGCGACCGTGGACATTACCCGAAGAAGCGGATTATAGATTAACAGTCGTAAACACAGATAAAATAAACGCTTACGAGTACTGCGAAAAGTCACATGCGATAGATCAAACCCTCGGATATCAAACGCAGTCGGAACAGCACTCGAGGATGGCCTCAGAGTGGAGAGGAAATGAAATATTTTGAGAGCAGATAGGATGAAAGGAGTTACTCGCGGGATGGGAGCTGGAGTCGAGAAGATAGGGCAAGAGCAGTAAAAATGGTAGAGTAAGATTCAAGCGGGAAGGAAGAAAACACAAAGGAGAATAAATGAAGCGACACGACGGGAAGGGAGAGAAATCGTCTGACCTAAGGAGCACGCAGGAGGAGGAAAAGGCGAGAGAGAATTAGTGGAGAATTAGGTCGTAATGATGGCCACCCCTGAGGCAGAAGTGAATACAGCTCAGCGCCTTCGGCGATGAATAAAATATAGGGTATTGATCTTTCGCCCAGCGTGGGAGTACTAAAAGACGCCAGGGAATAAATGATCAAGATGCCATCCCTCAAGAGTAAATACACAAACGAAGAGGTGGAAAACACAGGCATCGGAGAGAAAGGTTTGGGTATTTTTAGGATGGACTTTAGAATATTCATGAATCAAGTATTTCGTATTCTTCATTACAAGTAGATACGAAGATTGCGCAATGGATGGGATCAATTGGTCTTTTACAAAAGAAACGGTTATTGAGACCAAGAATAAACTGCTCGGTAATTTATTTCGAAACTCTATGAATCATTAATCTGAAAAAATTAAACCGAAAGAGAATATTCGGTTCATTAAGCGAGAGTTCCACAACACATAACCAGGCTGAAATATCTACCTATTACGAGAATGTGCATCTTCGTGCAAAATTGCAACGAAGCCTAAAAAATCGCTCATTTTCAATTTTCAATGGAATGTAAAGCTAAATAAATAAAATTATGAAATAATAAGCAATTTTTGAGTTATTAACATTACTCGGGCAACATTCTCAGAGCAGATAAAATACAATTCAGGCACTCAAACGAAATCTATCATTTCAATAAAAAAGAATGTACCGCAAACAAAGAATGCCATTAACCCGTCAGCGTCGTCATGCGTACTGGGAACGTCGGACGGAAACTCCACATGCGGTCGTCATGCGTACTGGGAACGTCGCGGAGGTCGCTAGCTTTCTTTATTTTTTTGACACAGTAAATTTTCTTAGATATGGATAACCTTTATATATTTTAAAAGAGGAACCTTTGTCCTTCCTATTGTGCTTAATTCTGTAATTTTTACTCTCCTTCTTTTTACTTTTATTATACGTTAAGTTTTGTGATTAAATTTTCACGTAGATAGGAGAATTGGGGAATTTTGGCTTCTAAAAAAGCTCCTATTCAACGAAATCTTTGCACGAAAGCAACTGTGAGGTGTAAGAAGAGGATATAGGCCCCATTTGTCTGCTATCAGACATCTCCAAGTTCGGAATCAAGACCTTCGAGCTCTGTGATTTGACTGGCTACTTATGGTCATTTCTTGTATACACGGGGAAGGATACTGTGTTTCATTCGCCCCTTGTCTCAGCTAATGTAAACAAGACCATGGCAATAGTTTTGAATAGGTAGGCCAAAGGTTCCTCTTTTAAAATTATGAAGGTTACCCATATTTAAGAAAATTTACTGTCAAAAAAATAAAGAAAGCTAGCAATCTCCGCGGCGTACCCAGTTCACAGGACGGCGCTGAGGGGTAAGAATCCTTATTTGAAGGTTTTTTTCTGAAAAACTTACGGGGAAGAAGTTGAAATCCAAGATAAAACAGTAGATGTGAAGTACCTACTCCGTAAACTTTGAATAAAGAAAAACTGAGTAAATGGCTTCCGTGATTGAGTGAAAGAATTCATAGGCGTATTTCACGCGAATAATAATAACTAAGACGGTGTGAAAAACATAGGTAAATATGCATAGTTTTACGTAAATCCTCAAAAAATTTCAGTCAAATTCCATAAATATCTAATAAGTTACGAATTTTTATATGGTTTCGCGCAAAAACTGCGAATTTCCCTAAATCTCTTCCGACCTGCGTGACGTATTATAGTTAAATGTCCTCCGCGCTTGAGGGGTTAAAATTTATAACGACGAAAAATCTCGACAGCGATAAATAAGTATAGCTAAACGATATGAGTAAATGCTATAGAAACATTTATACTTGATATTAGAAACCTCTAACAGATAACACATAGTAACCTAAATCTTATGCAGCCCAAACTACAGGCGCGCATATTCTCCACTTGAAGAAGTAAGCTACTTTTGCATACTCATTCAGGAAGTCAACGGAAAAGTTACTTATCATGTTATTCCACTAAAATAGATTCAACAGACGCTTCTGGAAATTGCCTCTATTGTAAATTGCGGTGCCAAACGTAGGACATTTTAGAAGCTTCGGAATTCACGCAAGCGGAGATAAGCCAAATGATTAATTTATCCGCACGTGTGCATGGAAACTATGAAGAAATTTGATCGATATCGTCGTTTAAAGAACACGTGTCACGCCACAGACCGCTTGGTCAAGATACTCCATCGAAAAATATAAGCTCCTCGAAGTTTTTTTAAATAATAAAAACGGTACCGTTATTAAAGACCACCCGTGCCCATTATTTAAGAATGACCTTTTTTTCACGGCGTATTATTAATGCTTAAGAAGTTTTATTCTTAACTCTAAACGGAGTTGATAAACGAGGAATTTCAGCAGGATATTTCGCTTAAATTGCGACACTCAAAATACTGCATTAATGACGTAATATTCGTGACATGGGACCAAAAGACGCAGAAGCAGAATTAAATTCGACAACAGATAGTTTCCTTCCGCATAAACGTCTAGAAGACCATCGGCTTTCTTGTTACGTCGAGTTGAACACGTGCTCGCTTTTATTTCGATTTTTAGCCGCGGAGTCAAAAATGGAAAATCTGCCGAATATTTCTTTTATAAGTGGCCGTTTATACGGATTTTTATTAAGAATTTTACACTGGAACTTTTTCATCACCGTCGGAAGTGGATCTTCAAGAATCAGAAAGTTACGGAAAACGAGCAAGAGAAAATAATATCGATTCGAATTGCTCGTTTCGTTATTTTTTTTAGACGTCATTTTCTTCGCAGATTATTTCGCGCGTAAATACATTTCCTCCGTCTTAGCAGCCTGTAATCCCGATATCGGGAAGGTTGATAGGAAATTTCCGCATGAACGGTTTAAAAAAAAAAAAAGAAACGGAGATGAAACCTTATTGAACTGAAAGTTTGAGCGTCATCCGCAAACCGTTAGCCCATTGTTTGGGAAACCACGGATTAAAGCCCATCGACCCTTTTAAGCATATTTAATGCCTTTGATGGCAAACCTCAAGGAAATTGGTATTCGAGTTAACCTCTGCCGAACTCTCTCCGATTTACTCCCTTTTCCTCCTCCTTCCAAACCGCTTTCTCCCTTTCTAAACCTTCCAACATCCCCCTAGATCTTCCGTTGTTTCCCATCATCTCTCCCTCAATCTGTCTTTTTGGCTTACTCTGTTCTTCATCCTCGATTGACCAAATTGGACGCTTCATTTCACCACAACCTTTTGATTTCAGTCTCAATAACCTTTAATAACATCGCAGATCAAAAGGTTAGAACAACACCCGTTAAAGGTATTTCATTGGCGAGGAAAACCCACCAAAGTTAATTATAGGCTTAGTAAGCGATGAAGCAATGCAACGACGAGATCCATACCGACCTTTGGTTGAATTAGAAAACGAGATAGCATTTCAAATGAAACATTGCTTACCCGAAGAGGAAGTCTAATTAATGTGAATAAAAGAATAATATTTTAAAGAGAAATAATGTGAGATATTTCTGAAGGTCTGAGATAAGACTCGCAGCGTCGAAGATGCGAAGTATATTTAATAACCTTCTCATGTAAAAGCAATTATACATAAGAGGTCGCGATACCATTTAAGTATGGATGGAAAACAACATTAAAAAGAATTTGGGATGAATGTCTTTTAGAACCTGAATGAAATTGGTCGCAGATGGTTCAATTAAATTATGGAATTTACTAAAATAAAAAATAATGACTCCAGAGTAAAGGATTAGAATCTTAATATGTAACGGGAATCTTAATCCTTAATGTACATTAATAGAAGCAGAATGAACCAACGTAATGTTTGGGCTTGAATTAAATTTCAGAGGAATTTTTTAATAAACAATATATATATATATACACACACATACACTACTAGTTGCAATCTTATATATATCATCATCATCATCATAGGTAGTCTGTCCGTTGACAGGTCCGTGATTATTCTAGGTTATATATATATATATATATATATATATATAAAAGGGTAGCAACAAGGTGTTGGAGGAAGCCCAGTGGACACTTACCTAGAATGAAGAGCCGCTGGGGGTGCTGAGGACACACGAAAAACACAAAAGAACAAAAACTACACAAAAATGGAGCTTTCGGGCTGATGCCCTTCTTCAGCGACGGAGAAACATATACATATATATATATATATAAAGATTGCAACTAGTAGTTGAGAGGGATAGGTGGGAGCCAGTGGACACTTGATGTTGTGGACGTCCATGGCGATAGAGGAAGGCTTTTGCTTGGAGCTTTCGGGCATCCGCCCTTCTTCGGCACAAGAGTATAACTAAAACTAAGTATCTCACTGGGGGTAGAGGGGATGGGAAGAGGATGGGGTTCATGGAAAGGAGGCTGGGGTATTTGAGGTGGGGGTGTTAGCGGAGGTTTAGACCGGGAAAGGAAAGAGAGCGGAGGATTTCTATGTGGGTCAATTCCCATTGGCGGAGTTGTGGTGCGGGAGAGTCTTTTGGGAGAGCCCGGATTGTTTTCACTGTAAAACATCTATTGAAAGGTAGGGAGTGGCTTACCGCATGATCGGCCATTGAGCGACACTGTTCCGATGACCGTTCATGCGGACGTTGAGGGGTGTAGTGGTGAGGCCCACGTAAAACGCCAGGCATTGTGTGCAGTTTAATAAGTATACTGTTTCTGGAGGTGCAGGTTCCGTGATGTCTGTTATCGGGCTGGTGAACGAGGAGGAAGTCTATGATGAAGCAAGTGAAGCACCGTGGTCTTTCGCATGGGAAAGACCCTGCGGATGGCGGTGTTGGACCTGTGGGGAGTTCTTTGCGCCACAACAAGTCGCTGAGATTCCTAGGTCGACGGAATGATATAGTTGGAGGCTTGGGGAAGAGTGTAAGAGTGGTAGGTGAGGATGTGAGAATGAGGTGGGCGGAAGCAAGGTCCAACACCACCATCCTCCTCTGCTGTGTAACGTCAGCAAATGTTAACAAATATGCTACATTGTAGCCACTTCGATACTACTGGTAGTTTCTCCACAAAAAATTCAGTACCGCATATTTTTGAACAGTCATTGTGTATGTATATATATATGTTTGTATGTGTATATATATGTATATGTATGTATGTATGTGTGTATGTACGTACGTATGATTGTATGCATGCATGTATGTATGTATGTATATATAATCAAACCCAGCAATAGCCTTCAATACCTTCACTTTGAAAGCTGCCATCCCCTACACACCAAAACCTCGATTCCATATGCCCTAGCCCGCCGAGGATGGAGGATTTGCTCAGACAGGAGGTCTCTCTCACTGTATTACTCCATCCTCGAAGATGCCCTTCTAAAACGCGGTTACCCACCGGGCCTGATCCGTGACCAGATACGGAGGGCAATTACACCCGCTATCATTAAGCACCACCCTCACACTCCTCCTATTCCTGATTCCACCCCTTCCCTTACCCTTACTACCCTCTTCCACCCCGAGATCCACGAGGTCCTCAAGGAAATCCTCCATGCTGCCCACCCAATTCTTACTTCCACCTCCCACCAATCCCCCTTTATTATTTCTCCCATTCTTTCCTTCCGCCGGCCTCCCAATTTGGGAAATATCCTGTGGAAGAAAGAACTACCCACTCCCAACCCTCCATCCGCTGCAGGATCTCAACCCTGCGGCAAACCCCGTTGCCTCACATGCCCCATCCACCCACCCTCATTTTCTTTCAACAGCCCCTCCTCCAACATCACTTACCCCATCCCCTCCAGAAACAGCTGCATCACGAGGAATGTCATTTACCTCCTCACCTGCACCCTCTGTCCTGCTTTTTATGTTGGCCTCACCAGTTATCCCCTTAACATCAGAATTAACGGCCACCAGAACAGCGTAAATACCAACCGTCCCATTCCGGTGGCTTCTCACGCTAATTTACACAAGGCAAACTTTAATAAATGCTTTAATAAATTATTGGCTGTCCCCCCTCCCGCCTCCTCCTATCCCCGAACTCCTCTCATTACCCCCCCCCCATATCCTCCCCATTGTGTCACTTCAAACAGTACATGTCTCTCTGTCGCTGAAGAAGGGCGGCAGCCCGAAAGTTCCCATATTTGTGTTGTTTTTGTGTTTTTCTTGTGTACTCAACACCCTCAGCGGCTCTCCAATCTAGGTAAGTGTCCAATGGGCTCCTTCCAACACCTTGTTGCCACCTTTATATATATATATATAGCATATGGAAATTATATGACATTCTAGAGTAGATCATTATGAAATCGAATTTTTAAACGAGTTCGTATTTTTATAATGTTAAATCAAATTCATTCTCCCCAAAGTACACACATTAAAATAATAATTTAATTTGCTATATGAAAAATTTCATTGAAAAATGCCATCACCGTTCCTATACTATACTATAAAGCGTTCCAGCAACTTATATTGCCTTTCAACACAAATGAAGCGTAATAAAATCATTTGTTTTTAACATGCAACTGAAGAAACGTGTCCGAGGCTTCTTTTTCGCTGGACTGAATCTGCGGAACTGGGAGAAACAAAGATGTAGAAAAGCCGAAAGGGAAAATCTTCAAGAGAAGAGCGATGGACTGAAAGATAACGTGGGAAGGTAATCCGAAGGGACGCATTATCGAGGAAATTTCGCTGCACTGTCGATTCCTCTTAATCGCCAATACGGTTATCACGGTGTCGACCGTGAAATGAGTTCTCCAATCACTCCTTTCCATACGGTATTCCCTTCGGGTACCTTTCCCGTAACTCGTGTGCTGTCGTTATATCGACGCTTTCACCGCGATACCATCAAAGGCCTTATCGACGCAAGCGCTTTAAAAACATCGTTTTCAGTCACCGACGTGTGATAATAGGGCGGTTACGAAATCCCAACTCCCATTAAAGTCGCCGCCGCTACCTCCGAGACTTCCCTATCGCGACGACTTTGACTGCGATACCGCATGCGACGCAATATCACCACCTTCATCTCCGCGTCAAAAGTACACCCGAAAAAATCGAGGGCGGTTATGATACATAAAATTAAAGAAGGAAATTAACTCATACAAGAGTGCAATTTTCAACGATTTTTTATTATTCGACCAGTTTAAACTTTAAATAAGCAGATACGTTGAGAACAAGTACATTTTACTACATAAGAAAACTTACAGTTATTATAATCGCAGCTACCTCTCTATTTCCACATCCATTTTAACAAATGCTTTTTATTTACCTTGAACTTATATCAGTTAAGAAGAAGTTTTACCAATATTTTCTAAATTTTGCCTAGAAGATCGTATTCATTTGATATTTTCTCAACAAGTTTGAGTCCATTTTAACGAAAAAAAATCGTAGGATTTTGCGCATAATATCATTAAGCTGAAATTTTAAAAAGAGTGAAACTTAAATGGGCAATCTCTTCAATAGCCGTAAAAATGTTGGGCAAACCAGACAGGCATTTCGGCTACGCAGCGGCTACAACTGTTGTGTCTCACAGATATTAGATTTTAAAAGGTCAGTCAGTCATTTAAAAATCTATTTTCGACTGCTTTGTAGCCAAAATGCGCGTCAGGTTTTCCCAAACTCTTCATAACTATTGGAGAGTCATAGTTGATGAAAATGATATAGGCCATGAGGTGACCTCGATAATTCCCTTGTAAAGGATAGCATTTATATAGGAACTTGGCGCAGCAAGAATGAAATATAATTTCACACCTAAGGCTAAATTAATGAATTATCGCTATGATTTATAACAGGGGTCCGCAACCTGGTGTTCGCGAGCACCCCGGTGCTCTTCAGCAGTATTACCGTGCATTTCTACGAGGCTAAAAATCGTCTTTCCTACTACCATTAATTTGATTTTTCGCCCGTTGACGTTGATTTTATTTTATTTTTGATTATTCCTACTTTTATAAAAGTATAGTTGTGCTCGATGGGTGCTCTAGAATGTAACTTGGTGCTCACCACATTGAAAAAGGTTGCGGACCCCTGATTTATAAGTTTCCCATTCCTCTGTGATAAATTCGATCACAGAAACCTACGATTAATTCAAATAATAACTGTGAGCAACAACGTTTAAAATTAAACAATTTAAACTGTCTATTTAACGTTAATTCTATCTATCAAATGCACCTTCCATAAAAATATACTATTAATTTTTTCGTATCCAAAATACCACATACATGTTTTATCTCCTAAAAATGTAACAGCTGTTAATTTAATTAAATATACCAAAATAAATTTAAATATTTACCTCTGTCAATTATGTTTCATCAATATTAATGGATTCATTTAATATATTTTTATAAAGTAACAAATTAATATTTTATGAGATTAATACTCGAAAGGATAAAAAGAGTAAAGTAAATTTCTTCTCACGTATGACGAAAAATGAAAGATTCATTTTCCAAAACAAACGTTCCCTTTAAACTTATCACTTTCGCCAACGCTCTGCGTCACTGGCGAAGTTTTCACGAGATACAGGACATCTATCAGGATCCCCTTTTTCTTATAATCCTTCTCCTTTCCTCCATCCCATTCTCCTTCTACCATCCTTTTCCTTTATTCCATCTTAACTGGGATCAATTATATTATTAAATTCATTCTATATTCTCTCTAGTCATCATAGTTATTACTCCGGTTTATTAATGACAGGCGAAATTAATGCTTTAATACTTAAATAAACTTAGCGCCTTGTGAAACGGGGGAGGGGGGGAGCTTGAAGGATAACGTAAAAAGATCTGTGTACATCGCATGTTGTTTAATGCACATACTCCCATCTTACAAGGGGCCTACTCAAGGCTATGGAAAGGACAAGGGCGAACATATCAAAAAGGCGCAATATTCGAGTAAAAATCAGTCATTTCGTTCAGAGATAATGTGGGTCCATTAAAATATTTAAAGCAATGTATATTTTTACTACTTGATCTGTACAATGAAATTCATCATATAAAAAACTACAACGCTGGCAATAAAAATCTTCAATTATGAGATTCGGCAGCATCTTTCCATGCGTTTATTCGTTTCTTGGTTTACGCTTTCAACTTTTCAGCACGTAGCTTAAAATGCGAGCGAGATGTATAGAACCATAGAGGACTCCCTCTGCGATTAATAACGATAGTATTCATTTTCCTTTTTCTATCTGTAACGATGGTCATGTTACAGTTTTATATGTCGCTTAATCATGAGAGCTATTTAGAGTCGTAAGAGTAAAAATTTTACGATCATCTCGCATATTATACTTTTCGAATATTTTCTTTTCATAAAATCTTAAATTTCTTAAATGTGAAATTTTTAAAAATTGCAGTTTATATGGGAGTAATATACGGCAGTTACATTTAAATTGAAGATATTTTGTAACTCTTGATGAAGGAAAGAGAAAAAAGAATAACCTAGCTAGGGACCGAGTCTGGTTTCGGAGATAGTTCCAATCGTTCCGATCGTTCAGACGAATGGGTCCCCCATGAGGAATACGGAGGACAGGGGCTTATGGAGCTTCAAATAACGACCTCACTAAGGAAGGAGTCAAGGAGTTCCCGGTCCCCATAAGAAGGTTCTTGAACAGTCTCGAATACGCTGGGTAAAAATGTTCAGGGGAAAAAGTTAACTCTCACATACCAGAGTACGCTTTTATTGGCTATAAAGAAAGTGTTAATTGGGTTGCATAACAACAAGAAAACATTTAATCTTTGCTTGGTTTGTCTAATAAGAGACGTGTTGTTTGTGTTGCATACGATTTAAGCGGGACATCCTGGTGCTATTTGGGCTGCATAATATCAGGGATACTGATGGAAGCAACTACTTAAGGTTAAATAAAACCATTATAAAAATGTTGAAAAAAGATTTTATCGTTTTAAGCACACGGAAAAGAAGAAAAAAGTTTCCATATCTATGTCTTAAAAGGAATACGTAAAAATATGGGAAATTTGTCAGCATCTAAACCTTTTCTAAACGGTATATCCAAGGGTATTAAAACATTTTAATAATTAAAAGTTATCGGTGGTGATGCCTATTAATCATTTCCTTAAAATATCAACCAGATGGAAGAATTCGTAATTTCATCTTCCACTGATACCAACGCAACCAAGATATCTGAGCTGCACGTTAACTATGGTGTTGTCCATCTGAAAGAAACGTCTTGAGAGAGAAAGAGATCTTGAGAATAGTAATTAGATCATTTATCGGCGAAATACGGTGCGTTTGTTCGGGATCAAAGGTAATTTTAATTTCATTAGTATCCAATCTTTTTTAGTCACAGAATTCATGAGCTATGCATAAAGAACGGGCATAAACTACGGTTACCTTTTAAAGGTACGTTTCACTTTAAAAGAAAATATTAGTGCGACAAGCAAAAACATTTCATTTGTGCGTTTAAAGTACATACCATAATGACACTAGATTCTTGAACGAGTTTTATTTGTAAGAATATCTACGTTCGAAGTAAAACAAATTGGGGACCCTATCCTCGTTTTTGCACGTGGACCCACTAGCTTAGCCACTGAAAAAAGGCCAAATGAAAATCTCGATGAGAAACACTTCAACAGCCCAGGGTAGATATATTTTATTGTGAATAAGAGATGAATTAACCACTTCATTGAACAATACGCTTTTATAGGACTTTTATATACTAACAAATACAGAAATACGACTAAAGTTTTTGTTTAGATTAGGTTTTCCAGCAACCTTACTTGTAGACATTATTTCAAAAGAAAAAATTAAAAATAACTTGAGCATTGTTATCACTGCTTCTTTGTTAATACATAATTATCGTCAATGAGCAATAAAATGCTCTGACAGAGTTTTAAAACGATGGGAAAATTATACCTAATAAGATACATTCAAGTTGAAACAGGTAACGCGCAAAAATATCACGTAACGTAACGTAAAAATAAAAATAAGCGCACCATAACGCGAATTGACGCACTGTTTGGGCGCATAAGAGATTAGAGCTAGAGTTGGGATGAATCACGTTGGGAAGATTAAAGTAAACGATTGAGGGCTTGAAAAGAGATAAAAAAATAATACTGTTAAAAAAACCTTCGTCTTTATACTACAAGAACTAAGAAGAGGATGCCCGTAGGTTACATGTTATCGAGGCAAGAGAAAGTGAGCCGTTCAGAAAAGAAAGCAAAAAAGTTAAATTAAGTCGGAGAAGTGATTAAAAGGAGGCGAAAGAATGGGGTTTGCGAGAGAAACTAGAGTTGAAGGAGTTTGTAAACGAGAGGATAATGGGAAAGTGTCGAGGATGAGAGAGAAATAGGGACTCCATTGGGTTTGAAGGGTTTGGATGGCAACGAGAAGATGAAAGGAAGAGCTTTTGGCTAAACATAATTGCGAAGGATCAAATGAGGCTCTACCTAAAGGTAAAAAAAAAACTAGCGAAATGGACAGATTTAAAGTGACGAGTTAATTCTGCGATCTAAAAAAGAGAGGGGTTGAATTAAGTCAAGGGATAATTTTCACCTCAATTATTTCGGTTTTTTCTAATTCGATTCGAAGTTTATTAAATCCGGTTTTTAAGGGTACAGACCAGAGAAGGAAATTTGATGTCTTCTATTAGTGTTACACGTATTTAGTAGTTGACACATACGTAAATTATGTTTAAGAGGAACGGTGTGACGGATTTTCTAACAATAAAATTGATCAAATTTAGGACAAATATAAATTCAGAAAAAAACAAGTTAATGTGTATCAGGAGGGGAAAATTAATTTTAGAGTGAGGATCCGATTGAGAGAAATTTATAAGTTAAACGGCTGCCAACTCATAAAGCACTCGATTGAATAAAAATCGATGATGTCATAAAAATTTTAAATGACTAATTTTTATATGCATCATAGAATTTATTTTGAATTTTATGGCACGATAAAAGTTGACTTCGCAAAAAAATAAAATTTTATGCATTTAATTTTCAGCAAATGATATATTATAGCGTTAAAAATTTAGATTTATCACAAAAGATTATTTAAATTTACATATCACTTATTAATCCGACTGAACGTGTATTGGAAAAATTCTCACTTTGGAATCAACTAAAAAAACAAAACTCATTTAAAATATTTAAAAATTAATGTGTTGCATACTTTTCTCAAATACGTGAAACGAGCTTCTGACGGGGTGATAGCATGCAAAATAGTCATAATGACTAATATTTCTCATTTTTGAAAGAATGAGAAGTGAACTCTTATTGGGATTATTAAACGATTTTTCGGTTTGTTCGCGGTTTATTGGAATTTCAGCGAATACTAGATTAAGCCTATTGTTTCGGCTGTACATATGTTCATATCCTGTCTATTTGTATTTTTAAAATGCAATTTTATAATAACATCTACTGCTTTTCTATAAATAATTCTTTACGAATTAATGAAAACACTAGAATTCATTTCAAGCCGAGCCTAATTCGACGACTTATGAGATTTCGGTGTGAAAATGGAAGCATTAATTAAGACGCGTGATTAAAACTACGGAAAATATTTGTCCTGCTACCGATTCCAATTTACATGTAAATAAGGGAAAATTACTGCAGGTTGTGGTAAATTTTCCTTATTTCCATTTAAATGAGTATGACGTACGTCATAAGCAAGGAGTGAATAGGGCTTAACGCACGTTCTGAGGCGCTGAAGTTGCGGTTGCTTTCAATGATTTTCCGAGAAGACGGCAAGGATAGAATCTCGTCGAATTAATTACTGGGTTATCTCTCATAATTCCATACTCAAAATTACTACAATGCACGCGTTATGTTTTTTCAAAAATAAATAGTCTCAAATCTCCTCCGACAACAGCTGTCTCGGCATTTTCAGTTAACCGACTCACTCAGTAGAACAATGAAAACGAGCTTGCTGAACGAACATTCCTTCACATATCATCCTTGAAATATGAAGGTGTTGGTGAGGTGAGGTGTTGGTGAGGACTTGTCGGAATAAGCAAATAGTAGTTAAGTTTGGTTAATTCTTCCCTTTTCTCCAAAACCCACGCACTGCATTTATGCTCTTTAACCAGCGACACACCAAAGGCTAAACGAACATAAAGCTCTTCCTCTCATGACAGTTACTGTCAACATTATATAAAATTTTTCCTTCAAGATACCTCTCAAGGATAATTAACTTATTGTCAATACAGGATACCAAATCACTCACATAATGGAAGCGAGACAAAAAGAAATCTAGTTTCGGTGATCTCTTTCATATTGGTAGAATGAGGTTTTAAGAAAGAAAAATAATGGTACTTACGTATTATCTCCAGGACTCTTCGCAGGACCTGGTACTTACGTATTATCCCCATGCCAAACTTACGTACAACATTAACAGAAACTGAGTGGCCTGTCTCGACATTTACAAACCCAATCACCGAACAAGAAACTGATTGGCCGGTCTCGACATTTACAAACTCAATCATCGGACAACGGGGAGGGATACTTTGGTTCCGGGCGAGGCGAAGGGCGCGGTAGCGCCCGGAGACGACTACCCATTAAAACAAAGCGAGCCGAAGGATCGTCAATATATCCTTTCAATGTTATATCCTCTCAAAAAAAGATGGAGAGGATATTGGCGAGCCTTCGGCTCGCTTTGTTTTAATGGGTAGTAGTCTCCGGGCGCTACCGCGCCCTTCGCCTCGCCCGGAACCAAAGTATCCCTCTCCGTTGTCCGGTGATTGGGTTTGTAAATGTCGAGACCGGCCAATCAGTTACTGTTAATGTTGTTTTGAAAATAAAATATCGTAAATCCAACAATATCTGTTAATATTTTTATGGCATGGGGATAATACGTAAGTAAGATAATACCAAAGTAAGGTCCTGGAGATAATACGTAAGTACCAAAATAATAATTTGAGGAAAATGATTCGGTAAGAGTAAGTTCATGGGAGTGTCGTCACATGTAATTGAAATAAATGTCACTTTAAATGTTAAATCACTTATGGCTGGTTATTATGCACACTAACCTGCACTTTAAAGTACGCTGAAGAAAAAGGACCAGCAATTATTTAAACGGATTGCCCAGTAAGGTGGCGATTTTCCACGTCTTATGAATTCTCTTTTTTAAAAAACAAGTTAGGAAAGTGTACAACGTATTACAAATGGGCGCGTTTCGTGCAATGGAGTATTAGAAAGAATTTATATACCTGTACGTAAGGGAAATAGCCTTTTAAATTTCTTTTCCTCATCATAAATAGTCCATTTTCTTCCTATTTAATAATATTACATTCACACGTAAGGGAATTAAACGTTTGTTTTTGAGATTGTTTTTGTTAGCAACAATGAAGAAGTAACCATGCAAGAAAATTTCTAAGTTCAACTCGAATTAATACATTTTTGTTTGATTTTCTCGATAACGGCTACTCCTACGATAAAAATGTATAGGAAAATAAATACTCTTCTTTACCAGTTCTACAACTTTTATTTGAAAAATATTTTGATAAGAGGAATACTACGAAATATGACGAAAATTTAATTTTTTGTCACCCTGATTGGCGTACGTGATTCACTTTTGCGATTTTCTTATTATATTTGATTGTAAGTCCTTAATATCAAATTTCATGAAAATCCGTTCGGTAGAAGCAGAGAACGAACATGCGGACGGACGGACAGACCGCCGATAATAGGCGCTCACGCTGGAAGCGAAAGGCGCCTAAAAAAAAGCAGATTCTCATCGTTAACACTGTAAAAGAATCAGTATGCAGTGTGAATGAAAGAAATTTGAAGAAAGCGTTACCATTAGGAAGCTCTTATAAAATAAATGGATTCTTAAGATCCATCCACAGACGTTTTCATGTGCTATGATTTTTACGGCCTCTGTCGAAATTCCAGCTTGTTTTAATTTTGTTAACCCACTCGTTATTGTATTAAATTGCTGTAACTGTTGTAGTACATTGTTCTATCTTCATTGTAAAGGCCTCGGTGGTGTTTACGAATTAAATATACATTAATAAATATAGTATAAGGAGGTTAAATGGACCATCCGGGTTATATCATCTTGAAAAATTCTTCGGAATAGAGAATCAGATCGGAATTTTACAAAAGGATGAAATACGTCCGAAAAAAACGAAAAAGATTGTTTACAAGCGTAGACACGCGGAAGCGACAAGGGTTGGAGGAGTGGGAGGAGGAAAACCCTTCACCGAGTACCAATAAATCATCCGAAGGCCTCCCCCACTCGATCGCTTAGCCGACATTCAAGGACACTTTTGGCCGCAAAACTTCAAGAAAGAAATCCCAGCACCGGATGTTGACCAGAAAATTTTTCGCTAATATATCTTTACGCCACCTGGCTAGACGCCCAAAACCTGCAACTTATCGAGCAAAAATAAACAACTGGAGCAGCAGGGGGGAAAGTGCGTCCGACCGACCCGTCTCTTTAACGGAATGCGACGCGGAGAGAATTTTTTAAAGAGGAACATATCTTCCTGAACGAAGGAGCGGGGGTCGGGACCACTTAATCATTTTCCGGAAAGAGGATGACGGGGGGGGGGGGGGGGGGGAGGGGGGGAGAGGGAATTCCAGAATCGAAAATAGCTTTTACGTGGCGATCGATTGCGATCGGTCAATTTGAAGAGACATCGTCAAACAATCCGCTCCTTTTTTTTTTCGATCCGCATTTAAGTGACCTAATTTCAAACTTCATAGTGTTTATTTTTGAAAAGGAGAGAGAGAGAGGGATAGAGAAGATTTTTATCCTCCACCTCTCCATTGGATTTTTCGGTCAATTAACTCATCTTTCGATATTACGCACCGCATTAGGCCACGCCCACATGAGCCCAGTGCCGCCCAAATATCTGCCGAGCCCTCTCCTCTTCCTCTCTTCTTAAAAACTTCCAACTCGCAGAAGGATAACGGGAGTTCGGGTAAACACTCGCCGTGAGTCCCGGCGGTGTAGTGCCAAACACGATTAGTGTTCCCTTTCCACCGCTCTGTCTCTGTCGCCCACCCCTTTCTCTGCCCTGGCATCCATCTAACCGTGTAAGATGGGAAGGGTGGTCTTTTCCTTCCTTTCGGAGAATGTGGACTCGCGAGAAAGCGTGCGGGTGGAATAGTAAAATGGATTTGAGTGGATGTGGCGGTCGATGGGAATTGGCGAGTTCGCGTGTGTTTCGTCCCTCAAAGGGAGTTAAGGGAGGTGGGAGCCTTAAAGAGCAAAAACGGTCCTTCAATCACAGGAGGGAACGAAAAGGAGACGTGGGAGAATTGCAATGGCGTCGTCTGTAATGGGGTATTAGATGTTACCGAAAGAACAAACAAAGTCGATTTTCGGATAGAGAGAAAAAAAAGAAAAATTAAAAGGGCGTTTGTTGAAGGTAAGATTTATAATAATATATTATTACTATTATAATAAATATAAAAATGTGAACGAAATATCATAAGTTTCCAAATTTAACTTTTCAATTACTAACGTGGTTCTGTTGTTAAGCTCCATGTTTCATAACCAGGATTATTTGACGTATACGTAGCGTGACTGCCTCCATATTGTACGGATGCGAATACTATTTTTTCAATGGGCCTTAAATCCCCGTTTAAGGGATAACAATAAATCATTTTTTCGGATCTCGAGTTACATAAAAGTTAAGCTATAGAATCAGCGAAAATGGCAATGCCACGGATATTCGTTTAAAAAATTAATTCTCAAATCTCTTTCATTAAGCAATGACTACACCAAAAAGAAGCATTCATTAAAAAATATGAGGTGCGCCGGGAACCTACACATCCAGGATAATTACCTGAGTTTGAACATTGATAATGTTATTAGTTTGCGTTCCTCTTAATTAATATTACAAATACGCTAGGCAATTAACTAGAGATGTGATATTACTCAACTAATACAACGAGGAATTTGCAATTTAATTTGTAATATTTACTCTCAACCTGGACATTTTATACAGACTGTTTCACTAATTACTTTCACTTCAAACTGCATACATATGAAAGCTGAAATAAGCTAAAGAAGACGGATAAATATAAATTATATTTATATACCAACATCAATGCAAATCGCTCTCACGTGGATTTTTCCGAAACATTAATAAACGGCGTTTTATAGAGGATAAATACGAATGGAATATGGAGAAAGCGTTCCTAAAAAAAGAAACAAGTTAGGGAAGTGTACAACGTATTACAAATGGGCGCGTTTCGTGCAATGGAGTATTAGAAGAAAATTATATACTTGTACGTAAGGGAAATTGCGTTTTAAAGTTATTTTCCTCATCAAAAATAATCCATTTTCTTCCTATTTAATAATATTACATTCACACGTAAGGGAATTAAACGTTTGTTTTTGAGACTGTTTTTGTTAGCAACAAGGAAGAAGTAACCATGCAAGAAAATTTCTAAGTTCAACTCGAATTAAGACATTTTTGTTTGATTTTCTCGATAACGGCTACTCCTACGATAAAAATGTATAGGAAAATAAATACTCTTCTTTACCAGTTCTACAACTTTTATTTGAAAAATATTTTGATAAGAGGAATACTACGAAATATGACGAAAATTTAATTTTTTGTCACCCTGATTGGCGTACGTGATTCACTTTTGCGATTTTCTTATTATATTTGATTGTAAGTCCTTAATATCAAATTTCATGAAAATCCGTTCGGTAGAAACCGAGAACGAACATGCGGACGGACGGACGGACAGACAGCCGATAATAGGCGCTCACGCTGGAAGCGAAAGGCGCCTAAAAAGGTACCGCCTGGAGAAAGCGAGCCGCCAGACGGTGAAAACATTTCAAAGGCGACACATCGTCTCCCTCGAGAGGGAGAGAGAGAGAGAGACAGAAGTACATACAAGTTTAAGATTCGAGTCGCCATCTCTACTCCAATGAGAAAAGCAAGTATCACGAACGGTCATTAGGGGACGGGGAACTTGGAGAAAGGACACTAAACACACCTCTCGCTCTCATCCTCGCCGTCACGGACTTCAGACTGATTCAATTCAAACTACAGAGACGAGAACTTAAAAGCTTTCACCCACGTAACGAACCTCTTCCGAGGACCCTTAGGCCACTCTCCAACTGGGGCGACGCGACCACGATGCGACTTTAATCAAAAAGTCGGATCGGATGGGTTGAGGCGAACAGGCAACTAGACTTCCTCCCAACAGTGCGACGTGTCGCCGACCAGTTGCTTACGATATGTTGAGCGGTGAAGATCACGATATAGTGCTAATGTATTGGTACTTGAAGAGAAAACGGAAAACTAAAAGACAATGATGGGTGCATCTATATATATCCGAAACAATGTTAAATGTAGAGGTTTTTTTCCTGCGAATGAACTTTTAAAAGACGAACAAAAATTTCAATCTTTTTATCGGATGTTTTTATAATTAAATCTTTGCAAGTAATCTAATTAACCGTCCTCCGGAGAAGTTATATTAAAATTACATAAATGTTTCTTACTTAATTTAGGAGTTTATTAGATAATTACCATTCGTAACTCAATAAATAATCTAATTAATTTGATTCATAAGTATTACATAACATTTTTCATACTTAATTTAAAGTTTATCATGTAACTTTACTTTTAAAATATCATAAACTAATGCAATAAATTTGCCTAAAACGTATTACAGTTTTAAAAACACTGAAATGCCATATATTTATAGCCATCACATAATTACTCAAATGTTATCAATTCAATTTTCAAGCTCTCATTTTTATACGTCGTCTCCCTCCGTCCGCATGTTACAATTCGGTAACCGCTAGACATATTTTGATGAAATTTAGTATTGGGGAGTTTTCCTAAATTCTGTTCATCGATTCCAAATTTGGCTTAAATCGGACAATAATAACGACCAATTTACGTGAACACCCACATATCACACTTTTACATATGAAATATTTCCTCATATACAGCATTTCTAGTGTGTATTCTGTTGTTGACGGGCTATCTTTAGTTAAATTTAAAACAGTAGCCTCTTTCCCTCCCTCTCCCCCTCCACCTTCCCCTCCTCCCCTCCCTCTCGCTCCCCCCTCTACCTCTCCTCCCCTCTCGTATTAAAAGCATGCTTATACCCATAAGGATTGAATTAACAATATAATATAGAGATCTAACAATGAAATTGGTAGGCAAGGCAACATCCTGTTAACATGGCAAGATTTCCTCAAACTGTGTGAATTAAACGTTTACATTAAGAAATTTCGAACTGTAGGCGGAAAAAGATGAACAGAATAAGACTTTATAATGTTTTCTTAAACATGGTTCATATCCGAAGACTGTAGGCCAAATATTTCTAATTTTAATCTAAAAAAGAACGAAAGCCGATTTTACGTGTTAACTTATTGGAAAGAAAACATCCCCTGGAGTCGAACCCGAGTCTTTGATCTCCAGTTCGATACATTAAAACGTTTTGTTATTATATCATAATAATATCCCGAAAATTCCATCAAATTCGGCTCAGCCGTTTGCGAGACATTAAGCTTCAAAAAGCATTACATGACAAAGGGGAAAAGGGACAAAGGGACAAAGTGAAACTGTCTTTTATATTAGTTTTATGATTATCATTCGCAACTCAATAAATAATCTAATTAATTTTATTCATAAGTATTATATAAAATGTTTCATAATTAATTTAGTCTATCACTACTTTTACCTTTAAAATATCACATACCAATACAGTCAATTTGCCTAACAAAACATAATTTTAAAAAACGCTGACATGCCATATGTTGATATCGAAGCCATGACTACTCAAATTATATCAATTCCATAAGCTCCCGTTTTTACGAGTTCTTTGCACAAAGTGAACGCACATAGGGAAGGTCGTCTCCGTTCGTCCATCCGTATGTTTCAATTCGTAAACCGCTGGGCAGATTTTGATGAAATTTGGTATTGGTGAGTTTTACTAAAATCTGTTAGCCGTTTCAAATTTAGTTTACATCGATGTTTAATACAAAAGTTAAAGAAAATAATTAAATGTTAAAAACACTAATAGTAAACAAATACCCATGTAGGAATAATGAAATGACGTACAATTCTTCAAGCACCTTTTATAATTATAAAGGCAGGGATAACGTTCAACTGCTGCCACTACTTGATAATAATCTGTTCGTCGTTTTTCACCATTATTTGTTCGTGTAATTTTCATATAGAAACAAAAAAATCTGATGTGGCCAACACATGACTTTCTCCATATTTGGGGTATGGATATTTAAATTGTTATGATTGGCATTATGAAGCAAAATTATCATTTCGTATCGTAAAAGAATACAGTCGTCCTTATTGCCGTAAATTACGTATATTTTGAATATGTTTACAGAATTCACCGCTACATGGTGGCGCTGTGTACTGGTATTAAGAAAAAGCAAAATATCTCCAAAATGGATGGTCCTACGAAAATTTGTTTCAAACAAAACTTGGAAGAAATATTATTCTCTACAACTTTGGTCCTCACGAAGATGACCAATTACGACGTTTTTAAGGAGATATTTGACGGAAACAGAAAAAAACCGATTATTTACAAATAATTCGTAAACAATAACTGCTATGGGAAATTGTTTCAAATGAAAGTTGTAGGAAATTACATTCTCTATAACCTTTGTATAGAACTGTATATATGATAGTGATGTTTTAACGGAGAAATATCGCAAAAACCGAATCGGGTTTCGAATAAACCTCGACTTCCGGTTAACCGTTATTGTCCAAAAACTAATCAGGTGTTTGTGCTCATGCTAAAGTGTTATATATGAAGTTTGGTAACGATATGGCAAGTACTTTTTGAGGTAGAGCTCCCACAATCACATACACACACGCACTCAGACATCATTCCGAAAATAGTCTAAACGTGTTCTAGGGACCTCAAAACGTGTATTTCCGTTGAAATCTCGAAGTCGATTTTTTTCATGATCACAATACTTTCCCATTACTACGTATGGAGAAAGTAAAAAATAAGGTACTGAAAGGGCGCGATCACCAGGCGAATGAGCGGAGGCAACTGGCACGACCGATCGTAAGCGACTGGTCGCCGACAGGTTGCGTCGCTACCGTGTCGTAGTCGTCCCAGGGGGTGGGCGCCCATAAGAAAGCACGTGCCAGATCTTTGAGGCGACTCTTCGGCGATTTTTACTGATTGTGAGATCGGATCGTAGTCGCGTCGCCCCAGTGGGAGAGCGGCCTTAGCCTTCCCCTCCCGTCTTCTCTCCAATCTTTTTAACATTCGGTATCTTCCTTCTCCATCCTCTTTCTCTTAAGAAACCCTTTCTCTTTCCCACTTCCATAAAACCTCCGCCGGTCCATTCTCCTCCTCAAAGATCTCCATTCTCTTACGCCTTGCTCCGTTTCCGGCCAAACACTCCCAACGACACCCAAGACCCTTTTCACCCGTCTTCCCACGCCTCGATCGCCTCCGTCCAACGTCGCATTAATCACCCTCTGACTTCGCCCCCTCGCTTTCCAAAAAATAGGAGCGATACGCGGTAGAGGAGGAGCGGAAATTGAGGGAGCCCTTCTTATCGGGAGATGCAGGGAATGAAACTTCGATTTCAGCTTCAGAAAGACGAATTCTTCTAAAATTTCAATGCAAGGAGGAAGAAAAATTGTGAACCTGAACGGTAAACGAACCTAGGCCTTCAACTTATCTGGCGGATGATTTAAAAAACTAAATTATGACTCTCCTTTCTCAAATTAGGGTCTCATGTAATTGAAAAAAATTCTACATAAAAAATTTAATGAAATTATTTCATAGGATTTAGAAATGGAATTTCGCATTTGGCTACCATAAGCGGATAATATGACCGAGACAAGAAATTTCCTCTGGAATATTAATGACTCCAATGTAAATGATATAAAAAGTTCACCCGATACAAATATTTTATAGATAACGTTTTGGTAATTTTCTAAAAATCGACCCATACTACCTCAAACAAATATGGGGCAAGAAAAATGTCCTTATTATGCTCTGTAACTTCTAAAATAATGGGACTGCTGACTGAAGGCCCGTCTTGAGTGATCAGAACCTACGATGCCATTTTCGTTTTTTTTACTCACACGATAATCTTCAACAGCAAATTTCACCTGAACACGGGCAGTGCTAAAGCGCCCGATTGTTACAGGATGGAATGAATCTAATGGGGGATTCTTTTCTTTTAAGACACTCCCTATAAAGAACATCCCTACCAGCCAGTCTTCCATTCTTTAACACCTAACCTCCCCCTATATGGATAGCACGATTAAATCGATTATCCATTTATCTCTCTACCACCCTCTCTCCCTTCTTCCCTCTGATACCAGCTCCTCTCTCTCTCTTTTTTCCACCCCATCACATTCCTATTCCTATCTCTCACCTTCCGCCCCCATTCTCGAATCCATCGTTTTTCCCATTTGCACCAATTTGGGAAGTTCTCCTCGATCGGAGGAGAAAAATAACTGCAGAAAAGCGTCCTTTCGTGGGATTCGGGGAGAAAGATTTTAGTAATCGACATTCTCATCGCGTGCGATAGGATAGAGAGCCGCTATAATTCAAGCAAAGGCGTAAAGGATACTGGGAGGGTTTGAGGGCTTATATAAAATTCACGATTTACTTCGAATGTGTACGTGACACTATATCTAACTGAAAATAGAAAGCTATTTCTCGCAAAAACTCCAGCTTCGAAGTGAACATCTTCAACTTTTTGGACTATTATAGTAGAGTGGGATCACTGAAATAATAGCAATTTTGCGTTGAAAGGGAAAGTCAGAGGTAAAAAGTTCGAGCATAGCTATACAAAAAGTGTACATTTAACAACGAATTTCTGCTTGGCGTGCCAGAAAAACAATGAAACACTTTCACGTGCCATTTGAGTTTAATTAAAAAATGTACGATGTAAATCAAACCATGATAAAGATTTTTGTAATTTTAGCAAACTGCGAAAACGAAATTCAACTTAATACTTCATACCGCATACAAATTTGGGAACGCTTGCTTTATATCCGAAATCTATAGTTCAACGCGTTCTAGGTATTATGCATAAAATAAGCCGATTATTTTCCAACGATCAATACTTAAATGGAAAACAGGCAATGCCACTCTGGACACGATCATCAGCTAGAGGATAATAAACTGTTCCCGCAGAAAAGCTTAGTTGTTTATTTAATATATTTTATTAAGCATTGCGAGGCAGTCACGGTAACCAAACCTCTATCATTCATGCCGCTTTTAACAGAAACACGAATGGATGTTCCTCATCCACCATTTCAATTTAATGCAAAAATAATATATTTTCGAAGAAATGTATGAATGGAAATCCATCCATAAGAACGTCATATTCCTGGTTCAATAAATTTCGCATTAAAATGCGCATTCGAACAGTTATGCGGATAGAAAGAGGAAATGTAGAGTAATATATAACGTTCCCTAACAACGAGACAAGTAAAATGTCATTTAAGGGAGATATTTTTCTCCATGGTCATACATCAAATGGAGAAGAATTTTCATATAGAATCGAACGAATCGGATTGACAACGTACGCAAACGTACATTACTCATTTTTTCATCGATGCCATTGATATAGCGGACGAGAGAACATGCACACACGCGGACGCATGCGTACACACACATATACAAGATCTGAAAATAAAATAACAAGACTGTACTCACAGTCAGCACTATTAAATTTTACTCTGAACTGCAGTGGTCTCCTTCAATGTAGTTCCCTCCTGCTACTATACACGAATTCCAGCATTGTTTCCAACTCTCGAAGCACTTCTGGAAGTCATTCTCATGCAAGCTGTTTAGAACGGCCGTCGTAACCTTCCGATTCTTTTCCACGTTATCAAAATGTGATCCCTTGAAGTGATTCTTCAGTGTAGGGAAGAGGGAGAAGTCACACGGAGCGAGATATGGTGACATATCAGGGTGTTCCAGGACCACGATCGATTTTTTTGCTAAACATTGTGTGTGAGGGTGCGTTGTCATGGTGCAAGATCCACTTGTCGGGGAACAATTCTGGCCTCGCACGACAAACCCGCTGTCTCAGACGTTCCAAGACGTGGAGATAAAACTTCTGGTTGACAATTTGACCAGGTGAGACAAATTCTTGGTGCACTATTCCTTTGAAGTCAAAAAAAAAAAGATCAACATTGTCTTGACTTTTGATTTTGACATCCACACTTTCTTGGGGCGGGGTGAGCCTGAAGATTTCCACTGTATATTCTGCCGCTTTGTCTCAGGGTCATACTGAAAAACCCAACTTTCATCCCCAATGATGACTCTGTTCTTGGACACCACCTTCGCACAAACTTTCTTCATCCCAAAATTTTCCGTCAAAATCAATCGTACAGTCTCTATATTGATATTCAATTTTTCTGAAATCATTCTGACACTAAGATGTCAATCATTCCTCACCAGAGTTCTCATCTTTTCGACGTTTCCATCTGATTTTGATGTTGTCGGACGCCCAGGTCGGCTGTCAAACTCAACTTCGTCCCTTCCTTCAGAAAATCGTTTACACCATTAAAAAACACGTGCTCTTGACATAACCCCTTATCTATACAATTGCTTTCACATTTCAAAGATCTCAGTTGGTTTTTTCCTAGTTTTAACAAACATTTTTTTCAAAATATTTATCACCCATTTTCGTGACGAGCTATCCCAACTCTACTTCAGTTAAAGCACAATAGCTCTGCACTCGCTATTACTGTGTATCGTTCAGACATTATCTGCAACAATCGTCATTGGCCCAGTCTTGCCACACGCTCTACAGTGTTAGTCTCGTTATTTAATTGTCAGACCTCGTATATACATGTATATATTTACATTAATGCATACATATATATGGATATCGAGGGCAAATAGGAGTTGATATGCTATAAATCGAGTATTCTTAGTACCGGAACTAATACGAATGATGTGCTATACATCGAGCATTTTCGGAAGCTAAAGTCTGTCATATTTTCTCGCCCACGATGAAAGTCTGGTTCGAAACTATATTTGTCAGACATAATAAATTTTGAATATCATGCCAAGCTGTTTCATTTTTGGGCATTATTGCGGAATTTTATCGTCAATGCAAACTGAAACTATTTCGTTGGTTGACATCCAAACAATTATTGCAATAAAATTTAGAAAATATTAACAACTCTCAAAATTAAATTTTTTGGTTTAATATTACAGCTACAGTAATTAGTGAAAGTAGAAATTAATCATTTTTGAAACCGTCCGATAAATAAGCTTGCAAATGTTGAATCAACTAGGACTTTAGGCAATGATGAGATTTTCCAAAAAAATACAGCAATAACAATAGGTTTTCTCTAGTGATTTATGACTAAAAAGTCAAGCTATTGCCCTTCAAAAACACGAAGAGAAAGCATCGATTGAATTGAATTCCATCCTTTCACTACGTCTTCACGAAAAATATTCCCTTCACTGCCTCAATTCTCACTATGCCATAATGATACACTGGTGTCTGAATATCATTCCAGTGACTCTCAAAATGTCAGTAGTGAAAAATTAGCTTCGATTTTTATTAGGGTGGTTTAGCTCTAACTGTGATAGTTTTACCTTATATATTGATTTATTAAACACCATCACAGAGTTATATCTTTGATATCTTTTCCAGTTAATCATAAAAGTTTACTTCTGAGATTTTTTAGAATTGATTTTAAAAGCTGTTCAATCGTAGATAAAACTGTAACTTACAATCACTTAGTTCTATATCGTTTCGTGTGGCAAACATTCAACTACATTTGTTACACACAATCTTCCTATGCCATCTTATGATTATAATTCACCTACGCATAATCATTTAATGAGTTAATATTTAGAATATGCGCCATAGATGCATATACCATGAATACAAATTCTAAGGCCAAAATAAATATCAGCAGATGTAAGACTACGACTGTGCTTAAATAAAATATAATACACTAAATTAAAGTCACTACTCTGGAAAAATATTAGATAATTTCCCTTTGACAGATTATTCTACAGGTATTGCTTAACGTTCTGCATTTTAAAGGACTATTCGTTAAAAAAAATTTCCAACTACAACCTATATTTACCGCATTAAAAAACGACGGAGAGAAAAACACCTGGAAATTAGTTTAGTAACGTTAATGATACAATAGTTTCAATTAACGTTAACCTATTGTAGATTTATGACATTACTAATAATTTAAATTGAAAATGATCACGTAATGAGATCATATCAAATTTTTGAAGCAGACGCTTATGCGAAGACGAAAAGAAGCGTACGCATTACGATGCTCCTATTTTATACGACCAATATATTTTGAATATTTAAATTATGTTCGCTGTAAAAATGAAAAAATATTCTCCATTCCTTTAACAGAAAAGAGCTCCATCGACACGAAATTGAGAAATTCCCTGAGGTGTCGAATTCCGCCTCATATATGTGTATGTGTGTGTGTGCGCGCGCGCGCGCACGTGTGTATGTGTGTGTATATATATATATATATATATATATATATATATATACATATATATATATATATATATATAAATACTAAGGAAGAGGAAAGGTAAGTAAGGATATTTTGGGCAACTAGGTGTTGAAGGAAACCCAGTGAACACTTACCGGAAGTAGAGCCGCTGGGGTGTTGGAGAGACACATTTGTAGAGGTTAGAGCTTTCGGGATGATCCCTTCGTCAGCTGACGAAGGGATCATCCCGAAAGCTCTAACCTCTACAAATGTGTCTCTCCAACACCCCAGCGGCTCTACTTCCGGTAAGTGTTCACTGGGTTTCCTTCAACACCTAGTTGCCCAAATATATATATATATATATATATATATATATATAGAGGTGTCCCCTCGCGTAGGCGGAATAAGAGGCGAACCCATTTATGACGCAATTCGACCCATCCGAAAAGAAAAAACTTTCGATTCTCAACAACGACACTGAAACTTTCCGATAATGGAAGAATAGCTTCTCCGCTCGGTTTCACGGTATCATCATAACTTCACAAGTACGAAATTTAACAACGGAAGAATATTTTCGTCACGCGAACGGTATGACATGAGGCGACGGGGAAAGGAAACAGAATCCTTTCACTTTCCCGCAATTCCCTTACCTTTTGTGATAGGGATCCATGTATTCCGGCATGGCCGTTATTCCCATTTCCTCCAGCACAGAATCGTTCAGAGTCCTGCGAAAAAAGAAAACATTTCGTTAAAAAAAAGACGAAACACGAAATACTCGACAATTTTGCGGACATTCGCGGAATCTGTATTATTACTGTTATTTTATTATATATTATTTTAAAAATTAAAATTTTTATAAAAGATGGCGCAAGAAATGATCCCCTATTTGGTGTTACAATTTTACAGTCATGATTCGGTCATAATTTCACATTTATCTCTTAATGTATAGTTATACAATTAATAAGCTTACATGATTATAATAATTAGAAATATTTTGCATATGTCGAAGAAGGCTGCGTGCCACATAGAAACTTTTATATTTTTCTTTTCCGTGGAATGAAATAAAGGCAGTAATCTTTCTCAAACGCAGTAGAGTTGAATGATGGCATATCAAACCGCCTTTTTCCTCACGGTAAATTTTAGGCACATCAGCACAAATCTCTCACATTCGAGTACTTTCTCTCGATTTTCTTTAAGACATTCCCTTTTTTTTAATAGCCAACATCCATTTTATCTTCCTGCAGCTTGGTTTCTTTCCTAGAATCTTCTATTCTTCGACTTATTTCTCAACGTTTTTCGTAATATCATATTCAATCACTCAATTACCATTATAATGAATCTCATTTCCTAAAGCATTTAAAACGTCAATTGTTTTTCTCTCGGTATAACTAGTACTCATATCCCCACATTACAAAAGCTTCTGATCTACTTAGATCGATGTACATATCTTCATTCCTCGTCCACGTCTCACGCCTATGAAAGATTCCATGGCGTTTCCCCCAAAGCACTTCACCCACGAGACGTTTCATCCAAAGGCACTTCGCCCATGAGACGTTTCACCCGTAGACACTTCACCCACAAGACTTTTCACCCACAGACGTTTCGTCCATTCCCTTAGACCCATAGTTTTTTCATCCACAAGTCACTTCACCCACATAAAGTTTCATCCAAAGAAATTTCACCCACAGGAGTCTCACCCATGATTCAGAAAACGCATGAAACGTATAAAAATTTAAATAAATATAACACGGGAGAAATAAGTATTAAATAATAACTTTTATTTGTTATTTTATGCATTCCATCCCTATTTTTTCCATTTTCTGAGGGAAATTATAAAAGTGCAAGCAGACAATGAAAAAATGATGGTTGAAGTAGAATTTGGAAAAATGGTAAGAGAATCAAGTAGGATGAAGTATAAAAAAGTTACGGAGAAGTTAGAGTCAATTACACTAGAGTATGAAGATTACAAGCAGTGTAATCGCATAACTGATTATCTTCGTGTTTGTGGACTCAATTTCAATATTTAAATGCATATTGAAATGTTTTAATTTAAATTACATATCTTAAAATCTTTAAATAAAAATGTATTAAACCAAATGACTTGTTGTAATTTTAATTTAAAAATTAAATAAGGTTAAATATTATTTGGATTAAATTAGAGTTGTATTCACGTATAAAATAAAAAATAAAAGTTATTATTTAATACTTATTTCTCCCATATTATATTTATTTTAATTTTTAATAGGTTTCATGCGTTTTCTGAATCACAGGTGAGACCTGTGGGTGAAAGTTCTGTGGATGAAACATTATGCGGGTGAAGTGACTTGTGGGCAAAAAAACTATGGGTGAAAGGGCATGGGTGAAACATTTGTGGGTGAAAAGTCTCGTGGGTGAAACGTCTGTGGGTGAAACGTCCCATGGGTGAAAGTTCTTTGGGTGAAACGTCTCGTGGGTGAAGTGCATTGGGGGAAACGTCCGGATACCCTATGAAATGCTACACAATTTAATTAATTTGTTTCTATTGTTTTAAGTAGGTATTTAATTAATTATGAGTGAAGCATTACGATAGAATTTTCTTATTCTGAGGCTTTACCATTAAATTTAAACGGAAATTCGCTGCTGCTAAATGAAAATACATAACGTAAAGTGTAAATTAATTCTTGCTTCTTAAGATACAGGTTTATTTTGGCATGTTCAATCCAAAATCTTATAGAAATGTTACCATATTTATCCAAACAATTCGACTCATGAAAAAATACATAAAGCTAAAATAAATATAATCCAAAACTGAGGAATACAAATAAGCAAGAAAGGTTGTTATGAGTAACTGTTGACAGAGACTTAAAAACCATCGCACAGTGAGTACAGCTATAATTCGCATATGGTTTACTCAGCAGTTTTTATTTACCGAATTTATGTACCATCAATATATTTTAGTTAACCTTTCCTCTAAGAATAAAACTCGAACCGCCCAGCAAATAAAACAAGTTAGGAGTATTTGAATGAAATGATATACCTGCACGTAATGGAAATAGCGTTTTAAAGTTCTTTTCTTCGTAATAAATAATCCATTTTCTTCCTATTTAAAAATATTGCCTGCACATGTAAGGAAATTAAACGTATCTTTGTGATATTGTTTATGTTAGCAACACTGAAGAAGTAACCATGCAATACATTTTCTAAGTTCAACTCGAGTTAAGGCATTCTTGTATGATTTTATTAATAACGGCTACTCCGACGATAAAAATGTATAGGAAAAGAAATATTCTAATTTACTAGTTATACAAGTTTTATTTGAAAAATATTTTGATATGACCAATACTTAACGAGATATGACGGAAAGTTCATTTTTAACACCAGTAAAGTGGTACCCCTGATTGGCGTACGCGATTAATTTAGGTGATTTTCTTATTCTTTTTTATTGTAAGTCCTTAATATCAAATTTCATGAAAATCCGTTAGGTAGAGGCCAATAACGAACATGCGGACGGACGAACAGACGGACGGACGGACGGACAGACCGACGATAATAGGCAGTCACGGTGGAAGCGAAACGCGCCTAATACGCGTTTTTTTCTGTTGAATACAGACGACTGCGTTGCTACTGTCTGAAATTCTCCGACTCACGAATTTACGATTCGTAATTTAACGGAGCGAAAATAAAATGCGGAGTCCGGCAGAGAACAGGAACGGAGAAGGATAAAAAAAGAAACGACCTTAGACGTTGGTGAAGTTCGGGGATTTCAAACGTACAATGTATACACATACACGAGAATAGGGAAGGAAAGGGGGGAATTCATTGAGGGGGTGTAAGAAACGGAGAATCTCTCTCTCTCATTCTCCCCCTAAAAAAAGAGCCACTCTCATCGAAGATCGATTTCGGCCTACGCAAATTTCTCCCTTCAAGCGTTTGTCAACGTCGGAGAGAAGGAAGAGGGAGGAAGGGAGGGAGGGAGGGAGGTCCTTCGCGGGAGGTTATCTTGTGAGCTTTTAATCCGCCTGGGTGAATGAATTTGAATTGCTTATTTTCCATCCCAAACTATCGCGTTATCTTCGCTCGCGTAGTTTCAATTAAGCTATACGAATTCACGAAGTGTTCCGTAGAGTCGCCGCAAGCTTGAATTTTTAAACGAAACGGAACACATTTCTAATTTTTTTCGGATGCGTTTAGAAGTTTAAAATTTGAATTATTTATTTTTTTGCGAAAATGGGGCGGAATACGAAATGTTTCGTATAGCTTTGAAGTTTTACTCGGAAAAAGAAAATTTCTAAAGCAGTTATACTTCAGAGAAAAGGAACGCTTAATTCAGGTTGCTAAGTTATGTAAGATTTTATTTTCTTCAATTCCGTAAGCCGCCACATGAACCTGCTCAGAGCAATGCAGGTTAATGGATTTTCACAATTCTTATCCAAATATATGCGCATGACCAAGCGGCAATGGGCGATTTAAGTCAATGCGTGGAAGTTTTTTGATTGAAGAAGTTCATTTGTCAGCCGTAGCTTCACGTTCATATGTAAGGTAATTAATTTATAAATTTAAAACGTAATTCCCCAAAGTGTGAATTCTTCATACGGTAAAATGGGGTAAAATAGATAATTAATCCTTCGAAATGGTGACCTATAACAGAATTATAAAAGGAATAAACGACTATTTTGTACAATAAAGTTTTGTTTCTTTATCAATCCCTCACCAGGAATACGGATTCGTTAAATAAATTTTAGTAGCATAACAGCATTTTGGGATTTCCCTATGAATGTGTCAAATGTATTTAGTCATAATACTTTATATTGAGAGTTGAACTTAAATTTGCTCCATATATATCCTAAAATAGATATAACGAGATTTACACAAATTTGTTCGGTAATATTGAGTAATTTTAAAATTAAATTTTGATATTTATTTGTCACAACGCGTGACTTTTACGATCTTAAAAATATGAACTGGCGTTATGTTATTCATGCGTTTGTTAGTAATTTATATTTTTATTAATAAAAAACAATAGGTGAAACCCTTTTAAAAATTAATATTCAAAATAAAAAACGATATATATATATATATATATATATATATATATATATATATATATATATATATATAATGAAGCATACATTAAAACTACTATTTCTATTTAAAATTTCCTCTTTTTTCCACATTTACCTTAATCACAAGGAATTATATATATCACCTTTCACTCCATTTGAATAAAATTGGAATTTAATATATAAAATCTTATTTTATGCCGATATCGGATAAATATTGACGAAAAACACAATGCAGTGAGCGGATAAAAGGGAGTAATTTTGGAAGTTCCAAATTTTAATTCTTTTTTCGTCCATCTTCGCTTTCAATTATTCGTTTCTTCGCACCCAGAGAATAAACGCCATTCGAAGAGTTATATTATTATCTGATTACAATTAATAAAAAATATAATTCATTAGTTGGAGTACCCGGCGTTGCATGGGAACAGGAGGAAAACAGTATTTATTGAATGACAACAAAAACAGAATTTTGGATGTATAGATATAGATTAAATCCGAAGTCCTATAATTGAAACTGTTAAATAAAGCGAAAATGAAAGTTTATTTATTAACTTCTACTTTCACTGCCAATTTTAAGGCGTATGCGGGATATATAAAAACATTTTAGTCTATGAAAAACTGAAAATCATCTATAAAGAATACTTTTAACTTAACTTTTCTTAACATTTACGATTATTTCTTTGTAAACAATCCATTTCCGAGCGTATTGCATTCAAATACGTATAACGATAATTTTATTTCCTATCATATCACTTTCGCCAAATCCAGCTCCATTTCTTGTGTAATTATGCCTTTCTGAAATGTTTAATTTTATGTCTTTTAAGCAAGAAATCCGTGAAAAGGCAACGCATATTTGTCCAAGATTGAATACCGACTCTGATAAATGTACACCAGTTGCGTGGGCAGATTTGCGTTAATAAATATTATAAAGGTATAATATAATGATTTTGCTTACAAAAAAAGTAAGATTCCAGTATTCAATAAATGAAAGAAGGTTCAATTGCTCCATTCAATCGTTTCCTGAATAATTAACAGTATCTGTTTACGTTTCTATGTGTAAAGATTGTCGTTGCTACGATTATCTCGTTGCTTAAACAGAAGTGTAAAGCGTATAACGCTAAACGTTCGTCTATCTGAAGGCTTCATTAAAACTAATTGAATCGGAGGTGACAATGATGGCCGCCTTGGCAACGACCGGAAAGAATACGAAAAAACCACAAAATTTCGAATCAAACTGCGAATTTCTGAAAACTTCCACCGTGTAACATCTAAACATCGCAAGAATAAGATAATACACAGTTATAACCATCGAATAAAGCAAAAACGAATAAAATCGGTCCATATTTAGGTATTTAGATGAATGAAGATAAAAAGCCTAGCACTCTGAAAAATAGAAAATTACGTGTAAACTTGCGAAAAAATAATTACTGAATTAAACACCCCCTCCCTCCAAAATTTTTACCGCCATATAGCCTATGTTACCCGCAGGGTAAAATTATACATATACCTATGCGAAGTTTCGTGCCGATATCTTCAAAAGTATGGATTTGTACGGAGAACAAACATAATCTGAATTTTACTTTTATACATAAAGATGATCGAGGTACATCCACTTACGATTTTTTAAAAATATTTCTTAACTTTTATTTTCAAATTTAATTGAAAATATTATGATTCTAGGAATCCATTTTCAATGGATTTTTAACTTTCCACAACGAAGTTTACACTACGGCCATCAAAATTGATGAAAAACAACCACGTTTGCTGCTTTCCCCCTCACACTTCAGCCGATTTTTTCCCCCAAATTTGCTTATTATGTAAATTTAAAATAACCACGTTTCTATGTTATTCATGAAGGTATTCATAATTCATCTTATAGTTAGGGAGTTTGTTGAAATTGAAAAGGTTTGCAATTTGCCGAAATTCGCACGAATTTTGGCGCCTCCGAGTAAACCAAGTTATATAGGAATAAGGAGCGTGTCTAGGGTGGGTAAGGAAATAAGGATAAGTCGACTATGAAGACTGAATGCGAATTGGATAAGGAAAAGGGGTAACAGAATAGTGTGGAGGGAGGAAAGATGAAGAGCAGGTTAATTAGAAAACCACGGATAATGAATATAGTGAAATGGCAGAGGAGAAAACACATCGAGTGAGTACGATTCAAGAAAGAATTATCAAGCTCATCCTACGACTGATATAAAATTTAGAATCTGCCAACGGTAAATCACCAATTATGGTGGTGGTGGCTGCTTCGTAGCCGAAATGCAGGTCTGTTTTTCCCAACCAACTATTGAAATTTTAGAGGCACAGTTTGTACTTTTTCCACAGATTGTTGAAAAAGTACAAAGTTATTTCTAATTTGTTTATTCTCCTAGGGTGTGTAGATTGGAGAGAGGATAATGGAATGAATCTACATGAAAAAGAGGGGGAAAAGAAAACGGGATAAAACGTATTCACTAACGAGGAAGTAGCAGAACTGATTCACGAGTCTGTTACACGGTTGGCTAGTAGTTTGAGGGAGATTTCAACAAAAAGAGTGAATTTTTGAAAGAGTGGGAGAGTGTAAAGAAAGGATAAAGCCGCATAATCGGAGAGGAAGAGAGAAAGGGGAGAAAGGTAAATAACGAGAGATTACGTGACCGGTCGGTCACCACGATGACAGCTTTGTAGATAACGAGTCAAAGGTGAGAGGGAAGGGGAGGAGTGGAAGAGGGAAGGTGACGAGGAGACATTGATTGGCGTGTTCGCGGAAGTTCGATCACGTGGGGGCGCCGGATGTGCGGCGATGAAATTCGACGCTCCTTTGTTACGGAGTGGTAATGGCGATTCCGAACCTGAAAGAAGCCGACACCTTTCACCGCATCAATGATTCACGAGGCGGGTTTTGTTTTGAAAAATTGCCATCGTCGCCAGAAGTTGAAAAGGAGATAAAAAAAACAAATTTTCTGGAAAGTTTAAAAGTTGACGCATTCTTCCACGTGTTTTTTGTTAGTGCTCAAATATAAATAGATTTACATCTACAAAGATTACGATTAATCTGACGAAATAATAAATTCTAATTGACGGATTAAAAGAAAGAATTTTGAATCTTAACCTTCGAGGCCTAATTTTTGGACACATTTTCCTCTACTCTTCGATCAAATTAAATTACCGAATATCGTGTATGTTGGAAAGTTTTAAGGCATTTTAAACTTAAATTCGTTAGCATCCAAACTATATAAAAGACAGTCTCACTTTGTGTATAATGCTTTTTGAAGCTTAATATCTCGCAAACGACTGAACCGAATTTGATGAAATCTTCAGGATAACATTATGAAATAATAATAAAAAAACGTTTTAATGTATCGAACTCGAGATCAAAGACCCGGGTTCGACTCCAGGGGATAATTTCCATTTCCCATGAGGTAACACGTAAAAATGGACATTTCGACGTGCAGGCTTTCATTCTTTTTTAGATTAAAATTAGAAAGAACTGACCTATAATCTTCGGATATTTTGAAGGAAACATAAAGTTTCTTATTATTTTCACCTTTTTTCCGCCTACAGTTCGAAATAGCTCATTTTAAACGTTTAATTCACTCACTTGAGGAAATTTTGCCATTTTTAACGGGATGTTACCTTGCCTACCTATTCAATTGTTAGACTTCTATATCATATTGTTATTTCAATCCTTGTGGGTATAAACGTGCTTTCAATGTTTCTAATACGAGACAGAGGGAGAGAGAGTGGGGGAGAGGGAGGTGGAAGAGTTGGGGAGAGGGAGGTGGGAGTGATGGGGAGAGGGAGGGAGGGGGAACCGATTTTCAAAACAGTTGAAGTTTCTGATGTTAATATGATCTCCCTAAATAGTTTGAACGATCGTACCTTTCCTCCCGTCATTTTTGAGGGGTTATACACTAGTATTAGAATAAAAATGTATACGACTTATAAATAAAGGTAATAATAATTACATTTCTGATTTATTTTCTCGTTTCCCAAAATAAAAGTTTGAAAAAATATCGTCCAATTTTCTCAGTTTCATGATAAAATAACGCAATCAACGCAAAACACATAATCATCGCTTTGCATTCACGCTGGCTATATTTTCACAAACATAATTTAATAATTTCAAATTTCCTTTCTTCATTTCAATGATTACTTGTAATAAGAGAGCCATTCATTTAATAATTTAAGCTCGTCATGTCGTTGGACACTAAAATTGTATCACTTGACAGAAGGTTTTTTACCCTTTTAAAATTTACGACTTCTCAGCTAAAAAATTAACAGTAGAACGAAAAAAACTTGAACGCATACCTATGAAAATGTGACATGGCCAACACATGACTTTCTCCATATTTGGGATATAGATATTTAAATTATTATGAATAGCATTATAAGGCAAAGTTATTATTTCCTATCGTAAAAGAATACAGTCGTCCTAATTGCCGTTAATTATGTCTTGAATATGTTCGCAGAATTCACCGCTAGACGATGGCGCTGTATACTGAAAATTTACGAATAAATTAATTATCTAGTAAATGGATGGTTCTACGAAAATTTGTTTCAAACAAAACTTGGAAGAAATATTATTCTCTACAACTTTGGTCCTCACGAATATTACCAATAACGACGTTTTTAAGGAGATATTTGACGGAAACAGAAAAAACCGATTATTTATAAATTATTCCAAAACAATAACTGCTATGGAAATTTGTTTCAAATAAAAGCTGTAGGAAATTACATTCTCTATAATCTGTGTATCGAATTGTATATACAATAATGATGTTTTAACGGAGATATTTCGCCAAAACCGAATCGGGTTTCGAATAAACCTCGACTTCCGGTTTACCGGTATTGTCCAAAAATTAATAAGCTCTTCGTGTTCATACCCAAGTGTTATATATGAAATTAGGTAATGATGTGGCAAGTATTTTTCGAGTTAGAGCGCCCACAATCGCACACACACACACAGACATCATTCCGAAAATAGTCTAAACGTGTTCTAGGGACCTCAAAACGTGTATTTCCGTTGAAATCTCGAAGTCGGTTTTTTTCATGAAAACAATACTTTCTCTACACTACGTATATGGAGAAAGTAAAAACGATACAAGATAAAGTTATAACAAAACACATGGCTGACACATGAAATTTCTCTCGTGAGACATTTTCGCTACGAAGTGTGAAAACAACACGGGCGCTTTCGGTATTTTCCGGAGATAAACAACCTTCTTCGGCTTCCTCTCGAATGGCGCCTCTGCGTCGCGAAAGGTTTAGGAGGAACAATGGACGATGCTGATAACATCTATCTAGCATCTCGAGTTCCGAAACATTTTTCGGAGAAAGAGAAAGTGAAATTCGAGATAAAAAGCGTAATGGGACGAAGGGGAAAGCCTTCTAAGAGGGATCATCGGAAGACTTTAAAGTAGGTGGCGAAGGAAGGACATATTCACGTAAGCAGCACCTTCTGCTATATCAAAGTCCTCGTAATAAGATACCCCGTGATGTGACATGGTGGGGCGGCATAAAAACCAATAGGTGGCTCAAGATTGAATCCATCTCTACGACAACGAGGCAAAGCAATCAGTTCCCATTGAAAAAGTCGAAGTCTCCAACACAATACTTCTAGAGTTACGACGGGATTCGGAAACAATATACACAATCCTTTAAACCCCAAAACCTTACTCTTGGTCATCATTTCGGCAAAAAGAGCTATATAAAAATGGTTTCGATTCTTCTTATAGCTTTTTATGGATCATTCTTTTCCAACTGGCGCCTGTGGAATTTGGAAAGACAAATACGACGTATACGTGAGAGACATGCATGCAACAATTTATGGAAAGTTCGAAAAGTTCACATCAATATACCAGCGGCATAAACGAGTTGAATCATTCGAAATAAACAGTAATAAAACCTTCTCTTTGTACAACGTACCTAAAACAAAAGATCAACAGACCTTCGGAAAGTTAAATTTGACTCATTCTCAATTTTTTTCATCGTGTTTACCTACCTCTGATTGTTTGCGTATAACGGCATATTTACCGCTTTCACCGATAGAACTCAAACAGTGCATGTCAGAAAAGAATAAAGCGTAGAGAGTCAATACCATTTAAGAAGCATGACGCCAGATACCAAGGATTAGGGATTGTTTACGATTGGGACACGGAAAAGATCCGCATTTACTGCAACTGTTCCTCAAATACGACGCCGATAAAAAAGGATTTTTTTTTCAATAAGTGGCTGTCCTTCCTGCTGGGAGTGCACAAGTCGGGAGAGTCGGATATCTAAATGGCCTGCCGGCTAGAAGGTCAGTCTGCTGTGACAATAGGAACGGGCGAGCGCGGGGCATGTTGGTATCGATCAATTCCACTAACGTCCGGCATCAAATTATTTCTCGCTCGGAATGCATACGTCCATGCGATTTAAAACTCATTCATGTTTTCAAATACCGTATATAAATATAAAAATATAAAAATGCACAGTCCGGTCTCGATAACTCGAACGTCAACAAGTTGAATTTTTGTCAGATCATATTAAATGCATTTTCTCGAGCGCACACCAAATAGTTTTTAACACTATGTTTTTATGATTACTTGAAACTGTTTAACAAATTTCTGATGACTAGAAAAAGACATTTTCCGTCTGTGTCGATATACTTTTGTCATCATAAGTTCGAGTGATACAGAGTCTCGACTGCATAGATGACAGTTATACGTGTGCATATGTTATAAACAGTTGCTTTTAACGCCTTAACATCGAGAACAATTAAAATTTCCAAAATATAGTACGTTCTTCTAGATGAAAATAATGTTACTTTAAGCTGGATTGAATGAATCTATGTTTAAAAATTATTACTTTTTACTTTCTCCATATACGTAGTATAGAGAAAATATTGTTTTCGTGAAAAAAACCGACTTCGAGATTTCAACGGAAATACACGTTTTGAGGTCCCTAGAACACGTTTAGACTATTTTCGGAATGATGTCTGTATGTGTGTGTGTGATTGTGGGCGCTCTAACTCGAAAAATACTTGCCATATCATTACCAAATTTCATATATAACACTTGGGTATGAACACGAAGAGCTTATTAATTTTTGGACAATACCGGTAAACCGGAAGTCGAGGTTTATTCGAAACCCGATTTGGCGAAATATCTCCGTTAAAACATCATTATTGTATATACAATTCGATACACAGATTATAGAGAATGTAATTTCCTACAGATTTTATTTGAAACAAATTTCCATAGCAGTTATTGTTTTGGAGTAATTTATAAATAATCGGTTTTTTCTGTTTCCGTCAAATATCTCCTTAAAAACGTCGTTATTGGTAATATTCGTGAGGACCAAAGTTGTACAGAATAATATTTCTTCCAAGTTTTGTTTGAAACAAATTTTCGTAGAACCATCCATTTAGTAGATAATTAATTTATTGGAGAAAGTTTTCGCGGGTTTCCAGCCGGATGGTGTGGAATAATGTTTCCGACGTTTCGGCAACTCTCTCTGCTGCCATCTTCAAGGAGAAGTGTCGAGTTAAGTTTTTGGTCCGGTATTTATAATTATTATTATTATTATAATTAATTTATTCTAAATTTCCAGTATATAGCGCCACCATCTAGCGGTGAATTCTGTAAACATATTCAAAATATAATTTACGGCAATAAGGACAACTGTATTCTTTTACGATACGAAATAACAATTTTGCCTTATAATCATAAAAATAAAATAGAATGTGTTTGTGTGTGTGTGTTAATGCTGTAACTCCAAAACCAATAAACCTAGAAAGCTGAAACTTGGCAAACATATTAGGAGCACCCTGAGGGTATGTAACTCGGGCTTATTATTTTTAAATTTTTGGCTTGGAACAGAACCAGGAGACAATTATATTTTCTCATAAGTTTACACGGGATTTTCGATTTTTCAGAGTGCAAGGTTTTTTTCTTTCGTTCATCAATATACGTAAATATGGACCGATTTTCCTTATTTTTGCTTTATTCGACGGCTAAAACTCTATACTATCTAATTCTTGAAATGTTTACATGTTACACGGTCAAAGTTTTCAGAAATACGCATTCTTTTTCGAAATTTTGCGGGTTTTTCGTACTCATTCCGGGCGACCATCATTGTTGTCTCCGATTCAATTAGTGCCAATTAAACATTCAAATTGACGAAGGAAAGGCGTTACTCCCTTCGAACTTTTGTTTAAGCATCGAAATTAATGACGCATAGCAACATAAATATTTAAAGATAATTATATTGTTGACTGCGTTTGGGAAGCGTTTCTAACGGTTTAATCAAGGCATTTCATCATTTGTATGCTGGAATCCTCCTTTTTGTAAGTAAGGCTATTGTATTATACATCTGTAATGTTTACTAACGCAAATAAGCTCACGCATAAATTTAAAATTAGATGAGAATAAGGATGTACATTATTTTAAAAATAAATATTGAAAGTTACATAGTTATTTTCTCTTCGTAGCTACATTTACGCAGATAAAGTTGTACATTTTGATTTATCATATAAATAAAAGAAAATGTGTGTTTGTGTTAACGCTGTAACTCCAAAACTAATAAACCTAGAAAGCTGAAACTTGGCATGTGTACTTAAGGAAACTTAAGGGTGTGCACCTCGGCCTTATTTTTTTAATTTTTGGCTTGGAAGGGGGGGAGGGGAGGATTAAAAAATTAAATTAACGGTCATAAAAACTGAAGAACTGAAACATCGCATCGGGAAAAAGTGCAGCATATTTTTCATTTGCATTTTAAAATTACCCAGAATCATCGTACGAAATTGGGATCTGGACGAAAGAACGCTTAAAAGAATAAAAATTCATTTTCTTGCTGTCGTTTTTTAAACTCTCTCCATAAATTAGTTTTGGCCCCAAATGAAAAAACGAGCAACATTTTATATCCTGAAGCTCTATACGAATAAAAATTACAGATGTTTCAAAAATTAAATACTGTTAACAATAAAAATAAATTAATATAGATTTTCCTGTTTTTTTAATTAGGTCATTTTTAAACTGTTATGAATCCCGGGCAACGCCGGGTAAACTATCGCTAGTTCATAATTTAAATATCTATACCCCAAATATGGAGAAAGTCATGTGTTGGCCACATCAGATTTTTTAACGCTTGTATTCATTAGTATCGGATCCTTGTACTGGAGTTTACTGACAGAATTATGGAACATTAGCTGTTGTACCTATTAACCACTATTATTCATAATGTTACTTAATTTTCCATACAATCAAATATCTTCACACTCATTTTTCATCGAATATAAAAATTCGAAAGCTTTGAATGCAAAGCAACGATTTTGCAGAGCCTTAGAATAACTTTCTAATACGATACTAGTGTAACAGAAAAATACGGGGTAAATAGTATGAATGGAAATAAAATAACTTTAGCTGAAATGGATTGATTAGGTTCTAGTTAATTTGTCCTAAAAGATGATTAGCAGCAGTAATTGATACAAATCCATCAAAAGCTGATGTTATGGAACCAGCAAACACCCTAATACGCAGGTTATTTTACGCCAGACGCGCCACAGTTGGAGCAAGACTCCTTTAGGAATGTCATCGAAACGAATTAATTAATCTCACGGGCTCCGCTGAAATGCGAACTGGGAAATCGCACTTTCTCCTAATCGAGGATTCCTTTACCGCGTAAATGAAGCGAATGCAGGCAAGTGCTTCTCTCTGACGTCTGCGCTCTATCACTTTAGAAAGCACGTACGGTATATGCGATGGAATTGGTGGAGTCTAGTCAATATCGCGAATCTCAATGCCTCAAACTCCAGCTGTGTTTTCGCCGATATCATCTAGGACAGGGACGGCAAATACGTGGCACGCGTGCCAGAAGTGGCACGCTTGCGACTTTACTTGGCTTGTATTTTCTGTTTCAAATATGAAGTATCTTAGAGAAGGAGTAAAATATTGGCACGCGGAAAAAATTCTGATGATTCACATTACTTTCTTGGAACGCGAGACAAAAACTATATTTCATCCATGCTCTAGGACGAACACCGGCGAACATTTCGAATTAATGTTAACACCAACTAATAATTTTACATTCAACCGTGCATGCATTTAATTAATTTATAAAGTAAAATCTGTTCATAGTAGCGACAATTTAATAAAATGAGTTTAGTTATTAAAATAGGGTCACAAAGAATATATTTCGCATAAATTGGTCCGCAGCGAAAAGTTTTATTTAGAGATTTGGCATGATTGTTTTGATTAAATGAATATATTACTTATCCATCATTTTATGAGATATCGCTCAAATGAGAAATTTACCGATTAATTGGATTATCTCCTCCTAAGAATGTTTTCGGCCTAAAGAATCTCTCACTAATATGATTTACTACAGATTTTCAATTATTTAGCGCTATACAATGAAAACCGGTTAATGCGAAATGATAGGAACGAGCACAATCATTTCGTGTTATCCGAATTTCGAGTTAACCGACTTCCATTTTACAGTTTTAATCGTCAAATTTTCATTTATCTAATAATGGAATTAGGCTCGTAGACAAATCCATGATACTTATCAATAATAAGATGTAATATAGAGCCGAAGGTAGGTACTACCACAATCACGGGGAAATCCCATCTCAAATGTCTTTTTGTGTTATCCGAAAAATTTTGCATGTATTTATTTTCGTGGGACCGAAAAATATTTTCGTGTTAAGCGATATTTCGTGTGAACTGGTTCGCGTTAGCGAACGGATATATACTGAAAGGTATAGGCACTGGAATGGACCGAGCACGTATTTCGTGTTAACCAATATTTCGTTTTACGCGTTTTCGTGTTAAATGGTTTCCACTGTATCTCTCTATATTATAAAATCGTAATGGTCATCATGATGCGTAATGCTCTAATTTCGTGGATAACTTGATTAGAAATACACTTACAATTAGAAGCCTGAAATTTCTCAGGATTTCAGTGTTGATCAATCTTTACGTTATGACTAAACAAATTTCAAAATAGGTCACGGGTTCGACTCCAGAGGATGAAAGCCGTTTCCCATAAGATAACACGTAAAAATCACCTTTTTTGTTGGAAGGCTTTAATTCTTTTACTCTTTAAAATATCTTAAAATTAAGTTATCGACACGAAATTTGCGCTTAAACACGCCAAAATGAATTAGAATTCTTATTCTTACCGTCGAATACTCAATCTCATTCGAATTCGGTCATATTTTGAATTTATACTCGAGTTTTGGTAAGTTTTTCAACATTTCAATAATAAGATTCCATGGCTACCGATATTGTTGTCCGCGGTAATCTTCGTGCATATGCACTTAAATAATGGCTTAAAGATCGAAAATAAGATTGAAACTTGCTCGAAATGAACGAAGATATGAATTTAATGAAAATAAATCGAACGCAGTAGTGATGTTATTTATATTTTTTTATCTAATTTACTAAAATGCTATTTCTGGTTGTCTCTCTCTCTTTAACGCTCTAAACCTCAGCCATTTCTAATCTCAAGGAATTTCAACCCTCTAAGTTTATTTTTTATCGAGTTATTCAACTAATTTTCTTAATTTGTTATTAAAAACCAAACATACATCCCTTATAAAATATATTCATTAAACTCATATTCAATACATTCCCGTTAAACCAATTTAAATCCAACAGGTACATGGTAGGAACGAACAAACAGCGAGCGAGGGGGGTTGGCGAGCGTCAGCGAGCAGAAGGCTTGCCCCCTAGTGTTTATATATTTATTCACAAGAAAATTTATCTTTAAAAGACCAGCATAAAGGAAAAGCCACGATTTTAAAGAATATTTACTTTCCATATCACACAAACAGGAATACAAGCAAAATTCCAGGACCATTCCGAACCACGGATGTTTCCAGTCCACAACACTCTGAATTAGAGGTTTTACTGCATATGGACACAACGAAAAATAGCCATCATTAATCTGCCTATTTCGTCATCACATTTTACTACACGAGTTTTTTCTTTCCTTACCACTACCTATCATTTAACCTACGTTGATGAATCCATTCTCATCCTGTCCATTTAGTTTATTCTTCTTCCTACGTTATGCTTCACCATTAGTCTTATATGCTTCAATTTCCACGTCCGCACCATTTTAATCTTAGGTTCTTCCATCTCATTCTCTTATTTTCAACCCGCAGCTCCGTTAACAGTTCTCTCATCTCATTTTCATTAAGGTTATATCTTATTGTTAGCCATTTCTTCTCTACGTAACACATCACGCAAAGACGTTAACACACGCAAAAATCTCATCTGACCAATTACCCCATGGTAAAAAGCATTTCATTTAACAGATTTAAACCAAGGGACTATACCTTGACCGCGTAGAAAACGACCTTGGCGACCAGTGGGCGGAGCTAAGGCTACCTACCCCACCTCCACACCTTCCTACCCCACCTCCACACCTTCCTACCCCTGCTATTCCTTCCCCTCACTCTCGAGCGGAGAGTCCCTTGTAAGCAGCTCATTGTTAGTGTTGTCAGTTTCCCTCAAATGTGGGCCGTAGGCCTGTATTCCACTTATGAAAAGTGGCGGCGTTTGTAATTTTTCGGGAAAAATAACAAACAGCAAAAGCTGGCAACCGCGAGTAAGTGAAGCTCTCGCTAGGGACGTTCACGAGGGAGGGAGTTATAGCGGGAGTGGGGGTATACCCCTGCTCAGAGGGGATGCGCAGGAATTTCCGCGCAAGACGTCTTCTACGCGGTCAAGCTATAGTACATAGTTCAGGGAACCATAATCTCAGAATAAACTGACCCAAATAGCGAGTTAATGAGCTAGAATCTCACCACAAGCGGACACGTTACCTGCGCCGTTAATGAATGCCATCAATGTGATTATCACTCTTTAAATAATCTAATGGTATAAAACTAAATTACAAATACTCGTCTCGAATACTAGGTCTCTAGACTTCCTAATTTTCAGTTTACCTGCATTCATTAATATAATTAACATTTTTTATTTTGTTAACATGGTTAACCATTGGTTAAGAATAACGGAAATCCATTACAAAATAGGATTTGTTCATCGGATTTTTAATTAGCAGTGTTCTCAAAACACAGATCCTATTTTGTATTGGATTTCCGCTATATCGAATATCTTTTTAGGATCTACAAAATTTTTTCATGTTCACCCTTATTAAAATTCAGCATTACTCACAGGTATGTTTCTTAACTTTTTCTAGTAATATTTGTATCGTCAAGTGCCAAAGGAAGTGTAATTTCAAGCTTTTCAATTTCTTCGTTTCTTCACGATTTACCTCCCACTATTTTTATACGTATTTTCAGGCGTGATATCACAAAAATCCTAGTGAAAGACTTGCAATCTAACTTTTTCTCATAAATGCGGAATATTTTAAGCATTATTAACAGTTTTCCGGGTTGTGTGACATATATTTTTCTGATATCTCCCATAACTTCAAAATCCATGCCTTTTCAAACCGACGACAGCCTAATTCTCACCGAAACAAATCTAGAGAGTTTGAAATTCCCACTTATGACAAGAATCAATATTGTATGACTAAAATAAATATTGGCAGAAAGTGCGAGCGCGAGGCAGCTGGCAGACAAATAGCATCGCTGTTTGTGCATACAATATCTAGATAGCTCTACGCGAAAAAACAAAAGTGCAAATTTCAATTGAATTTCTGGATCTAACCCGATTTCCGTCAAAGTTGCATAAAGCACGTGGTAGCGGGATTTATCTATATATTTCAATACAGAATTAATAAATTAATTCCGACAAGATTTTAAGCGTTGCGTATGAGCTATGTGAACGGTATTTATAAAAAAATTCCTAATGTTATAGTTATATCAAAATCTGAACCCGAACACAGCAAGTGATTTTTCTAAAATTGAACTATAAATAAAAGTTGGCTTCGCCGACATTTCAATATTAACTAGTTGATCCCGCGCAATCTTTGCGCGGTGAATTTTCAATTGATTTATAAAAAATGATGAAATATGTAAAATACGTTGATCTCAATAATTCACATTTAACTCTAAAAATGCATTTCCTTAAAAAGTAATTGATCGCAAACTTTTATGTTTTTCTTTTTATTCAAATATACGTATGTCCTTTCTTTTTTATATAACAATCAATGCAACCGTTTATGTAGATTATCAATGAAGAGAAGATAACCATGTAATGTGTTTAAAAAATAACGTATGTTCCTATTCTCATTTAATTTTAAATTTATGCGTGAGCCTATTTGCGTTAATAAACATTATGGATGTATACTATAATGGTTCTACTTACAAAGAGATAAGATTCCAGCATTCAAACGATGATAGGAAGATTCAACTGCTTTGATTAAATCGTTAGAAACGCTTCCCATACGCAGTTAACTGAATAACTATCCGTAAATATTTATGTTGCTATGTATAAATGTTGACATTGCTACAGCAATAATTTCGATGCTTAAACAAAGTGCGAAGCGAATAACGCTATTCTATCACCTATTTGAAGGTTTAATTGGCATTAATTGAATCGGAGGCAACAATGACGGTCGTCTTGACAACGTCCGGAAAGAGTACTAAATATCCGTAAAATTTCAAAAAAGAAAGCTTATTTCTGAATTATTCGACGGTGTAACATATAAACATTGCAAGAATAAGATAGTATAGAGTCTTAGCCGTCGAATAATGCAAAAACGAAGAAAGTCGGTCCATATTTACGTGTTTTAATGAAAGAAGAAAAAAAACCATGCATTCTGAAAAATCGAAAATCCCGTGTAAACTTATGGGAAAATATAATTGTCTCCTGGATTCGAACCCGGGACTTTATGAAAATGAGAACAGTTTCTAGGGGCCTTCCTAGCTTGTAGAAACAAAACGCAGTTTACCGCATATCTCGACGACGAACGGCTTTTGAGATACAGGATGGGACGGACGGACATCCGGCTATTATAGATATAGATAAGGATAAAATTTTGATAAAACCTTTTTCGGGGCGATTTTGATTAACTCACACACTTAAAATTTAAAAATCTAATGCCTCTAATAAGAGCAATCTGCAAAGTAACTTTATGTTCGTTCAACTAAAAAATTCGAATATCTCATTGCGATGTAAAGATCATGTCTTTTCTATGCGTTATAACATTACAAATGTTGCACATTTTTTGCTAGAGGTTCCAAATGATGGAAATTAATACTTACGAGAGACACTTCCACAAATATAGTAGCGATGAAATGAAAATATTCTCACAAATTATCTTTGCGAAGCGTCTTGGGAAATAATAATAATAATAATAAAATAATAAATTTCCGGATAGGCTATTGAAAACGGCATAACATCTCATTCTATTTTCGAAACTGTCGATTCTGTTACTACAACAAATCCAAAGAATATCTTTCTCTTCCACTTCGCTTCATCCATATATCATCCACTCGCTGGAACATCCCATTTCGGATTCTATCTTTCCGTTATATCTTACTATAAATGTCCACGCCTTCATCCCCTCTGCGTCCAACGCAACCTTTTCCATTTTCCTCCGGTTCTGTTCCCGTCCAACTCTGAAATTCGATCGACAACTTTGGGGTCATTTTTAGCGTCCAAGCTTTTCATTCCGTCCGGACCCTTTCTTATTTAATAAATACACCAGTCACATTACGCATGTCCGCATCGCCGTAGGAATTCGCGATTTGGCACGGGTAAACATTTTCTCCCGGTAAATCAATTTTTTTTTTGACATCGTAATCTTTTTATGCGTCGTAAGCATGAATAATGCGCATATCACATTCTCCGGAACGCATCGCCTTCTGGACGTGAAATACACAACCAGAGGGAGTTAGCAGTTTTGACATACGCTATACCCGACTATCGGAATTCGATAGAGCTGATGACGGCGTATATTTGTGTGTGTGTGTGTGTGTGTTCGTACGTGAGCGGCTAACTCGTATACCTTGAAGCGTTTCAACGTCCAATAAACGCGGACGCGATTGTTTCTATTTCAAAGCGCAACATTTCGATTTAACCAGGAAGAGACTTTCTAAAGTTTCCATTTTTAATAACAACGAACAGTTTTTAAAAATCGAATTTTAATTACGGCATCATGTTTTAACTAAAACCACCACACCGTACGAGGATATTTATCTTTGTAAAGTTTGATTCATTTTTGATTTTGATAAAAATATTACGATTTATAAATATCAGTACTATTTTTCTTAGCGGGGCAACAACTATTCCAAAGTTTTTCACAAGGTATCGTTTTTCTGATAGTAATGACATTCGGTAGACGGATATCAACATTAGAAAGAAAAAGAAAAGGTAAATTTTCTTGAATACCAAATTTAAAACGTTCTTAGCAATACGAAATTAATATTAAATGTTTGCTGATGTTTTACTATACTACACTACACTATTATTAATCGTATGGGTTTCAATAAACATACAACTCAACGGAAATAAGGAAAAAGACCAAATTTAAAGTGAACACGCTATTTGCCTTACAAAATGGCAGATATTGTCGTCTATCTCAAAATTTATATCATTCTCGCTTCATTACAAACTAGTGTAATGCTCGCTGAAATATCAACGGAAGAATTATAGATAGATAATTATTATTATTTTCATTTAAAATAATTAATATTTTGTCATATACAACATTTCTAGTGAACATTCTGTTGTTGACGGGCTATCTTTAGTTAAACTTAAAATAGTTTCCTCTCTTTCCCTCCCTCTCCCTCTCACACGCTCTCTCCTCCTCCCCCCTCTACTTTGGCCTACAATCTTCGGATATGAACCATTTTTAAGAAAGCATTATAAGGTTTCTTATTCTGTTCAACTTTTTCCGCCCACAGTTCGAAATTTCTCAATGTAAACGTTTAATTCACACAGTTTGAGGAAATCTAGCCATTTTAACGGGATGATGCCTTGCCTACCAATTCCATTGTTAGACCTCTATATCATATTGTTAATTCAATCCTTATGGGTATAAACGTGCATTGAATGCTTTTAATACGAAAGAGAGGGGGGGAGGTAGAGGGGGGAGGGAGGGAGAGGGTGTGAGGGGAGGGGAGAGGGGGGAGGGAGAGGGAGGGAAAGAGAGGCATATATTTTAAGTTTAACTAAAGATAGCCCGTCAACAACAGAATATTCACTAGAAATGTTGTATATGACAAAATATTTCATATGTAAAAGTGTGATATTAATTATTTTAAATGAAAATAATAATAACCTACCTATCTGTAATTCTTCCGTTTATATTTCAACGGGAATTACACTAGTACGATAGAAAAGTCTAACAATGGAATTGGTAGGCAAGGCAACATCCCGTAAAAATGGCAAGATTTTCTCAAACTGCGTGAATTAAACGTTTACATTGAGAAATTTCGAACTGTTTGAGGAAAAAGATGAAAAGAATAAGAAACTTTATAATGTTTTCTTCAAAATGGTTCATATCCGAAGATTGTAGGCCAAGTCTTTCTAATTTTAATCTAAAAAAGAATGAAAGTCTGCACGTAGTAAAGCCGATTTTGTGTTAACGTATTGAAAATAAAAAAAGTCGAACCCGGGTCTTTAATCTCAAGTTTGATACATTAAAACGTTCTGCTATTATATCATAATGCTATCCTGAAAATTTCATCAAATTCGGTTCAGTCGTTTGCGAGATATTAAGCTTCAAAAAGCATTACATGACAAAGGGACAAAGTGCCACTGTCTTTTATATTAGTTTTAACATAAAAGTATAAAATTAGTTTATAATTTCATCTTAAATTTCTTTTTGAGTTCGCTCTATGAAGTGTAAATAAAACATTTCTTAAAACTAAGTTAGAGTCGGATGGAACATCAATAAGTCATTGCTAACAGAGTCTTAGAGCAAATTAAATTTTAACCAACAAAGACAGGACTAAAAACAACACTACGTTAATAAATAATGATAGAGACTACGGAGAAGCTAATAATGCTGTATAAAATAACTCAGCTTTTATTCCAATGAATATCTAACAGGCTGTAAATGTTTAATCTACACCGCTCCAAGTAAATTTAAATGAGTTTCTTCATTTAGGCATAAGCTGAAAGTAACAACCGGATTATTTGGATTATATGCTTAAGAACGGCAAAAAAAATGAAAAAAGGAGATTTGGCAAATGCTAGAAGGATCGTCCTTTTTATATTAACCCACCTGATAAAACAGAAACGAGAAGAATTTAAATTTTAAATCTAATTGAATTTCAATCAGTTGGACCTTCATTTAAAAAATACTCTCATTTTATCTCTCTAGACCTTTCCATTAAAAATTTAAAGTAGCAAAAAAGGATTTATTCTAAAAGCTTTTAAGTCGAAAGCAATAAATACGACGGTCACTCCCAAGATTTGTTTTAAAGTCAGTATTTATTGTATAGTGTTGTTATTCGCATAGCGATAAGTACATCATTCCCGCCTATTTTTGTACATAGTTCATCCTCCTATCACAAGTGACATTGCTGTACCAGTCCTCAAACATGGCGGCTACCATTGAAATCCGTCAGAAGCAACGTGCTGTAAATGAGTTCTTGGTGTGTGAGAACGAGACAATAGGAAACATCCACAAACGATTGAAGAAGGTGTATGGGGATGATACTGTCAATAACAGCACAGTTGGTCGCTGGGCCAAGCAAACATCTTGGAAAAGTGGACATGGCGATCTTCATGACTCCCCGCGCAGTGGCAGGCCAAAGTCAGCACGGACAGACACCAGTATTGAGAGGGTGAATAGCATGATTATGGCAGACGGACGCGTAAGTGTGAAAGAACTGTCGCTCCAACTTGACATTGGGGAAGCAAGTGTGCGCAGAATAATGCAGCAGTTGGGCTACTCAACACGATAATGCTCGACCGCACAACAGCCTGCGAACCAGCGAGGCAATCATGAAATTTGGGTGGAGTGTGTTGCCACACCCACCTCACAGTCCTGATTTGGCGCCATCGGACTACCACCTGTTCGGTAAGTTGAAGGACGGCATTCGTGGGACAAAATTTCAAGACGATGAGTCCCTTGTTGCGGATGCGAAACAGTGGCTGAAGAATGCAGGTCCTGAATTTTACCGTGCAGGTATACAAGCCCTTGTTCCTAGGTGGCATAAGGCAGTTGAGAGTGAAGGTGTTTACGTGGAAAAATAGAATTTTGTTCCTAAAGGATGTACCTATCAACTGTACCAATAACAATACTGTACCTACAATAAATACTGACTTTAAAAAAATTGTGGGGCATTTCTTTTGGAGTGACCCTCGTATATGTTTCTCATAAAATTAATAATAATGGGGTAATATTTGTTACTGTACCATGTATCTGAGCAAGAAGACATATTTCATAAAAAGAAAACTTAAAGTGGTAGTTTATTTCAGGCGAACGATATCCACGACAAATAATGATAAACAAGTACACACACACACACAGAAACACAGAAAAACACATACACGCACGCACGCACACACACACACACATATATAACTTTTTTAATTTAAACAACTTTTAGGAAGTGTACAGAGTAAAGATGAAACACCAACCCAACAGTTTGATTCAATAATGTTACTGTCAATTAAAAACTGTACCGTCTTTTCTTTGCCTCCAAACATTCGCATAAATTCTTCATGTCGGAATCATTTTTAAGGGTTGATAGTAGGATGTAGTTCAGTATGTGGCTGTTGCCATTTGTGGCACCACAATCAAGAGACGTCATTTCCGTCAATCCAACAATATGAAATCCATATTTTACTATCCCTTGCCTTAATATGATCTGTAAAGTATCGATTTATAAATGTAGAGGGCAACATTTGCCATAAAAATGTCCACGAAAGCATATAATTACGATTTATAGTTTAGGAGATAAAAATTCGAGAAGGTCCCGCTCATGTTATCCAACTGGGGGAATTAAACGTTCCTGAAGTCGAATTCGGGTCGTTATTTTGCACGGTGATTACACATAAGTCTTTATGTGTCGCTCTCTTTAAAATTGCAGGAATGGCTAAAATACATGCAGCCGTTCGCGAGTTATTAGACATTATTTACGATGTCTTAAAATTTACCTACCTACCTACGTGTGTATATATACATATATATATATACATACATATATATACATACATACATACATACATATATATATATACACACACACACACACACTGATATATACACAGTAATTCCTCGTATAACGCGCGCCCGCATAGCGCGTTTTCGAAATAACGTGATTTATGTTTTAGGGAACATTTTTCACATAAAGCGGCCATCCCCGCAATAGCGAGCAAAAACTCGAGTGGCTGACTAGTCCTTCGCAGAGCGCCGTAAGTTGATGTAAATCAGTTGTGTCCAATCCCATCTCCACTCCCCACTTGTGGCGAATTGATGTTCACAGTCTACAGTCGACTATTTGTATTTGTTGAGTAAATCACAGAGCAGTAATAGTTTTTTCACCGGGGCGTGTAACTTTTACATACAACAGCATTTTCGCAAAGTAATACAAAATATTATTTCTTGTAAATACGACTTAAAACCAATACTTACAACGCTACAGTGATACATAAACATGATTCGCGCATTATATCAACAATACGTCTGCCGGAAGTGGAAGTTCATTCCTATAATTTTTGCCGTTTTCCCCCCAGTATCTTCGTCAAAACGTAATTTATGTAAATTATGAATATTAAAAAGATCATAGAAAATGTTATTTGCGACAAATTGCGTGTGAAATGCCAGCCGAAAACGCAACCCCCTTGTTTTCCATTACATATTTTTAATGGGAAAATTTTCCCCACTTAACGCGTTTTCGCTTACCGTGCAAGTTTTCACAAACGTAACTATCGCGTTATACGAGGAATTACTGCATTGCGGTAAGTTAATATAAAAGTTGTTAAAATATAATGAACACGATAGACAAATTTTTAAAGATTTATCTTTTGTCTTCGGCATTTTTAAGGATCTCGATAAATAATTCGGATTTATAGACAGCGACAGAGGAATGAAAGGAAAATTCTACCAAGAGACCGCGTCGCGTGAAGAAGGGCCAATCAACGCCGTAAAATGTTTGGAATTTTCATTTCGACGTGCATTAAAGCGGGAAAACAAAGTTTGACGAAGATAAGGATAGACGAGACATGAATTTGTTTCCTGCAGAAATTTGCACAAGGTAATCGAAGATTTATTATTATTCCTCGTTGTAAAAAGTCGGCGCAGGTATTCGAAAGAAATGGAAATTTTCTGTTTTCGCTTCCAAAAATACACGCATTTTTGCAAATTCCTCAGATAGTACCGAAAAAGCATGCAAATACATCATTTACGTGGCGATCGATATAAAATTGGAAATAAATAACACGCAATAAAATGTATTGAGTTTTCCTTTAAACGAAGATAGACTAAATAGGTCCTGCCATGCCACATAAAATTTAGCCTCAAAGCAAGTACCGAGTAACTGAAAGACTGACATTTTTCGACAATGATCGGTTGTTAGTATTCTTTTTTTCCAAAAAAAATGGAAATTTTACTACCAAAATCACAGATTACATCTAAGTTTATGCGGAAAGACAAAATGCTATTCTAATTTTTACACTGAAAAATAAAATTCTATAAAAAAGTACACATTCTGTACTACTATTTTATGTACAACTATTACAGTTCGTTTGTCCTTAACTATAGTGTCATATCATACTATACTAGCGAAAATGTATCCATGCTGCGGTAAAATCGAAAGGCCCATGAGGGTGGTCGGAGTCTATCGCAGAAGCAGCGAAGCGTTTAAGTTTAATTTTATCAAATATATAAAATCATAAATTTTTAAACACTGTTATTACCAATGAGACCGTATTCGGTAATCTCATCTAACGACAATCCCGCTAGTATTAGGGTTACCTTACCTCCGTAAATCGCTTTGCTACTGGGAGCGCTTTGCCCCGGGCGCCAGAAACCCTCACTACGCCACTAGGTGTGCGGTGAACTTATTTCAAAGGATAACATATGGTAAAAGTGGGCGGCGACACAGAAAAGGTTGAAGACCACTGGTGTACACTAAGGTAAAAAACATAACCGATAACAAATTCCACAATTTTTATAATTTACTGATAAAAAAGCATTATCGATTATTTGGGCTTTTTTATCATACTGTATTTTCCTTCAGGCCTGGTAGGTGTAGCACATACTGGAAACACTTTATAACAGATCCAACTCTCCACCACCTCCTTTGCAACTCCCAGCATTTCCACTCCCTTTCAGTGCTCCAAACCTCCAGTCTTTTTCTCCCCTATTATCATCTCATTCCAAACTCTCAACTCTCTCCCACTTTGGTAACTTCCCACTAACTTTCCATCTAGGCTCCAACGCCTCTCTGTGTTTACCCCCGTTCCGCGCCCTCCTTCCTCCATCACCCTTTACAAATATTTAAAAATAGATTCTGTTCAAATCTCAAGTAACTCCGTTAAGTGGCACCCTAACAAGTTTGCCTTGCACTTTAACGGTGACCAAACTTACCTACACTCGGAGCCGCATACGATTATCTACCGAAGTTCGAGAGTCGCATGACACGCAATTTACGCTCATTAATTTATGAATAGTAATACGTAACCTCTAGTCAAAGCAATGAAGATATAATGCATATCATTTAGGCATTTCCAGTACGTCTCAAGTCACACCACGTCATTGATTTCTGTGGTGAAAAACGTTTACAAGCCTCCGAATGGAAATTTAAAAGAGCCGCATATGGCTCGCGAGCCGCGGTTTGGCCACTCCTGATGTACACAGTCATTGCATCCGTTAACGGTTTATAGTTAATTGTGATAGAATATCAAGCGATAAATAATGCGAACGCGTAAACAAAGGGCAACTTTGAACTCGCAAAACACAACTTTTAAATTGAATACATCACCTTAATGCATCAAAATTATTCCGCGATTTTCTCAGCGCTCCAAGTTCTTGCGGCAATGCCTCACACCTATATGAAATTCTACTGGTTTCTCTTTTTTTCCCTTCAACCTTTTCCTTTTATGACCGCAGGCCACAGCGGGAAACTTACCATCTAATATTTTTTTATCTCAAAAGCAAACTTTCTCACTACATCTTTCTCTAGCTCCCCCTTTTCTTCCTCTTTAAAAAAAAGAACTTTCGGTTTTCCACAAAATCCTTTAAAGAATCACTTTTGATATAACTTTGCCTTATCCTACAATTCATCAACACCTGGATACGTGTAAAAATGAATAAATCAATGGTGAATTACAAAACTCAACTTATGGGTTGAACTGAAACGATCGTTGGAGGATCGGGGAATTATCGCTGAATACGGATAAATTGTAGCGGAAACGCATATTAGGTTTACTCAAACGTTTATGGCTTCAGGAGCTACTTTGATCACCTACATCTGCGCGAGAATGTTCCTTTTTAAGGAATTAGATTTATTCAGAGATATTCTTTTAAGGAAAACAATTATCTTGTGGACTTTACTTACTTTTCTATAAAATCCTGAATAATTTAAGATAGCTAATAAAAGTAATAATTTATATTCTAGAGTAATAATGGAATATTACATTAAATAAGGCAAAAGACAATATGTTTCGCATTTTAAATCACTAAACCATTTCTTTCATTGAAGTAAAATTACTAGTTATCTTTTCAAAAAATGCTCGAAGAATCTAATTCACAGAATTTTGATTAAAAGTAGACACATTTTCAAGTTTATAATGTTGTTACTGTGGATTCCTACAAAATGACCGCTCAAACTGTCAGCTATATTGATTAAATTTGTGTTTCGAGATAGTTACTTGCCTGACTTCCGATATACCCTCTTGATTTGAAACTGGCCACGCAGAAATCTGACCTGATCTAAGAAAAGGATGAGTTAGAGAACAAGAGAGAGGCAGTGAATCAACTTCACGTTGGCGGAAGTACTAGGCGAGATTTGTGGAGTGGTAAATGATAAAAAAAGAAATATCCTCGCGTAAGACCAGAGTTCTTTGACGGGCTTAGTGGTTTTAGCGTTGTGTGCGAGGGGGGTGAGGAAGAAGCGAGGAAGTAATTCCTTGCTCTAAATGGGGTTCGCTCCCAAACCCATACCCTTTCTTGAGCAAGTGGGTCGTTCAACTTCTCTTTGACTCCTCTTTCTCTCTCCCTCCCCTTTCCTAACTCCTTTTCCGAAAGAGCGGATTGAACGAGGCGTAGAGAGGATGAGAAGTGTGCTTGCTTGCTCTAGGAGCCCAAATTCATCCCTTGTGCAGCGGAGTCTTTAGTTACCTTGTCTAACGATAAGCCCTCTCACGTGTGGAGGGAAAAAGGGGAGGAAAGAGGTGGGAGGGCGTCGAGGAGGGGGAGGTAAGGAGGGAGAATAAGAGAAGAGTGTGAGAGGGAGAGCGTGATAAGAGAGAAAGATGCAGAGATAATATTCCAAGACAAACAAGAGATGTAAGCTCGTAGTCAGAAAATGATGAGTGAGGGATAAGGGAGGAAGTGATAAGGTTACCGAAAATAAATTGTAATATAAAAGTGTTATAAACTAGTATAAATGCCCGTCAATATGACGGGATATCTTTAGTTAACCTTAAAATAGTTGCCTCTCTCCCCCCTCTCCACCCCTCCCCCTCATTCCCTCTCCCCCATTCCCTCCCTCTCTCTCCCTACCTCGTATTAAAAGCATTCAAAGAACGCTGACACCCATAAGGATTGATTGATATAACAATAGGATTTTGATGTCTGACAATATAATTGGTAGCCAAGGCAACATCCCGTTAAAATGGCAAGATTTCAACAAAATATGGAAAATAAACATTTAACATGAGCTGTTTCGAATTGTAGGCGGAAAAAGATGAACAGAATAAGAAACGTAATTATTTCTTCAAAATGGTTCAATTCCAAAGATCGTAGGTTAATTCCTTCTAATTTTAATTTCCAAAACAATAAAAGCCTGCACGCCAAAAAATCGATTTTTACGTGTTACCTTACGGAAAATGGAAATGTCTTCCTGGGAGTCGAACCCAGTATTCTTTTCGAGATTTATTTTCGTCATTACCTTAAAATATGTTAATCGAGCATTCCTGCCAAATTTCAAGATTCTATCTCGATTCTTTCTCGAGTTAATACCATAATTCGCTACCAGGGGCATGGCCTATGGAATAGCGTGACCAACCAACCAACCAGCAGACCTGGGCTATTATATTATATGTATAATATAAAGTAAAACTCCATCATAAACTCTTGATGAACAGAAATATTTATCACTGCACTTTAACTTTACGACACCCGAGATTTCTTACCCTCGATCTTAGGCAACCCACGAGAGGAATGCCGCGCGATTAAGATGGAAGGTTAGGTGGGTGAAACTAAAATAAAATCTGCTTAATAGAAAAGACAGAGAACTGTGTAATGAGATAAGATAGAAATGAGGAAGGGTAACAGGATGACAGATGTGCGCAAGATCATAAAGAGCATACCTGCCAACCTACAAATATGAAAAATCGGGAGATTTTTTTACTGAAAACCATCACCTAGACCAGTGATTCTCAACCGGGATGACATGCCGGTTATTGAGGGGCGACGCGAATATTTGATAAATTCCGTGTTTAGTATTATGGATTATAAACAAAAATAAAACCAGGAGAATAAACACTGGTACTTATTTAAATTCCAGCATTTTATCTTTATGTGGTAGGGAAAGCCCAAATTATCTTTAAAGGTGTCTCGAAGATAATGGAACTGTAAAGCGGGTGACGCATAACTGAATGAACTGAACATAGGGTGACGCAGACAAAATAAGATTGAGAACAACTGACCTAGACACTAACATTGACAGAAGTTAGCTATACCCTCCCTCCCTCTTTACAAAGCAGCGCAACCATTAGTATGAAAGGGAACCAGGTATAACAAGCAAAAAATAAAATAACTAAGTTTGCTTAAGAAAGATTATTACAAACAAACTATTTTTTAATATTCCAGAGTTAATGATACATAATACGTTTCACAGCAAAAATGAATCCACACATTTGGATTTGCCGATTTTGTCCTTGCACATCATGAAACAACATAATTCATGATTGTTTTCGATTCTACCACTGACAATGAGAAACACGAAAAATCGAAATTCGTCGAAAGAGCGGAGGAGAATAACGAGTTGTTTTAATAATTCGTTTTTACTGAAATTGACCTAAAGTCGCGAACTAGATTGCTACGCTATAACTTCAATTTTCTTCGCAAAAATCGGGAGAAAACTATACAAACCTGGAGAGCGGGTGGACGGGTAAACAATTGGGAATCTCCCGCCTAAATCGGGAAGGTTGTCAGGTCTGAAAGAGAATAAGGATTTGAGAGAAATGCGAGAGAGAGAGGCTGAAAGAGATGAGAGACGAACTGAGAAAGAGAGGAAAGCAGAGAAAAAACATAAAATGAAACCTAACAAAAGCAGCGATCCATTCCAACGCCCTTTCTAATTCAGGAGACATTTTAATTCATTTATTACTGCGTTGAATGAGTCGTAAAAGCGCAAAAAATACGACAGAAACAGAAAAATGCCGCCGAAGATCCATGATCGTTCAGCGACACCAAACGCTAGCCAAAATTTATCTAATCGCGGGGTAATGTACGGAGTTAAGGAGGCATTCCCTAATTTTGGCACCCCGGGAAGCCACTCGGCAGGTTTTAAAAAAGAACGAAACAAGGATGGGAAGAATACGCAATCGAGATGATGCGAAAGAAAAGGTACAAAAGAGGATAAACGCGAGCGATAAAGGAAAGTAAGGAGGGAAGTGATGAATAAGATATTAAGGGCGGGTTTTGCATTTCCTCCCACTACACACCCCTTAAACTGCCCCTGGAATCTCCGAATTCTAGCCGTGGGAAGAGCTTATGGCCATGAAAAATTTCACGAAATAAAATATGAAAAAGATACAAGAAGGGGGGGGGGGAAGGCGAGGACAGGGATAAAGTGAGAGTGAAAAGCTAGAGAAGGAGAACACAGTCAAGGGGGAAGTTAGCTAAAAATAAAAGAGAAGAGAGACATAACTTTGCCCTCTACTGCATCTTCTTCCCCTTCGACCGCGTTGTCGTTCGAAAGGATCATATTTCCGGGGTCGATAGAAGGTTCCAAAATTGGAAATTTTCGCGTTCCTCTTCACCCCCTCGCAAAAACGCGCCAGAACGTTTCCTCGCGATGAAAAAAACGGGGTCACCAGTAGAAGCGCAGCGAAGGCTCAAATATTGGAAATGTAAATGAACGAATAAAGGAGTGAAATATTTCTTGCAGGTTCGGCAATTTTTTTAGGAAGATCGAAAAAATTGCAAGAGACGATGAGTCGGCGAAAAGTATACATTTATAATATTTCCGTTAAAGAGTTACCTTTTTCGACTAACGCGCATCACCCTTTTTGTCTTTCTGAATTATGCATAAAATCTATCCTCGGGATAATCGTAACGTAAATCGACTCAAGGAAACGTCGAATTACAAAAGACGGTTTGCAGAGAGAGAGAAAAAAGCGGAAAAAGACGCGGTTTCTGCATTGACGCGTCCTATTACAAAAATATACGTCCTCAGGGATTTAACTGACGCCTACAACACGATAAAAGGTAGGTGTTACAGTGACCTTATGGTCCGAGTTCAATGGACGTAATTTTCGGGAAAATTTTCCCCATAACTTTCAATAATTAAGCACCGCCTACCAGGAATAAATAACAACGAAAGAATAGTCGGCTCACCAATATTGCGGGAAATATTTACATGAATTGGTTCGAACTCGAATCAGGCAGAACATACATTAATCCACAATTTTCAACCTTTATTTTACCCACGTATCCATTAGAGCTTCTTTCAATGGTCGCGTACCCCTTCGAGCAGTTATTTTTTTAAGGTCGCGTACCCCCTAGTGCATTTAAAGTAATAATGAAATGAATAACACTGGTATTAACATAGATAAATCACGTTTATAACGTTCAAGTTCACATTTTTTGGGAATTTTAAAGATTTATAACGTTATTCTTAGTCGTCACGTTGCAACTTTTGACTGTTGAAGTCATGCAAGAAAGACAAAGAAGAAAAATTATAATCTTCGACACTTTCGCGTACCCCTTCAAAACTCTTGCGCGTACCACCGGTTGAAAACCTCTGCAATAAACCATCGTTTACGTCGTGTATGCGACAAGTTTTGAGTCAAATTCTTTGAAAAATATTGGAACAACTAGCTAAAGGTGATAAGAAAACTACAACGTTTGATAGCGAGCATTAGATTATGTACCTTAATTAAAACGCAGATATCCTAATGTTCAGAAAGAAAAACGCTTGGCTTATCTACAAATAAATTTAACGAAATAAAATAGAATCAAAGTAACGCGACACATCTATATAAACTAGCTCTGTTACTCGATCACGCTCATCTGAATGCATCACTGGCGATATAAGATCTAATTGTAAGAGCAGATAACTATCTATATAAATAAATAAGCCGCGTGTAATTCCGCCACAGTGAGGGAGATAGATAATTCCTGAGGAGAGAGTGTAAGGAAGGGAAGGGTGGAATTTGGGGGAGAGAGAGAGAGAACGAGAAGAAGAGGGATGGGGAATGGGAAGTAATTAAATTTTAATTTAACACTTTATTCATGCATACCCCTCATTTTTGAGAAATTACATTAGTTTCAGAGTAATAGCCAAAATAATTAAATTAACTTAACCCTAGAAATACCAAGGGAGGCACAACATTCTTTTTCGTCTATTTCCCTGCAGCAAAACTCATGAAAATGTTGACAGAAAATTAAATTCTGCAAAGACTTGTTATAAGCAAGCAAGCATAGTTTTCAGTCGATTTTTAACAAATTTATAGCTCGTACAATTATTTTCAGAAATAATAATGTTCTATGACAAACACGTCGCCGAAATTAAGTTGTGTCAAGTGTGACGTGTCAGACGACTCGGAGTAAAACATTCTCATTGATAATTTCTTATTATTTCTATTAATTTAAGATTAGTTTGCACTCTAATTGTAATACGAATCTGAGAATAGTGAGGATAAATGTGAACAATGCCCTTTCGTGAATATTTCTGCATTTATAATACGTTAAGACAATATAATATCAGATTAATTATAAAAATTCTATATTTATACTCCTAGGATATCTTGAAATATATTACAATGCCTAAAAACATAATTATGATTTTTTTATTACACCTTAAATAGTGGGACCCTGAGCCCCCCTCTCTTGGGACTGCAATTGAGTGAAAATTGCTTGGAACTCCTAAGATTAAGTATCACACATCGAATCTAATAATACATTTATTTTATTACGGTTCCTAAATACGCTTTCTTATGATACAGTAATTATCAGCAGTCATAAATTCCGTAATTTTGAATAAGGTAATAATGAATTTGGTGTATCTCCTATTGGAACCAAATTGTTTTCTCATTTTTTTTATCAACACTAAACTACGACTAAATCCCAATTATAGAAGAATTCACTAGAGATAGTAATTTCAAATGAAACCAATTTTCTAGCATATTCAATAAAATAACGATGTCCTTTTACTGTCGTAAAATCCACCACATTTCTTTATAGCCGCCGCAGAGTTCGAGTGTGCTATTTCATTTAGATTGAACAGATAATTTCGTGGAAACATTAGGGTAACAAAAAAAAATTAATTCCTGCAGTCGTACTCCGATTGTAATGTTACAAGAATAAAATTTAATACGTGAAGAGAGGAAATGAAATTTCGCGTGACGCTTTTACTAAAAAAACATTAATCTGTACCAAATATATTACATTCTAGAATAATAAAAACGCCTCCATACGAGATAACAAGCTTAATGTATCACACGCGCCCACATCGCTCCGCCTCATTTTGCTTTTTTGTTGATTTTCGTGAGAATTCGGAAGGTATCCCTGCGTTTCTTTCACCTGGAGCGGCCCCTGCTCCAGGGGAAATATTGGTGTTTATTTTCGCCGGTTTTCCGATAGTTATTTTAAGTTTAATTCCTTTCACGCGTGCGGTATCCCGAACTAGGCGCATGATGATCGGAAGCACGTCCCGCGTCTCCAAATACAACGGCTATTCTCACTTTGGCTCCTCCTCGTTCCATTTTTCGTGTCCGACAATAAAGTGAACCAGGGTCCTTGTTATTCCATTACCAACGTCCCCGCGCACTACCGTTCGAAGTTTAAAAAAATTGGTACAACATACATTGTACAAACTTTCTCATATACTAATGCGTCGGTTAGTTATCTTTAGAAAATGAAAATAGTATCAGCCGGTTTTTATCATAGAAAATCCAATTTTTGTTCAAGTTGCCCAAGAATAAACTAGCCTTATATTCATTCATTGAGAAAAATGAAATACGTAGTATTATTGTAGATGTATTCTCAAGTAACTGTACGAAATTTGATCAAAATCGTTAGAGCTGTTTTTGGGAAAATCAAATTGTTGTTAAAAATGCGTAGAATAAACTACTCTTACTTACTGATCAATGTCAACCATTTCTTGATAGCCTCCGCTCTGTATGATAAAATGCCTAAGTACGAGATTTTATTCATTTTCGCTCTACCGTTTAGGCGCTAAATCAGGTAACAGGCAGACAGACGGGATTGCGAAAACACTTTTTCGGACCCAGCTACACCTAAAACGTATCATCATCATGATAGGTAGTCTGTCCGTAGACAGGTCCGTCATTATTTATGGTTAAACTTGGTTCTCCATATACTCCTATTTTCCGCAGTCGTCTTCATGTCTTGATAGCCTTCTTTCCCTTTCAAGTCGTTTATCAGCTGAAAACTTTTCCTACCTCTTTCTCTTTTTCCATCCAGTTATCCTTCTAGCACTTCTTTAATCATGCACTCTCTCCTCAGGTAATGTCCAATCCAATTCGCTTTCCTCTTTCTGGTAGTCTGTGTAATCGTTCGCTCCTCTCTTATTCTTCGTAATACTTGCTCGATTTTCACCCTATCTGTGCATTTTATCTTCAGGATTCTTCTTCACATTTCGAAGCTTTCTAAGTATTTAATATCATTTTTCCTTAGCCTCCATGTCTCTGTCCCATACAAAGCTATACTCCATACAAAGCATTTTATCAACTTCTTGAGGATACCCTCCTTTATCTTCCCCGTTAGTATGAGTTTATTTCTTCTGAAAGCGGCTTTTGCTTTCGTTATTCTAGTCTTGATTTCATCGATACATTTTGCTTCTGCCGTTATGATGCTTCCAAGGTATTTATAGTGGCTTTCCTCCAATACTTAAGTTTAAATTTTCTTCTTCTTTACTTGATATTCGCATGACCTTAGATATTTCTGTATTTATTTCCATACCGTATTTTCTACCTGTTATCACTAGTCTATTTATCATTTTCTGGAGTTCCTTTTCCTTTCTTGCTGGAAGTACTTGATCATCCGCGTATTAAAAAATTGGTGCGACAGCGAGGATTATGCCAGTAACTCGTAACCGAAACGTTCTCGACAGATGAAAATCGTCCGGAATACACTCGCCCTGATCTCCTGGGTATCGAGTAATAGATCGCATTTAATCCCAAATAACCATTTATCATATATCCCTTCAATTACTCGATCGATAGAATTTAATTTTGATCCTGACCAAGGAATACATTCATCTTCGTTTTCCCTTGTCATTAATATTCATCCTTACGAGGCTGTTCTTTTCATAACCTGTCCTCTTTCTCGTCTACTTCTTACACATGATACCTCCTTTCATTCTCGGGCGCTCGTTCTCCCTTTACTCCGTCAGGATGATTCTTCCCATTCACTTTCGCTCTCAACGCGTCCCATATTGCCAAACTTATGTGATTATACGTCCACGTCACACGGAAATAGCTCCCCACATGAGAAAGTTTCTCAATAGTCGCTCGTACGTTTCCCACCTAACAGATTACCCTCTCGTAATTGCCACTCATCGCAAAGACAAATGAGCGGGAATATATACGGTGGACTCTCCATAGCTCTATCGTTTGTAAATAGAAGAAAATACTTTCTCACTGTAGTATTCCCATACGCTGTCTTTTATTTTTGTCCGTTTCCCCGTTAGAATCAGGACGTGACTTCTTAAACTTCTGATGCAATGAAAACAATAAAGAAATTAAATTTAAAAATCACTTTCCCATTATTATACGCAAATGCCGCGAACTACCATTAAAAAGGTGTTTAACAGCCATAATGAGCGATGGAAAGAGATGACCTAACTTTTTTTTTTCGTGATTACTAAAGCTGAAATTTAAAAAAAAACACGAACGGGCTACAATTTAACGCTTGGCCAGCCAGGGACTGGGAACAAAGGTTAGTTATTCGCATCGAAAAACCTCAGCAAAAATCACGCGCCAAGGGACTGGGAATAACTGGTTTAAATCTGCCATGCAAATTTCTCTAATTACCTTCCTCCAGCCCTGTCTGTCCCTGGCCGTAAACAAGCATGAAGCGAAACGTGCCGATAACGCTATAAAGCATCTGAAGAAAAAAATCCGGAAGCAAACACGGAAAGTTTAAAAAAGGGCTAAGGAGATTTCGGATCTAAAATTAACAACGTCAGATACACTGAACATGGCGTGCTTTATCGTGCGTATATCCCACAAAGAATTTACGAGACTTCATATCGACTGTAAAGCACAGAAAGCAGTCAAAATGATGATAATTTTCCATGCAAGTATGCATCAGCTGTAGCACTAACATGCACGGGTCTATGACTATCCGCCGCCGGAAAAGCTTACCACAGATATTTCTTCCGTGGCACTGGGTGTCATTGCGACACCAGTACGACCGAAGGAACTAGACTGAAAATATATTCCAAAAATTCTCATTGGATGCTGTAGAGAAAAAATTCATGACTAGTTAAACTTTATGGGATTCCATTGCGAAGTATAAATCACTTAGCAAAACTTAACCCCATTGCAAACAAAGCATATCCGAGTTCGTAGATACCAAACAATTCAAACAAATCCAACACAATCCGAACTAATGCGACCAAAAGTAAATCATCCGAACCAAACCAACCAAACAAAACTACAATAAATCGTCAAAAATCTATTCACAACGGAACGCCCAGAAGGGAGGCGAAATGTATCCTTGTAGCGAAATAACAGCGGTTAATCGGCAACGACTACTGTTCCATCCCAGTGATGGACGATAACTTCTTTCCTGATCGGAGATAATTAATTAAACAGGAGTAAATAAAAAAAGTGAGCGGGAAGCAATGCGAAGCAACAGATGCGGATAATGGGAAGAGTCCACCATTGCTTTAGGAATTCCCAAAAGTAACAAACAGACGGGGAATTATAGGGAAAGGTGATAATGAGCGAGAATGATTATGCATAGGGAATGATTATGTCGGGGTGAGAGTCATTATCTGGACGATTCATCTTCATTAGAATGGCAAACGAAATAATCAGCGCGGACTCGGAAAGATTTTTCCCGTAATTAGCGCTTTGACTTGTCATTGGTTATCACAGGTTGGAGGGTAAAATCCAGAAACACATTTAGGGTTGGATATTACGCTAGAATATGGATGCTGCGTTGAAAATTTCTTTTTTTAAAAAAGCTTTCTGAAGCGACGTCCGCGTCATTCAGGATCGTTATCATATATTCATTCGCCGTGAAGTGAAGAGTGTCATATAGACAGATAGGGTAACGCTTATGTCCGTAAATAACCGTAAATAATTAAAATTAATTGTTATAAAATATATTGTTTTATTTTTTACTTAACTGACGAGGGTAATGACACGGGAAAACATTCACAGGATTCTGCGAAATTATTAAATTACGCACCATTTAACACGAATATAAATAAATTTTTTAAAGGATGCCTTTTTTGTAATTTATCTGAATTATTAGGTTATGTTTTGTATTATATGAACATCATTAGTATTCGGCCTCATTGTCAGACAAATCCATGATTACATGTTACAGTAAAATCTCGATACAACGTATCTCAACGGAACATGAATTTTTATACTTTATACTGAAAGTACGCTGTACCGAAAATTCTCAGGAGTACAGCGGAAAGGAAAAAGAAAAGAAAACGATCACACTTCAACCCTATTTTATTGTTTCATAAAATAATCTGAAATTTTCTTTTGTTTCATCTTTTTAAGAATTTGGCACTTCATCAGATTTTATGAGACATACACACAGACTCCGATGAAAATATTTTTCTAGGAACCTCCAAACTTGTAGAAACAAAACGCAGTTTACCGCATATCTCTACGACAAACGGCTTTTGAGATACAGGGGGTGGACAGACGGACACTTGAGAATTATTATATATAGACTAGTGCAGGGGTCCACAACGCGGTGCCCGCGGGCGCCATGCCGCCCGTCGAGGTTCGCCGTGGCGCACGCCGAGGTTAGTTCTGCTGTCCTCCTTAACACTTTGAGCTCTTGTGACTAATGGTGTTGCGCGTCTACATAATGCTGGAAAGTGCCAATGTAACAAGACTTCATGACTCTTCTCTAATAGAATTTACATACGATGTATTTTAAGTTTTAACTAGCAGTTTTATTCGCCAGGACAAGAATACTGGCGCCCGCCGCTTTAGCTTTCGAGTCGGATGCGCCCTTGCCCACATAAAGGTTAGTCTATAGCCCGTCAAAACTGACGGGAGTAAAGATTCGATCGTTCAAGCTATTTATGGAGATCAAATTGGCATCAGAAACAAATTGTATTGAAAGTCATTTCCTTCTCCTTCATTCCCCCTCTCCCACTCTATTCCCCTCTCTTTTCCCTCTCCCTTACTCTACCTCCATCTCCTTCCCTCTCTCATCCTCCTTCCCTCCCCCTCCCTTTGTCCCCTCTCACTCTCTCTCTCTCTCGTATTAAAAGCAATCAAAGCAAGTTTACACCTATAAGGATTGAAATAAAAATATGATATCGAGGTCAAACAATGGAATTGGTAGGCAAGGCAACATCCCGTTAAAATGGCAAGATTTCCTCAAACTGTGTGAATTAAACGTTTAAATTGAACGATTTCGAACTGTAGGAGGAAAAAGACGAACAGAATAAGAACCTTTAAAATGTTTTCTTCAAAGTGGTTCACATCCGAAGTTCGTACGCCAATTATTTCTAATTTTAATCTAAAAAAAAGAATGAAAGCCTGCGCGTCGAAAAGTTCACTTTTACGTGAAATTACGTGTTATCTTATTGGAAATGGAAATTATCCCCTGGGGTCGAGCCCGGGTCTTTGATATCGAGTTCGATACGTTAAAACGTTTCGTTATTATATCATAATGATATCCTGAAAATTTCATTAAATTCGGTTCTGTCGTTTGCTAGTTTGGATTGCAGGCTCTTCAAATTTTCCTATTCTCTACATTTTTCTTGTATTATACACGTATACTCAGGAACACCATAAGTAACGCAGCAATTTTAATTTCAATATAATAGAGTTTAGAAACTAACTTTATATTCATAATGATTAATAGCGACTACGCGATTATAAATTTTGCGAATAGATGCGGCAATACTTTGTTAACATTTATCAATCATGATATGCTGAATCCCTCTAACTTTTAACCGATGTCCGCCTTGATCGCGTTTCATCATGGCCGGATACAGTTCATCAAAGTTTTTCATTAGGCATATGCTGCAGCAACTTGCTTTTGATAATCCAAACAGATTCTTCTCGACACTTAATGATTACTTTTTCGTCTTATAACAACATTTTATACCGCAAATACATCGGAATGACATTCTAAGCTGAAAAGTAATTATGATAAATAATTAAAATCTATTAATAAGAGCACACTTACGACAGCTTTATCAGAAGATTGCGGATAAACAATACGTAACGGAACAACAACCTGTGGCCAAACAATCTCTGTGATACAAGTTCTTACACCCTGCTTCTTTGGGTAAGTTCGCCCAGCTTTACGTTGTTGTATATGGTACCCTAAATAACTGACAGGATCACTGAAATAAAGAAAAATGGAATTATCCTCTGGTGAGTTCATCCATTTACTGATCCCGAGTACGTTTTATTATAACGTTTGTTTTAGTCTCTGTAGTAAATTCTATGCGTATGTACCGAATGTTACGACTATTTGAAAAATCGTATTCAAGACAAAACACGACTTATTTAGACATACGATAGTTGTATACCGAACAGCGCACAGATTTCATAAGCTTAGAAATGACTGTCGCTAAAAAAAAAACTTATCCGACCAATAAAATATTTTTTAGAACGTTTATTTTGTTTTACATTCACTTCCTATTTCTAACTTCACTTTCTTAAATGCGTGTATGTACAAGATTCGGAAAGGTACAAAAATACAAGAAATTTCAATAACGTTGTCCATATCAACCAAACTTTGCTGTATTGCATATTTCCAAAGGTGATAGTCAAAAATAGACCAGCGAAAAATATGGACGAAAAATAATTTCCTGCGTTTTTTTTATCAACTCTATCTCAACGAGAACAGCGTCTCTGCTCAAGTGGATACTTGATTATCACGGTAGGAGGAAATTTTAGAAATATAAGGGCACTTAAAGGGGTGACATGGAGCCGTCGTGACAAGATAAAGAAACGTCAGTCTTCGTTACCTATAATTAATTAATTATACATAGGGTGTAAGAGTTTCATGCACGAAATACCTCCTCGGGAACAGCGTTAAAATAAACGGAACAGATGGTTCAAAAAAGAGATTATACACGAAAAAATATCGCGAAATACTGTACCTAAATATGTACCTAATTAAAGCAAAAACATTTTTTTGCTAATTAAAAAAGAATTCAATACATATTATTCAGAGCGTAAATATACAGTACATATGTATATAACAAAGTGAATGATATGATTTAATTCTCCGGATTTTAAAAATTGTTTATCATACATATATAACAAGTAGGAAAAGTGTACTCATTAAACGGAACACATAAGAGTTTTAAAGGCGTTCTTTCTGGGATTAACATACGAAACGGTTTCGAAAGATTCGACGGTTCTTTAATTTTTATCACCGAAACTACATGCGGTAATTATGTGCTCTCGCGAAAATTTTCGTGAACAATATTGTACTTTATTCGAATAATTTTTTTAATCGAAACCTTACAGATAATATAGGAGCTAGGGAGAGAAAAATATGGTATTTAATTGTCGCTTGACGGATGCCATTTAAGCATATACGAGTGTGTTAATTTTAGTGCTTAGATAAAGTTTGCTGTAATTGTCGGATGCAGTTCAAAATAATAATACGGCGATATCTTTTAATAAAGGTACCTTATACTTAATTTAGTCGAAACTCATCAAGAGATGAAAATGAGAGATGAAACAGCCCATAAGGCTTCGCTGGTAAAGAACGCCTAACAAATATGGTTTGCTAGGATGGGTACTTGTTCTATGCGACTACTATTTCATTCATTACTTTATGAACGGGATGATTTTATTTTAATCGAAGCCATCTCAATGTTTAGATATCAATCAACTTGTAGAATAGAAGTGTATCCGAGAAAATTCATGAAGAAGAAAAGCAAATACATTCCCCCATGACCGTCTTGTTTATCAAAGAGAGCCAGAAATAAATTTCCAGGGATTTCTGAGTGGAAGATGTTTTGCTAACAAATAAACCCTAGGCTTGATGAGAATGAAGCGTTCTTGAATGTCGGACGTGATTCTATTCTTCCTTCCGTCGCACTAAATATATGATTTTGTACGGGCCCTAACATACGAAAGAAGTAAGAAAAAGGCAGAACTAACGGCTTCCCTGACAATTAAGGAACGCAACAATTCCGAGAGACGCGCTAGCACAAACTGGGTAAGGAGGCCAACAGGACCCAATTATTTCCGACTGCGCCATATCGGCATCATTAATCTGAAACGGTTCGTGAGCGCAAGAGAATCTTCTTTACGCTAAGGAAATCGTAATTTCTTCTAGTCAAGGCTACGAGCGAGTCTAATATTCCATCAAGACGGACCTAAGCATCACCACGAAGACGTGTTGTGACAGCTTAGTGTTCAGAGCATCCTTCTGAAAAAAAAAAGGAAAACGGCCGCGTTTGATTACATTTAACGTCAAACTATTTTCATCCCGTTCCGCATCACTCAAAGCGATGGAACATGTGGCTTCGCAGAAACTGTGGCGATGAAAAACAAAAAAAAATCGACTCGCTGTTTAGTTCCAAAATATGCGTATGTTACAAATCTCTACTCTGACAAAGAAAACGGAATTTTTATCCTACGGGAATAAAATTTAACAGCCCAAGAATTTAGTTTATTATGCTCGATTAAATTTTATGAACATAAATGCTGCCAATTAACTTTAGATATAATATGATTGGTGATTTTGATTCTGTTAATGCATGCAGATTATTGTAGGCTTCGAATAGTTTTCTTAAATCTCTCATATTTGAACGGTTACGTTTAGTCCATGATTGCGTACTATCAAAATTAAAGATTTTAAGAAATTTAAATTAGAGTCGCAATATTACACATACATTTTTATGATATAGTTTTAACGTGTTTATGCACTGTAGGCCACGAAGTTTTACGGTTTTTGGACTTTCTACCGTAGTACTACATTATTAACAAGCGCCTTAAGAGTACCAAAGAGTCACTTCCGTTATTGCGTCGCCAACGAGCATCGCTTAGTGGAAGGCTTTGATAAAAAAATACATCTTGCTGTAGATGTATCTAGGCTAGAGTTATAAATCCAAGAGGTTGGAAGAAGAAAGCTTCGAAAGGGAAGAAGGTTAAAGGTAGAAAGGATTACACAATCGGAAAAAACAATAGGCTTTCAGGGAAATTAGAGGGACCAAGAAAGTCCTCGTGGAGTCGACCTAGAACGAGCGATAAATTAATTGGTGGATGAGGGATTTTTGTTTACGATCGAAAAGGTCGAGAATCTGGGTCACGGGAAGAGTAAGGTCATTATTAGACGAGCGGAGGTATATTAATAAAGACAAAGACAAATTACATAGTCTACTTTGCGTGCCGCGAAAGGGAAAGTCGCCATGCATATGCGGATGAAGCATGCGTTATTTACCGGCGAGATAATCAAAATAAAAGGGGCATTTTCCATTCGAACAGGCATTTTCACTATGAACAGACAAAACCCACAATGATAATACGCTTGGAGCAAATAATGACGAATTATTTTATTCCAGGTAAGTTTTGTATTACATCAGAAATATCTGCTCAACATAAAAATTTTGCCTCATTGCACGCAACATCTATATATTAAAAGGCTTAGGTATGTTTCCGCGAAAAAGATACTAGGTACGTGTGTCGGTTTAAGACACGAATGTTTAGGTACTTATAGAAAAGCTAGATACTTGAAATTAGAGGAGATGATCAGTCATGGGTCACAACCAATAGGAAAAATCGAAAATCCGAACATTTTCCATTTTGAGGGGGTCTTTTTGACCCCAAACTTTCATTTCATAACCCCGTAAGAAAAGCATTGAAATCGGTGCAAGCCATTTTTTAGGCGCGTTTCGCTTACAGCGTGAGCGCCTATTATCGCCCGTCCGTCCGTCCGCATGTTCGTTCTCGGCTTCTACTGAACGGATTTTCATGAAATTTAATATTAAGGACTTTCAATCAAATATCATAAGAAAATCGCAAAAATGAATCACGTACGCCAATCAGGGGTACCACTTTACTGGGGACAAAAAATTAAATTTTCGTCATATCTCGTAAAGTATTGCTCATATCGAAATATTTTTCAATTAAAAGTTTTAGAACTGGTAAAGTAGTGTATTTCCTTTCCTATACATTTTTATCGTAGGAGTAGCCGTTATCGAGAAAATCAAACAAGAAAGTCTTATATCGAGTTGAACTTCGAAAATTTCTTGCATGGTTACTTCATTGTTGCTAACATAAACAATCTCCCAAACAAACGTTTAATTTCCTTACGTGTGCATGTAATATTATTAAATAGGAAGAAAATGTATTATTTATGATGAAGAAAAGAACTTTAAAACGCTATTTCCCTTACGTACAGGTATATAATTGCTTTCTATTACTCCATTGTACGAAACGCGCCCATTTGTGATACGTTGTACACTTTCCTTACTCGTTAATTGCATTTTTCAATTACTTCAAATTATGATACAAACTCCGGACTTGAAAGTGAAAACGGAAGAGTGAAAGTTATTATTTTTGAAAAGAATACAAATTCATGCCCAATTAGCTTAAATATTTGATTTTAACTGCATAAAAAGGAGAAATTTTAAAATTTATAACGGGAAATGTTATTTACCATGGAAACGCTACAATGCTTTTATATGGGATTCTTGCAATAGTATGAACATCTATATAGCTTACGAGCGTAAAAATAACGTGTTTTATAAGCAGTTTAAATGAAGAGAGGGTAAGGGGAAAAGGAGATGGGGGAGTGAGGGAGGAGAAAAGGAGAAAGGTGAAAGGAGATAGGGGAATGCAGAAGAGAGGGGGATGGGGAGAGGGAGGAGGGAAATAGGGGAGAAGAAGGGTTATGCAGGAATGTAGTAATAGAGGGGGTAATGGGAAAAGGAGAGAGGGAGGGGGGAAAGGAGAGAGGGGGAAAGAGAGGTGGAAAGGAGAGAGGAAAGAGGAGAGACAAAGAGGGGAGAGGGAGATAGAGATGAATCAATAATGCAAGAAAATAGTAAAATACGTCTTTAATAGAATAGTTTTTTATGGGGATGTCATTTGCACCATTAATTGATTCACATTATTATTAGTAAATTAATTGAAAGAAATCCGCGTAAACATTACGTGGGTACAGCCGGAATACCTCCTTATGAACTGAAGCCGTTATCATGCTCCATAAAAACCTAATGCCATTGAGAAGACTATGTAATGGTACAAGACTTACTGTTACTCGAATACAAACACACACAATAAAAGCAAAAGTGATCGGTGCAGCAAACTCAGACACGGTACTTATTCCAAGAATCTCACTCATTCCATCAGATACCTACAAATTTACCATTCCGTTTCAAAGGAAAACAATTCCCCATACGATTGGCTTTTTCAATGACAATTAATAAGTGACTAGGTCAAACATTTGATAAAATTCCTATACCTACCTAAGCCTGTTTTTACTCATGGACAATTATATGTTGCTCTATCAAGAGTCAGATCATTTGATACACTTACTGTAATGTCAGGAAAGAACCCAGAAATTGACAATTGTGTCTTTAGAGAAATCTTTGATTAAAAAATATAAGTTAAAAAAAATGCCTGAATGTTTAATTAATAACCTTTAAGATCCGCTAGATCGGCGTATGCTACGCCGGGTGGAACTACTAGTATTCTATGATTTCTCCTCTCCTTGCTTTATGAAAGAGATAACTACAAATCGAGTTACGTTAAATTGAAAAACTACGTTTCTCCAATAGCCATAAAAAGGTTGGGAAACCAGATGCGAATTTTGGGTACAAAGCAGCCGTCATCAGAGATGACTCAAGGACAATAGCTTCCAAAAAAGTACCGAATCACCACTAGCGACGGGTGATTTGCAGCAGAAAAGCGCATCTGGTTTCCCAACCTTTTTATGACTATTGAAGAAACATCTTTTCAACTGCATTTCAGCCGTAAGATGAGCTCTTTCTCGAGTCGAGGGATGTTAACTGGGATGCCAACGACACAGGATAATAAAAAGGCTGTTCTGTGTAGTGATAGATTTGTGTTCAAGGTTGAATTCAAACGGAAGATGGTCAGAGAAATAAAGGAAAGGCATGGAGAAGTTGACAATAAAGAGGGCCCATAAAAGCAAGAATGGAGGAAAAGGAAGAAATGAAGGTTAAATTAAACGAAAATAAATCAATGAACGAGAGGAACCGGATATAAAAGAGGAAGCAGCATGCACAGAATCTTGAATCTCAGGTGTGCTAAATGGAACCAAGATCAGAATTCATGAATAATACCTCGTATGAATGGAAAAAAAATACAGGATCTTGTTATTGTTCTTCACGAGTATTTCAGTTGAAAAGGTTTCTAAAGGTAAGTAACACCTAAAAATACGTATATCAATAACGTTCTCGGCGTGAGCCAATGCAGAATAATAGGCTCACGATCGACGACGTTGTGGGACGTGCACAAACTCCTACGGAAAGTCTTTTCCAAGCAGCATGTAAATATACTCGTAGTTATGGGGAAGGAGCTCGCTTTTAATATACCACCTTATATATATATAAAACGTAGCAGAAAGCAAATGATTTAATATAACATAAAAGTTGAAAATATATTCGAAAAACGAAGTAAACGTTTTCCGAGTTTCGAACGAATCAAATATTTATGTGACGGTGAGGAGATCGGAATGGAAATACCGGCAAAAAATGTATTTTTCGAAGGACTGAGGCACGAGAATAGAAATCGAATAAGGTACATACGAGGGCTGCAAGGGAATTTCTGCGGGGAAAATGTGTCGTAGAGACGCCAAGTGGTTGGCAAGAAGATCTAGAGGAAGAGAGATAGAGGGTTGGGAGTCTTAGATCTAGAGGAAGAGAGAGAGAGAGAGAGAGGGTTGGGAGTCTCGGGCCAGAAAGAAGGCGAGGTGAAAATACGTGCGACAGATACATGAGAAGTGACACATGTGAAAGGCGGATTGGATTATATACGAAAAGGCACATTCTCGGGATGACGCACGGTGTGACGAGTGAGTGCGTCCGCGTTAACTACGAATATATAGGAAATACGATTTTTGAATGGCTAGAAAATTTCGTTCAATAACTATGATGAGATAAATTACGTTGTATTAGAATATTCTACCTTTAATGGAAACTGCTGTCTCTCTTATCTTCGACTTAAGGCGTGAAGTTCGCATTCGAGCCGTAGTACGCGTTGCGTAATTTTAGCTTTAAAACTTGCATGCTTACGTAATTGTCTTTGCTGAATACCTTGCGCATTAAATTTTACATTTCGTTCCATGCAATTTATGACGAAGTTGAGAGGATCTTCCGTCGCCACGGTTTATATACCTACCATCTTTGACGCTGATCCAAGGCTATATTTCCTTTAACATTGGTTAGGCGTCAAATATGGTATATGGTATATTTCATCAATGGCTCATTAATAAAAGCTTAACTCTGCCAATTTCGATAAAAAATATAGCGCCGATCAATTTTTTTTACGGATTTGCTTTATTTTCGGGTTAAGAATCCTTCAATTCTTGCGATCTTTTTATTAACCACATCCTTCTTGGTAGGAATATTAAAAAAACTAGGTCAACCGCAATAAATTCGAACGCTGAGTTGATGAAATATATTAAATTAGTAGTCTTATACGTAATAGGAAAGACTGGAAATTTAGATTTTTTGGTAGATGAACGATGGTTATATCACATTTTAAAGTCTGTTTTGTTTTATTTTAAATTTACGATGGCACTGCTGTATATTCCTTCGTCACGTCTACCCTTCCTCAATTTCATCCTAACTTCTTCTGTGACGAAATACACGTTATCGCTATTTAAAGCCCGACTTCATCTCCTTAGGCTCTCAAACAAATTCGCACTACTCGAGATTTCTCCAACGAACGAATAAAAAAGCTGAGGAAATAAATATTTAACGAACAAAGCAAAACTTACGAGTTCATCCTTAAACAACATCGCGGAAAATAAACCGGGATTTCCGATATCGAAATAAAGAAAAAGATCGGTTTCCAAGACCGTGGAACTTTTTTTAACGAGGTAAAAGGATAGAGAGATGGATTAGGGAGGACAAGTTCGTAAATTACTTCTTCCCTTTCCGAAGAGAGAGAGAGAGAGAGAGGAAAGCTGCCACGGATTTACAGCGTCACGATGCGGGATCACGCATGAGGGTCAAAAGGATCCGATCGATACGTCGGCCCTTAATTTGCGATACCCTGTCCATTCATCGCGAGCAAAGTGATTTAGCGGTCTATGCAAGCCGGAGTTCGGGGGAAAAAAATATGGATGATGTGACCGTAAATAATAAAAGGCGAGAATAAGCAGGGGAGGAGGTTTTCTTTTGATAAATCGGCGAGTTGCGGGGGTCTTTGATATTTCGCGAGTCCACAAAGCCTTTCTCTAAGCAACGTAGCCTATCGCGACCGTTTTCCACGAATTAATCCTCGGGAGGTAAAGCGCAGCCGTTTTCTCCTTTTGTGTTCGCAAATCCATTAAGGATTGCGTGCCTTGGTGCGGACGTCGCGAGGACGGCAAACCCTTTCGACCCCTTCCTATTTATCGCGGCTTCCCATTTTCATTCCTTATTCTCCAACCAACAGGGAGCGAACCGCGAGTGGTCAGACAAAGACATAAAAAAAGAGGATTTTGAGTTGGAAATACCGAACTTAAGAAAAGTTTATTTATCTGTATTGCACTATGGAGACTAGTCCTCGCCAAACAGGAAATAAAAAATATACTAATGGAAATGATAAGCACGTAGGAGATCCGCTAGCACAGCCCAAATCAGAATGAAGCTGATTGGTTCTCGTGACCTGACGTCACAACTACTTGCTACTGCGCAACACGAGAGCTCAAGGTCATTCGCCTTCCTGTTTGGCGAGGACTATAAGTGCCTCGCAAAAGATGATACAAAAATAATACACATCGCAGTATAAAAAGAACCATTCTTATAAATGGCGATAGAGAAGAAATGTACATTAAAATTTAACGATAGTTGTTTTATCTAAAATGCAGCACATCCCTATTGGTGGTAGGCGTAATACTTTTTTTAAAAGAGTTCTCCAATAAATATCCGTAATGGGGAGATGTTATTTAGACTTCAAGGCTTGGCGCAATTTAAAGCAATGCCATGCATCAGACTAAATTTCCTGAGCACACTTTGTAAAAAAACTGTAAAATAATACGCACAATATAATAACAATAGTGTGAAATATTATCGATGGTTAATATCATTAATCATTATGAAATGTTATACCTAGAGTACAAATGGATAAAAGGGAACAGATATTATCCTAATTCTCTCAATTTAATAAACGCTGTATTTTTTAATTTTAATTTAATTGGAGATTGACTTTTTAGCGGTGCACTTAATGGCTTATCCTATATCTGTGAACGTGGCCGGTAATTTCAGTACGGTAATCTCAGTCCCAGTAATTTATTTCCTTCTCAATTTCAGTACCAGTAATTTCAGTTCCACTGACTTCATTCTTTTTGTAAATAATCAGTTAATGAAACATTTATTTAAAAATAGTTTATGATTGGCGTAAATACTAATCAACGCCTTTAATATGAATTTGTTGAAAGGAGTTCTTGTTGATCCTTTTAATATTAAAAACCCGATTTTTCGCACAGACATTTAGTTATATGTTGAGAACGCTAACAACTCAAGAAATACGTTTCTTTAAGGAAGTTGCAATCATTGAATAATAAATACACCAATACGAAATTATTATTGTTTTTGGATCAACTTTTAAGTTTAAAAAAACACGATTTTTCGCATGGAAATTTAGTAGAACGTTGAAAACACATAATAACTAAAAAAATACGTTTCTTTAAGTATGTTACAATCATTAAATAATAAATACACCAGTACAAAATTATTATTGTTTTTGCATAAGCTTCTAATTTTAAGAACCCGATTTCTCGCATGAAAATTTAGTATAATGTTGGAAACATATAATATATAAAATAAATAATAAAAACTAAGGAAATATAGTCGACATTGGTGGTATCTATCAACTATGAATCTTATAACAATTACAAATATGCAGCAAATGAATGAAAATTGAGGGGGGAAGGATGGGGAGGGAAAAGGGGGTGGAGCGGATCTTGTGTAATTATGGCTATGAAATGTTTACATTTATGTCTTGTAAGCAAGAAACCCGTGAAAAAGCAATGTACAGTTGTCCATAATTGAACACTGACTCCGGTAAATGTATACCAGATACGTGAGCTTATTTACGTTAATAAACATTATAATGTAGAATATAATGATTTTACTTACAAAAAATGTAAGATTCCAGTATTCAATAGACGAAAGAAGGTTCAATTACTTTCATGAATCGTTATAAATGCTTTCTGAATAACAATCAGTATCTATTTACTTTGCTATCCATAAACATCGATCGTTTCGTTGCTTAAACAAAAGTGCAAATCGAATAACGCTAAACTTTCGTCTATTTGTAAGCTTCATTGAAGCTAATTAAATTGGAGGTAACAATGACGGCCGCCTTGGCAACGCCCGGAAAGAGTACGAAAAATCCACAAAATTTCGAAACAAATTGCGTATTTCTGAAAACTTCGACCGTGTAACATGTAATCTTCGCAGGAATAAGATAGTATAGAGTTTTATTCGTCGAATAAAGCAAAAACGAAAAAAAATCGGTCAAATTTACATATATTAATGCTTGAAGGAAGAATACCTTGCAAGTCAAGAAATGGATTCATACGTGTTATCTTATGGAAAAATGTTAATCCCCTATATTGGCAGCACTGATTAATCCCGGTTGACCAAACCTTGACCATTCTTTAAGTTAGGATGTAAGGAAGAATCGTACCAAATTTGGTTATTCTAGCTTTTATCGTTTAGGAGGAGTTCCATGAACAAACACACAAACCAACAAACACACTCTTTAAAATATATTATAGGAGATGAGGATCACAACCATAAATTTTCATGAATGAATGTGACAGCAAAAATAGTTAAAATCAAATAACAATCATTTTACGTACCGAGGCATGAAATGGTACTGAAAAATCGATACTATAAATTTTTAAAAAGGAAGACTCAACTTTCCAAATAAAACCAAGTTAATATCCTATTTAATAAAAAATTTCTACCTTTTAGGTATAAATACAAAAGTTTTAAAATTATTTTTTTACTTTGGCTTGGAAATTTAAAAAGAGGAAGATGAATTCATAAAATTTTCATGCTCTCATGTCAAATGTGAAGTTTTATTGTCGTGACTATAAATCAAGCATGCGTATTTTATTTATACTAAATAAAAAGTAAATATTTGCATGCCTGCAATCGCCACAACGCGTTGAAACTATAGCATGTACTAATATTTTTTATATCAATTTTGTAATTTTAACTTTCGAATGCAAAGAACAAAACGTTCGAGTTATTTGTGATTAGATGTTTATCGATGAAATCGATTTGTATGAAATATAACAATTTAAAACATTACATATGAAATAAACTATTTATGCAATTTTCTTGATATTTTTATAACCATCGATGAAACTTTTCACATCAAACATGTAAAACATCGCCGAAAACTAACTTTTTGACATAAATTTCTTCTTTTACGAGGTCAATTGTTTTAATATCATCAAGCTATGTAACCGTAACAAAGATTCTTTTCGATATACTATTCAATGGACAAAGTCAAAATGTAAGTTAATTTTGGTGGAAATACTCTAGGACAGTATTCTCTCAGCTCGAAAACCGAGTCATTTTTTTTAACGTACAGGGAAAAAACCTCCTCGAATTTGGGCAAATGTAGTACCTCGCGGCAAATTTCTTCAGTCCAACTAAAAAAAAGATATCATAACAATGGAAGTAAGAGATGAGAATCGATACCTTTTGTTAAATAATTCCAACGTCCTATACAAATTTATGTGGTCTTTCTCTTCTGTCTACACGTTTTACAGTTGTTATCTTACGAGCCCCAGTAGTAATAATGTACGACTTCATGCATGATTTAGTTCTTGCTGGGTGACTTTCCATCAAAGAAAGGTTTCTCATTTGCTCAACGATATAGCCGTCTCGTCTGTATGAAAATCGCAGTAAAGGCGAGGGAGAGAGCAAACATCAACATCATTCATTAAATAACTTGCAACCGAAGATATTGCAGGGTAAACTCCAATCGATACTATGGTATACGTTGATGAATCGATATTTCTATATTCTAAGCCAGGGGTTGCCAACCTGGGGTCCATGTACCCCCAAGGGGTACGTGAATCCAACTAAAGGGGTACGTGAGATATTTGATAAATAAAAAAATTTACATGTTCAAAAACTCAAAAGAACTTACACGACGTCTTTGAAAATCGCTATGCCTATGTTGCCTACCTCTACTCCTCGCCAAAAATTATTAAATACAGTATTTCAAAATTAATAAAACCTCCTCAAACGGATAAGGTAGAATATTTAGAGCCGGTACATGTTAGAAAAGAATAAAGAAAGGAAGAAAAAAATGCAATTACAGGTTTACGGGGAAAAAAATTCTTCGCTAGTGACCTGGTGTCAATACCGAAAACCTACACACACAGACAAATACATACATAATGACTCCCACCACCACATTTCACACAAGTTAGCAGCTTTCCATTCCACGATACACAGACTCCTACACATACCACTTTCCGAAACAGATTTTCAAAAAGAACTTACATAAAAAACGCTGCAACACTGAATGGCTATGACACAAACATAATCCAAAACATACTACGAAAACATAAGCACAAACTCTTTCTCAAAACACGCACTACCCTCACAAACACTTATTCCGCTAAATCAAAATACATTAAAATTCCTTTCGCCCCAAGAACCACAAACGAACTTTGTAACGTATTCTCCAAACACGATTTTAAAGCCGTACAAGTCAACCCACAATAAACTCGCCAACCTCCTCCACAATCAAAAAGACACCGTACCATTTTTACAGAAATCGGGCATATATAAAATATCACGCGGAACGTAACCAAGTATACATAGGACAGACAAAACGAAAATTGGAAACAGGATTCAAAGAACAAATTGCACATTTAAACACAATAGATTCAATAACTCAAGTGTAGCAACACACATACAAGAATACAACCATCCTATCACCATTGAATATTTAACCCTTTTAAAATCGGTACGGTACGGAAAACAAACTAGACGCCTACTAAAGCATGCCTATTGGGAAACATAAACAGACCGTTATGAACTACGACCGCGGTCCTCTTCCCATTTCCCCCCTCTACCGTTTAACCGTCAACCCTCCCACTCCTTTCACTTTTACATAAACACTCCACCATTTAAATACCCCAAACCACACGCCATACATTCATTCTTCATCAGCTGCTGATGAAGAATGAATGTATGGCGTATATAGCGTCCCACAGGATATTTAGAGTTCTCGTCTGTTGCTTGCGTGCGTGCGTGCGCGAGTGAGCGCGCTTCTGATAGTAACCGTTCTGGTGAGAGTGAGTGAGTATACGAGCAATTGACACCAGGTCACTAGCAAGGAGTTTTTTTCCCCCCGTATACCTGAAAGTACATTTTTTCCTTCTTTCTTTATTCTTTTCTACGTTTACCGGCTCTAAATATTCTACCTTATACGGTTAAGGAGGTTTTATTAATTTCGAAATATCCATCTCGCCGTAGTCTCCAAACCCCCTTTTTAATTAAATACAATATTATTTTCTTTTCAGGCATTTGGATTTGTTTTTGGCTTTTTAAAACACGTTTATAGTTCTAAACAGCCTGAACTGATTTTTATTAAAATAACGGGCATAGAGATAAACAGTCGTCATTTTTTCCACATTCAAATTTGAAGGCAGTGGATATTATGGATGATATTTTTCCTGGGACCTTGTAGAAGCAATTTGTACTGATTGTGCTCCTGCCATGTTGGGGGGAAGAAAATCAGGTTTCGCCGCTCTCGTCAAAAAAGTGAACCCAAATGTAATTTCTAGCCATTGCATTCTTTATCGTCATGCTTTGGCTTCGAAGACACGTCCATCTAATTTGAATGATGTATAGGACTTCGTCGTTCAAGTTGTCAAACTAATCCGAGCGAAGTCACTAAATCACCGCGTGCTTAAAGCATTGTGCGAAGAGGTTGGGTCGGAACACAGCGTACTGCTGCCTCATACAGTAGTACGATGGTTGTCCAGGAGAAAAGTTCTGACGAAGGTTTTTGAACATAAAGAGTTTTGATTGAAATATTTTTATGTGATCCGAACTTTTTGGTTTCCTTGGCATACTACCTTTCGAACATTTTTGGAATTCTTAATTCACTTAACATTTCGCTGCAAGGCCGAAGAAAAGGTCAAATCCTTTCAAGAAAAATTAGCTCTTTGAAGAGGAAGGGTGGAATCTGGTAACTTTGCCAATTTCCCATTTCTGAAATCACTTCGGATCCTGCATATCCACTTGAACCGAAAGTTCGTGAGAGCATTATTGCGCACCTGAAAAACCTGAAAGACATATTTGAAGAAATCAACCCGGCTGATCAGATTAGTGACATTTGGATATGAAACCCGTTTAACATATGAGTTAGAAAAAATAAGCGACGCTGACAGAGCAAAAGAGGAGTTACTTGAACTACGTATTAATCAGAAACTCCGCATTACATAAATTCTGGTGTACGCTTGGAGAAGCATATCCAATTCTTTCTAACAGAGCTTACAGAGTTTTAGTTCCCTTTGTTACCACTTATATTTGCGAATTTGGATTCTCAGTCCTTTTTTCTATCAAAACCAAAGCGAGGAACAAATTGAAAGCCGAACATGAAATGCGTGTAGCTCTCTCGAAAACTTTACCAAGAATAAAACATTTGGTTGACAGTAAACAAGACCAGGATTCTCACTAATAAGTGTGTTGTTTATGTCCTGATAAAACATATTTATAATACTTTTTTACATTTTATTTTATGCCTGCACTTACTAAAATTTCCATATGAAAAGTCTTTAAGCTGTGCATTTTCCTGTATACACACACATAGTAAACAGTAAAATTTATCTCCTCTGAAAAAATTGAGAAGGGCTACGTAAGGCCTTACTCTACGTTGACCGAAAAAGGTTGGGAACCACTGCTCTAAGCCCAATTCGAGACTGAGAATCACCTTCTCTGAGGGTACAAAAGCTAGTATTTGAATATAAAAATAGGATATTATTGTGCCACGACATCGGAACTTATCCTTTCGGATGCATAACAGCACAGTTTATTTTTAATACGATAACTTTCGAATCCAACTCAAATTGTGGCGGAAATATTTAGAATAAGAAAAAAACGTCGATTTTTCAAGACTGACTACGCGAAATTATAATCGATAGAAAAAATACCTGCATTGTCATCCCCAATTAACTTTAGATGGCGTTAAGCTCCCTAGTACATATCAACATAAAAAATAAAAGCTCACAATATTACTGAATAATAACTGATAAATTAATATGCCCCGATATCCATAAAATCTTTCCCAATCTTATTCCGGCTATTGTAGAAACTTAATTTGCCAATGAATAAACGCGTAAAAAGTATGGCATTTCCAGAATTTTCCCCAAGCATTGCTGGGTCTCGGTGCTATTAAAACTATATAAAGGTTCATTTATGGTAGCGAACGAATCGGTAAACCGAAGCGGAAGGTACCACGTTCTGGAAACCTTTTACAATTTCAAATTAAAATTAGTTTCGAAGATTCCTTTCGATCTATTCTCTTATATTTTCAATTAACTGCTCCCAAATTGTGATAAAATACAATTTCCGCATCTTTCTTCTTTATAACTTCAAATTTTTAATTTATTCATCCCCTTTAATCGGACAAACGCTCACGAGTTTATTCCCGCACAAAGTTAAGATCTTTGCGATATCCGCTTCGTAGAAAATTAACGAGAATCGACGCCCAATTTTAAAGTACGGTACGTATTTCTCGTAATTAAGTAAATTTGAAAAAGCTCCGGAAAATTGCGTTTTTTTAATCTAACTTTTATCTTCAAGGTTCCACAATGTCTGATTAGGCAAAGCCGAAACCTAACTCTAAAAAATGTTATGCAAGTGATGAATTTATTTTTTTCTACTTCTTCCCCTTAAATCAGGAGTTGTAAACTGGGAGAACAAGTACGCTCGAGGATACGTGAAGAGATTTAAAGAGGTACGCAAAAATTGCGAAGGAAATACTTTCTGACCTAAAATAAGTTTTTGTGAATGACTCCAAAATAAAATGTTGATACGTCACGACCACGGACACCATGAAACGTTTATAACCACAAAGGGATGTTACAATATCAAAACTACTTCGTTACTGTCAAAATCGACAGAATATGTCTCTCAAACACACACGAACAGATTAGGAAAACCAGATGCGCTTTTTGGTTACAAAGTAGACTTCATCAGTGGTGGTTCACCGAAAGTAGATTATAACCGATGTTTAATTTGAGGCTTTAAAGTGCATGTTGCGTGTCATACTCAAAGCATTATCATCGTGTATTTCCTCAAAGAAGCGTGCTTGACATTAATTAAACCCTCGGGAGATCACGTGGTCCATTTACTTTCTCATACGAAGTATCGAGAAAGTATTGTTTTCGCGAAAAAATTCGACCTCGAGATTTTTACGGAAATATACGTTTTAGGTGTCGCTGAATCCGAAAAAGTGGTTTTCGCAATGTCTGTCCGTCTGTCTGTTACTGGCTCTGGAGCCTAGACGGTAGAGCGAAAATGAATAAAATCTCGTACTTAGGCATTTTATCATACTGAGCAGAGTATACATAGAAATGGTTGACATTGATCAATAATTAAGAGTAGTTTATTCTACGCATTTTTAACAGCAATCCGATTTTCTCGAAAACGGCTGTAACGATTTTGATCAAATTTTGCATAATCACTTGAGTTTACGTCTTCAATAATACTGTATAGTTCATATTTCTCAAAAAATGAATATAAGGCTAGTTTATTCTAGGCAACTTTAACAATAAATCGATTTTCTCACAAACGGCTCTAACGAATTAGATCAAATTTCGTACAGTTACTTGAGAATACATCTACAATAATACTACGTATTTCATTTTTCTCAATGAATGAATATAAGGCTAGTTTATTCTTGGGCAACTTTAACAAAAATTGGATTTACTAAAAACAGGCTCATACGATTTTCATTTTCTAAAGATAACTAAACAACGCATTAGTACCCATATATGAGAAAGTTTGTACAGTGTATGTTGTACCGATTTTTTCACATACGACCCTGTTACTGTTGGAAAGTATACTTAAAAATAAATTAACAAATCATTTTGAATTATCTATCCAACCATTATAAAGCTGAATCGTGCAATTTAATTGTTATTGTTAATTTATTAAAGTTCTATGGGATTTAAAAGTTGCTTTAAGATCAGAAAAAGTAAGTTAAAAACCTCTGCTCTAAATCCACAATCGATTCTGAAATTCTTTATGGAAGTTTATTATTCTCGCCGTAAATACGTGGCAAATTAGACTTTTTTAAAATTTCTGACCAAAAGCCTCGGCACTTGACAAAGCCATAATCGGTTTCCTAAAAGTTCGTTTTACGAGTTATGCTCCGGTAGCGTCAGAGATTTTAAACTGCTTTTATCTCGCGAAATACTTTTTTTATAGCGGTTATAAAACGAAGCGAGGTAATTACTCCTACGTAGGGATGGAAATAAAATTCTAATTACTTTTTGGTATTATTATCGAATTTTTACCTTCGCTGCGATGGAAAAAAAATTTCCTCTGAAAATGAACCTCACTTTAAAAGGGTTTTAAAATCTTTAAGAGCAGCAAAATAAATAAATATAAACAAACAATATGGAGATGACAATGAAAAAACTGTATGCGAGTTCTTTGAACCGGTATGAAGAAAAACATTTTAATGCACAGCTACTCTGAGATGAAAGAATGTTGTTCCAGCATGTCCACGCGATCAAAAAACATAATAAATTCTCTAAGTCGAAGATTAATTGGCCAATCCTCCAAAGTCTCCAATATAAATTATCTCACTTAGGTACTACAGAGCTAATTCAAAACACAAAGACTTCACCAGAAAATTATCGAATAACCTTATTGCGGCTATTGGAGTTACCTAAGACAGAGATTCCCGTTTCGATGCCTGACTACATGGCAATACAGATAAAATGTTTTGCGAGTTAATTACACCAAATAGTACATCATATTCATTAAAAAGACCATATATGATTGAATGGAATTATAAATCGATAAAACAATATTACTCGAAGCCTGCTGATTTCACTAAGGTAAACAATAAATGAATACTTAATGCAGAAGATTCTTTAAGGGATCGTAACGTGTTTCATATACTCGTCAAAAGATGGTAATAGATATTTATAGGAAAAGGGAAAGGCGACGTGGATCCTGTGAAGTTTCTTTTCCGCAGGAAAAGGAAGGCAGACTGAAGCTACTTGCCTTTAAAGCGATAGCGCGTTAATGTATGGAAATTGGTTTTGCATTAAGGACGAGATCTTCCGAGTAGATTAACGAGTTTCAAATGCGAATAAAAAGATTCTTTTATCCATCTCGAAACTCGTGGAGGTGAACCAGCCGCGATTGAGGAACATCTGCTGCACTCAAAGCATTAAATGGAGGATTCTTCTAAACGCAATCAGCGAAGCACGTAGCAGAATATTAAGTTCATTTTTAAAACAATTAAAGTTATTTGGTGTTTGCTTAACAGCAATTAATGCTTCTACGTACATATTTCCAATACAGCAACATGGACTAAATAAGAAGCAGTAAATAAGGCTAAAACAGAGACATAATTTAGGTGTTTCTTTCAGTAGATTAAGCAATTAAAATTAAAATTTTTATCTGAAGTAAGCTGGCAGCCATTAGTTACAGACATGATAAAAGCACTCTATCTGAATGATATATGAAACTCATTCAAATTATAAAAATAACATAATTGTTTAAATATCACGAAAGATATAATAATAAAATAAATGACCGGCTTTGAAATTAAGATTCTCTCAATGTACTCATCTGACATTATAGCTATTAACCAAGGAAACTGATGGAATTTATCTCTTGAATTGGCATAAATAAACTTAATTGGTGCTCATACACATGACAAACCGCGAAATATAAGAAACTCGAATTGATAAAGATTCGCCGTTACTGCTACACTTTCTAAGTCGACCATAATCTAAAATAAAAAAATACAACAGAAAATATATATATTTACGTCCTAAAGAAACAGTATTAGAGTTATATCTGCACCGTTTGAAAAAGGAAAGAACCGACTTAAGTGTTCGGGCCAAACACCATCTTCCTACACTTCGATTTGACGTAAACAAGCACCGTTTCTTATATTTATTTTTAAACCGAGTTCACTTTTTGATAGCGACGGAACGGACGGCCAAGGAGGAGGAAGGAGTGTTGCGTCAGCAAAAACCTCCTTTAAAGCAGTCTAGGGAATTCGGTCCTCTTTGAGTGGCGAGGGCAAACGTAAACATGGAAAATTTCTCTCTCTCTCGCACATACACGCGCATCGTTCCCTTCGGAATCGATACAAGTGCGCTTGGATTGAGCGTGAAGGACGGACCCATGGACAGAAAATCACACACTGCTGCTTTGTTAAACCCCTTTTTGAAGCAACAGAGCCCAGAGGTCTCGTGGGAGATGTAGGTAGAGACACAATCGAGCCGCTGTAAGAAAGGTCTTGATTAGTTTGAGAAGAGGAGGGTGAAGTCGAAAGCACTGAGTTGCCAATTCTAGTTAGAACTAGATGTCTCTAGCTTCCCTTCTTGCAAGATACATGTCCATTTGATGCGATGCATCTATTCTCCGTCGTGGAAAGGGGATTCCGTGGAAAGTTTAAAGTAAGATATTGGTGTTCTAAATATCCATCGGATGCGTTTGATATGATCACGACTTCAAAGCGATACCAATTCTATGTTAGAAAAGATGGAATACCTACGTGCAATTGTACGTAATTGCCTTAATACATGAACTTGGAGTAGTTTAATACTTATAAAAAGTTATGTTATAAAACATTTACTTCAACTGAAAGAATGACTCATTTAAGCGCGATATTAAAAAAATTAATACACACTTGGACATATTAATTAGAATCCTAATTGCTGACTGAAGGACGAGGATATGTTCCTAAAAATCTGAGTGAATCTCGCAAGACTAATAGAGTAGCGAAGACCGCCTTACTCGAATCTTTCCTTTTCATTTGCTTGTGTCGTATAAAAAAAGTTCCACCTCAAGCGAGCTTACTACGCGTGATGTACGTAAATTATTTTGGTGCTTCGCAATATATTGAAAATGTACAGAGGCAGCCGCAACATATTCATTCAAGAGATCTGAGCCGACTAGATAGAAGGATTTATCATCCAAAGGGATGTAAATAAAGAGTATAAGGAGGTGGAAAGAAGAAAATAGTGAAGTGTAAGGAACAGGAAGGAAATGGGATAAGGTCGTCTGATTTTCCATCGACACAATACTATATGTACATGTTATTTTACAGGACATTAAAGAAAGCACCGTCTAAACTGCACACCATTCTTCCATTTATTATTCGTCTGCGAGTCTAAACAACTGCAAAGGAAAAGACTGAGATTGAGAAAGTTCGATTTTCGCAACTCACTTCTCTCGACAGGACGTAAAAACCGCCTTTTCCATGTTCTGTAAAGAAAACCAAGGATCGCTCCCCTATGACTGCTGAGTAAACGCAACAAGTATTTTTTTTTCTCAAGATGTGCATAGAGATTTCTCGTTTCATATCCGGCTCCAGATATATGCTAATTTGTAAAACCTAATGTACAGACACAATAGGCATGAATTAAGTAAGTAAAACACCTTGCATTCAACTTTCTCTCGCTTCGGAGGAATATTACTTTCTGCGGTCCTTACACGGCCCAGCAAGAACATTTTATGAGGCTGGTAAAACATTTGTTAGAAAAGGTTTTATGAAATTCAGCTCACGATTTCACAGATATGCACACAGCCATTAGAGTACTCCATACCAACATTCATGTTTTCAGCGCAAAAGATCGTCCCAACCGGTTGGGTTGGTGTGCAACCGCGAGAAAGTTTACACGTTGCGCCATATCTTTTCTCAAATAAAACTGCTCCTCCTATTTGGATATACCACTGAAAGCTATAGATATCCACAGTGGGATTGTTGATTCTATATGAAATTAATTTTTAAGGCTAAATTATTGATTAGACCAAACTTTTTTTATACATGTAATTTTTTTAGAATTGCTTCGTATGCTTGAACCCATTTAATTTTTAACGTTTTTTTCATGTAAACGAGTTAAAAATCATCCCGTACGTATATATTTACATTAATTTATTGCATATGAATTTAATGGTTTGGTAGAAGTTTTTGAACACGCATTCTCCAGGGGAATGGGAAATACGGTTGACTCCCATTGTTGTTATCGATATTTTTATACGATTAATGAAAACAGACGATAAATTAAGTTAAAAGAGGGCCGTAGAACAGGCATGCCAAACTGGCGGCCCTTTCTCTGCCTTACTGCGGCCCGAATGATAATTTTTCTCCCAACTAAATCGTTCGAGATTTTATATATAAACTTTATTTTTGTGATAAGGACTTTTTTTCTTAGTTATTGAGATACATTAGAAGGCGGTTTCTAAATCACTGTTTTTCATAGCAAAACAGGTGATCAATCTTCTAGATAAAGACTATTTTGCCAAGTGTAGTCCTCATTAAACAGCTGTAATCCTAATGCATAACGTGCATCGCGTCAATGCGGCCCTGATGCCTCTTCAAGTTTGACATGCCAGCCGCATAAAATTCTTTTTACCCGTTTTCACGATTTAAACTTTTACTGTTACAAGAAGAGTTCGACGTAAATCGAATTGAACATCAAAACTCTGCATCTGGGAATGCATTAAACGAATTTTAAATGAGAATTCAAAACAGTTACTTGAACAGAGTTGAGCAGCTCTATTCGCGAACATAAAATTTTATAAATTTAATTAGTAGAATGCGATTTGGACTCCGGGCGATGCTGAAACCATCACAGTCAAACCCTTGAACGTATCAGTTTCTATTAAATGGCGAAAAGCACACAGAATTTCAGCCTCTCCTTTTCTGTATACTAGGGAGGCTAACGATAACATTGTTTAAAACATCGGGGAATTTCGTGCGATACGGTTTAGAAAAGAATAAAACTTTGTATTGTCTTCTTTTCCTATCACCACCTAAATAGAGATAAAGGAATTATGTTGATAGTTTTCGTGTTATTTTTACAATAATAGCTGCTAAAAATCTTCTATTTTTAAACAATATAGTTATCAGAACTCATCGCTGGAATATATCAAGCCAAAAAACGAACGTAACTGATAGACGTGCACAGGAATAAATTCGGGATCAATATAGACGGCTCACATAGAACGATTTCGATATACAATTTTACGGCACTTGATGAATATAACAGACAACGATATTTCAAAGGAACAGAGATCGACGAATATGCTTTAAAAATTTTGGTCAGCCCACGGCGGAATTCCTGCCGCGGTGGCTTTTTTAGGTCATTATGCCCGTCATCCCCTATTAAGAGAATGCGGTCAGACTAGGCTGTAGCGGAAGAGCCAGGTGGTGCAGGAGTTTGCACTCTTGCGACGCATTCTCGTCGATCTAACAAATGTATAGCATCTGGCGCGCAACACGAGAAATGGCAAGAATGCGAAAAAATACGCAGTACTTTCATGCTGCTGTTTTAAGCAAAATGGAATGCAATATTTCGTAGGGAGGGCCATTCCGGTGGGAGATAAGTATTCATCTACTTCAATGCGACAAATTCAAAAAATCTTTTCAAAATACTCTCGCAAAGAAACGTTGCTCTTATTTAAAACGCACCATCGTTAAATTTTCTATACTAAAGCGGGTCCATCTCCATTCAAACATAATTTCCTTTATCATTTCCTAAGTATCCCCTATCTTCAGAATAAAAATTTCAGCCTTCTTTCGAGAAATACTTTAAAAAGTCTCGATTAACTCTTTCCCTATTTTAAATTATTACCGATTAATTTTCTCTCCGACGAAAATAATTACTCCTTCGTTTTTTTTATTTACGATTGGAATGACGTAAAATAATTTTGAGGCCAACGTAGGTCAGGTACGGAGCACACAGGGATGAGATCCACGTGCAGGAATATTCGCATTGATCGAACACACTCACTGAATTTACAGTGTCCCTTCAGCTAGCCGCCTTTTTGGGGAAGAGCTATAAAGTCATGATGCATTACGTTAAGTGCGGGTTAGCAGGTGCATCGGGTCCACCGCTTCCCAAAGGTGCAATTAAATGAACATCACTTCTCTCATGCGGACCTTAAGTGGCAACGAGAACGTATTGGCAGACCGCCCTCAGTATGGAAAAAACGTCAGGTAATTGGAACAAGGTTACAAAGGCCTTGAACGTTGATACGATGGTGAATATAATTTCTTGCGCACATTTTGTCCCCTCCCCCCCCCTCTCTCTCGTAGTCTAAATTGATTAATGCATCATTAATTTACGGACTATCCATCCCCACATATGCTACACTTCACTAATATACACGGACTTCTACTGGCTCACCATTATTATGCATCCTTTACCAACACCTAACACTCTTAGAGTATTATCAAGAAAGTCTTATGGCTACAAATAACTTATAATACGGAATTAAAATATCAAAATTGGAAATAATATTTATCTCAGGTTTCTCAAATTGGAAAATATACCATATGTTATTAGTGAATGCCACTGATGACGGCAAAATTGTAGCCGAAATTGCGTATATGGTTTCTTCATTACCTTTTTATGGATATGAGATACGTGAGATAGTTGCTTATTTTAATTTAACACAAATTTATATTTAAAATGAAAACTATGATATGAAAGCCTTCAATAACGGCAGGTTAACCCTATAAACCTTATTTAGATTTGATTTTCACTCATATAATTCCATAGAGAATCTTTAGGTAACTTGAAATATTAATCCGGTCCGCCAAAGCATTAACAACTTCCAAAGCAGGCAACCACCAATGCTGTCTGCCATGTAGTAAAGTTGGCCATCCCACTATTAGAATATTTATAACTTATGGCGTGTTGAAGTTGCTGCTGACTTGTTGATTTAAAAGGAAGCCTGATTCTCTACCTTAAATGAGGAAAAGAAAAGCATTTTTTCCCTTCTGTAATTCTATTTTATACATAAGGTAATAATCTCCAACAGTCAGTATTTCACAAATGGGTAATAAAAGAAGTAATACCACTTATTTTTCCACAAAGGCTGATTTTTGTTTCTTTAAAAAAATAAAACCATAGCTCTCTCGTCTCTTCCACTCAACATTGCTTTCAACTCCTTTACATATTTATACCTAATCAATATCCACTATGACCTTTATACCATCTTTTTATTTCCCATCGTTTACTTCGCTTACCCTCCTAATTCCTTATTCTAGGGGGGAGGGTACTCTGTTGACCTACGGTTCGAAGCCTCGATGCCACGTCCAGAATGGCGTCAGGCCGGGCCAAAAAGGGGAGCGGTACGGCGAATATCTCCTACATAGATCCACCACTGTCTGACTCTATCTATTCCCCAGCTGAGCTCTATACCTAATTAAATTTTCGCTCTTCCCCTTGTCCACTTCGGCCTATCCTCATTAAAGGCATTTCACCCGTATCACCATACTTTCCCAACAAAATTTCATCCTCCCTTCGCTTCCTTCTGTATTTCTCATCGCCGAGCTAATTAATGCACGCAGGGACAGGGAGAGAGAGAGGGAGAAAGAGAGAGAGTACAAGGGTAACCGTTCGTCCCGGAAAATTTTATTTAAGAAGATAATGAAAATGAAGAATTAAAAACTGCGAAGAAACAGCGCACTGCCGCTGAAAAAAAGAAATATTTAAATTTGCGCGTTTTTGAATAAAATTAGTCGTGAACGAAAAGAACTTTATACCGAACGAAAGATAAAGAAACCTTGTAAATTAAGGTAACGTAATCATTCGCGCCAAACGCACCGTAATGGCTAGATTTTGATGACAATTTAAAAAAAATATAAGATGAAAAATCCACGTCACTTAAAAAACGCAAGATATTCCCTCAACTTCGACCTGTGTAATTCCTTGCTTTCTTAAATAACAGCGAAAAGTTTTTAACTTTCGATTGTTTCCCTTTCTTCCACCTTCTGAATTCTGAGTTTGCGTTTTATTCGAGATCGTCCAATTAACCGGGCCAATACGGCATTTAAATAGCCCATACGGAAAATTAAACACCTAACAAAGAATTCACACCGACATAATATGCATAACAGAACCAGAGAGATTAAATTACGTTTGTTCGCGCGAAAATGAAATACCAATAGGAGAATTTCGCGGAATCCAAAACGAGGATAAACAATTTTGATTATGTATTTTAAGCTCGATAAAATTCAACGAGCCTTGATTTGTGATCAATTATGCATCTATATTAAACCCAATCGAGCGTGATATTCGACGCATTAATTTCTTCGATATTTTACAGGGAATGAAACGAAAGAAAAAAGGACCTCCCTTCTGCGAAAAGATTTATGTGCGCCTAAATTTTTTTCTCAGATTCGGCCTCAATTATTCGAGAACTTTTCTTCGCCGTGTAATTAGAAGGAAATAAACTGGTGTTGGACTAAACTCATGTTTATTCATACCTCCCGTTAGCGCTGAATAATTTGACGGCGAGATTTATACCCCTCTATAAGTTTATCTTAATGTAAGATGCGCAAAATCCCTCCCTAGAATAGTTGCAGCTAAAAGCACCAAACTCTAAGAAAGGATTTTATGTCCGAGTCATTTTTATGGGATTTAATTTACGAAAGGTTACCATGGCTAGTGAATTCATCAAAGGAAGAATAAAGATTGGAGAGAAAATTAATGCCACGCAAGAACGCTTTAGTTAGATGGCTGAATCATCAATTTCCATACGGACTGAGAAGATGCTAATGTAAACATTCCGTTTTATACTTGTCCATAGGATGAACTATGACGACGTTTCGAGAAAATTACTTCTTTGCAGTATATAATATTAATTAAATAACAAATAATAATAGTATTACATACAACAAAGGAGCATTTTTCCAGCTTCAAACATTTCATTTTTCTATGGCCCATTCACTAAACCACTGTGAGACTGAGAATTATACTTAATTTCACTTCTACCTCAACTCTGAACACTTATTTACCTAGACAGTTACTATAAATTGCTTTAAATCAATATCCATCTCGTAAGTTACATATCTTTTAATTACTACAGCTAGATATTTTTAAACGTTCTGCAAATTTTTTAATACATTCTCAGAATTACCTTCTCACGGATAATCTATTCTTAGCTTTAATTAAATAAAAGTCGGAATTTTATCTTTGTGGGCGAAATTTCTTATGCCGACTATTTATGAATTTTAATCCACCTTCGAAGGAAAAGAATTGTGATTTAATTGAATTTCTCTTCCTGGTTGGTTCACTTTCTCCACTTAACTAGTTTTTTTTAAACGCCCCACTGATAATACCCACTAATTTTTTAAACCCAAATTTAACCTTTTGTAATTCCCATTACGCATAGCCAATCCAAAAATACGTATTTTGGCGAGAAAATTCATTTAATTTCTTGTTTCAGCTATAATTTTATAAAATAAGCTTATTTATCAATATTCAATAATCTGAGTATTGACGCGTAATCTCATACAAAGTCTAATCGAAACCTTGCGCATACTCTAATCGTTTAGATATAATCATATAGCAGAATTTTAAAAGCAAGATTAATGTGTATTCGGATTGAAACACGAGCAAACATGATCAGGACTTCTGGGAGGGCTTTTTGAGGTTAAATGTGTTTTTATTATAAAAAAACACGTAAATAACACGATTTTATGAAAAGCTAGAAAAACTGGATGTTTAAAAAAAAGTCTAATTTTCTGTTCAGCCTCCGTCGATTTTGGCACACTCTCAAATGTTTTTTAAAAAAAATAATTGGTTTTGGAGAATATGTCAACAGTCGTACCTCACTTCTTTTAGAAAATGTGCTTAGGATCTCCCGTTGCTGAACACACAGATGAACTATTTTCGCCATTTCTAAGTTAGATTAACTGATAAATTAAATTATATAGGCAGGTCATACGACTGTAAAAATGTTTAGAATGGATATCGAATCGAATATAACCGAGAGCATCTACTTTATCTGAAATTCGCATATGGTAACCTCCACCGTTATAAAATATAACAGTTACAAATTACGTCCTTTCACACAATCCGACGCTGAGATCAAAATATAATTTTTTTGAGGCGAACCACATTAGTATAATAATAGCACAGCACAATCAATTATTTTCATTTCGACCACATCAATCGCAAAATTGAAAGCGAAGGATGACAAAATAGACCGCCAAATAGGTTTCGTGCTGGAATTCACGGTGCCTTTCCATTAAATCGTGACCTCCGTATGGGCCAATTAATGGAATGGGAGATTTCCGCAGCTAAATTTTGCTGCCGGTGACTCCTACTCGAAATTTCTCCTTCCTTTCTCCGACTCCACCTCTTTCTCTCTCGCTCTTTCGCTGCCCCAATCTCCTTCCTTTCCCTTCCTTGCCTGCTTCAACGCTTTTCCGACAAACTCGTTCCCCGCACCCATATTTCTCAGAGCGGCGAAAGGGCGAGAAAACACGAAGCGCCCATATCCGAGACCCTCTCTTTCGTCCGCACGAAAAAGAGATAAAATAAAAATTTCAGAGCCTTTGCTCTTTGCTTTCGAGTTAGCTAAGAAGTTTATGCAGAAGGCAGGAGAAACAAGATATAGAAAGGAGGAGGAGGCTGTTATTTTAACCCTCGCCGTTTAATATCTATCCTTAATCATAGCAGTACATAAATGTTACAAAACTAAAATGAGTATATTTTGAAAAGAACCATATTAATAAATTTAAATATTTAAGCAAAATTACTCGACTCTATACCAAGGGCGGGCAAAAGCCGGCCTGCGGGCCTGATCCGACCCGACAACACTTTAAAATAATATTACGGAAAGCAGCATGTTTGGACTACATTTTGTTCAGACTTAAATACATTGGTTAACAAACATCTGCATTATCATTCTTCTCATTAATTTAATTAACTTCTCATGCTTTCATCAACACTTTGAATGTTCATGTTATGTATCGTAATGTCCTTCATAAGCAAAGTTACATTTTTATGAATTAATCAATAACTTATTAATCAATAAACACATTCTATATGATTTGGTGTTCTTAAACAGTTTTCAACTCATATTAATTATATCCCCTTAATGTACTCTATGTACAAATGGGAGACGTAAATTAAACATTTACAATTTTACATCGCAAAAGATGTGTGACCCGCAAGCCTTACCTAAGTTGGTGATATGGCCCGCCAGCCGAAATAATTGCCTACCCCTGCTCTATACTAATAATGAGTCTTATGATTGTATCGTTTGGGCGACATACACTGCATGAATCCACTGGCTCCGTGAAACGTGAAAAGAAAGTAAATGTCATAATGTGATACAGACAAGTTCCAAAACTCTGACACCTAATCGAGTTCACCACACTCCGAATGATGAAAAGAGAGGAAGGTAAACTAATGAGTGATTTTTTAAAGCTTTCATACAGGTCGATATCTTTCCACAGAATTAATGCTTCAACCCTTATGCGAGGAAGACGATGACCACCCAAGGCGAATCTCAGAGATGCAAGGAGATGAAAATACCGACAAACTGTGAAATAAAAAATATGACAACCATAAAACAGCATCAAAATCGGTACATTACTAAATATATTTATCGCTATAAATAATCCGAAAAATCTGAGGCGCATTCAAAGAAACGTAGCTTCTATCATTTAAAAAAAAACTAGATTCCTTCAGAACGAGGAGCTTAGTATACGATGAAATTTTCTAACGGAGACGATTGTTCAACGGCATTCCCAAAAGGAAATGAAAACCTCGACCGCAGGCGAGATACGTTGCCGATCTATTCGCAATACGTTCTTATAATGTGAAATCCTCCTCAAATCACTGCGCAAGAAGGCGTTAAAACTTTATCGCTGCGTAAGAATGGCGATAAGATCGACTTAGCTTCACCATTAAGAGATCAATGCAATGATATCGATTTTTATGATGTTTTATCTCTCTCGCGCTCATCACGCGTCTATAGTGCTTTTTAACGTTCTGAGAAACGAACTTAAAAAGCTCCCAGGGGAAATGAAAAACCGATAAAAACTGAATGACAGAGAAATGTTGGGTTCGGAATCGTTCGTATTCGCGTCAGTTATCTTAGAAGAAATAAGAAGTTAGGAAAGAGTACAGCGTATCACAAATTGGCGGTTTCGTGCAATGGAATACTTGAAAGAAATGATTTACGTGTACCTAAGGGAAATAGCGTTTTCAAGTTCTTTTCTTCATTATAAATAGTCCATTTCCTTCCGATTTAAAAATATTGTATGCACACGTAAGGAAATTAATATTTTTGTGAGATTTATGTTAGCAACAATGAAGAAGTAACCATGCAAGAATTAACTCGACTTAAGACTTTCTTGTTTGATTTTCTTGATAACGGCTACTCCTTCGATATACATGTAAAGGAAAATAAACACTATACTTGACTAGTTCCACAAGTTTTATTTGGAAAATATTTTGATACGACCAATACTTTAGGAAAGTTCATTTTTGTCACCAGCAAAGTGGTACCCCTTATTGGTTTAGTTGATTCATTTATGTGATTTTCTTATTGTTGTTGAGAACGCTAACAGATTATGATTACATAGGCGCTCACGCTGGAAGCGAAACGAGCCTAAAAATGGTGGTGGATAAACTCGCATCTAATCTCTTTAGAGGTATAGGCTTCCTCACAATGCAAGCGAAGGTGCAATCAGGACGCGTTGAAAACGCCAACAGATTATGATTACATAGTGACTCGAAGAAAAAATTTATCATGCTCTCTTGCCACAAAGGTTCTCATCCTCACTACATTCTCAAAGTGGATGTTTATAACAGAATTGTGAGGAAATAAATTCGTCGATACCTCAACTTTACAGAACGTGGAGGTGAAGTAAAGCACGTTCATGCGGATCAGCAGTAAGCAGGGCCGGCCCAACAATACAAGCAGACCAAGCGACCGCGTGGAGCGCCGAATTTTTAGGGGCGCCAAATTTTCCTGGCAAAAATTTTTGGTAAATACCTTAATTTAGTTTTTCCATTTGGTTTCCCATTGATATGTTTAGTGTTTGCAGTTGGCGAATATGTGTGAAAATGTGACATTCAAATGTATGTCCAGGGGCATTAACCGGGCTCTACTCCGAATCGTAAAATGGTATTTCTGAAAGACGCTTCCGATAATACTACCGAATACAGGTGTCTGGGTGTGGTTTTTCCAACATTTTATTGCTGTGTTACATGTCGGGGGTCTTTGTCGACTTGATGAAGGCAGTTCTCACCGCCCCTAATATTTCTCGCTGATTCCCTCTGTGATTTGCCGCCCCCGAGAGTTTCTGTCTGGATGCAATGCACCTCTTGCACCAAAGGTAGTCGTGAGCCTGAAGAGAGAAGCATTCCCTACGGTTGGAGGGGGGGGGGAGAAGAATGATTAAGAAAGGTCATGCCCCTAAAGGAAACTCGGCATCGCCCCTGCATTAGTAGCCTGCTGCAGTCTCAGATGTTGGCCAGCTGGAGACATTTGCAAGGGTGACCAATATCAAGGAAATATTTAGAAAGTCCGAGGAATATGCAGGATATCCTGCGGTTCCTCTTTGTTTCCACGTGCATTCATTTTGGCACGTTCAACAATTTCGGTTTATTGGCTGCGGCTCTTGTTTGAGAACAAAATATATATCTTTTGGGTTTCTTTTACTTCTACGCTGTGTTAGGTCGCGTTGAGGACGGGGTACATATTCTCACACCACTGTTTTCAACCCCTTCTTCAAAATTTCATCCTCCCTCACATTTTGCATAGGTGACATCGAAAAAGAGCAGTTTGTCAGCATTAGTTCCGATACGTGCATCGTTGTGGGAAGATCAGTCGAGTGGTGTGCGTCTTTTAGTGTTTGAATATCTGTTATCAACTTATAGCAGGTTAGTTTTCTTTGGAAATAATTGATATATTTTTGTCTTTGCTCAAGAAGTGACGGCAATATTTAGTGTAAATATTATTCATTGGTAAAAGCAGGTTTTTGATCTTGAGAGTTGGAAATATACCTAGTCAACGATCAAAGGAATTTTCTATACCAGTAAGTTAGTGTATATACGATCTTCATATATATATATATATACATATATATATACATATATATATATATATATATATATATATCTTTTACGTCGCATGGTTACATTATTTTTTTGGTTTCATTCTAATAAGTTTGTTGCTATTATACTCTTTCTTGAACCAACCTTTGCTAAGTAGTTTAGTGTAGAAGTTTTCCCTTTAAAATTTGAGGCCATTAACTCTATTATTGGACAATTTTATTTCCTTTTAAGAAATTCATCCTGAAGGTCATTTTAAAATTTCAATTTTAAATTGGTAACAAATTCGTAAGTTGCTCCTGTTAACGAAAGTTGACCTTGACTTGTTGTAATGATTCCAAGTAACAGACGACGTTCATCTTGCTCTTGAAGTTCGTAATTATTTATTAAGTTGAAGTCTCATTTACTCACGATATAGCCCGGTTTTCATTCTAACCCATATTTTTTAAAATATTTTTTTTCGGAACGTCTTTCCATGATCACTTCCAAGATAAGTTTTTGATAACATTCGTTTCGTCGCTTTTTTTTCCTGCTTCCTTTCTTTGCAGTATTCACAGACTCCCAAGTGCATTTTGCAATCAAGAATCTATTTCATTCCAAGAGTAATTTGCACCATTAGCTTTAGATAAGTACATCACTGCTTTAACTCATGCTTTTGGCAACACGTGCTTGTCTATGAATAAGACAATGTGTCGATGTTGCATTTTTTATACCTTATTTATGAAACTTACTGCGCCAGCAAGTTTGCCAACCATTGATTGAGCCCCATCTGTGCATACATCGATGCTATAGTTCCAATAAATCCCATTTTAATTTAAATAAGTATTGCACAATTTATAATTTCTTAGTGACATTTCAAATTTATTTTTCTGTGAATAAATCCTTGTTTTTTTACGAAAATGTGTAATCATAAAAATATACAAAACAGCAAAATAATTATATCCTATTAAACTACTAAACTATCGAATTTTAATGCAAAATTTATGCATCGATGAGGCGCCATAATTGAAATCTGCTTGGGGAGTCAAAATGTCTTGAGCCGACCCTGCCAGTAAGTAGATTTTTTTCTTTTAATTAACTATTTAAAGAAGAACGATCGATACAGAGGAGGATTATTAATTAAATTTTTAAAAATCTTGATTAAGGTGGCTCTATTTAACCTTCGGTCCGCGGGAGGCATGGGAATGAATTTTAAGGATAAAGTTTGTTAAATACAGTGTATAAGTCCTAGCTTGTTGAATAACACATTCGAATTCTTAGATTATCACGAAGGGATTACAGAGAGGAATAAATCGTTGACTTCGTTAAATAAACGTAGTTTCGAAACATCTTATAAGTGCATTATCGAAGCCGCAGTCAACGTAAATAACATCATAGTTTTGATTAAGCTAATATTATGCTCTGAAAACTAGAAATCTGAGCGCAAGTGCTATAAGATGTTTAATTATTCCACTGAATCGCAGTCGCATACTCAAATACAAACATCACTGGAGCTAATATAATTACAAAAGAGATTTTATCGAGAATATGAGTGCTGGTAAAAGCCGATCTCTGAAAAGGGATTTTGTGATGAGCTCGGAAGAAGCGAGCGATACACGTCTCTGAGATATTGATTAGTTAAAGGATTAACGAAGATTAAAAGGATTGGGGCGGAAAATTTTCAAAGCACGTAACGCAGAAAAGATTCTGTTATTAGACTTAAATTATCACGAAAGGAGCTGAACTGGATTTATTTGCCTAGATGCTCATGCTGGAATTTGAAGACTTATGGAATGGGGGATGAACAACCTTGCTGAAAAGGTCAATCCCAAGAAAGGCTTAATTAGATAGCGGAGAGGATAATTTGAGGAATATCAGACTGCTCCAAAGAGAAGAACAGTGAATGGGTTAAGAAGGAATGCAGGGGAAAGGGACGCGAAATCAGAAATTAGGTGTGTGCGGTTAGTTAAAAAAAATAATTGAGCTTGATTCCTAATGTCATACCGTTTATATTTCAATCGCTATTGAATATTGAAATTTTAAAAAAGATAAATCTTACGTCCAATACATTACAGAATAAGCGACTAATCATCGAAAATTGAAATTCTAATTTTGATACTTAAGTGATAATTTTGACATTTATTTGCAGCTATAAGACGAGCTCGATATCTCTCATGAGACATACGTTTAATGATAAATTAAAAAAAATATGAATCAGTAATTACAGCCAAAATCTACGACATAAGTATGTAATGAATTTAAAAAATTTAACGAGAGTATAGAAAATTCAAAATTATGTTATCATACCGAAATTTACAAAGTGAGAACAATTATATATTAACTTAAATCAGTTGCGTACATATATTCTCTCACGAAAGAGAGTGAATGTATATTCAATATAATAATTTACGAACGCTGTTTACTTTGGTTGTTATGAAATCATTTCCCTCTCCTTCCTTCCTTCTCTCATATTAAAAGCATTCAAAGCACGCATACACAAATAAGTATTGAAATAACAATAGGATTTCGAGATCTAACAATGTAATTTGTAGGATTGAAATAACAATAGGATTTCGAGGTCTAACAATGTAATTTGTAGGTAAGGCAACATCCCGTTAAAATGGCAAGATTTCTCCAAAATATGTTAATTAATCGTTGTACATGAGCGATTTCGAACTATAGGCGGAAAAAGATGAACAGAATAAGAAAATTTATAATTTTTTCTTCAAAATGGTTCAGATTCGAAGATCGTAAGTTAATTCTTTTTAATTTTAATCTAAAAAAAATGAAAGCCTGCACGTCGAAAAGTCTATTTTTACTTGTTAATTTATGGGAAATGGAAATGTCTTCATTGGATTCGAACCCAGGTCATTTTTCGAGATTTTTTTTCGTCATCACCTTAAAATATGTGACTCGAGCATTCTTGTCAAATTTAGAGTTTCTATCTCGATTCTTTCTCGAGTTATTGGTAGAGGAGTGGTTAGCGTGTCTAGCTCCCAATACCAGTGTCGCGGGTTGGAATCCTGCAGAGGGAATGTAAAAATAAATATTATTATTCGCACTTTTTCTAGCGAGCGGGTGTAGCGTTACATCAGACAAACCAACAACCAACCAAGAGATCGCGGAAACTATATATAGAATAGCTGCTGTTATAACTAACAACTGGTTGAATTAATGCATAATTCACTAACTACATGGCTTTTCTTAGTCTTCGCCAAATTGATTCAAGTATTTGTCCCACTGTGCCCCTAATTTGCTAATTTCCTATTCGATAAATTCTGCGTCAAGACCGAATATAGACGGCGTCGCCTCCAGCTGACTCTCTAAAATTTGCAAGAAGATATTACTCAAGAACTTCCTGGATTTCTGAGGAAAGGAGTCACTATGCTGCACGATAATGGTAAACCACACATTGCGACTCGTACTCAAAATTTACTTAGTTTCCGGTGAGGGGCAATGGATCATAGACCTGTCACAGCGCCATTGTAACTGTTTGAACGAAAATTTTCATCGAAAAAGTTAATGAGAAAATTAATGGCACGTTGGGACAAATGCTTAAATAAGTACGACGAATACACAATGGAGAAATAAATTTAGTATTGCATTAATTTCACAAACTGTTGACGAAATTAAACTGTTTTTATTTATAATAGCAACTGTTAACTTATGCGTTGGTTCATCCTCGTGTCACAATCCACTATAATACATTATATTCACAAGGAAACAGGACCTTATACAAATATTTTTGCCAACAATCGGAATAAAAAAGTGACCATTAAACATGTGATGTTTTTAACGATTTAACGATACATCATCCGCCATTTGGATTTTTTAAATTGAATACCACTCTCATACTGCCTCCTTGAGCATTCTAAACTAAGCTCTCAAATTTTTCTTTAAAATGTATTCACTTTGAATCTCATTTGCCGCATATTCGTCTAAATATAGAATCTCGGTCGATATAAAATTTTTTACGACAAAACAAAAATAAAATAAAATGCGTAATTTCTTCCATTCAACATTAATTATTCTTCGAGAACCGATCGCCACGAATTGCCCTCCATGTCCTCCTATCGATCCAAGCAATTCACTTCCCTTTTCAGACTTTCCTCTCGCCTCTCCATCCCTCAATACAAGGCCTTTCCTTTCGCTTGCCTCCATTGTTAAAAACGATCCCTTTTAATAGGGAACCCCGTTCAACTCTCTCTCTCTATCACGATCATTATCTCGATTCTTCCGAGTCAATCTCCTCTCTTTCACACTCTTCCACTCGACTACCTATTCGTGTCTTCAAATAAGATTTTAAATTCCCTTTTATCTTGCCAACAATTCTCTCCCATTCACTCCGAGACTCTGACAAAAAACGCAGTTTAGGTTTTATAAATAGAAGCTCTACAATTTTTAAAACTTGTTTATACGCGGGAATGTGACTGGAAATAATCTCACAATGGGTTTATCGCATCTTCGAGGAGGAATCAGGCAGCGAATACATACAGCATATCCCTTCGCAATGCTGGAGTTACATTCTTGGAAACAACCGTGTTGGATAAACACATTGCGTAAATTTAACGATTCTAGGTGAATTTGTCGAAAACGAATTCGTCTTTCCCCCGTTGTCCGGTATTCGGGTTTGTAAATGCCGCGACATGCCGATCAGTCGAGACGCTTTTGATAACATTTTAGAAGAGATTGCTAAATAATGGCCACCAGAAAATATAAGCATAGGGTTTTTGTTTGTGTCCCGTGGGAATAGATCGTATGTCATTAAATTATCATTTGAAACATATAATAAAATGAATATTTCGAATGAAATTAAATTCCACTACGCATTTCGATAAATTCGTTTCATAATTTTCGAAGAACTAGCCTTTCGATAAATTGATCGTTCGACTAATTCGTCTGCTACCAAATTTAACACCTTATGGAAAATATTGAGTTCGTATAAGCTACGAGATTTTTCACGTCACATAAAAACGGCGTATGCTGAATTACAGATTATGTACCGTCGAACCTCCATAATCCGGCATTCTTTAATCGGGCATAGTCTCCTAGTTCGCCTTGTTTCCCGTGAACCGCAATGTTTAGAACTGTCGATCGCCAAGTTCAATGCATTATTTATTAACCCCTCAATGGATTAAAGGATTTGAATATGATTTCCTTTATTACCAACTTTTATATTAACTTCGTTAGTTATATGTTTTGTATATATTAAACCCCTCAGAAAAAAATCTTCCTCGAACAGGTTGCATATCACTTCACCTCCCGTGAGTGGTTGCCTATCGTGCAACCACCTTTTACATTGGAAAGCGGGTATCTGTGCAATCGCCGTACTTAAAATTTTCTTGTGCAATTCGCGCTTATTCTTCGCTACCTTTATTTTGATGAGCGGCTTTAACCGGTGCGTTTTTCAATTGTTTATGGTATCAGTGCGTTAATAAACTGAAGAAACAGATTACGCTGAAACTGTCCAAATCGTAATTTGGACGCCGATATACTCGCCAAACGCTGATTTTCTCAGTTATCTTCGACAACATCTATTTTATGCGAGCTTCCAATATTTTGAAAAGACACGATATGTACCAATTTACCATAAAATAAAATGCACCGCGTTACTTAACTTTTTTGTTTATTATCTTATTATTGTAATTTATGTTTAAATAGCATTCTATGCATTTAATTCTATACTTATTATATTACAACGTGTGATATGAAAAGATGGGCTAGGCTTAACTTTAGTATTAGATAACTCCCGTAATCCGGCAAATTATATAATCCGGCTTCGGTCAGGTCCCAAGGTTGCCGGATTAGGGAGTTTCAAATGTATAAATAAATTTTATACTCGTTAGGTAAATATTAATAAAAATTTGTTACGGTAAATCATCTGACGAGTGTTTTTTTAGTAACTCCCTCCACTCGTCACTTATTTGAAGTATTCTTGCTCTCAGCGGATATTTAGCGTGTATATTTACCGATCACTTCTTTCGTAAATACTGCCTTGCTTTCGTAGTGAATGTTCTTTTTTACTGCAGAAAACAAAGCTCGAACCCGAAAGGAATTCATTCTTCGCTATCCCCGAGGCCATCAAAAAAATATCTATGAACTCTATCGCTAAAAAAAAAAAGAAAACTAACACCCAAAGGAACTGAGATTTCCATTATACCTGATTGGTGTCGATTAGAAGGTGAAGAACGCCTACGGGAAAATCCCTCAAAGAGCAACAGAGGAATATTATTTTTACAAATGAATGCGACTTATTTTGCCAGTGACTCGGAAAAAGGTTTTCCTTTATCCATTCCAAATGACCCGCGAAAGCGATTTTTTGTTCTGCCTTATGTTTTCTCCTGGTACACTTCGAGAGCTACGCAGAGAAACTTTTCCGGAGGCGCATTACGAGTGTCGTGTGGGCATTTCCTTTCAAATTTCTCCAACCACCATGAAGAGGAGGAAAGGTAGGGAGTAAAAGGAGGAGGACAAATTAAAAAATGAAAATTCTACTTCAAAGTCTTTGTGGAATTGCATGGCATAGTTTAAGTAACCATTACCGGCTAAAAAGAAGCAGTCCTCTGGGGCAAATCATACACCTTTGATTATACTGAAAGAATTCTAGGAATAATCACAGACGAATTCTAAGGAGCTCACTTTGCATCAAAAATATGCCTCTGCTTTCCCCAACCACAGTCGGTTGGATGGGAAAATTACAAACTTGGGAGACCTTCATATTCTATTCTTATTTAAAAATATATTTAAAATCATTATTAATGAAAATGAGCAAAATAAAAAGAAAATTTATTTCTACTTTGTAAAATAACTTCGCCCTATGAAAAATAATTATACTGAAGCTGGAGATTCTTAGATTAACAGCGTTGTTATAAAAACACAGTTGTAGTTTCAATGTGGATTGAAGTTATTTAAAATAGATCAATTAAAACAATTTATTTAAATGCTGCAGTACATCTGAAGTATTATTGTTAATAAAGGGACTGTAGTAAATATATACATAGCAATTTTAAATTTTTGTTCTAGCGATATTTAGGCTAAAGCATATTGCAATTTCATGGAAGAAAATTACAAAGGAAATGGATTACATCAAAGGCGAAAATGTGAACGATGGTACGGAGAGACTGAATCAATAGAATTACCAAAGATGGAGTAACGATTTAATATAAAAGCACCTGAAATTCAACTCAATCAGCATGTTCCCATAATGGTTTTGTTTCAAGTGAAATTACGCTATATTACGAATAAGACATTAATTTATTTTCGTAGCGAAATAATAATCGAGAATACTAGATTCATATTACAAATTATCCGCCATCAGTATCATTTCATCCCCTTCTCAACACAGCGACTGTTGAATTACCGCTGAGGAAAAATAATTTTTAGTCATCGATGAATAACCATCGGAGACTATAACCCGTTTTCTACTCTTATGAAGCTTGACCATGGCGCAGTGAATAGCCAATCAGAGAGTTTTCCACTTCCACCCCCATTTGAAGTTTTCGAGAGGCGCGGGAAAGTAGTACACTCTTGCCAGATATCCGCTCTTGAAGAAAGTCGCATGCGAACGCCAAGGCGTAAACGCGGTAGATCTGGCAACAAAGTCGAGCTCGGAGCGATGTGAACAGCACGATGGCGAGAGACCGACTGACTTTCTCCCCTCCCCATCGACAGTCTCTCGAGCTTTCATTGGCTGCAGCAGTAAGCATACAACTAGGTTTTCAAGGTCAAGCTTCATAAGAGTAGAAAACGGGTGTAATACTAGGCAGCTGAAACGCAAGTCACGTTGCACGACTATGATTGTTATCTTAACCAACTACAGAGGAGTACGTTCGTGAAGAGACGAGTAAAGGAGTGAGCATAGATAGATGACGTACGTAACCGGCAGGATCTAGGAACTCCCAAGGAGATGTAGTATTAACAAGGTTTCAGAGGCAGTTTCGCCATCAAATCGGAAATGTTTAAGATGAGACGAGAGAAGAGGGCAAGAGGTAGGGGGGAGAGAATGGGGTATGAAGTAAATGGAAGGATTACGGAATCGTGAATACGGGGCTTGAGGAGGAGCGAAAGGAGATGGGGATTATGGGGAGGCAAAGGGAGTTTGGACGAAGTAAGGAGGTTTGGGACTTCGAGATGGATTTGGTGAGAAGGAAAGGGCTTTAAAAAGTGGGAGGGGTCAAGGGAATGTAGCGGGTGGGGTAGGAGGAGGTAGGGAGAGGGGGGTTTGGTGTGAGGGACGGAGTAGGTTTAGAGAGAGCGTGTCGGGGCGGTGAAAGGAGTTGGAATGGAGGGATAGGATCGAAGTAGTGGGAGGTGGGTCAGAAGGATATGGGATGGCGAAAGGGGTGCTGCTGGAGGCGGCGTTTGAGGCAAGACGGAAAGGTCGAGGCATTGGGTGGGGGTTAGGGAAGCGGGTAAGAGGCAGCGTTGGTTGTAAGAGGTCGAGTTAGACGGAAGAGGTTGGATTAGTGGGATGCGACAAATACAACCTTATAAGGTTAAGACATTGGGAAAGGGTTAAGGTGAAGGTTAGAGGTTGGAGCGTCTGGTATTGAGTGTGTTCGGAGGCATAGGATTAAGATAGGATGAAGAAGTGCTGGAGGATACAAAAGATGAACCAGCACGAGGATACAAGACGATGACGCTTTCGTCAAAGCGTTTGCACTGGAAGATGGAAAAACACGCCCTCGATTCGTGATAAAAAGAAGGGGTTATAACATTCGGTTGTTCTTCTCGTCGAAGAGGGAGGACGGTGAACAAAGAGAAAGGAAGGATGTTTACGACGTGAGTTTTCCGGTGGAAATAAACAGACCTCGCGGATGAGAGTAGCGGCCCATTCTTTTTCCGTGGGGTATTCATTTATTCTTGGAAGTCGAAAAATATATGCTGTGTTATGGTACGCCGGGGGCAAGACGAACGGTCTCCGTTCGTATGACAAAGTTTAGAAAGCAGGCATTGATATTAAAGAGAAGATGGGAAAGTATTAAAGGATGCATGTGTGCTTAGATTTTAGTTTCACATAAGACGGGAGTACTCCGTAAAATGGAGGATCTGGGAAAAAATTGTGAGCAATGAAGTTTTTTCATTTGCATTTTTTCTTTAATGAAGATCGGCTGAATACAGATGTAAACGCGAAGGCGCAGCAAGATCTAGGCAAATGGCGAACCAGGAAAATTTTGGCGACGGAATGATAAGCGCGATACCACAGTCATAAATTATATTGAGAAGATAGATCCAAAAGAAAAATAATAAAATTAAAAAGTTGATTTACCTATATATTTTGGTTGGTTATATATATATATATATATATATATATATATATATAATACTATTTAAAAACATGAAATTTGCTAGGTTCAAGTGAAATGTTGTATGTTTGTTACGACTTTCGATTTCTTGATGGATTAGACCAGGGGTCGGCAACCTATGGCACGCGTGCCAGAAGATGACACATAAAGACAATTTAATTGGCCTGACATTTCAGAGAATAATTACGAAAAAAGAATTTCACTTTTATTTCAATTTTATGTTATACAGGGGGTCTGAGAAAGAGTGGACACATTTCAAACATTTTTAGTGAGAAAATTAATAAAGTTACAAGGAAACAGTTTTCGTCAAACGAAAGCGGAACTCTGAAAATTTTAAATACGCTACTTGTTATACCGAGCGCGCATTGATGTGCGCATGAATGTGCCATCCACCACACACACGCAGCCTTCTGCTGATCCGACGCCATGGTCAGAGCAACTACCACGCGGTCTCTGAAATGTAGCTTTCTCTCAACTGAGTGCATGCGCACTCGGCAGAAGTAGCGTGTATAAAACTTTCAGAGTTCCGCTTTCATGTGGCGAAAACATTTCTCTTGTAGCTTTATTCATTTTATCACTAAGAACGTTTGAAATGTGTCCTCTCTTTCTCGGGCACCCTGTATTTTAATGATACTGCATTATATTCAGGATTCCTTATATTATAAAAGCCGCTTTTTGTAATCGTTACGGACAAAGCGAATTTAAGGGTGGCACGCGCGGATGGTCACAGATTATTAATATTGATAAAACGTGGCACCAAACAGAGAAACGTTGCCGACCCCTGGATTAGACTCTCGGCCTGCCATACCATCTAACTTAGTATGTCATCTGATACAGAGTTAGCCATGAGCTGAAAACGACCGATAGTTAATAACTTACGTAAAAGAAATTTAATTAGATCACCCTTTTTATGCACTACATAGTTTAAAAAAATAAATACAAAATTCACTTAACTGAATAATCCAGAAAGTCAAAACAGTTTTGGTGTGGTGGTGTCGCAAACAAATATTGGTGATTTGATACTAAAACTTACGCCATTGGATATTTAATTTCCTTAATGTCGTATTGTTTGCTGTTACTTATGTATCGTTTAAACTTCAAAAGCGTCGAAATTTTGTGAATAAATACGACGGAAATGTATTCTTAGTCATTCATACGCAACTACACCATATCGGCAATAATGCAAATCATCTAAGCAACGAAAAGATTTTCACGTAAAAGCACATGAAATTTTCGCATTAAAAACTAATTTCTAAATCGATCCAAGGCGTATAAATCGATGACAAGAAAATAAAATTTCGTTCTTTTAGACGTTCGTTGCTTCAAGTCCCGAATTCTTACGATGATTCTAAGTGATTTTAATATGCTAATGAAAAACACGTTCCCTGTGTAATTCAAGTAGAATAAAGAAGAGTTCCAAGAATCGAACCCGGTTCACTATTGTATGTAACTATCGTGAACACATGTCGGTTTGAGGAATTAAAAATGAAATAATTAATGTAAAAAATTATCACTGCGATTTTGTACACCATTTTCGCAAACACTTGACTACAAATTTACAAGTAAATAAATATACGTTGAAGTGCATATAAGTGGCGGTAAAACATGCAAAATGTTAATCATAATAATATAAATGTAAAACACTATAAAAATTACAAAAGAAATATGAGGGGGAATTGGATAATAAGTGAAACTTTATCTTCGATGCAAGTCGTAACAAGTCAATACATGCCTCATGCATTATCAGTTCAGTAGACATCTGAGATATTTGTGTCATATTCTATGCAACTCTCATAGAACGAATCAGCCTTAAATATATCCACACTGAATTTACGGATAGAATTACGATATGCAATAATGTCTTGCGCGCGTTTTGATAAAACGGGTAAAGAAACGTGTGAAATGATGATAGGTGCATTCAACGTGGATTGCTTGTCTCGTGGTAGAGTGATTGAGTGACAAAAGATTTTGGGAGGGATGTGAATCAATCAATTATGACCTCCGCAGAGGTCAAACGTCTATATCATGATCTGAATCATATGCCATTCAAATCGATGCATTCATAAAAAGTAATCGAATCATCCAGACAAAGATATTCGCTACTCTGAGCACTTGATATGGAGGATAATATCCTCCAAAGTGTAGGCAACATAAATACGACAGCCAAATAGATGTCGAAAATTGCATTTAAAAAATGAACTATTTTGAGTAGAATAGAATCATTTATACTAGTGTTTTTCAAAGTATGGGCCATGACCCAACACTGCGAGCGAGGCTCAAGAGGAAAATCTGAGCATTCGATGCTTAAACAGCTGAAATGCGTGAAAAATGACGAGAAAGTAAATTTTGTTATTATGTAAATGCCAATATTGTAGCATGAGTTACTTTTTACCGATAGTTAATGAAAAAACTGTTAAGAGATTATTTATATTCGTCTTCCCTTCCCTTCGACTGAGTCGCGAGACATTCTACTGGGTCGCGATGGAAAAACTCTTATTTATACAAAGTCTATATTTTTTGCAAATGCCTTTTCCTCCTAGAACAGGACAAAATTTACTCTGCTGGAAGTTCCCCGGATATGTACGTGAGCTTCTGAATACAATATATTACATATATAAACCTGCTCTAGTTTTCCAATCGTCCCCGAACCAACCAACCTGCAATTTTACCTAAAACGTAAACTACAACAATACAAGTACCAAATATCTCCTTAATTTAAGTAACTCACACAACGCGGAGTTTCCACTGAAACTAGGGTGACCACATATGGTTGACGATTTTAAGAGACAGACCCTCAAAAAAACGGGACTATGAAAAATTTTACGGTACCTTTTTAACTTTGAAATTGAGTAATTAAAGAAATATTCTTTGAAAGTATATAAGAAAAAATTATTTTTTACAAATAAACGTCTAGCAAATAAAAAAACAGAACAATTATTCTTGAGAAATAAAGCTAAATTGCACACAATACTAAGAACATATTCACAAAGAATAGTTTCTGACACTGTAAGAAATAAAGTATTTCTCGTCAGATTTTGTACACTTCAGAAAATCTTCATTAGAAAGAATATAATTATAAAAGTCTTTAAAAGACAGATAGTTGCTTTACATCTGCAGATCTGCTTTTACTGCACTTATGTCAAATATTTTTCTATTACCATTCCATGTATTACGATATAAAGAAAATATTCTTTCTACAGGAGCATTAGAACCTGGTACTGACTTAATAAATTGCATCAGGTTACAAAATTATTTTTTCGCAAGATTTTAATATCCCATTACATTTATCTAGGAGAGATGAAATCTCGTTTGTAACTTTTCGTAAACGTGGGTTCATTTCTGTAAACTCTTCATACATTACATGTATGTATGTATATACATATATTCAGTGCTCGAAATGAAAAATATTACGAAGTGGAACGCTCGGGAGGAAAATATTATAATTCGGAACTAATCGCCGATATATTCGATACATATGCGGTCTAGGTTCGTTCCGGCTCATTCCGAGCACTGCATTTATTACAATAAAATACAGGACCCTAACTGTATCTGAAATCAATATCCATATCTATTTTCATAAAAGAATACGGGACAAAGTGCGTCCCGTATTGATTTCAAACGGGACGCGGGACATTTGAGGAAAAATTGGCCGGAAAACGGGACGTCCCGTAAAATACGGGACATGTGGTGACTCCACCTGAAACGTATGCCACCAAGCAAACGCCACGTGGCCCATGATTGAATGCCACCACCCACATCACAATAGATTCCCCCATGTGCGACGTACAAATATGTACATTGTACGTCTACCACAAAACTTACGCCTAACGCCCAGATTATATGCAACCAACAGCACACCAGTTGCCCCTGATATGTATGCCACCCAACTTCCTCCTAATGCTCCTGATTATATGCCTCCCACACCACACTAGACTGCCCCTACTACTTACACATGTGTCTCCTGGTCGTATGCAACCCACAATACACTGGGCTGCCCCTAATACGCGTGCCACCAAACAAACATATGGCGCCCCCTGATCATACCACTCACATTGAACTTCTCCGATGTGACCAAATTAATTTATAATTATACATAAGGAAAATATAACAGAAGAAAGAGGATTGGATTTTTCATAATACTAGCTGAACCCGCGCAATATTTGCGCGTTTTTTCAATTAATTTATCAAAAATTAAGGTGTGTGTAAAAAAAGTTAATCTCAATAATTCACATTTAACTATACTAATGTATTTTACAGGTATTGGTAAGGTCCGCGGGTACGAATCTCTGTGGAGGCACGGCTGTGTGCGTACTGACAATTTATTATGCGAAGTCAGTCAGAAATCTGCATTTTAAATTTCATATTAAAGAGAAAATTAATGCTACGCAGTAACTGATTGCGCACTTTTCCAATTCCCATAAAATAACACGTAAAAATGGATTTCTCAGTCTGCAGGCTTTCATTTTTTTTTGAGATAAATATAACTGAGTATTGACAATCTTCGGTTATGAACCATTTTGAATAAAACATTATAAAGTTTCTTATTTTGTTCATCATTTTCCGCCTACAGTTCGAAATAGCTCAATTTAAACGTTTAATGCACGTAATACTGGAATTCAAGCGGAAAATAAAAGGGTAATTCAAATGGTAAAATCAGTTTATAGATGAATGTAAACAATGGATAAGACAACTCCACAGAGGTATATTTTCCCACTTCCATTATCGCAATGAAGAGAAGATAACCATGTAATGTGTCAAAAAAATAACGTATGTATCATATAACGTATCATCTAATTTGAAATTTATGCGTGACCTTAAATGCGTTAGTAAGCATTACAGATGTATAATATAAAGGTTTTTCTTACAAAAAGGTAAGATACCAGCATTCAAACGATGAAATGAAGATTCATCTACTTTGAATAAATCGTTAGAAACGCTTCCCATACGGAGTTAACTGAATAATTATCCGTAAATATTTACGTTTCTATGTACCTATACTAAAGTTTGAAGTATTCTTTTTAGTAACTAATATTATCGGAGTAAGCAATATCAAGTCTTAAGATCATATAGTTCAATTCAATTCCGCTATCCGGTTTAAACCCATGAGATTGGTGGCAAAAATAGAGCATATCTTTCCAGGTCTGTTTAAGAGTTTGTGTGTTAAGTCTTCCGTCTCTTTTCCACAGCCATTCGGGAAAATAACCCATAAGCCAGTCAGAAATCTGCATTTTAAGTCATATTAGAGAGGATATTAATGCTACGCAGTAATTGATCACGAACATTTATGATAATTTTCTTTGCTTCTTATTAATGAATAATGTGTCCTTTCTTTTTCATATAACAATCAATGCAACCGTTTATTTATATTAGCTACGAAGAGAAGATAACCGTGTAACTTTCAATATGTTTAAAAAAATATCGTACGTTCCTATTCTCATCTAATTTTAAATTTATGCGTGAACCTATTTGCGTTAATAAGCATTACAGTTGTAAAATATAATAATTTTACTTACAAAACAATAAGATTCCAGCATTCAAACTGTGAAATGAAGATTCAATTGCTTCGATTAAATCGTGAGAAATGTTTTCCATATGCGGTCAACAGAATAATTATCCTTAAATAGTTATGTTGCTATGCATAATTAATTTAGATGCTTAAACAAAAGTGCGAAGAGAATAACGCTTTTCTTTCACATATCTGAAGGTTTAATTAGCATTAATTGAATTGGAGGCAACAATGACGGTCGCCTTGGCAACGTCCGGAAAGAGTATGAAAAATCCGTAAAATTTCGAAAAAGAATGCGTATTTCTGAAAATATCGACCGTGTAACATGTCAATATCGCAAGAATGAGATAGAGCAGGGGCGCCCATTACGTCTCCCATGGGCGACCGGTCGCCCTTTAGGAGGGTCTGTGTCGCCCACGCATCCAACCAGGCTTACATGCCTGAGTAAGGAGTTCTGTTCTCTAATATGAACTTAATTAAATCAAAAACCAGAAATGCTCCCACTAATGAACATCTCGAAGACTGTTTACTTCTCTCTGTTTCTAGTTACGTGCCCAATTACCATTCACAGCAGAAGATATGCAGTGTAAACGTGCTCATAATCGCGCAAATCAAGATAAAATTAAATTAATCAGTTGTATAATGTTGTTTGATGTATAATGCCTAATAAATGCATTTTTCGGCAAATTTGTAGTCTAATTCTTTCTTAATATCCCTTTTTATATATTGAAAAAAATAAGTAGCCCGCAAGACAATTACCAGGATGAAAGTGGCCCATGATATGAAAAAGTTTGGGCACCCCTAGTATAGAGTTTTAACCGTCGAATAAAGTAAAAACGAAGAAAATCGGTCCACATTTACGCGTTTTAATGAATGAAGGAAAAAAACCTTGCACTCTGAAAAATCGAAAATCCCGTGTAAACTTATGGGGACATATAATTGTCTCCTAGATTCAAATCCGGGACTTTATGAAAATAAGAATAGTTTTCTAGGGACCTCCTATCTCGTAGAAACAAAACGAATTTTACCGCATATCTCTATGACGAACGGCTTTTGAGATACGGGGGGGAGGGAGGGAACACCTCCAAATTATATATAGGATGATTTCATCAGGAGTACCATGAATAAGAAATTCACTTACCTACGCGTAAAATGCCTGCAGTAATGTAATGCTAAAAGGAAAAGTAATGATTCCAAGAGATGAGTGAAAGGCATTATGCCACTTATACCATGAGTTAATAAATGAGGAAAATGTGTGAGAAAGAAGCACTTTAGGCTGATATACTATTAAAAAACTTTAATCTGAAAGGAAGGAAAAATTAAGTAAGATATTCCAGAGAAAAATGTAAAAAAAATGTACGCAAATATCAAGAAAATGCAACGTCTAAGCCAGTCAAAATTAGGGAAATTTAAATAAGATGCGTGTTTCAAACATGCAAACATAAACGACATGGGAACTCATAAAAAGATTAGCGAAGAATTAGGGACGATAACAGAAAGTGAATAGCGAAACTTTTGAAGGGAAGGTGAACGTAAATTGCAAGTTTGCGAATTTTAAGCATGGCATACAGTACACAAAGTAAGACGGAAAATGATATACGAGGATAAAATATGAAACGGTATCGAGCATAAAAACTTTTCATGGCCACTGAGAGAATTAAATATTTTGCAACTCTCTGAGATCACAGCAACAAAAAAATGTACGAAAATAGAGAGACGTAAATTTTTTTTAAATAAGCGATAAATTCCCATCAAATTATGAACATGGTAAAACGAGCGTCTTTAGAATACTGTAAACCCTCATCATTCGCGGTTCTTATAACTCGTGAGGGGTTGCTTTGTGCTCTGATTTTAATTTCATAAACTTCATCTTTAGTGTACTTAATCCAAGGCGTCCGGCTTAAGTCGTTGCTTTCCATGCATAAACAGTGGAAATATTTTCTCACGATATTCATGTTTTTTGTGTAAACACTCGACACTTTGCATGATTTTTACGTTAAAACGATCATATGTTAAGTGAACTTTTATCTTTTTGTTGATATCGGCTTACGGTCTTTTTATACCTGCGTTCAGATAAAGACTTTAGAAATATTATTTCATACATCGCCTGCACGTGTACTTAAAAGGATTTTCATGGAGAAAACTATTTTCAGGTATTTTCATGTACTTCCGATTTTGAGTTCTTCTTCTGAGAAAAAAATTTTCATTTATTAGATATGTATCGGAGTTTTGCGATGGAAGCATCATTCATATTTCGCCAGTGAATAAAATCAGTTTCACGCTAATAATTAACATCTTGTTCAAAGTTAAGTGCAATTCAATATTTCATTAATCCCAACAGTCATTTTCGGCGGGAAATCAAACTAGTTTAGTACAAAATAACTCATTTCACCTAATATCCGATTATATCCAGTTAAGATACAAAGGAGGCACGATACGAGAGCTTTTACCGCAGTTGACAGAATTATATCGAAGCGAAATCGACTCATTTCTTGAGAGACGCAGAGATAAAGAGTGTGAGTAAAAAGCGATAAGTGATCGCGAGATGAGCTGGAAAGAGAGTTCTGAGAGCAAACCAAAGAGAAGGGAAAAGGCGTCTGGACGAAGAAAACAAAAACAGTTCAAGATGAATTGCGTAAACAAGGGCGCGAGTGAGTTAGAAGACTACTGAGAGGGCGAGAGAGGGAGGAGAAAAACACCTCTCAAAAGAGACGGCACTACGGCGGATCCTATTTCGCCGTAAGGACCACGAAAACCGCTCCAAGGGCCCTTTTCGGACGCGGTAGATGACACCGAGGTAGACAAAGGAGGTGATTATTGAACGCAAATGGAATCGCACTCAGTGGACGATGGTCTCCGCGGTCAGGCGTGACCGTATAACCCCTCTCGGAAGCAAAAATGCATCGATTCGGTACTTCGCCGTGTAAAGTACACAAGCAATGAAAAAAAAAACAACGCAACCCATTCCGGGTTATACGGCCCCAAAGGCGTTCACTACTTACCGGAATGGAACACTTAAAAGGGCGGGCAGAGTACAATTTTCCGGAAAAAGCAAAACTAAAGAAAAAAACACGGAAGGAATGGGTAAAAAGATAGAAGTTGAGATAAAAGGTGGAAAGCCGAGGAGAACATAAAAATAATTTCGTACACGAGGAAGAAGTGGAGAGAAAGTTTCACTCGAGGTTGGCAGAAAGGAACCGGAAAAACGGTTAAGGGGAAGAGATTATAGGGAAAGAAGATATAGGGTGGGAAATGCAGAAGTGGAAAGAAGACAGGGAAAAAGAAAGGAAGAGAGAAAGAATATAAATTAAGGAAACTGCAGGAGAGGGAAGTGAGTTACGACGAGGGAACGAGGAGAAAAATGGACTTACGAGGGGGATCGGATAAGGATAAAAAGGGGGAAGGGAGGCAGGGAGGGGGGGGGGTGGTTGAAGGAAAGAAGGGGAAGGAATGAAGAGGGAAGAGAACGAAAAGAATGAACGAAGGAGGGAGGAACGAAGATAGGAGACGACGAGGGGAGACAGACAGACAAACGAGTTTATTTCGGGCGAAATTGAGACTACGTAGTCCCTTCTTACATTTAACCCTACGTTATGAATTAGAAATGACAATAAAAATAATAACATACAAACAGAAGAGAACGAAGAGGTAAGGTAACGTGGATTGGAGTGAACGAGGTGGGGAGAGAGTGAGGAGAGGAGGAAAACAGAATGAGAAGACAGAATAAGAAAGGGAAATAATGAGGGGAAGGAGAGAGATGATGAGAAGAGAATGGGGGAAAGAGAATGAGAAGAGACGGGAACGAAAAGGGCGAGGAGGGAAGAAACGAATGAGAAAGAATCGAAAGGAAAAGTAAGGGAGGAGAGCGGAGTGTATTTTGTCTACGAGGACGCGAAGGAGAAAAAAAAACGAAGAACGAAATGCTAGTCCGTTTTCGAAGTGACGGAGGTTAAAAGACCAGAGAAAAACAAAAGACAGAAAGATTTAACGCGGTCCAGCCAGACGTTCAGACCAGCATCCCTTCTTACGGACATAAAAAACCTACTTATGTAAATTCGGAACGCGGGGGAAAAGGTTTTCCCCTAATGCGCGGGAAGACCTAAAAATAGGGATGCGCGGTAAAAGATAAAATATAATAAAAAAAGTTCTCCTGAAAAAGTGGAAGCTAGGAGATATATATAACTGAACGATTTCTTTTCTGCCATTCACCTGCTTATAGATACGGATCGTATTTTTGAGAGCTGTGTGGTGACTACGCATATTACAATTCCAGGAGACAGCTGTGGACATGTGCGTCCGCTGAAACAGTCGCGGAGGAAACTTAGGCAGAATTTGCTAATTTATTTTCATATATTTCGAGAATAAATAAATCTTATTTTGCAAAGACTTTTTCTTAAAGACGCTCTTTCATTTATCTGGGAAAGCCCATGTGCGTGAAAAACTGAGTTACACTGAAGGAAATAAATGAAAATTTAATACTATTTACTTTTGTAATTATATGAGCTGAATCTAGAATAATGGGGGTTAAGGAATAATTTGTAGGTAAACAGTGGGTATAATATCGGGAACTGAACTACAATACCGAGTTAAGAGAAATTACGACATAATTGAAAACGTGGAATTTCTAAAATCAAAAGAATTTTTGGAATTATTGATATTTTTAGAATTTTTTTATATTTAAAATTTAGGTGCCTTTAAATTTTTGGAAATTTTTAAATTATTCGAATTTCTGAAATTAAAAAAAATATTTTGTATATTTGAAATTTTCGGAATTTTGGAATGTAGACTGATCCTACGAAACTCTATTTTTCATATAACTTCAGCCCGTCGTTTGAGGGGGTATTTACACTAGCGTAATTTAATAGGCTCAATGAGATAAAAAGGGTAAAATGTTACTATATTAAGCTAAGATTTAATTATTAGTTCGTCCATAGTTGTTTTAATACAATTTGACTTATGGTGTTAGGACTTAAAACGTTTTTTCGGGGAAAGCAACTCCACTATCAGTAGAGGTCTGTCTGTATTAAATGCCAGTTGAAGAAATACCCACGAGACGAGAAAATAATGTTTTCGGTAGGTGCTGAAATATTTCACATAAAGGTCCCTTCTGACAAGTGGGAAGCGATGGAAGAATCAGTCCCCTGAGAATTATGTTCACGAAGTACTCTTTTGTGTTGGTCAAGGAATGGTTCGCTTTGAATGTTGCAGTAAATTTCATGAGAATCAAACAGATTACATTCAGTTGTTACACCCTTTTTGGCAGAAGATCAAAAGTATTAAAGCGAAATACTTACTTGGATATCCTCTCTACATGCATTTGTTTGCAGATAAACAGGGAGATATGGTTTATTTTCGGCAACAGGAATTTGACGTTATTAAATTAATCTAGAAGCAGAGCTGCAAACCGAACCAAACCGCAGTCATTTTGCTGAACCGCGAACCGAACCGAAACCACTGATTAGTTTTTCAATGAACCGAAAACCGAACCGTAATATTTTCCAAAAGTGGTTCGGTTTCGGTTCGATCTCAATTCACAAAGTATGGAACAACGAAAAGACCGGGAATTTCCATTGGAAAAACCAGCGGGCTTGCTTCAAAGGAAAGAGTGCATATCTCTTTCCTCTCTGCTATTATTGTTATCCACAGACGACATTTATGGTGAGGGTTATGGGGACACCAGTCTACTTCAATAATTAAATCTATCATTCAATCATGGAAATCTTAATAAGGGCTTACGGAAAATAATTTTCCTAGACCCTTGATAAATATAGCGAACATTTTATTTTGTTATAAATGAACCAAAGGAATAATGCTTTGTAACTTCCATTGTTTTTATTTCTCTTACGACCCGGGTTTCGACGTTACAATGCTATCGTCAGGTGCAGATATGGTGAGAATAGAAAGTATATACAGAGAAATGGGTAGAGACGGGGGAGGGAGGGTAGTTTGTAAGACGGAAAGGAATGGAGGGGAGGGAAAGGAGGGACCTATCTCACAATCAGAGGGTTACTGCGGGGGGTAGGTTGTAAAGGGATAAAGGGGGAGGGGAAAGGAAATGCTGGAGGGGGGAGACCATCTTTTTTATTTCGACGTTACAATGCTATCGTCAGGTGCAGATATGGTGAGAATAGAAAGTATATACAGAGAAATGGGTAGAGAGGGGGGGAGGGAGGGTAGTTTGTAAGACGGAAAGGAATGGAGGGTAGGGAAAGGAGAGACCTATCTCAGAGGGTTACTGCGGGGGGTAGGTTGTAAAGGGATAAAGGGGGAGGGGAAAGGAAATTATGGAGGGGGGAGACCATCTCGGGAGTGTTTGGGGAAAGACGGGAAGGACTAAAAAGAAAGGTCTTGTAGAAGACGGAGAGAGGGTGAACCCCAGAGAGAGGAGGGAGGAAATTATCAATGCGGCAATGGGAATGTGTGTGGGAATAAGAAAAATAAAGGCAAGTGCGGGTGGTAGAACTAAAGAGGTTAAATATTGGGAGACGGGCGGTAAGGCCCTTGTAATAAATCTTTTTTCCTCTAAATAATGTGTATTACAGGTAAGAAAAAGAAATAAAATGCCTTAGGAACTAATTTTCTTTGATTTTTAATGATTTCTTTAAAACACATTTATGTTTTCGGTTTGTGCGTCCATCCAGGGATAATCTCAAAAGCGGTTTACGCTAGAGATGCATTTTCTTTCTGATTATGTATGACTGCGTATGTTGGTAAATGAATTTTAAGTGAATCCATTCAGAGAATTTTTAATTGATATGTAAACAACAATGAACATAAAAATCATGTTAAGATCAAAAATACCATTTTTTAAATATAAATAAATGAAGATGATGGGATTGTAATATATTTAAAATATAATTTTTTCTTTCTTTAAATAAATTCTTCTTTCATTTAAAATCATAACGACTGCTGATTGATTTACTTACAGATTTATACTGAATTTGTAATATTTATATTGGATAAATTATTTCTGAATAGTATTTCAAATGATTAATTTAGTTGAACCGAACCACTTGTCAAAATTCTCGTCTGAACCGAACCGCGAACCGAACCACTCCAAATTTTGAAGTGGTTTGCAGCTCTGTCTAGAAGACTATATTGTATTTACATATTTTTTTAAAACAAGTTTGTGTGTTTTCTAAACTTTATATTGAATAAATACTTCGATACTAATATAATACTTAGTAAAAATCCGCACAAATAATTTTAACTACGATTAGAAAAAACACGTACGGTGGTTCCCTGTTATACCACGGATCTCGGAGGCGGCGCGGCGACTTGCCTTATACGACCTCCCGCCATATAACTGAAGACACGGCCTCCTTGGCCCAATGAAGTAACAACATGCAGCTATTTATTTCTGGTCGTTAATAATAACAAAATGTCAACTAAAGCACATCGAAAATGTAGGCAGAGTAAGGAAAGCTTGGCGTAGAGTCAAACCCAGACAAAAACGAAGACTTTATAATTGTAGTATTCTAGGATAACAGCACAACTCTCATTCTCTGAGCAATTAATTGTGTGTTATGGATTGCTAAAAATCAAAGGAAACGAAAATATAACACGCAAAATTATAACCCCTAAGCCATCCGAAACCTGCCCGAAGAGAATACGATGTGTTTAACCCCACAATTTCCCAAAGGAATCACGTATGGGCGAGAAATAATGACACGATTCCCGGAATAAAACGCGTATGAATTAATTACGATGGTGTACGATCTGAAATTACTTTCTTTACACGTCATCGGATAGAAGAACAAGCAAAAAAAAAATAGCCTGAACACGCAACAGGATTAGGGCAGAACGACAATGATAAAATCACACGATTTCAAAGGTGACCGGGGAAAAAGAAGAGACAGCTACAGAGAGAAAGAGAGAGAGAGAGAGAGAAACGGAATATAGATACAAGGGGAGGGAGAAAGGTAAATTAAGTGCAGCCCAAGAGGGAGGAAGTGATAGCCGTAGGTTATATTGGTTAATTAAAAGCTAGATTGAATGAGGTCGGGGAAGAATGAGGAAAGGGCGGCGTAGAAGGGAGGGAGGAGGGATGGAAGGAGCAATTAAGAAGGGTAAAGGGGGATAAGGGAGAAAGATGTTACGTAGCGATGGCCGGAGGGGGAAGAATAGGGTAAACGTGCGTCTTATCACGGGAGATAAGGGAGAATAAAAGGGGAGATGGGGAAGGATTAGAGCACGGGGTGAAAAGCGGCGGAGGTATTTGATGGTTAAGTTAGAGACCCTTATACGCACACGTATGTTTGTGAATGCGGGAAGGTTTTGAGAGGGAAAGCTCCCATTTGGGGAAGCGGGTTAAAAGGTAAAGCGCAGCCCTCTTGGCAGAAGGAAATGAAGTCTGGTGGGTGGGTGTGGTGTTCGAGGAAAATGCAGGAGGAACTGTTTTTGGGATAAAGGGTGGTGAGAGAAACGCCGGTCTTCTCCCCTTATCGCTCGACGAGATGAATATGTTTGGGGTTAGCGATGCAACTTAGGGCGGATGAAATAGACGACTCCAACTTTCGCCTTCACCGCTAAAACAAATCGCGTCGTAGCGTCGCCTTGGACAAGATTAATTCGATTACATTTACGGGAGGAAATCTACGCCATTAAAAAAGACAGCATTTTCTGTAACAATGAAAAATGAAAATTTTGGAAATCACAAAACTTTCTCGGAGGACAGACATTACTCTTATACGGGTGTCCAAAAAGTCACCAGACTCTACGTTGAAAATATTTTATTGAAAATTTAATCAAACGAAATATATTTTAGTTGTGTTTTACATAGTTACTGGTATATTGTATAAAAGGCCAGGTTTGTGTATCTGTCAGGAACGCTTCCAGATATATCGGCTTTATCCCTTCTGTGTGGGGGGCAAGCATAGAAATATATCTGGCAAGAGGGGACTGAGGTCAGTTTTTGAAGCACAATAGATGCAGCGAGGGTTTCGAACCTTTGTTCGGATCGAAGGCAACCCTCTCAGCAGGAGGTATGATTTCTGGTCGAAGAAGAATTTTATTTCAGAATAATCGATCAAGATGTGTATTTTTTGATGAATTATTCGTATTCTCTGTGAAAAACTACACCAAAACAGATTTTTATTTGCGTTCCTGCGGTATTTTTTTTTAAAGAAAAACGAGCTTCAGTTATACCAGATGAGCTTGAAATTTGGCACAGTCATATGTTTTTGGACAAAACCGACGGGAAAAATATGAAATTGTAAAAATTCCACAATTTAAAAATGCTAACCAACTCTGTATGTGCTTTGTCCGAATTTATGCCCACTCAATACATTTTTATTTAATGTGTACCGTGCCAAAAAACCAAATCACTCCCCGTCATTTTTGAAGGGCATTTATACTAGTATTAAAATATCAATGATCAGAATAGTATCAAATCGCAAAAAACTATGGATAAAAAACCTACAACACAGAAGCGGCAATAAACTGGAATAAGAATAAGAATGTGGGGTTTGTAGAAGTAATTCTTGATTCCGTTTAAAAGACATTTGGAATTTTTACATTCTATTAAAAATAATAATAATAATAAATATTGATTCAATAAAAAGAACACCTTAAGTTGAACAGTATAAGTCAGAATTACTATACAAACCGCAACATTCACCTAGGTATGCCATCTCTACAACGCATGTGTTGGAATATCCTGTTGTTATTTAAACATTAATATATTGCGGACACCAGCGGAGTAAATATCGGTATAGGAGTAAGACAGGGCAACAAGCAGGCAGGATCTGCACAAATACAACTGGAAGAAAACTTGGGACCAAGTATTATGTATAGCGAAGTAGAAAAGACGATACTGGAACTGAAGAAACGAAAAGTGATGGAGTACCGGCAGTGGTACTTAAAGTCATGGGATCGCAAGGAATGAAAGTGATTACGAAATTAATTAACAAGATTCACGACTCGGGAGAGTGACCTCAGGATTTCTTAGATGTAACAATAATCCCTCTAAAGAAGGAGCCAAAGGCAATGCAGTGTAAAGACTACTGAACGATAAGGATTCTTAATAAAAGACAAGAGAAAAAGGTCGAAGAAATGCTAGGGGAAGATCAATTCGGCTTCAGAAAAGGACGAGGAACCAGAGATGTTATCGGTGTAGTGAGAATCATATGAGAAAGGGCAACAGAGTACAGCCAAGATTGCTGCATATGTTTCGTCGACTGGCAGAAGGCCTTTGATAGAGTAAACTGGGTATTGCTGATGAGGATATTAAAGGATATAGGTGTAGACTGGAAAGATAAGACTGATCAGAAATCTATACGTGAATCAACTGATAAACGTCAGATTGGAGAATGCGGACACCAGCGGAGTACATATCGGTAGAGGAGTAAGACAGGGTGTTGTCTATCGCCGACTCTATTCAATATATATGGAGAGAGGATAATGCAGGAAGCGTTAGAAGGCATGGGAGATTTCAAAATCAGAGGTAGGATTATAAGAACAGTGAAATACGCGAATGATCAAGTACTTCTAGCAGGAAAGGAAAAGGAACTCCAGAAAATGATAAATAGACTAGTGATAACAGGTAGAAAATACGATATGGAAATAAATATAGAAATATCCAAGGTCACGCGAATAACACGTAAAGAAGAACAAAATTTGAACAAAGTATTGGAGGAATGTCATTAGAACAAGTTTCACACCATAAATACCTTGGAAGCGTCATAACGGCAGAAGGAAAAATGAACCGATGAAATCAGGACTAGAATAACGAAAGCAAAAGCCGATTTCAGAAGAAAGAAACTCCTACTAACGGGGAATATAAAGGAGGATATCCGAAAGAAGTTGATAAAATGCTATGTATGGAGTATAGCTTTGTATGGGGCAGAAACATGGACGATAGGGAAAAATGATATTAAATACTTAGAAAGCTTCGAAATGTGGACATGGAGAAGAATGCTGAAGATAAAATGGACAGATAGGGTGAAAAACGAGGAAGTAATACGAAGAATAGGATAGAAGCGAACGATTACACAGACTATCAGAAAGAGGAAGGTGAACTGGATTGGACATTACCTGAGGAGAGAGAGCATGATTAAAGAAGTGCTAGAAGGAATACTGGATGGAAAAAGAGAAAGAGGTAGGAAAAGGTTTCAGCTGGTAGACGACTTGAAGGGAAAGAGAGCTATCAAGACATGAAGAAGACTGCGGAAAAAAGGAGTATATGGAGAACCAAGTTTAACCATGAATAATCACGGACCTGTTTACGGGCAGACTACCTATGATGATGATACTTCTGAAATTCAACGTAACTGCGTGAAATTTATTTAAGTGCTCGTCGTGAACACGGTCAAGGGAGCTGGATGGGCAGGCGAGACGGTTGAAGTGGTTTAAAGGGGAAAAAAGGACCGAGGGAGTTTGACGCTTACGATAAAGGGATTGATCCGCCAAGGAAGGTATTAACCGAGAGAAAACGACATGAGAGGACGCTCCCTCGATGACATAGGGCAGATATAGAAGATAGGTTTTGGAGTTTGGCAAAAATGAGACCTCGACCGAAAGAACGCTCCGTTTAAAAGGAAGGACACAGGGATATCCGAAAAAAATTTAAGATTCTGCGCCAATGAATTCTAATGAGCGTAAGTTGGGGGGGGATTATTTTTTCATGACCTTGCTTGTAGTCTGTTTTTTTTAGAGAACAAATATGCCATGGACGGCAAAACCCCCGTAAAAAGCAGCAATGTGGAATAAAATGCAATGGAGAAGAAGGCAAGCTGATACAGTGGTCGAAAGTAAGGCAAGAGTTATTTATTGGCACACGATCAGGACCGCTATGCACCAGAAATTCTGCCGAAAAAATCTATTTAAAGAGGGTTCACCGGCGGTGTTATAATATAAATCACAAACAGCACTAGAAAGGAAGTCTGAAAGCTCTGCTTTATTACCCCATATCGAGGAAGATGAATCGATATAATTTACATAACGATATCGCATGTGCTTGTAGTGAAATCGAATCGTTTTGTCATCCATAATGTGCGCTTACGCACACGCACAGTAGCTGATAAGTCATTTAATGGAAACGTGACATGGTTACATTCATTACACTCTATAGGCAGTAGCTCACAGGAATATACGAAATGTAAGGCTAAAATAAAGACTGAAATATCTAACTATTCGAACCCACCAAAAATATATATTTATTTCAAACGGATACGATACAACAATATAAATTTAGATTTGAATTTCAAAATTTTACGACGGAAAAAATTCACGACAAAAGCCGTTCATCAAAACAATATATTACGCAGAACAATGGGGTGAAAGAGAAATGCATTAAATTACGTAGATATTCCATTATTTATCCATCACTAGAAATGGCTCCAATTGGGATGTAAAATAAAAGGTTAATACTCACGTTGGCATAATATGTCTAGGTGTTGTTCACAAGTAAAACTTTTCGAGCTTACCTGCAATATAGAAAAGAAAGTATTTCATTAAATATTCAATCTATACCATACACATAATACTATACTTATATAATATTTATATAATATTTTTATAGAGGTTAGCTATTTTTTAATACAAGAGCAGCTACTACAGGCCACGTGAAAGTGGTAAATTCTACATCCTGGTTGTTCTATATATAAATTAAAGCGAAACAGTTTGGTATACTAAACGCTTCAAATTTTAAAAAATAACTCAAAGGTAATCTATATTACAATGAAGTGGAAATGCGTGATATTATTGTATATTATTGGAACCAATTCCGATAAACTTTACGCATAATCGATCAAAGGTTAGTTCGTGCAGGAATAAACAGGTATGTGCTAACGTCTGAAATTTGAAAAAAAGCGCTCAGTAAGTGTTCGTTGCGCGCCTGTCAGAGTATACGGAAGAGAAATTAGTAGATTAATTAAATTTCCCTCCCCGCTGTGTCGATCGATAATATTAACGAGGATAAGTGTAGCTTGATATAAAATAAAACTTTTCAGATCATTTTTCTCCAACGTAACAAGCTAGCGGTAGAGACGTTTATAAACTAATAAAATATAATTTCCTTAAAGTACTTGCAAATGAAAACAAATTAGTTCGCATTTACCCTTCTGTCAAGGTTAAATGCGTGGATCGCTTGATAGAGCCTAAAGATGATATTGCACTTGCATGTTTTAATACTGCCGTTATTAACGGCACAATAAATCTTCTCGGCGATGAAGAGGCATAATCAGGTATATCAGTTTATGATGTAAGACAAAACACCTCCGAGTTGTTTAATTTCAAAACAGTTTCAACATAGATGCATACATGAATAGCGACTTATTCTTCCACCCATATATTAAGTACACCATTTCGTTTTATTTATTTTTGTCAACATATTTAAATGAAAATGGCTTCCACGAACATCCGGGTCGGAAATGAAAATGAGTAAGGACTGCGGCGTCCCACTCAATGCGGTTCGTTGGAGAGAAATATATACACGAATAGCGACTCATTCTTCCACCCATATATTAAGTACATCATTTCGTTTTATTTATTTTTGTCAACATATTTATATAAAAATGACTTCCACGAACATCCGGGTCGGAAATGAAAATGAGTAAGGATTGCGGCCTCCCGCTCAATGCGGCTCGTTGGAGAGAAATATATAGTGTGCTCGAAGGGTGGAACCTTCCGAGAGGAAAACCCCCAAAAAAAAAAGCAATCCATTGTGAGGACAACGGCCCACCTCGCGAACTTTTCCCGGAACAGAACTAAAAGCGAGCAGAAAAAAAAAGGAGAAGCGCAAACGTTGACGCAAGAGGGTGGCCCACGAGGTACAAAAACGAAAGTGTAAACGGAGAATAGGAGACTCAAACATTCGATATCGCCTCCCCCGGACGGCGTCTTCGGTAAACCTTTTCAGGAGAGGTAAAAAAAGCACGCTGTCGGATATACTTTCCCTAGTCAACTGAAATAGAATATGGAACAGTGATCCAATATCGGGAATAAAATGAGAGTTTTAAGTACGGTTCAAAAAGAGAGAAGGATAGAGGGTGAAAAACATTATTCTAACAACCAGCTAGGATTTTAATGCATAAAAACACATTACAGCTGTTTTACTAAACATTTCACAATTGCACTATACTCATTATTAACATGAAAAAGTCACCATAAGGTAGAATATATTTTGCATATCTTTTACGCGTCTCAGGATATTGCGACCAAAATCATTGTCTACTTGCTTCGAAACTCTGGATATTTAATGATAAGTTTCTCCTTGCGGAGAGAAGTTCAACTCCAATAGCACGCTAGCTTCGATGCTGTCTAGGATTTATAAACCATATTCCAAATTTCAATTTAATCAATTTAAGTAACTAACAAAAATGCTATTCCTTCCACTCATAACGTAAGCAAAGATAATCTTCAAAAATTACAAAAAGCGTTATTTAAAAAGCAATTTAGTAATATTTCTTTGCTTTGAGGCAGTGTTACACTGATACAAGCGGATCACAGAGCATTTAACATGTTCAATACCTCTCGGTAGGTTTATAGGCTGTACCAACCTGCTGACTCAGCGGTATGTTAGGGAATATATAGTTGAGGGAGTTTCCCGTTGTCTTCCTCGACAGTATATTTATCATAACACCATCACCTGCACAGTGCATTTAGTTTCAAATTAAGTACTTTAACAGAGCCATAACAGCAATTTACTGGCTTCTTCCTAGCCTATTAAGCCTCCACTAAAATTACAATAAAAAATTCAAAGAAATTCTATGGGATATACACTATGTAGAAGTAATCCTGGGGGTATCTAATAGATGATAATAGGATAAACTAAAATATTACAATTAATCATTACTTTTTAATTAGTTTAACCTATAGAAAATCTTACGATAAAACTAAAGACGTCGAAAGAGGAGGAATAAGCTGCTATCAGTATATTTTCTTTAGTTTCCGACGAAACGCATTCATCGTACTACGGTTGCAACATTTACAGGATTTGGGTCGGAGCTTCGAGGAAGATTGAGGAATCTCAGAAATTCCTTGTTCTCAAAAAGTATTAATGCAAGTCTAGAGATTTTTTGGAGCATTCCGGCGCAGATGGGCTAAGGATACACTCACTCACAAAGAAGCTTTTTTTCGGAAGTTGGTTAAGCTGATGAGAAACATCTGAACGATTATTGAACAAATCAATTGTACCTTGGGGAAATTACGAAAATAACCTATTAATTTATTTGAAGAAATTAAAATTGCAAGAGAATAAAAATATCATAGGTTTTTAACCACGATTTTGGGTTTACGTTAAGATATAATAAATAACAACAGCGACGTAAGTATTTACCACAGATCCGAATAAAAAACTACGATTTCGCCGTTTGAAATTCTTCAAGCGGAGAACTAAGTTCGACTAGATCCTGCACTTATCCGCATGAGTATCCGGATTCAAGAAATTTAAGGTTAAGACGACCACACCTTTTCAGTTTTATTTTGTGAACAGCAAACAATGGCGCCAGAGGGGGCGTCTATAACACGATCCCGGAAGATAGCACCATTGCCAACTCCTCAAAACTTCACGAGGAGAATTTAAGCTCTTGTAAAAACGAAATGGTAGCAGAACTATTTCGACCAGTCTTGGAACAAGGGTCGCCTTTCCATAACTCAAACTTAAAGGTTCGGACAAAGACCTCTCAGGAGAATAATATCGTTGTTGTCCCCGCTATGCTTTCTATTTATCATCTGAAAGCAGAGGAAATTTATCGGTAAAAGCAAGCCTCGTTGTTCCATTCCATTAAATAATAAGTCAATGTACTTCTGTTTTTGTTTCGCAACGTATAATGAATCAATTTTATTGAACACAGCAGCAAATTTAATATATCTGCGTATCATCCTGAAAGTCATTCTGATACGGTATAGAATGAGAAATGTTACGACTTTAAATCGAATAAATTACTTGTTCGAATAATATTGTTATCCGGGATAATATATTTTAAAATTGGCTTTTTCTAAATAGTTTATCGGTGTTACAGTATCGAGGGTAAAATCACTCGAAAAGAAAAAATATATTAATTGTGTAGTTTCATAATATGACGTTAACTGAAAAGATGTGTCAAATTTTTATGGGCAATATCGAACAAATTTTGTTTGTCTGTGGAAGGCTCAAAAGCATCTCACTCCACTCAATACAGACTCAATAATAACAAAATAATTCCCCTTTCGTCAGTATTTGAGCCCGTTCTCTCATACCAAATCACTTAAGTGTTGGGATCAAAATTTAAAAAAGCAAAATAAGTCGTGAAGAAAATAATAAAAACATGAAATTATTAATACAGTAGAAAACCTGCCGTGGGAAAGAGAAAACGTTTATTTTATGGAAAATGTAGGAGCTTTTTAAAATAAAATTTCGCCGTTTTACCGGACTCTTCCGCAAATTTTATTTAGTCTGAAGTACGTCGTTGAAATCTTAAAGACCTCAGGCTTGATATAGACAAAACACTTAAAACGAAAAGAACATCCATACACGTCACAGATAGGGGAGAATGAGGCGTAAAAAAGTAATGCCCCCTCTCAGAGACAGGACCACCGGGTGAAAGTATCGAAGAGGGAAGAGAGAGAGGGGGGAGGCTTAACTCATTCCCTCGCACACCAACGGCCACAACAACCCTTCCACCTCCAGTTCAAGAAGTATGGAGACAGGACGTAGCCTTCCAAGTCTCCGCTTTTAAGTGGTTTCCAAGAAAACTGCTTAACCCTTCTAGCTATACAGTCTGCTACTTTCATACTCTAAACTCGGCTCCCCATTTTCTCTCTTTCGCTCTTCCCTTTCTTGGCTGCTTCTTCCTACCCCATTTCCCATCGTTCTCCTTTTACTATCTCATGACTCTCCACCTCTCTCTTCATCCATTACGCCCGCCTCCTCCTCTTCTCCCCTCCTCCCCCTCTCTCCCCCCTCCCTCCCTCCCCCCTCCCCTCACGTACAACTCTCCAGATCCCAGTGCCACCTGGCGGTCCGCATGTGCTTCATACTTTTCTGGATAGTTCCTTTCGTAAAATATCTCCTGGTAGGTTATCGCTCCTCTCCCTACCTCACACTCTCTCGTCTTACCCTCTCAAAGTCACACCATCTCTCTCTCTCTCCATCCCATCCTCCATTTCCTATTCTCCTTCTCTCTTCTCTTATCTTGTAGGTTATTATACTTTCTCACCCCCTCCCTCCTTTTAACCCAAGCTTCCCTCACTATTTCTCGTCCTACTCCATCACACTTACCATCTCTCCATCACCATCTAACCTTTCCCTCTCTTCTACTCTTCCGGCATGCCGAACTATTTCATCTTAGGTAGGTTATTGCTCCTCCCTCACTTCACTCCTCCTCTCTCTACAACTCTCACCATCTCTCCTTCCCTCTATCCATGTCTACCACTCTCTACCTCTTTCCCTCCCCGGTTCTCTTCGGCCACCCTCTTTCTCCCACCCCTCCATCTCTTTCATCCTCCATCTCTAAGGTCTCTCTCTCTCTCTCTGGTCGTACAGTTTTACGTGTTACGTACCGTGCACTTTTCGGTCGAATGACTTTAACGTTTAAGGCCAGAGAAAGAAACGTTTACCGCCGCCGACCTTCTCTTTTCCCCCTGTATAGCAGGTAATCTGAGATCAAACGAGCGGAACCCTCGAGTTGGTCATAAATGGAAAAAGTAGGTTTTCTTTACCACGAGAGCACCGTGTACGATATGGAGCAAAAATAAAAATAAACCGAATCTAAAAGTCGATTTTGTTTTTATATATATTATACATATTGGGAGGGAAATCAGTTCCTTTTTTTCCATATGCAATCTCGCCTCGTGCTCCAGAGCGATAACCAATAAAAATCATCCATACCGTATACCCGCGGCCAATGCCGACAGAGCATCTTTTTACCCTTCTCTGGATAAAAGCCATCGCTCGTCCAACGTGGAACCCATAAATAGGATTTCATATATTCGTCAGGGTCAAATAAAATTTCGCGAACGCTGCAACACGTGACCTAGAAATTGTCTCCTACAGGAAAAAAAAAACGCACCTCCTGGCATATTTATAGTGCCTCGAAAGTCTGTAGAGCGTAAAATGGCACGTGGGTGGAGTTAAAAACCTCAGCGAAATATAACGAAGTATTTGCGACGAAAAACAGAGCTTATGCAAGCATAATTCACATATAATTTTTCGTATTTCTTTTTAGCAGAGTTACTACTTCAAGCTTAAATGTTTTTCCGCATTTGATATATTCGTCTCGAGTGACGTTTCTAAGCATAAAAATACAGGCAATTGTCAATTGGACGATACAACGCGAAATCTGAAAACCGCGGTAAAAAGAAGGCGTAAACGAGGAAAAATCCCAAGAAGGAGGATTTTATGTGGTCATATTAACACAAGAAGTTAAACCGTAAGAGAGAATTTTATTAGGGATATCGGGGGCGTTGACTACCTTTACATTTCCCCGTTAAAGGGAAACATTTTCAATTGCACGCCATGATTACGTAAATGTAGATTGACTACGGCTTACATGAAATAGAAGACATGTGAGAAAGATTAATTTTTAAGAGAAAATTAAAATGAAATTGAATAAATGAATAGGTGACAATTTTTCGCTCATAACAATACTGCATTAATTAATAGTTCACACTAAGACTATGGCGCGTTTATAAAGGAAATAAATCATACTTCGTAAGCTAATAATTCTAAAAACACTAGTTTTCTAAACAAGTCTTACATTTAAAGTTTAATTCGCTCCTCTTCAGCGAAAACTAAGACTTGGATATGTACTATGAGATTTGAAGTTTTCGGGAACATTCCCGTAAATTTAGGAAAATTCGTTTGTCTGGTAATATTTAAAGAGTTTTTATGCATGCATCTACTGCTTTCATTATCATGGAAATTTATGAAGTTTGCTTCGATCAAGATTGCCAAGAAGCCAAATTACGGTCAAGGAACTACCATCTGCGTTAAAACTCCCAACATTAGAATGATAAATAATAAAAATATACAAATGACGACTGGATTAACAACTAAAAGCCGCTCATAATTTCTTCTGTTTTATAGCCGAAGGACTTTTCTTTATCTTCTACAAGAGAAAAAACGAGGAGTTGGTAAGCGAAGATAAATAAAAAAAAAACGTAAGTTCTCTCCACTCCATTCCTCGTGAGAGTGAGGAAAAAAGACCGAGTTGATTCAATCATGCAACGGGGATGCATATTGCGGCAAATGCCATTTTTTATGGGATCCGAGGGAGATATCACACGTAGAAGTACTAGACTGAGAAATAAGGCGATAGAGTGCCACCAAAAGCATGGGATACAGGGAAAAGCATATAAGGAAAGGCGCTTAAGAAGAGGCGGAATCAAACAAAAAACCGAGCCTGAGGTTGAAATACAAGTAGAGAGAAATTGAAAAATTAAGAAAGCATTCAATATATGCGCATATATGTATACTTACGCATTTCGAATTCTTTTATGTCCCGAGCTACCAAGGCGTTAAGTGAAAAAATATTTTTTAAAGTAACAAGGAGAGCTCGTGCATGATGCATGAAGGGTCGAATAACTGTAATAAGATGCAGCGCATTAAGCCGTTTGGGTCTAGAAAAGGGCCATAAATACATGCGGAGAAAAATCAGATGGCACTCTGTAGCATGAAAAGAGCCAAAAGGGTAAAAGTAACAACAATAACAACAATTCCTAACAATTACAAGTGATTTATAATTCCGTAGAAAAATATATCTAGCCACGATTTTTTTTAAAATGTCAACCAAAGCAGCAATGAATCGAGACTACGTCAGTGAGAAAAGAGATGAGAAATTCGCTGACGTAATTTCAAATATATTTGTCCATAAGATATGTTCTTATTCTTATTTATTTCGATTCGAAACTGAAGTTTATTCCTCCACACAATTCAACGAAAAGGTGAAGATGTTTTATCGAAATTGAAATACAGTTCTAGAGAGTAAGGTAAGCGTATTGAATGTTAGGGTGTTGCCGCGTAGAAATCCGATAAACGAACTCGTGCATTCCTGGGTTGGAAAAAAGATCTCCTAAAACTGAAATGGTTAATTTTTTTACCCAGTTATCCTGTTCACCATCTGAAAATATCGATAGGACACATTAGATTAAGAGAAACACGGAAGTAGTTCACAGGAAAATCGGTTGCACTGTACTCAAAATGTGCAGAAAGAAAACAAGGTAAAATTGCTTCGGTAAGAGAAGAAGAAAATAACGTCGGATATCTACAAAACTATAGAATGAAAAGCACAAGAAAAGGCCTTGAGATATTAAGGCGAAATAAGTTCATTTCGACCAGACCGTAAATCTGAAGGAAGGTACGATAAAATAACGTACAATTTCCCGATGAATCAGGGAAACATATTAGAAGAGCTGAATAAATAATGAAAAAATAAAGGGAATCGGCGATTGGACGAATTTTACGCATTAAAGCAATGGAATGGAGAATTTATGGAGACTTAAAAGTGGTTTGAGACTTTTGGGGATTAAAGCAGACCTGCGAATAAAAATATATTAACCACGATAGGCATAGGAAGAAGTTAAATTTTATGGATTTAAAAAGACTTTTCTGACGATATTTATATCTCAACTTTCTGTTAGTTCATCGATAAAGGAGCACCCTAAAAGAAAGTTTTTTTTAACGGATTTAGAATGTGAATTATGGGTTACACGACCAACCGCTACCTCCTTTAAGCAAAGATATTTGAGGCGAGAAAAAATATACATTCCTCCAATACCAAATCCCCCCATTTTAGTCTCTAAGCTCGTTGTGAAAGAAAAATCTTAAATAGCAATATTTATCTCATCTACGTCCACGAGAACTCGCCTAAGTGCATGCTTATTAAAAAGCTTAATTTCCTTAATTTGATTCCCTCCTGTGCAAAAGACAAAGCCCTGAAGATTTTTTCAGCGGAATCCTCTAATGATTTTCCTTTAAAAAGCACTTTCTTGCACAGATTTAAGCATCATCACCCCATTTTTTAAATTGACCCTAAATAAATTCACGTGTCAGCTGACTCTGTGGAACGTATGCTGTTAATAAAAGAAACTTCTTGTTAAAAATTTTAAGTGGTTAATTGATCCTTGATCATTTAAATCGAACATCTAAAAGACTTTTCTGAGAATTCTGCATAAAGAAATTACAAATAAAACCACGAATTCTTATTTGCATAAGAATTAGGTAATATCAGCGTATTTCCTATTACGATAAAATTCGATGTTAATAAAATTCCTTTACTGACGAACGAGATTTTTGAATAACAGAAAATGTTTTAAAGATTCAACATCGTCTTCCACCACTTTAAACTACTATTAAACGGTAAATTTAATTTTCTGCGTAAAACCCAGAGCTATAGCTTACCTGCGACATTTATACTTCAGGGAAAAAATAATCGATTTATTCGCAGTATTTTCCCAAAAGTATGTTTAAGCTTTTTTTTACGAGGACACTTTAATTCTAACGCCTGTAAAACAATAAAAATAATTCCAATCCCTATGTTCATTTTATTTGAAAACGCAATCCACTAAACCGAGAGAAAACCAAGCGGCAATTCCGCGACCGACCAGGCGGACGCCGAATGCTTCATCGCCTTTAACGCACAAAACCCACTGACACCCAAAGAGGGTGAAGGGAGGAGGAGGAGGGAGAGGGGAAGGGGGAGTTATCGCAAGTGACCGGCGAGACCGGATTCGCGATTGCCCCCTCCCTCTCTCCACCTCTATCCTCCCCACCGCCGAAAGGGGAACGAGAGAACCGCCGCAAAACCCATCGTCAGAGCTGCGTTTAGAATGCTCGAATAGAATTCAATCGCTTCGCCGGATTCCGCTTGCACACAAAAACCGGTGGCGGAGAGGAGTTGAGGTGAAGGGGGAGGGGGAGATTTTTATCCAATTAAGAACGCCTCCAGCATTGTCACCGCCGCATCTCTATCTCGACCTCCTTTACCTCCCTCCGCCTCTCTCCATCCAACATATTCCTCCATGTCTCTCCCATTACTCTCCTATTATTCGGTTCTCTCCTGCCGTCATTTTTCCATCTATCCCTTTCTCTTTCTCCCCGCTTATAAACTCAATTCACCCTTTCACCTCTCCCTCTTTCGCTCCTTATCTGTCCTCCCGTATATTTCCCTCCTAGCTCATAATGTAACAACTTGTCTCTCTCATCTGCCAAGAAGAGAGAGGGGGGGGGGGGAGGGCGAGAGAGAGGAGGGAATATCAAAGGAAGTTACGACGACACCCTGGACGGCCCCAAAAGACTCCAAATTGGATCAATTCACGTCCATATCGCCTGTCACACACACAAACGCTGGGACGCACAAATAAGAGAACGCTCTCCTCTATAAGGTTTTATTTTAAGACGATTTTTGGAGCTAAAATAGTACTACCCCATCTACCAAGGGACTAGAGTATTATATTTTGTTTTAATATTACAACGTAAAATTTTTTCTCAAGTAGAACGTCTACAATTCATCGGATATTGAAGCTACTGTAAAGTACATATATAAATATTAAAATATATTATGTATTCGATGTTATTTTTTTCGAATCCCATATCAACTTCTAGCAAAAACAACAAGTATACAAATATTAAAATATATTATGTATTCGATGTTATTTTTTTCGAATCCCATATCAAATTCTAGCAAAAACAAAAAAACAACCGTTAATGTTTAATTATGAAATAATATGATAATTTAAGTAAACTTAATATCATACAGAAAAACGATTTTTCTCGCATAGTCGTGTAACAGTTGGTAAAAGCTTACGCGTATTTCGGCTACAAAACAGCCGTCTTTAGTGGTGATTCGCCGACAATATCAATTTTTAAGCATCCATCGGTGAATCAACATCAATGGAGGCTGCGTTGTACTAGGATATTCAACTCTTTTCATAATATTGTTATGTATATTGAAGAGGCACTTTCTCATTTGATTTCAGCAGTAAAGTGAGCTCTATATTTCTTTCATGAATCGAATAGTATGCGACAATTTTTAAAGTTAAAATATGCAAATCAGAATGTAACTCAAATCCTATGTTTCAAGTATGCCTTATAATTGCATCATTCTGTTCTTAAAAAATTTGAAATTTTCGAAAAAGATAAAAGAAATTATTGTATTCTAAAGCCTATTTAAATTAAAATCGAATACTGAGTGTTGCTATGATTTAGCGAATTCGTATTAAAATGTATAGCATAATTCAAATGTTTACTTTTATAGCTTTCACTAACATTTTAGATAGATATTATAAATCTACAAACAATCCTTTCTGCCCCTCAGAACGAAGCTTTTGAAAAATGAGACGAGGACCTCGAAACGGTATGGAAGGCTCCTAATGTAAACCTTCGCATATTATCCATATTGGCACCAAATGGATTGCATCGGATGCCATTGAAGCGGATTTTTGAAGAGTAAATTGAAGCCCTATGGATTTAAAAAAAGTTAAATATAGAAAAAAAACTCGAAACAGAATGCGCCGAGGCAATTCAATCCTTTCGAATTATGCAAAAACAAAAAAAAACAGATCCACTCCAAGTAAGCGAAGGAATGTAATATCAGCAGTCTGTTTCATGAAACGAGCGGCCTAAAACAAAAAAAGACATTCACTCTCGAATTTAATTAAGTTCGTTTTGATGGCTTTTCATTAAAACCCCGTGACAGTCAAAGCACGAATGCCCTTAAATTCTTTACAAAAATTTACCGGTATTAGGCGCATTTTGCCATTGCCGATTCATTACAGTTACGACGGCTCATTGAAAAAGGGAAACGGTAACGAAAGGAATATAAGGTTAACAATAAAAAAAACCCAAACAACGGAGGTTACGATAATCGCTACAAGAACATTTGGAGATATTATCTAATATATAAAATTGACTTCGTCGTCGTCGTCAGTGGAAAATCGGAACTCTGTAATGCTATTTTTAACAAACTTTCCGAGTAACTAGAAGATTGACATTTGGTAGGAATGTTCGGTTTTTAAAGTAGAAGCCATTTATGAAAGAAAAATTTCCAAAATCGACCCGGGTTCCATTCTCGAGAACGATTTCCATTCCTCATAAGATAACATGGAAAAATCGATATTTCGACCTGCAACCTTATTTTATTTTGCTTATTAAAATTCACACATTTGACCTACGATTTTCGGACTTGGACCGTATTAAAGAAAATAAATGCAGTTTCTTATTCTTATCGTCTTTTATCGCTTTCGAATCTAAATCTTTCGAATTTAACGTTTTAATATCATATTTTGACAAAATTTAGCGTTTTTAACGTGAAGTTGCCTTTCCAACCGATTACATTGTTAAACTCGAAATCCTATTACTCTCACGTTTGCTCACGTTCTCTCCGGACCTCCACGGACCCTCCCGGCCCAATTCATAGGTATCAGAAATATCTCAGAATTAGTTTTTACTTTCTCCAATATACGTGGTATTGAGAAAGTGTTGTTTTCATGAAAAAATTCGAAATCGAGATTTCAACGGAAATACACGTTTACAAGCAAGCTTTGAAATAAATATAAAAAGATATTTTTCTAATTTATAATGCCTTCATCCCTTGGTAAAAAATGCGCGAAAAGAGAAATGATCGTATTACCGTATAATACATAATTTTATTCGCTAAAGACGTCTGGCATAACCCGGGCATCGCCGGGTACTTTCAGCTAGTCGAATTATAAAATCAATACAACGCACGTCAAATTCGACGAGTCAACAGGGCTGCAATTAAGTGATGGACGTTATATATAAGGGCCGCATTAAGATTATAGTTATTTAATGAGGGCCAGAGATTGAAAAATAGACTACTTAGAATATTGGAGGTCTGTTTTTCCATTAACAAAATAATTTTGAAAACGCGTAATATTGTGCCTGAATAACATCGAAAAAAATCTTAATAAAATTTCGAACGGTTTAGATAATACAGAAATTCGCATTCAGGCTGCAGCAAGGCACAAAAAAGGGGCACCAGTTTGATATGATTGTCTAAAAACGTTAAAATGAAAATTTACTATATTTGGTTTAGGGAAAGTTATTCTTCGTCATATATTTTCACTCCACCATCTCTCGATCATATGCATACCGCATTAGGGGAGTTGAAATCCGCTCGAGTGACCCATCACCTCAAACGAACTACTGGGAATGAGCAGAAAAGTTAAATATTATTTTTATGGCATAATTTTATATAATAATAGCCGTCGTCCGTTGGTTGGTTGGTCACGCTATGCAAACGCTAATAACTCGAGAAATAATAACGACAGAAACTCCAAATTTGGTAGGGATGCTTGATTAACACTTTTTCAGGTGATGACGAATTTAAACCGCGAAAAACTTCCTTGGTTCGTCTCCAAGAGAGGCATTTCCATTTCCCATTACTTTACATGTAAAACGCGATTTTTCGACGTGCAGGCTTTTATTCATTTGGAAATTAAAATTAGAAGAAATTAACAGACGACCTTCGGATTTGAACCATTTTGAAGAAAAAGTTATAAAGTGTCTTATTCCATTCGTCCTTTTTTCGCCCACAGTTCGAAATATTCCATATTAAACGTTTAATTTGCATATTTTGTGGAAATCTCGCCATTTTAACGTGATGTTGCTATGTCGACCATTATCATTGTTACACCTCAAATTACTATTATTGTATACATCCTTCTGGGAATAAGCGTGCCTTGAGTGCTTCAATACGAGAGAGAGAGAGAGAGAGAGGAAGGATGGGGAGAGATTGGCGTGTTTTGTGGAAAATAAGTATATTAACGTAAATATAAAAAATTTTAAGTATCAACAGTGTCATTATAGAAAAATTGGAAATAAAAAGCATTCTTAAATTAAATTCTTTGTAAACCATACGTGCTTACGAATTTATATTGTTATTCCTCGAATTAATTTCGTAAAATGGCCAAAGTTTGGAAACGAATATAAATTAAAATTCAATTAAAATTAAAAGAACATTTAAAACTGTTAACAGGCAATTTTCGAAGAAACAACACTGGATCTTTTAATGAATTGATTTCTTTTTATAAAAGGAATTTTGGTGCTTATTTAATACAGAGTAAGTTCATAATCCATTTAAATCTAATAACAGTGGCTATTATAGTTTAAAGAAAGAACTTTATTTATTCACTTTACAGAATGAAATAATTTTAGGCTAGCATTGCCTATTATAAAAGGAGTTACTTTGGAATTTACAGTATGTAAAGTGGAAGTTGTACTGAATTGACTCAAGTACATATATTTCAAAGCAGAAATCAATTTAAAACTATTGTAGCGGTTTCTACGATAAACAATTAGTTTATTTTTTGTTAATATGGATCTCCAATACAACAATCCACTCAATCGTCAAGGGAACAGTTTACAATGTTGAAATAAATTGATTTGTTTTTGTTCAGATATTATTTAAAGAAATTATTCCGCTTATTGATTAATTAGTTAGTTTTTAATTTAAATATTTTAAAGAGTTTTATTTTAAATATGTAATACATAACGGAGACGGAGAACATTATTGAGGATTCGAGTAAGCTTTCTTTCTTCGTAAGTACAGAGTACAATTTTAAAACAACCATAATGTTAAGTGCACAAAATTTAATTATTTTCCCTACATTAAATATGTATACATATAATTACTTCCCGTTCTTTGCACACCGACATTTATTTGCAGCATTGACGAGAACAAGGTGGGAGAAGAATAACAGACTTTTATAGCCGAATATAAAAACCAAAGACATTTACTAAACAACAGAATATTCACTAGAAATGTAATATATGACGAAATATTTCATATGTAAAAGTGTGCTAATAATTATTTTAAATACAAATATTAATAATCAATCTATCTATAATTCTTCCGTTGATATTTCAACGGGCATTACACTAGTATTAAATATTTCATAATACCATAATCTTGACATCATAATGCTTTTAGACTGATTTAATTACTAGGAGATATTAATTTTCACAATATACATGCGGTATCCCTCCCAAGAACGAAATGACGAGGTCGATTTATGACTGTAATTTACTAGACGATGAAGATATTTCCGACTGCAGCGAAATGGTCAGAAAAACCAGATGCGCAATCTTACTTGGAATCCTTTCTTAGAATCAACGACCGGAAGATTAAAAGCAACGGCCGCTTTCAAGCCGAAATTCGCATCTGGTTTTTTCCAGTCGTCTTGGAGTTATCTCCAAGATCATTTGCGATGTGTCTCTCATAAATAACATTCGTACAAATTTCGAATGAAAGGAAAACACGATCTGATGGACTGCGTAAGGATGTTAATCACTCCAAGATCATTTGCGATGTGTCTCTCATAAATAACATTCGTACAAATTTCGAATGAAAGGAAAACACGATCTGATGGACTGCGTAAGGATGTTAATCAACGAACATAAATTTACATTATTACCCTGAAAACAGCCAATGGCATTTGGTATGGAATGCTAATAGATCAAAGTTACTCTAATTAAAGCCTATATTAGTCTGCCCTGAATGAACCATGGTATTTCTCGGTACTCGACGTACTTTTTGATACATTTTGATCGAGTCCTAAGCTCATTATCACAAGTGGGCACAACTATGCCTCCCACGTCCTAAATTAACTCCGGGCTATAAAAAACGTTTCGAATAATAATAAATAAAGACAAATTGGAAAGCAAAATTCGTCACATATGATTTCGTGAAACTTCCAAACTTCGTTAAGAATCAGGTATGGAGGGACTACGGACTACGTGTCATTTAATGCCGTAAGGCCTCGCGAAATGTATGTCCGGATCCATCTGGTGTTTTCAAACGAATACGAGTGAATTGAACGCATTCCGAAAGCTTTGCTTCGCATCCTGCTGAGTTGTGTCGGTTTTTCTCTCGAGTTTCTCGCACACTGTTATACAATCGATCCTAATTTGATGTGGTTTTTATATTTTATCTAACATTCGGTCTCCTGATTTTTAAGTTGAAAAATTATTTTTGGTGTTAATTCATCAATTTTCTTCGGATTTGCGTGCTTGGATTTTCAGTGGGACATTTTTAGTGCTGCTTTGCTGCTTTTCCAAAAAAAATTGTTTATGTATTCGGTTTGTCTGTCTTTACGTCCAGGAAATATAGGTATATGGAATCCTGTAACTTAAAGAAACCATATTAGGGATAGGGCGGTCTATGTGAGGGCTAGACATGGTCAAAATTTGGTGAATCTAGGATCAGCTGCTGGAGAGTAATCGGTATCTTTTTCCACACCCCTTTGTTTTGCATTTTCGTGTGTGTGCATGTATATGTTTACATATCCGCAGATGCGGTCCGAGGTACTGGCGAGCCGGGCGGCTGCCCGAGCGCCAAAGTATTGAAGGCGCTATCCCGATCACATATTTATAAGTTACTTGGAAGAGAATAAATGTTGGACACCAATTTATATCGCGTAACCGGCGGAAATCTAGATGACATTACTCGATCAATTACTTTATGGAGCAATGAATAAATTAACTGTTTCTTTTAAAAATATCTACCAAAAATTTACGGGACGCTGGAGCAGTTCTTCGCCCGGGGCGTCAAATTACCTCAGGCCGCTCCTGCGTATATATGCATATACACACACGCGCGAGCGCGCACACACACACACAAAGATATTTATCTACATATTTATACGTATATATACTAACTTTAAAGTTATAATACTACACAAAATAATAAATATAAAATTTTACAGGCGAAAGAGCTTCATCTTGTACGTTATAAATTAACCTCCATGACATAACTAAAGGGTTTATTTCATTAAAATTTTACAACGATACCACCTTTTCCAGGAATGAATTAAAGAATCAGGACGATTGTGAATGATTCCACCTCAATAATTTTCGGATTTCAGGTCCGTAATGAAGGAGCGACGACTAGAATGACTCCGAACGAGACACTATCTTGCGCCCTCAGGAATCATCCCTCGCACTTCCGTCACGACGCAAGTGTATCGAAACGCGCGCACCGATCCATTTACCCTACACGCCCCGTCGCTGCAGCGGACGATAGCGCCTCGGCACGGAGCCGCCGGCGCCATCTGGAGAGCACGACGCCCGCGCACGAACGCGCGCAACCGCAAGCGTCATTAGGTCGCAGATAAGGGATGCGTCCCCCTCTACTTAGGCAAAAGATAACAGAGGCGAAACTGGAGAGGGAAAGGACGATCCGCTTACTCATTAATTGTACGCTCGATTAGCGAAGAGTGGTTCCGTTTTAACGCCCATAGCGTCAGTCGCTCGAGGGGAAGGGAGGGGTCGACTATTACCGACCACGCTAGAGGCCTTGCTGCAATTTATATCTAATGCCGCGGGGAGAGTAGAGTGACAGGAGAAACAGAGGAGGGTGAGGATAGGAAGAAAAGAGGATATGAAGGAGGGGAATCATTCCTCGGACAACAACCGGGGGCGTACCGACATCCACGCAAACCCAGCGTCGCAGGGTATCCACCATCAAAAGGGATCCAATATCGAGAAATGTGAATCCCTTAACCGCTGAGGGCGTAGTATTGCGCCACGCCATCTGCATATCTGCGCTATGGAGGATGTACTGCTACGATCTGATGCATAATCGTATCTTTCGAGCAGGAAAGTAGTAATATTACGCCAAACACGTACGCGTTTGCGGTTTTCTGAGATTATAGAAACTATGCCGTCGTCAGCCACTGACGATGAAAAATTTTTTAACTAAGCTTAGAAGTTTTTAACAATCGTTTATTGAAGGGAACTATTTCGAAATATTTTAAACGATTCCGAAATACACCAACAATTTTTTCGGGATCGTAAGCCTATCTCCATATTTTACCAGCCACCGAAAATATGTTCAAACTTATTTTTTGAACAATCCTCTAAATTACACATTCCTGTGACAATGGTGTTCGTTCAGTTATGGGTTCGAGGGAGAATTATCTTTTCTGGTATCTTCCTATTACCCTCACCAATTCACTCCGTAACGAGTTTCGTGCCTAACTCCGACAGCGTTCCAACGGAGAGCGTTTAATCTTCGTCAAATATCACGATCTAATGTGTTCTCTGCGTACTTTGGGAAATTTAGGCGTCTTCCATCAAAAAAAGTCTTGAAAACTCGAAAACGTAAAGGTAGAAGGCTAAATGCAATCCAATACTAACCGCTAATTAACACGCGACGTTCATGCACACCGAAAGTCGTGTAGCACATGTTGCTTTCTGATCTTCCAACAATTCCTTCGAGTTTTTGTTATTTAACGGCTCTCCACTTGTCATTAAGTTCCTTAAAATCACCCTGGAATGATTCTTTTCCTACGCTTTGCATATTTCCCTGCATATTTTTTTCTACAAACAACCAAACATAATTATTTCTCTTTTTCAGTCCCCTCAAGTATTTCCTTTTAATGCTCCAGGTAATACATACATCGAAATATTGAGTACATTCTTATTAGAAACTATGAAGGGTGGCAAACAAAGCATTTTAGCAGGTCAATCCACGGCATTGACCCTTTGGCCACCACGAGCAATTTCCGCACGACGTTGTAGGGTTACGATTTATCCAACACCGACGCAGTGGCCTGCTTTGGACATACACACTTAACAAAGATAGGTTTACAGGTGGTTTAAGCGGTTCGCCGAGACACTGGTGGTCCTTTCATTGATTGGATGGGTGTCTCTAAGCCGCTGTAACGCGCTCTTTGGGAGAACAGAAGAAGAGCTCAAAGCCGGTGGCGAAACGTTATCATTTGACACTAATATGTTCAAAATGAATACATTTAAAGTGGACTGTCTTCTTCAGAAGTTTTTTCGTCAGATGGATTGTGTTGGTTTTACGTTGTGTAGAAATTAAAATAGAAGAGCGATTCTCCAGACACATTAAATGTCGACATTTATCCCGCTTTCCAGTCTGTTGTAGACGGGAAGCCGTCTCCCGTTTACTATTTTACCCAGACTCGTTATTTAGCTCCATGGTATACCTACATGATATTACATTAATAATGAACGTACAAAGCTGTCTAAACGTTGTCTATTAATCTTGAAATACTGAATAAATAAGATTTCTACTTATACCAGATATTATGTTCAACTGGGATACGAGGATAAAAGTCTCATATTCGCATTTGATTTTATAAATTTCGTGCGTATATATGGGCAGTGCTACAATGCTATGCAAATGGTGCATTATGTCACCATATTATATCTAAATATGCTGATACTTTCATGAAACGTTCATCAATGAAAATAAATGAACGATCATTATGTAGACGAGTCAAAATATATTTATTCTATTTTCTTAAGAGATTTATACGTATCAAAATAAACTCAAGACTTTAAATTTGATAAAAGTATTTGCAGCTTCATTACACAGCATGGTTTGTAATATATTACTCTGTAAAAAGATGTTTGTTTGTTTATATAAGCACGTTTATAACTACAAGTCCATGCATCGGTATCTTTTAAATATGTGGTTCAGTAAATACGTTGCCGGCTCAAGATTTGATCAGCCGGCAATAAAGAGTCAAACTTCTCACGGCATGTTTAACAAAAAGAATTAATCCTGCGTATCCATTAAGTTTAAAACTAATGTGGTGTTTTTGACTTAAGGCGAAAGCACATACACTGATATTAAAATCGCGACACATTTATTGCGCGTATAATGATCAGATAATACGATTTATGCAAGTTTTCGGAGTTTTTCAAAGCTAGTAACGAAAATATTTGTATGTAATCATTTTGAGTCACGTCCTTCTTTCAGGAAAACACAAGATTATCATTTTGACTAAATTTTAATATTAGATATATTTGCATTGTTAGATTATTCCGTTAGCATACTCGAAGTAAGAATCACATTGGGTAACGATTTTATCAATCGTGTAAATTTATAATCGTACAACCCCGAGGGCAAATAGCATTCCACTGAGCTGCTTTCTTAACTAGAAATATTATCCCCCGACTAAAGCATAAAACGATATTATCCAAATCAACCTCACCCACTACTATTTTATTGTATAAAAATAGACACAGTTCACATTTAGTTCGAATAAAATCCCTTTCATACACAAAAAAAAACGAGACCTGATGAAATATCCTCCACCAATATTCATGAATAAGTTCTTCATCTATCCGCGCCGATCCAAAACTTTCACTCCTTTTCCAGGAAAACTATGTTAGCAGCAGTTCTTGCGTAGACGAAAACGGCGTATCGCGACGGAATGTACACTTCGGAAGCAAACACATAATAACTTAAGTCCCAACGACTCTCTCGTTTCTCCCTTTCTCCTCTTCCTCCCTTCAAGAACCAATCTCAAAACCCCACTCCGGCATACGAAATCGGCTTCCCATCCACGCCAACCATTTCGGCGTCGACAAAAGACATACCGGAAACTTGGATTATATAAAAACAAAATCTATTTTCCTCACGTATGTACGTCGAAAAAGTATCGAGAGATCGTAGGGGAACGAGCAAATAACCAGGATTTTCGCTTTCTGAGATGGAATTCACGGCCACAGAGGGTGATAAGAAGATACAGGAACGCGTGCATGTTTGGGTGTACGCTCGTGAGGGAGGCTATCGATCAGATGCGACAAGATGGGAAGTGGTTTCGTAGGGAAGGGAAAATAGGGTTGGAGTGAGTGTGTGGGAGAGATCGAAAGAGAGGGTAGACGAGCTATGTGCGAAAACTTGTGAAGCGGCGCGTTAAATTGAAATCGTGCTCCTTTTTACGATTCCATCGATTGAATTCACGACCCGAGACAAGAGCTTCGTAATTCCCGCGAGAAGTAAAAACGGCAAAGAAACGACCGTTTTTTTTCCTCTCAAATTCCAATTAAGTTTTATATCGCCGTTTCCCCAGGCGATAAGATTAACAAAACGCAGAGGTCGATTCAAATTCCGGACGACTGCTTTAAAAATTCCGTAAATCTGGTAGTTAAGGAGCGACACGAAGGCGATTTACGGCAAAGGACGACCGAGTCGTTTATAATAAATTTCCGCGAATGCAAACCAATGGTGGCTATTCGAAGGTAGAGCTATAGGATGAGCCCCATTTGGACCCGTATGTATTATCTCACTCCCTCTCTCTATCCAATAGCACTTTTTCGAAATAACCAAATGTCAAAACTGGCCCAACGTTCTCGCAGGATAACGAGCCAAATATGAATGCGACGTTGACCGCAGAGGGGCAGAATGCGAGTGAAGTTCCAAGCGCTCCGAGAGGAACAAGTCCGGTATAAACGCTTCCACTGAATCCGAAGCCCAGTGTTAGGCTGTAAAATGGTAGAAATTTTCCAGAAGTACAGATCCCTCAACGTCTCGTCTATTTCTTCTTTCGCTAGACCGATTTCCTTTTTCCATTTAATTCGCATAATTCGCGTTAATTTCACGGGTTTCTCTCAATAAATAACTGATGGAATAATAAGTATTTCACGCATCAATGGTACAATAACTAAGCTCCTTCAACGGTCTTAAAAAGGTTGGGTAAATCATATGTGCAGTTATGCTACAAAGAAACCGCATCAGTGGCGTATAATGGTAGTACATTCTGGACAAGTTAGGAAAGTGTACAGCGTACCACAAATGGGCGCTTTTCGTGCAATGGAGTATTTGAAAGAAATTACTATATACACGTTTTCGAAATTGTTCCATCGTTGAAAATTATTACATTCTTTTCACTTACAAAACTCTTTGAGTTTACGTAAGGAAAATAGTGTTTTAAAGTTCTTTTCTTCGTCATAAATAATCCATTTTCTTCCTATTTAAATATATTGCGTATTTTTCTGAAATTGCTTATGTGAGCAACAATGAAGAAGTGACCATGCAAGAAATTTTCCAAGTTCAACTCTAATTAAGACTTTCGTGTTTAATTTTCTTGTTAATGGCTAATCCTATGATAAAAAAGTATAGGAAAATAAACACTCTGCTTTACTCGTTGTACAAGTTCTACAATTTTTATTTCGAAACTATTTTGATATGACCAATACTTTACGAGGTATAACGGAAAGTTCATATTTGTCACCAGTAAAGTGGTACCCCTGATTAGCTTACGTGATTCATTTTTGCGATTTTCTTATTGTCTTTGATTGTAAGTCCTTAATATCATATTTCATGAAAATCCGATCGGTAGAAGCCGAGAACGAACATGCGGACGGACGGGCAAACCGAAGCTAATAGGCGCTCATGCTGGAAGCGAAACACGCCAAAAGATACTCAAGCTCAATTGTCAATTTTAGTTCAGCCATAAAGCACTATTGGTTACAAAATTTAAAATCTATATTGATTGTAAAAATAAATAAAAAATATAATATACTTGGTCTAAATTGTTCTAATATCATTTTATAAGTTAAGCCGCGTACAATGGTTTGCGTAAATGGCATATCGGGGAGGTGCATATTTAAAACGGACTTGCAAACAATTAGATCGTATTAAAGTGATTTTGAAAGTGAAACTGTTACTAAGTTATTTTTTCCTCATCCGAATGGGCGCTTGTGTTTTTAGGTTTCGGGAGCTATTCTATAATGAAGATAAATTGTCCAAAATATAAATTCGCATTAAAACTTTTTAACTACAAATAATTTAAAGAGTTAAAACAGGAATTCAGATATTCCATTTCTACGGTTGGCGACGTTGATTATAGTCGGACTAAACATTAGACTGAAATACAATTTTAAGTGCGCACTTACGTACATAAACATCCAGCATGTCTGACACGTAAATTATAGTTCTCAATAGTCCAGCGTAGACTAGAATTTGTTGGGAGAAATTTATTAATTAAATGTTAAATTTCAGAAAGTCCGTTGATTTAAAGTAGCGTAGTTTTATGGGGCCGCATGGAGGGACAAGCAGATAAGACGAAGATAATAACTTCTATCGCACTGCTACGGAGTGCTCTTAAAAGAAATCAGGCTAAACCAAGGTATAAATTATTTGGGACTGCAGTGGGGCGTACGATGCGTCAGCAGTCCTATTAAGTTAGAAAAACACTCGGAATTTTCTTAGAAAAAACTCAAGTTATGGAATGATAAATTCATTCTTGCTGCTCAGATAGTGTATTATGAGAGATTTTTTGTAGGCTTAAATTGGAACCGTTAGAGATTCATAAATAAGCAAGTCTTTGGAAAATTGGCGCGCGATAGGTTAAGCCTTTCCAGATACCACCCACTTTCTAAAAAATAACAAAGCCTACGTCGTATCTTGAGTTTATTATACCATTTGGACAACATATAATGGCGGTAAGATATAGTGATATACATATACTCAGACCAAGTATGATAACTGTAAATATAAAATATTTAAAAATTATCAGTGCATCAATGAACATATTTGTCACATCACCATGTTTAAACTATTCAACTAATATGGAACGTGTATAAACAGATTAAAAATCACGCGCCGAAAAAATCAGTTCACGTATTTTTATAATCCGAATAAAAAATATTAGCAGCAAAACCACAGAAAACTTTTATAAACGTATAATATTCGTTAATATTTACTGGTGGTGTAGTGGTTATGGTGTCGGCTTCCCGTTACAAAGTTCCGGGGTTTGATCCCCGCGAATGGTTTTTCACAAAAAGATAAAATGAATTAATTAAAAAAACTATCATCGGTGCCTGACAACAATACTGTCAGTATGGCATAGATCCGAAAACAAATGATGTTGGCTGGATCTATATCCAATAGAGCTGTAGGCGTGATCGGGATGATTTTAATGGCTACAATACTGCGATGTGGAAAGCAAGAGGGAAACTACCACATTACAATTCCCTAGTAATGATTTTATGGTTGGACAATATGAGTTCTCTCGAGGTAAAACATACCGGAGGTATAATATTCTTCCAATCGGATCTCCGGGCTGGGACTGCCTTGAGGAAAACATCTGTCGAAGGTAACTTACGCTTAGGTACTTGGAAATTTTAAAAATCCAACATATCCATAAAATTCGATGGGTGGTCAGTAAAACTGGAGCACTCAAATCACTTCTTGCAGATTGGAAACCGTGTATTACCCATATGGAATCTATTATGGAATCAGGAAATACTATTGTATCTAACCAATGCAAAGGATTTCTGAGGATTTTAAAAGATTTTAGGTTCTTACTAATAGTACATTTATTACTGGATTTTCGTCCTGTTTTTAAGAAGTAGTCCCTAATTTTTCAAAGAGAAAACCTTCTTCTCAGCCATGTAAAATTGCACCTGGAAAGTGCATTGCATTCTTCGGAGGAATTAGAATATAGTAAAGGACTAATGGAGAAAACATTTTTTGATAACACGTCTATGACTGGAAAATTTCAAGGAGTTTCAGCTAGGTGGAATACCGCAGGGAAAATTTAAATTTCAACCAGACAGAATTAAATTAATTAAAACGGGTATGAAATCTTTGAATGGCAGATTTCTTGACACTAGTCATTGCAAAGTATCTGCTGCCTGTTCTGTATTCGATACTGTTTCGTGGCCGTCTGGTAGTGATTTAAGAGATTACGGTGATTCTGAAATAAAGACGCTCATTTGCCATTTTCATCATATCGTATCAAAAGATTCGCTTGAGAAAGTTACTGAAACTATTCTTAATGAATGGTATGAAGTTAAAGTATTATGTAAGCATTTGAAGCTGGAAGATATTCTAAAATCAATAGTTTCACACGGAGAAAGATTTCCGTTGTTCAGTAAGTTGATATTTATAATAGCAATTCTTCCAACTTCAACGGCATCTCGTGAGAGGGGTTTCAGTGCCACGAATTCAATTAAATCTAAGAAAAGGACATCGTTACAGAATTATAGTTTAGATGACCTCTTAATGATATCAATCAATGGACCGTCAATTAATTTGCACAAGCCAGAACGTGCTATTGAACGGTGGTATTTTTCGAGTAAAACTATTTGTCATACAAAGAGTCATAAGCACGAAAATGACAAAAAATAAAAATGTATAGTTTCTGTATTGTAAGAATGAAATATAATAAACAATATTATACGAAACCAATGTTGTTATTATGAATTTATGAGTCATAAATTATGACATTAAAAAATCACATTTTTTGGGGGTGGCGAATATATTTTTCATCTACCGAGTAGGACTTGGCATAATTTGTCCAGCCCTGATGATGATGAATATTTTTAATGACAAAATTTTTTGGAATTGTAGCCAATAAATCAAATTAACTATTAAACGAATTCTCTAAATGTTACTTAAAATTGAGCCGCCCAAACTTTAATTTTCATGAAAATATTTGGTATGAATGGGCAAAACGTTCTTTATTCTCGACCGGATATATTTCTACACAAAATAAACTTCACGCGCTAATTCGATAATCCTCTGCACAGAAGCGAGTAACATTTTCCTATACAACGAACATCGCTCATAGGTTTTCTATTCGCATCATATCTCACGGAAAGTCATGATTTAATAAGCGTGAACGCCTGACTTATGGAACCTGAACTTGGTTTAGGTAGCCTAGTAAATCAAAAACTCTTCTTCCGCCCGGTTGAATCCCAGGAGGAAGTGGAAATCGCATGAAACCATGATCTAGTTCTTTCAGTCGGGTCACAGAAAGAGGAGAGAGCTTAAGGAGCTGGATATCCTGCGTTAAGAGTGTTACGCAGGAGAAATGACGAGTGGTATAAATCTTCCTTATTTAGATTTATAGTTGAATATTCGCCTGGTTAGAAATATCCTTCAGAATTATATGCCATCTCTCTAGGATTTAAGAAATCAACTTGAAGTTTTTAATGACGGTAAATATCTATACGTAAGAAAAACTGTCAGTGAAAGAATGTAATTTTTATGAAGAAACATATATTAGGATGTTACCATGAGAATAGTAGTTATCTTTGCGGATATTACTTTCCACACAAAAATTAAAAATACGTAAGAAAAACTGTCAGTGAAAGAATGTAATTTTTATGAAGAAACATATATTAGGATGTTACCATGAGAATAGTAGTTATCTTTGCGGATATTACTTTCCACACAAAAATTAAAAACTCTTCTTACTGCTTATGCAGATCAAGTGCAGCATGATATTTAAAACATTTGACATTAGCAAATGAGATTAATAATAAATCAGAAAATTCCCATGGGAATAATTACCCAATAAAAAAACAGGCTCGGAAAATAAATAATTAAATCTCTATAAACGATTGGGATTGAACTGGCATTCAAACATACATCTTTTTTTCGTTTTTACCGCTTTATCAAAAAAAAATCGCTTATGTATTCGGTTTGTCTGTACGTCTTTGTGGGCAATATCCCTGAAATCCTGCAAACTTGAGAAACCATTTTTTAAAGGATAGGTCGGTCTACACGACAGTTAGACGGGGTAAAAATTTGGTGAATTTAGGATCAGCTGCTGGGGAGCAATCGGTGAAAAAATCGCCTTATGTAGTAATTTTCTCTACGATTCTTCACTCATTATTTTGGCCAAAATCACGCGTCTATAAAACGACAATAATGAAGCAAAATGCGAGTAAATATTCTCAATTTTCTATGAAAACTTACGGAAATATTGCTTTGTGTACGCGACCTAACCAGACGTCTGTTTGGAAACAACAGATTGAGGGATGAATCCTTAAGGATTGTTTCACCAAACATCACATAAGGGGAGGAAAGAAGATTCAACGAAGAAGGAGGGGACTCAGTAGTTAACTGAAGTATGGGAGTTTTAAAAAATTTTCAGAGGAGAAAAATGATTAGCGCCAGATAATTGGATATCGGTGAGATTGGGGGAAGGCTACAGCGGAAATGTTAGTTAAAGGATGTGGAAGCGACGCAGATAGACTGAAAAAAGGACAAGAGGGTGAGTGAGGAAGGGAGAGACCATCTTTGCGAGAAATTTCAGGGAAAGACGGAAAGGACGCCTCTAAGAGATAAGCCAGAGGAGAATATCGACTCCATGAAAGGCTACCGACAGATTTCTCTCAAAACCGATTCGGAAGAATAGAAGAGCTTTGTAAACATAATAACGTTTGATAAGGATTTTTAATTAACTTGAGTCAAAGGACCCATCGTTTTGAGCAGTCATCGTTTTGGTCGAAAATAAAGATATTCCCGCGTAGAGTAATTTTATTAAAACACTTTACGAATGATATATTTCGCGGAGTCGGCCATCATTACCTAAAACTGCGGCAAAAAGTTTTCGGCGGTAAATGAGATTACCATAATTACGCCCCTGGATAATGGCGCATTATCGCCATGAATTGGGAATGACATCAAATGGAAGTACGGATTGAGTAACCTCTTACTACGGGGATGCTAGAAATAATAAAATTATATTCGTAAAAGGAAATACGTTGTACTATTCAATTGCGCGTTCGCCTTCTCAAGCTCGGTCACTCTATACATTTATTCGATACGTTTACCGGTCGAGAAAAATCACTTTATCAAAGAAGCAATTTTATTTATAGTAAATTTCCACCTAAAACACGCAGCAACGATGATCCAACATTATAAGAGTACATAAATGACTATATATAACGCGCGGTAATGTAGGTACGCGCTTCTACGAGGATAAGGGCAAGATGGATAAACAGTTGATGTTTTTTGCTGAGGAAAAGGAGGGTGTGCACAATGGTGATTCTTTGCCCGATGAAAGAGGAGGAATGTATATCATTCGCAGAATCTTAAAGGATTAACGCGTGTATATTCCAATTCAATTTAATTTGAACCGAGAGGCAATCTGGAGATTTTCGCGTTTCATTTAATAATAAACATTTTATGAAAATAAGCTCACACTCTTAAAAATCGTTTCTTATACATAAACCGCACTGAAATTTCGCCGAAGTTCCCGAAGAACCGTTGTATAACTCGCTCGTTATACCTAGGAATTTACGGTAACCGGCATGGTATTACTGCCTGATACAATTGGAGTGAGTGACATAAAAAGATTAATACGAAGGCGAAAATATTTTTTAATACGCCACCAGTGAAAAATACTTTTCCTTAGGGAATTGATCGCAAACTTCATTGTTAACTAAATACTATTTTCACAAGTGTAAGACATACGCCCGGTTTAGACGAACGATCCTCAACATCAGATGCAAATTTATTTCGTTTCCAGTTCAAATTACTAAATCCATTCCCCTATTATAGAGCTCCACGAAATATCGGCCTCTTCAGTCAATTATACTTTTTCCTTTTCGTTCCAGACTCGCCTTTAATTGGGCAGCGTTAAATTGTAAACCAAATGTGCATTTCGCTTCTGCACAGCTTGCGCCTCGCAAGAATGTATTCACTCGCTTTGCGTTTCCTTCGAAAGAGCTAAGCAGAGACGTACGCCTTGCATCCTGAATGGAAAATACTGATTCGCCTAATTGCTACTTCTGCGGCATGCATTGAACCCGGAGGAGGAAACTCCTGAGGGATTATTTCATAGATTCGTGCACGGGCGAAGTACCTAGCAGCGAGAACGCTCCCCGGGGGCGACTCACACCTCCGCGACTGGGATTACAAACCGGTCGTTTTCATAAACTTCGAACGCATATTCGTCGCTTGTTTCCTTCCATTATATATCCCGAGGGAAAAACTGATTTAGCTCGTGCGCGCCTTACTCCGCGGAAGAGGCAAAATAACGTCAAAGATATCAAAATATTAGATTAGTCCATTTCTATGTAGCCGAGAGTCAGACTTCGTTCTCGTGAGTGACGTTATTACCGAGACTAAGTTAAAAAAAAATCTTCTAACGAATGAGAGCGACGTAAATGGAATTGCGGTTTTCGGAGAAACACGTATAAGGGAAACGTAATTCGCTTTCCAACTCGGATTAGGACTCTTAGCGTAGCTATGAAGGATTTCGACGAACCACCTGCTCTCTATTGGTTCCCCGTCACATATTCGGGTTTTGAGACGCACAATGGCTCATTACATTTCCTCCGCCATTCGCTTTTTAAAAAAAATTGAGGGATACGATGAGAATTCGCGAACGCAGGAGGAATAAAGCTCGAGATGCTTCGGGGAAACGTTTTAAACGGCATTATTCCGATTTAAGGGACCTCCCATTTTTATCAGATTTGACAACCACGAGAACTCTATAAGAACTGACGAGTGTTTGGTTAATTTATTTCCACTTTTGAAAAGGATACTCGAAAAATAAACCGACATTTTGTACAACGCTTTCCGATTAATGTAAACAATTTTGTGGAATCGAAAAGTCAAAAAGTGCCGATAAAATCTACCGATATTCAAATTTAGGGGCAATAAACACCTCATAAAAGTCTGATAAACCTTAAATAAATTTGAAAATGTCTGAGGGTATGCATTTGCTTATATGAACTTTTATCCGCACATATGCTTCAAGTTTCTCGAAGTGATCTTTTTTCAGGCGACATAAGTTAATCTCTCGACATTTCGATCCATTTGTCATCGAAATTACTTTTCCCAAAACAATACGATGTTAGATTGATTTAAACTTCGTAAAAAGTGCATAAGCATATCTCTTTGAATTTGTTTTCATATACGTTTGGTACTAATGGAAGAAAACATTACCATAATTTGTATTCCTATACGACGCTATGCGTGAAAATGGTTGCCAGGGGAATCTCAATGGGCAATAAAGTAGACATTTTTAGGTCCAAGATTTGAAAAATAGCTCCCTTGCATATCCTATTCTCACTGGAATAAAATTCACGCAGACTCTTTTAAGAAAATTATTGCCTTACTAAGTCATCTACCATAGCCGACCAATCTTGTTTTAAAAAATCATTACGATATTTCTATATTAAATAGCATAATGCTTCCACTTTCATGCAATTTTTACGAACTTTTAATCACTGTAAAAACGAATCTTTTCTAAAGAGGTGGAAGAGTTTATTCAGGGAAAACTTAAAAATATTAGCACCAAGAGAATTATTTATTTGATCGACAATCAGCTCCAGTGGCGATGAAGCCGTTGAGAAGAAGATACAATGTTGGATACATAATTATGACGCCAAATCGATGAAATGTTTTGCCAATTAGTCGGGTAATTGTTCATTTCCTGAATTTCGGCCCGCAGCGCTTCGTTGATCCGAAATTCAGTTATAAACGCGTGCTTAGCTATTTTGGTACAAGTTGATTAATCGCGAATCCGTTCCACATTCTCTGGATAATAGGCACCTTCTGAATTCCAATCCCGGTATGATTTCGGCCCCGAAAAGAATTTTAATTTTTACCGTCGAGACAATGCATTTGAGGTCAGTCAGTTTGATTAGGTTATGCCAATCATCAACGAACCTCACACTATAGATTTTAATCAATTTTACCTATTCAATATTTACAAGGAAATTTTATCGCTAAAATTTCTTGAATCATGCAATTGTGGGTAAAGTAACAGTGCAGTAAGATTATCTGTGCAATGACAAACTTTTCAAATGCAAATTGCTATTGCTGTGTCAGGCATATCCCTGGTTCGCCCAGCGTAATTGGCCAGAAGGAAACTGCTAGGCTTCATAATGAATAAGACGCTGTTACTGCGATGATGAAAGCGATTGTCAATCAATGCACTCCGCAGCGAATAGACATTTGATGCTTTAGATAGTACCTATGGTAAAAAACTGGGAATTTTGGTGCTATAAAGGAGACAACATCAGTAAAGATTCACCGACAGTACATTACTTTTCAGCGTGTGAATACACACCTGGTTTCCCCAACTTTTTTATGGTTATTGAAAGTATCTGCATTATTGATAGGATTCTGCCCATAAAGCTCGAGCTCGATAGCTCTTTTGTAAACGAGAAAGGTTCGTATAAAGAGAAAATTGGGATTCTGCGGAACATTCAATAACATTTATTATTCAATAGTAGGCAAGCAGCGGCCATAAAATTGTCTTAAAAACGACTTATTTGATTAAGCAGCTGGTAGATTATGTAAGACAAGGCAATAAATACCCGAAGAAATGAAGTACAGGTACTTTAAATTGATCTTGTATATTACAATACATTTTGTGCTCTAAATATCACGAGACTGATAACAAACAGGTAATGGTTATTAATTCTGAGAATATTTAAAGAAACGTAAGATGGTTTTTCAATAGTTCAAAATTTTAATCTCCCATTTTAAGCGATAGTTCAGAAACTTGGCGAAAAACAACAAAGTTGATAAATGAGAACGAAAAGACCTTGAAATAGTGCGGAAATTGCTCTTTTAAAATGATTCTGACAAGTTAAGGTAACACGCACTAAAGATTCTCAAGGCATATTATGGTCCCTAAACTAGAAGGAAATATAGCGAGTGGAAGAGAATGGACAAGATGATTTGATTTTACAGGGAAACATTGAGATGAAAGTTGCAAAACGTTTCTCCAATATCGATGAAGGGGTTGGAAAAATTACCTTTTATGGCTATTTAAGGAACATTGTTTTTCAATTTGGATTTCAACCAATACGTGATCTCGGATATAATTTCTTAAATGTGAAGATGAATATTACGCAGGGGGATAGTAGCCAAGAAAAAATGTAGTTGGTTCATGACGCAAAAAAATCTGGAATCAAAATGGGAACATGTATGCCAAATCATACGAAAAATCAGTACAATGGTGTACGTTATGAATGAAGCGGTCAAACGGGCGGCCACGATCGTGGTCAACCTTTTCCAGATTTTGTTGCGTGTACCTATTAAAGTTTACTCGTACAAGTTAGATAAGGTGATATTTGAAATTGCCGGCCTTTCAAAAAAATTGAAAATTACCGAGTTTTAACCTAAAATTAAAAACATTCGCCAATATGAAGAGTACAATTTCCGACTCCCTTTTGAACACGTACGTAACCGCACGCAAGTTTATCGCCGCATTTCATTCGGAAGAAACTAATACAAATTTTCTGCCACCGAAGGAATACCGCGGAAAACGTAAAACAGCCACAAAAAACGCGTCAAAAAAAGTTCACGATTTTATCAAGCAGCCGCAAAAAAAGAGACGGGCGTTCAAATTTCCCATCACATTTCACCATTTCAGCTCGTCGATGCCAGATAAAATTTATTTTTCTCCTAGACTCGGGATTTCGCTGATGGCACCGTGGGTTTCCCATCAAGGCGAGGAATTTACACCTTGCTACTCGTATGCACAAAAAACGAGACCGTGGGATATGGATATTGCGATCCCAAAGCCACGGAAAAGCGAAACGGTAGGGCGACGACGAAAACAATCAGTTGGGAAATTACGAAACCGTAAAAATGCACGACGGAAAATAAAAAAAATCGAAAATTATATTTAAAATAACTCGCCGCAGAGAGATTTCAAAGAAAAATATATAAATATAATGGAGTTCATTTCGGGAAGCCGTATCATAGAGATTCCATTTACGCAGTCTCCAAACCCAGCGTGCACCTGAACGTGCACGCCTAGCGTTGGTAGTTCATTTATTCTGTCCGTTTCTCGATCGCAGATGGCGTTGGAATTAAAGTCCGGAGGGTGAGCTGGCGCGCTAAAATGATCACTTCGACAAATTATTGAAAAAAACCCCGAAAATTCGTTTTCGTCAAGAGCTTTGATTATAATTTAGCCGTACCAATAACGGCATATTAGATCATTAGTTCTCTTGGTAGGGTGAATATCTCTAAACCAATATGTAGGCAGCCGACTGAGTCCCTTACCATAATAACGCCAAATGGAGGCGGTTTTAATGAGAATTAGTATCACTAAATTCACCACTCCACGAACTACACTGGAGGCCAATGGCGTAGCTATGACAGCGTGAGTCCAGGTGAAAGAATTAATGATACCCCTCCTTTCCTCTTGCACAATATATTTATCGTGAAGGAGAGAACATAAAACAAAGAATCAATTTTACCTGTTTAGATATACTTGGACAGAATAATATTGTCTATTTATCCATGTTAAAGAGCGTATTTTCTCATGACAAATAAATGTTAATTTTTCATTAATTCCTTATTTATTTTTTCAAGATTAATGTTTAGTGAGTAACCAAACGCGCAGCTACACCACTGATCCAATTACGTTTCTAAAGATAACAAGCTAACCTATTAATTGTTATGTTGACGCATCGCGTTGGCTGGTGTGGTTCTTTAAGAAAATAACTTAAAATTATTAATACGACAAGGCCTAGGTCATAAATAACAAAAGTTAAAAATAATAATGATCTGAAGCCACCCGTGCCTTTTCCTGCAAACAGCTGCTTGTAGCAAGGACAAATTTAACGAATGTTTAAATGATTAATTACCGATGATTTATAATATAAGAGAGACCGTTTAACCTTGATAGGCGTAACGACAGAGTTATGGGAAGCAGGTCCCAAATGACACTTGATGAAGCTAGGCTATTATTATATGCTCGGTAATTCTTCTATTCTAATTCCTTCTATTTTCATAGAGCATCTTTTACTATATTTTGGTCTAACGTACGTCAAATGAAGACATACGTGAATATTAAACATTTTATCTGCACTGTCCTTGTAATCAACATTTATCCTTCTCCATCTCGCCATTCATCTTTCACGCGGTAATGTGAGGCGCACTTCCAGAACAACAGCTTTTACTTGTTTTTCCCTTATCCCATATTTTCCCCTATTAATTAAACGCAGTTACACATATTCATATCTCTTTCATAAGAGACTTTCTAAATATGTTCAGTTTTGCAATTTTTTTATCCGTATAGTACGCGTTTCTTCGCGAGTATTGCAAATTAAGCTTAATCATGAAGTTGGATATTTTGCTTTTTCTTTCTGTTTCTCGGCTTATACGAAGGTTTTGGCCACGTGTGTTTTGCATATTTGAATATGCATTGATATGAATAAAATTTCGCTAGTGGAGAGGGTAAACACTGTGACCCAACACACGTCACCCTACCCTCCTCCAACTTCTATGCACGCCTCCTCCGCGCTTCGCCCCTCTTACTCTGCACTCATTGCTCCTTCCATTTCGTTTTATACTTTCCCCCTTATAGTCCTTTTATGCATCCCTGGTACCACCTTTTCTCCACTAAAACCTCTATAATGTCTTTCTTCCATTTCCTCTTCTCTCTTTACATTATCCCCACTCCCTTTTCCTCTGGAAGCTCTATTTACCACATGCAGGTACGTCGCCCTTCCCTTCTTTCCTCCCATCGCTTGAACGTTCTTTTCAACTTTTTTCTGTCGACCTATCCCCAGTAATTGGACACTTACAAACAAAAAACAAGTAATTCGAAAGGGAATTATAGAGACCAGCTTATGGTTTTAAATTAAATTGGCAATTTATGTTTCTCCGATATGTATATTAAATGGATGATCATACGAATACAAGGCAGCCGTCATCAGCGGTGAGCCAGCGATAGTTATTTTTTAGAATCTACATCGGTGAATCACCATCGACGACGGCTAATTTGAAGTCGAGTGCGCATCTGGTTTACCCAGCCCCTTCACGGCTATTAAAGATACACAGTGACGAACTCAGGGGTTTCAAACTCAAAATAAAAGAAGTCCAAATGGATAATTTCGACACAGATGGCGAGCCGCGTGTTTCCTAGAAAACACACGCGGGGACGCGTGTCATATTAATTACCTAAAATATTTTGGTGAAATTTAAAAACATATGGTTCAACATAGTACATTTTTTGAGTAAAAACAAACTTTCATACAATCACCACATATAAAACAATTATATTTGTCACGTCCTCTTTGTTACTTTGTGATTATCTCGCCGACGATGTCTCTTTTATACACTTAAATTAGAAAGAAAGTAGTGGGCCGCATGAGGCTCGCTGCCGAATTGTAAGATCTCTGTTCTAAGTTTGGGATGAACAACCTACCCCGCGCGACTCCAGAAAGCGTTTTATGCTGCCCGCGAAATTATGATGAGAAAGCGACAAAATTTTACTCGCGAATTCATTCAACAGAGAATTATCGATCTCGTCTTATGGCTAAAAAAATTTAATTAAAAGCATTTAGCAAATACTTGCCTCAGGTATCTTCAATAGCCACAACAATGTTGTGGCTATTATTTTTAAGTACCTGTTATTGAACGCGAATTGATATTTTTAAATTCGAATGATAATAAAACATTTAATATTGAAATAATGACCCTAAAAACCTTATTTAGTACCGATTTTCCCTTAAATGATACCTCTTAGCCTCTAGGTAACTTAAGATTTAGACTCGAATGTGGCCCCCTGAAGGACTCACTACCACCAATGCGGCCCGCCATATACAAAGAAAAGATTGCCCACCCCATCTCTAAATCAATACTTCGTAATGCGCGAGATACTCCGACATCTCCTCTCTTTAATCCATCTTTCTCTTTATTTTTCTCCAAACCCTTTCCTTAAAAGCATAGCTACACGTATTATAACCCTCCTTCCCAACTCAATAACAGCGTCCGCAATAACTACATTCGCGTTCCCACGTTTCAATACGACAAAAATACCCTCCCCTAATTCCGTTACCACAGTCGCACGTGAGCGGAAGTGGGGCGGAACGAAAACATGTACGGAAGACAAGAAACGACAATTATTGTGAATAGAAAAAGGTGGCACAAGGCGACGAGGACGTGCGGTCGTGTTGTCGTAGTGACGCGCCATTACTTTTTTTCTCCTGGAGAATATCGAAAAGAAAAAGGCGACGAAAGCGTCTGGGAATGACGTCATCTGCCTCGACGTCACAGTCCATAATTTTTCTTACGATTTTACGACGCAGTTCATCTTCCGGTTATTGCCTGTTTTCGTAGAGTTCGAGGATCGGCCTACAATGCAAGGCGGGAGTGTTGCAAGATCAAAAGGAGCCCTTATATTTGTAGTTTCTGATTAAGTTTCCTCCATACTTTTCGTCTTATTAGGTCAAGGGACGTAAGAAAGAAGACTGCGCTCGAATTCGTTCCAATTTTTTTTAAAGGTTAATTGATTTCCCGCGTAAAGGGGAACGTAAAAGAGATAACGAGAAGACTGGGAGTTCATTCATTTCGAGGCGAATCGAAAATACTTCCTCACTGGCTCATACCGTAGGCGCTGATACGCGGGCGATGTCAACGGTCCAGATTGGAACGCGTTTCCTACTTACTTTGGTCGATGCAACGAAAAGATTGAATATTTACCTTGATAAGCGCAAAAAAAATTGTCAGATAAGAGATATAACTTTGATTCCCTTCCTTATTGACACACTATCAATAGCCAGCATTTATTTATCGACGATCAAAGGGAGCCGCCTCGCTGGGGAGAGGAAAAAGACTGTCACTGATTCTCTTAGCTTAGTCGTGATACCCGAATGCCGTTGCAGGTACAAAGAGATAATAAGTTTGAACGAAGGAAAGGAAGGAGGAAACGAATGAAAAAGAATGTAAAAAATACAGGAATGAAAGGTTGGGAAACGAAGGGTATAGAAATCACCCGAAAAGATAATTAAAGGAGAAGAAAAAATGCCAAAAAAGGAAAGGGAAGGGAACGAAAGAAGGGCGAAATGAAGAATTAACTAAATAAAATCGGGAGATAAAGGCAATTGGGTGTCAAATGAGCAAGAAAAAGTGTAAAAATTGGACCGAAGTGCTATAACAATGAAACAATAGAAAAAATAAACGAAACAAAATTTTTTTAATGCGAAAAGGCAGGAATAAATGGTGAGCCATGAAGCCGACCTCCGCATATGAGAACAGTTCTAGAGGAAGAAAAAAAACAAAAAAATACGGGATATAAAAGGCAATCTGGGATTAAACGAGTCAGAAAATGTTCTAAAAAGGTATTGACGAGCGATTTCAAAGAAAAAGACTCGAATAAAAATGAACAGAAACAATATGAATAAATAAATAAATAGAGGTGAAGGTGATTGGGAATGAAATGAGACGGAAAAACTCACAAAGATAAATGAATCGGTGACAAAAGAAACAAAAGGCATATTTAAAGAGATTAGCGTAAATATAAAACCCTCGCTGCGAATAAAATAAGAGCACAGAAAATACGCCGTAATAAAGCAAAGGAAAAGTAATCGAAAATAAAAGGAGAAAATTGACTCATGGGAAAAGAAGCCAGGGAAAAAGGAAGGGGAAGAAACGACGAAAACGGGAGGCAACGAAGGACGTAAATATATATAAAGAATACGATGGGATATAGCATAGACAAAAAGTGAACGAGTGATACCAGAACGAAAAAGAAATTAACGGAGCGGGAGAGAGGGTTTTTTTTTAAATATCGCGGAATATAGAGACCGTGGGTTAAAATAAAACATTCAATACTGGGGGAAATAAAAGAAGAGCGCTTAAACAAAAAAATACTCTCACGAACCGCGGGAAAAAAATTTAAGTTGGCAAAAAATGAATTCATTTTCGACACCGAGTGACAGTAAAAAGTGACTTTATAGCGAAGAAAGAAACCACAGAAAATTTGGGGTGGATAAAATGCGTTATATAAAACGGGTCCCAAAAATAGATTGAAAAATTTCGGCGGTTTTTTTCATCCTCCATGGAAACGAGCGAGGGAGGAATGGATTTTTCAATCACAGAAGGAGAGATTTAGCTGAAATACTCCCTCTCAACAACGGAATTAAAACCGATTCAGTAATACTCGAACCAAATTTAAATCAATTAAATGCTTCGTAAAATCAATAAATAAAATTTCCTTTTCCTATAAACCAATTACCCCAAATATAGAGAAACCGTCCAAAAGAAAAAAAAACGACGTTACAAAATTGAATTTCCTTTGCCTTCCTAAATTCATGTCGCCACCATATTCCCAAAATACGAACGAACTATCAACGTCAATTAGAAATTTCCAAATTTTTTTTCACTACCGACCTCTTACTAAGACTATCGGTGACATTCGTTTTTTTTAAAACCTTAATTAGAATTCTAATTTTTCGCAAATTTCTCTTGCTTGCGAGAAAATCCTTCGATGAAATCTCGTGTGGTTCCTCTGTTGCGTTAAAGCTCGCAGGATTCTGCAAACAATTTGCGCGGTTTCCCCAATATATTCTCTAATTAATTCTCAATCGTTTTCTCGTTTGCTCCTTTCCCGATAATCCTGTTTATTCCCGCTTAACTCTCATCTCAATAATCGAATTTTCCTTTGTCGTTTCGCCTTATTTCTCCGGCGAAGTAATATTCCCTGAAGCATTAGAAAATAATTTTGAAAAGTACCTGCAGATGCTAGTAAGTGCCTGAAAAGAAGACGGAATAGGAAAAAATCAAAAAGCTATGAGATTCTTTATTGGGGAAAATTTGAAACGTGCCGCGCTTTACCGATTTAAGTAGAATTTTTATTTTAGGATCGCAGAAGCGATCAGGATAGTGGGAAGAGGAACGGAGTCATTTATGAGAGGGTGAAATTTTATGATATGAAAGTTTTACTTTTATCTTTGAATATCCACTCTTACAGAATCTCGTGACTTAAATGTTTTTTCCTATTCATTTCCATACCGAATACTTTCGACTTATCCCTTCGGAAGATGAAGATGGCTTACGAGATTTAGCGATATGAGTGAAATTCTGAAATATCTCGGTTTTATATTATTTTTATATTAGATAGAATCTACTGCAATTCTATATCACAGGATATAAAAACGGAGAGATTTGGTTTTTCTTGTCAATTTGGGAGTCCTAATTTTTTTTTTCAATAACATCCTCAAGTAAACAGCGACAAAACATGTGCGTCACTATTCAATGCAATAGAAAATATTTTATGGCGGATTTCCTAAAGCTGAGCATCTTATCAAAATGTGTACATAGTATGGAAATTTTTTTATCTATAATTTTTGAAAAATATATATTTTTGGTTTGATAATAAAATATATTTGTGTTAAAAAATAAATCCACTTAGAACATTATTTAATATGTTGATATAAACTTTAACATTATATGAGACATGAACTACGGGAATAAAAACGTGAGCAGGTTAGAAGCTTTTAAGACGAATGCTGGCCTTAATACAAAAGCAAATTCGTCAAAATGAGAAAAACAAACAAACTAGGTATTGGATACAAATGCGAGCTTGATTATAAGGGGTACGCAGATAAGAAATAGATGAGTCAAATTCTAAGAGAACAGTGGATGTCGAAAGCATTCAGAGAAAGGAGGATACTGAAGAAGAAACAAATGGAAAGGAAATAGAGAAATTGTACGGCTAAAAAATAAGGGTAGCATGAACAGAAGAGACTAAAATTAATCAATCTAGGAAGAACTGACGAAGAACTTACGGATAAGAATTTTTGTTTCCCATCAATAGCGACTAAATTCTATTAATGGAACGACCGAATGAACTTTCCCGATGAAATCATCGCGCCCATGTCAGCGCACTGAAGAGGAAATGTAAGGAAATGGGACAGTATTCCGAGACGTTATACAAATCAGTTCGATCTCTCACCCGTTAGGAGTATTTGGGAAAAAAAAGAACGCAGTTCCTATAAAAGAACGAATCGTTTCGAGCCTTTTTCACGGACCCGGAATCAAACACGAAAAACCATTAAGTTTGAGCCTTGGCCGCCGACGCTACAAACCAGATTTATATCCCTATATATCGTTAAATGTTCATAAATGCAACTAAGTTTCTCCGACGATTGATTTACACAATGTGTAGCCTCTAAAAATACTTTCTGACGCGAACGAGGCCGCGAGCCGCTATGTCTGGACATCTTCAACGCCGTCGGGCTGAAGAGTGCTTCATTAATAGTCCCAGTTTATTTCGCAATTTTGCCCTCTGACGTTGGCCATCGACTTGTTTCCCCTTTCGTAAGGCGTGAGGGATTGGCGAGAGAGGACGAGGAGACTGTGAGATATGGACGGAGAGAGCGAAATAATAGAGAGAGGTAGAGGGAAGATTCGTGGTAAGAAGATGAAGGGGAGAGAGATGAGGGGCGAGGCGATAGTAGAAACTCGGGGACAAGGGAAAGAGTGACTAATTTAAGTGAGAATCCTTAATTATATACGGTTCAATACGATCAAATCTTTGCAAACAAATTTCGATCGCTTCATTGTAAAAAAAGTGTTGAAACTGACATCCGCCATTTTGGGTGCGGGGCGGTGCACGTTGGAACAAACTACCTATAATTTGGTGGCTGGGATAAGATGCCGAATATTGTTTTTTTAATTCATCCAAAATGTATCGATTATTGGTGTAGGCACAATCCTTGACATAGCCAGATAGGAAGACGTCCAAAGATCTACCAACTTTCAGGCATCCAATTCTTTCCTGCCAAAAAATATTATTAGAAGTTTTTTACTTAAAACTAACAGCCTGTGGAACAAGGGAAAAAAGAGACGAAAATTCATAGCAAAGTGCTATGTGAGAAACGAGGAGAAATAAGAACAAAAGAGATAGAATAACAGAGAAAATTATAATAAAAGAGCAGATTAATGGAGAACGAGAAGAAGGAAACTATAAATGATAAAAAAAAAGAACACAAGAAACGAACGGAGAAAAATTAGAAAAAATCCTGGAAATCCTTGAAACCTGAAGAGGGAGGGAGGGAAGATAATGGAAAACGGAGAAAAAGCAATTCCTTCACTTCATTATCAACGGCCATTATCTTCCCAATTACATTTTATCCTACTTCTATCCGCTCTGAAAGGCTTATTCGCCTCTCTTCGTCACAAAGATCTACATTTTTACCAAATTCCTTTCATCTATAACTCCTTAACGACCCTTAACACCTTCTTTGACCTATTCTTAACCATTATCTCATATAACTGCACAATAAAGGGTAATTAGTACCCCTTTATTCTTCCCGTGACAAATTGTATTCCGTGTTACATGTTGCTAAATCGTAGCAAAATTATTGTTTTTATTTTTCATTCAATCGATTTCAATATGTCAGGTATTATACCGTTTATGGATCATTGCTAAATATATAAAATAAGGAAGCGGAAGCAAGTGAAACGAAGCGAAGTGCGGAAAGACGAATGGAAAGAGAGTAGAGAGAATCTGGCGAAAGAAAACAGAAAAAAAGAACGAGGAAAAAGCAAAGTACCGCGGAACATAAAAAATGTAACGAAGAATAAAGATTAGACGAGCGAAGAGGTAAGCCAAGAGGTGTGGGAGCTGAGTCCTAACAGAGGCACAGTATTATATGGGAAAGGAAGCATGATGGTCGCGGAAGAGGCTGGACCGTTTAGTGGCAGCATGTCCCACGAGGTGAAGGGAGGCATCAAAGCTAATATAGCTGTCGGCGTAAAATTCGGCGAAACGGATCGAGAGAGCGGTTCTCCAAGGGTCGGTGTCTCTTTCCGCTGCGATGCGGCTACGTAGGCATTAAGCAGACTCTTGAAAAAAAAAAGAGAGACAGACGGTTGGGTGACTAAAGAGGAGCCTTTCTATGGACGTGCGCCACCGCAAATACTATACGCATCCTAGCTCACCTTTCTCCTTTAAGAATACACGTTTAAGTACAGCGTGAGTACGAACGATCTTTATAATTTCGAAAATTTATTGTGAAGCAATCAGATAAGATACAACATACAAACTTTCAGACACTGACTACAACTGTCAAAGTTTTTTTTACCACTTGGAGGTATCTGGCCGGTCCGGTGGCGGAAGGGGTAGCGCAATGGCCTACCATCACTGAGGTCGCGGGTTCGAATCCCGCCAAAGGCATGGATGTTTGTGTTCGTACTCATAATTCATATTTTCATCACTCATGTGTGTGTGTGTGTCTGATGTGGAAGGCAATGGGAAACCACCACATCATATGTGTTTATTCCCTAGTCATGTCAAACCAATCTTAGGGTTGAAAACCATGAATGAATGAATGAGAGGTATCTGCTACGTGCACCATTGGTAACTCTACACGCATGAAATCGGCATTACAGTTCCATCCACACATTTTGCAGCATTTGGAGACTGACATATTCAACAGCATGTCTAATTCTGGTTTTAAGTTCCTTGAATGTGGCAGGCATTGGTGGCACACAGAGTCGTTCCCTAACGTACTCCCATACTCCCAAGGGAAGAAGTCTAAGGGTGTCGAGTCTGGTTGGTCCACCTCGTCCTTTCCATTTTTCGGGCAAAGTCCTATCTAGGAAATTTCCTACTTCGTGGTAAAAATGGAAAACAAAATCCTCGCCTAAATTAAACGAACTCAAAACCAGAATTAGACGTGTTGTTGAATGTGTCAGTCTCCAAATGCTGCAAAATGTGTGGATGGGAATGGAATAACGATTTGATGTGCGTAGAGTTACCAATGGTGCACATATCAAACACTTCTAACATAAGTGGTAAAAACTTTGACAGTTGTACCGTGGTTCAATGTCTGGAAGTTTGGATGTTGTATCTTATCTGAGTGATTCACAATAAATTTCCGAAATAGTAAAGACCATTTGTGCTCACCCAGTATAACAAACCGAATAATCAATTTGCCGGCCTTGGTAGAGGGGAGGTTAGCGTGTCTATCTCCCAATGCTATGGTCCCAGGGCATCGTCGTCTGTGTTATCTGTTGTTACGATATTCAGCGTAAATGACCCTGACCTGAATTATTGTTAATAAATAAAATAAATCAAGTAATTTTCTTAGTTATCTTCAATAGCCATGATAAGTTTAAGTACCTACTTCCAATTTTTGTTACGTGTTCATTATTGAATTGGGTTTCGGCGAGCTCGATAATTATCTAGTGAGATATCTTTCTCCTCTTCATGAATCAATCGCACTCCATCACCTAAGCTTCAATCTTAAATATACTCCCATGATGGTTATTTCTTCAAATAATATAAAAGCAATGTTAATGCATCGATTGCAATCTGTTCTGCCTAGTATATTCAACGTTTCGGTATTCTTAATATTTACCACAAGTAAAATTTTTAAATGGAATTGGTTATGACGCCTGTTCGTAGACTTCGCTGAACGGTCGATGACTCCATCGTGCATCTACTGAATTACTAAAACCGAAAAATATCCGACATTGCCATAACTAGGGTATGGCGAAGATGACACTTGCGAAAGGCGCCAAACGTTCCCGCAAAAAGTTTATTACCCCATAAATAATTATTAAAACAACACTCACCTGTTAAAGATATTGTTAACAAAAAATCTGATGTGGTCAACACATGACTTTCTCCATATTTGGGGTATAGATATTTAAATTATTATGAATAGCATTATAAGGCAAAATTATTATTTCGTATCGTCCTTATTGCTGTAAATTATATTTTGAATACGTTTACAGAATTCACCGCTACATGGTGGCGGCGCTGTATACTGGAAATTACGAATAAGTTAAATATCTCCGAAATGGATGGTTCTACGAAAATTTGTTTCAAACAAAACTTGGAAGAAATATTATTCTCTACAACTTTGGTCCTCACGAAGATTACCAATAACGACGTTTTTAGGGAGATATTTGACGGAAACCGAAAAAAACCGATTATCTACTATAATATATTTTGAAGTGTTTGTTGGTTTGTTCATGGAACTCCTAAACGATAAAAGCTAGAATAACCAAATTTGGTATGATTCTTCCTTACATCCTAATTTAGTGAATGAGGTTTGGTCAACCGGGATTAATCAGTGCTGCCAATATAGGGGATTAACATTTTTCCATAAGATAACACGTATGAATCCATTTCTTGACATGTAAGGTATTCTTCCTTCAAGCATTAATATACTTAAATATGACCGATTTTTTTGTTTTTATTTTATTCGACGAATAAAACTCTATACTATCTTATTCCTGCGAAGTTTACATGTTATACGGTCGAAGTTTTCAGAAATACGTTATTTGTTTCGAAATTCTGTGGATTTTTCGTACCCCTCCCGGGCGTTGCCAAGGCTGCGTCATTGTTACCTCCGATTCAATAAGCTTCAATGAAGCTTACAAATAGACGAAAGTTTAGCGTTATTCGATTCGCACTTTAGTTTAAGCAACGAAACGATCGATGTTTATGGATAGCAACGTAAATACATACTGAATATTATTCAGGAAGCGTTTATAACGATTGATGAAAGTAATTGAACATTCTTTCGTCTATTGAATACTGTAATCTTACTTTTTTTTAAGTAAAATCAATATATTTTACATTATAATGTTTATTAACGTAAATAAGCTTATGTATCTGGTGTACATTTACCGGAGTCAGTGTTCAATCATGAACAACTGTACGTTGCTTTTTCACGGGTTTCTTGCTTACAAGACATAAAAGTAAATATGTCAGCGAGGCATACACAAGAAATGAAGCTGGATTTGGCGAAAGTAACATGAAAGGAAATAAAATTATCGTTATATTTGAATGCAAGAGGCTCGGAAACGGATTGTTACAAGCAAATATGATTAATTCTTAAGAAAAGCTAATTGTAATTTTAAAAGTATCTACTATATATTTTAAAGAGTTTGTATATTTTTCTGTAGTAGCTTCACTAAATCCGTCCTAAACAATAACTGCTATGGAAAATTGTTTCAAACGAAAGTTGTAGGAAATTACATTCTCTATAACCTATGTATAGAATTGTATATACAATAATGATGTTTTAACGGAGAAATATCGCAAAAAAACGATTTTTTCGTGATCACAATACTTTCCCTATACTACGTATGGAGAAAGTAAAAACTTTATGTTGAATTTTCAATCTTATAAGCCAACCACAATGCCAGTGCAATGTATAGTATACCTATAGGATTGGTGAACGCAAACAGTACGTCAGATCAGAAGCGTAACTGGGAGATGTGGCGCCTATGGCAAATCTTAAGGAAAACATCGTTTATGTAGAATAAAATTTTTGCTGCCTTTTTATGAAGAATGATGGCGTTTTTACTTACTGCGTACGTAGTATGGGGAAAGTATTGTGATCACGGAAAAAATCGACTTCGAGATTTCAACGGAAATGCACGTTTTGAGGTCCCTAGAACACGTTTAAACTATTTTCGAAATGATGTCCTGTGTGTGCGTATGTGATTGTGGGCGCTCTAACTCAAAAAGTACTTGCCATATCATTACCGAATTTCATATATAACACTTTGTTATGAGCAGAAAGGACTGATTATTTTTTGGACAATACCGGTTAACCGGAAGTCGAGGTTTATTCGAAACCCGATTCGGTTTTTGCGATATTTCTCCGTTAAAACATCATTATTGTATAACAATTCTATACAAAGGTTATAGATAATATAATTTCCTACAACTTTCGTTTGAAACAATTTTCCATAGCAGTTATTGTTTAGGAATTATTTATAAATAATCGGTTTTTTTGGTTTCCGTCAAATATCTCCTTATAAACGTCGTTATTGGTAATCTTCGTGAGGACCAAAGTTGTAGAGAATAATATTTCTTCCAGGTTTAGTTTGAAACAAATTTTCGTAGATCCATCCATTTCGGAGATATTTAACTTATTCGTAATTTCCAGTATAAATATAATTTACGGCAATAAGGACGTCTGTATTCTTTGACGATACGAAATAATTTCGCCTTATAATGCTATTCATAATAATTTAAATATCTATACACCAAATATGGAGAAAGTCATCTGTTGGCCACATCAGATTTTTTTATAATATGACAACTGAATGAAATGGGGAAACTCTCGAAGGTTAAGTGAATCAAATTCACGCTTAAACTGTGTAGAATTCTTGATGAACAGTAATAAGTTATTACTAATAACCAATAGGTAAGCTATGTACAGCTGAAGACAGTATGAATGCTGAAATACATTTCACTCAAATGTTTTATGGTAATAGGATATATTTATATCATCTGTTTGTAAAAATCATATAGCTAAACTCTTTGATTAAACTTAGAGCATCTGCGTAGAAACGTTTTAAATAATATCTGCTGGAATGAAAAAAGAGAGAAGAATGAATACGGTCTCCACGGTCAATTTTTTTTTATAATTTCCAAGAAAATTTCTCGATAGCTACCCAATTTCGTATTATGGTCTAACGAATGCCACAGAAATCCGATAGCGCTAATGGATCGTCAATTTTCTTTAATCAGATCAAAAAATGGACACGACAACTAGGGAGTTTTTATTTATAATAGGCGTCACCGGATCGAGTTATCTCCTTCAAGGAAACGATTTATCGCACGTTCGTTATCTTTTCTTTTAAGTGTCTCCTCGAGAATTTCTCTCGTCGTTAAAACTCAATTAATAAAAAAACACGACAAAACCATTAAGGAATTAACGATTAGATCCATCTTTAGATGTTGCAGCCTTTCGAGAAAAACTGTGAAGAATGGAACCGCTACTGCTTTTCGTTGGATTGTTTGTTAGTTGAAAAGTCAATTGGAACCATTCCGCAGCGTTTTAGAGCGGTGATGAACAAATATCTTCTACTCGATTTGTTGTTTTATGGTTTACTTTCGAACAGGAGTGTTTGGCCTCGCAATTTCGTTTGGAATTTCTAGACGTATCGAAACGGTAAAAAAGAAAAATTTTAAGAAACTTGAGTGGAAACCGCGTTCGCAACAAACTTACCAAATTATCTCGATTACTTCTCTTCTTTGCACTACCACGAGGAATTCTAAACTTCACAAGAGCCCAGAAAGAAGTTAGGTGAAGCGTGTACCAATAAGCTGCCAAGTGCACACGTTACAATTGGAGTCCGAATCTCTTCCGTAGGTAAAAACATCACTTACTCGCAATTGCAGAAAAAGTGCCAGTGCCTTTTTACTCCTTGTGTAGCAAGTAAATAGGATTTCTTTAGCCCCGACTAACTGTTCTCCTTGAGATTAGGTTTTTGAAATTAGTCCATCTAGACGTATTTTAATAAATAGTTTTGACGAAATTACGTTCTTCATTGGATAGGGCAGGGGTCGGCAACCTTTTTCCTAAGAAGAGCCACTTTTTTCAAATTATGTATAAAACGCGTCATAAGGGGGGGGGGGGTGGTTTTCACCTCCTTAACCTTGCTGTTGTTTTACTTTTTGGAATTATCTCGGTAAACCACACGTTTATTCTACGTAATGCGTCCATACGTTTTTAGTTTTCCACACTTTCCATTAAAATAATTTACGAAGCCAATTTCTTTCTTGGAGGTTTTGTCGGGGAGAGTTGCTGTTGGGAGCCGCACGCAAATCCTTATAGAGCCACTTGCGGCTCAGGAGCCGCAGGTTGCCGACACCTGGGATAGGGTGATCATATTCTGAGGAAGAAAATCCGGGGAATAACTGGGACGACATGGGATTTTTAGTCTCTTTCTTTTTTTTAAAATGGGATATAAATAAAATTTGCGTCGCTTGGTTATAATTGTGTAAAAGAGGTAGAACATAATTTTATAAATTTAAAAATACTTGCAGATTATCACTACAGAATTGATCAATAAATTAATCGGAACATATGTTTTAGCCATATTTAACACAAATTAATACTGCCTCGACGTAAAGTCAAATGAAATAGTACGAATGTTTAAAAAAGAAAATACGGTGTCACGAAAAAGTCGTTCGTGACAGCATGACAGCACTGAAAACCGTATCATTTGAACAAATAATAATAATTCCGCTAAAATTGTGGCAGCACATTTCCAGCCGACAATCCTGAAAACTGTAGTACGCGACATATGATAAATGAAAGGGAAAATTCCAACACGGCGAAAATAATAATTTTATAATCTTCATGAATCACGGAAAGGATTTACTCGTAATACCTATAAAAACGATAAGTTGAACAAAATCATAAACTTCCATATAAAGACGGAACTGGGAAAAAATTGGTTATGTATAATCAGAGAAAACGGCGGGAATTGCATTCCGTGCGACTCGCCTTAGCTCTCTCCTCAAGACAGAATGTTTGTCGACGATAAGCAATTATTCGTTTAGAAGAGACGATTCCATGAATCCAAAGGAGATGCTTGCCCTTTACCATTCTCCGTGTCACTAATTCGCCTAGCTATTCCGCTGCACCTTTAAAAGCGTACGTGACAAAATAACCGAGTTCGTACCGTAAATAACGATTTCAATCGCGTTAATCGGCTTCCCTTCGACAGCCAAAAAGGACCTGAGGTCGGAATCCGTTGTCACTAAATACTAGGTTTCCATTATTCGATAATTTCCTCTACATCTTATTGGAAGTTCACGGGAAGCTATGACGGTAAAGCGCTTAAATTGAAAGCTTGCCTCGAAATTAAAACGCTCAAAACTTTTGAGCGTTCTAATTTCGAGGCAAGTTTCCAATTTAAGCGCTAGTTAATTAAATCGAATTTTTTAATCGTTGGAATTGTTTTAGGACCACGCTCAAAATTTATTTTTTTTAAAGCAAAGGAAAAAACATGGGGTAGCAAATTTAAAAATCAAGAAAATGTCATCCTTTTAAATTAAAAGTTTTAACGCTTCAGCGGATACGAGCCGTCTCCTCTCTTTTAAAAATCCTAACTCTATGTAATTGCCTCCAACGTCATCAACCTCATGGAAGTACTTTTAAGTCTTTTCACCCCTCCTGCCTAAGATTCCCTCAGCCTGCCCACTTCTCTGTCATTCCATTCCCTTCTCCATTCCGTCTCTGCTCTGACCGCATCGAGGGAATTATACGGTGGCCGTAAAGACTGCCTAGCGCTCCCACTTCGGGACGGAGAGCTATTCCAATGCCTTAAAGAAGAAGTACGCGTTACGTCTCTAGGATGACCGGCTATGCGCTAAAGCATAGGAGGAATTTTGTCAATGCTTCCCTCCATTCCTAACAACACATCACTTTCACCAAACCCTGCTTCCGGGGTAGAACCTAAGAAATGACTCTTCAAGTCTCGACATCGCCCAATAAAAACATTTCCATTTCCCCTTTCCTTCCTCTAAATACCGTCCTTGAATCTTTTCTGTGCCTTGTTTCTTTCTCTCGAACCTCCTTTGCTCGTTCTACTTACACCATCTTCTTTCTCGCACTATTATACAGCGTGACATTTTGTGGAAAGGCTCGAATAATCCCAATAAAAGACGTATAATTCCTCGCAGACCTCCCGTTTCCTCTCTCCCTCCTCGCTTTTTCACTCCCCGTCTCCTCTTTTACAGCAGACGTACCCTACTTCACATCAGGCAGGGTCTGATAAATGGCAAAATATCACCCAATAAAGACATTCCTCCTTCACCGCAGTACTCTCCTCTCTGCATTCTTAATCTCCTCCTTCCTCATACGCTGCCATCTCTTTCTAACCCAAATGCGCTAATATTTGAGGAAATATTCAAATAACATACGATGCGGAAAATAATAGAAATTGAAAAATGTTTAATCTCATAAATAACGTTATAATAATACTGGAATATAATACTATCAATAGAAATCGTGTAACGGAGTTCTTTTTACTTTCTCCATACGTAGCATAGAAGAAAGTGAAAAACAGAGATTTCAACGGAAATACATACACGTTTTAAAGTACCCTGAATAAGTTTTCGCTATATTGTCGATTATGTCAGAGTGTCATAGGAATTTCGTCTCTAACTCAAAAACTAATAATCATATCGACACAAAACTTTACATTTAAGATTTGTATTAGTAAATAAAAGTCTGGTAAGGTTTTCAATGAATCTGGCCAACCGGAATAGGATGTTTAAAAATTATTCAATAGTTGTTATTATTGAGGAAGCTATAATCGAGAGCAACTTATAAGTACTAATGCAATCACATTCACTAATCTGTATGGGGAAAGTCATGTGCTGGACACATCAGATTTTTTTCTTTTCTTTTGCATCAGAATATGAGTCAATTTTCATGAGTGGAGCCTTTTCTTACTACTTTCAATGCAATAATTATACCGAAATTAACAGTGTCAATAAATTAACAAGATTAAGAAAGGTTTTAACATTTGGTGTCATCATCCGGTCAAATGATTGGAAATCTTAAGAAAAGACGCATAATTATGAGAGTAGAACTAGACATAAAAGGAAAGATAGAAAAAGACTGGAAAGGAGACTCGGAATATCCAAGATCTAAGCAATGAAGGGGAAACGCCAGAACGTGATACCGCTCACATTCCTGTTAATTATTAGGGAAATAATTATCTGGTAATTAATAGTTTACAGCATTGATTTACCCTTTCTTGTGTCATGAAGTTCCACAAAATTATAGCTTCAGTTAATAAGCAAACATTAGTTTTTAAATTGTTTTAAAACTATTAAAATTATCCCTCTTTCGTCATTAAATCATTTACCTGTTCTTTTCTTTCCCCCTATAAATTCCCAATCTGCCTCGCACATTCTTTTATCCTTCTATTATAAAGATTACTCGCAATTACTTTTTATCTCCCACAATAAAATGTATTCTCCTTCATTTCCTCCTACTTTCCCAAACATTTCCTTACATAATTTATGCTTATTTCCTTCTTCCGTGTTCTCCATTTACTGCTCTCGCACGATTCTCTCCCCCCCTCCCTCCCCCCCCCCCCCTCCCCCCTCACTTCTATCGGATACTGATTTTAGAAAAACATTCCACATTCCCCGGACTTTTTCTTTCGAAATTTATTCCTCTTCCATCTTTTTTCCGTACCTTATTTTCTCCCTACTTTACTCCTAAATAAAACTATCTCTCTATATCCTTTTACACAGAGTAGAGTTTAATAAAAGGCTCAATCGTCAAACGAATAAATAAGCTCTTTCTTTCTTCCATTCCTTTCCAATCTCCTTTTCTTGGCCTACTTTTCAGTTTATTTCATTTCTTTTTCCGGCATCCCATTCAAATGAAGCTACTTTATCTCTTTTTCTCCTTTGACACTGGTCCCTTTCCTCTCAACCCAACTTTATTCCATTTCCTGCCTTTACACTTTATTAAATTCTAGAATCCTTTCAGCCGCTATTCAAAGGGGTCAACCTAATAACGATTAAAACACAGCCGCAAAATATATAAGAATATCCCGTAAGGACGTTTCCTTTTTATCGTCATACTGCGCTCGGAAAAAAACAACCCGTACTCGGGAGAGAAGATTATGGATTTAGTCGCTAAAGGCTTCTCTTGACCATATCCAAGCACGAGGTATTAACTCTTTTTTCTTTCTATGTAAGCAAGCGTGCGCATGGTTATTGTATACAAGCACTCGGCCGTACATAAACACACTCAAAAGCCTTACTTCCGTTCGCTTTTTTTACGCCTTCCTCATATCCACTTTATTATTTCCTGCGCACTGTGCTCTAAAGAAGTTTTTAGAAAAGAAGTGTCATTACGTACTCTGTTCTAGGGTGAAAAAGTGGATTAAACGAGTCTTACTACTGCTGTGCGGCACTATAAACTGAAACGATTTTCTTGCAGTATTTTACGGTAGTAGAAACTTAATTCAATTATCACGACCATCTATACTGCCATCCAATTTTGTCTTCCAGCATAAATGCAATTATGTACGTAGGTTACAGAAGTTTTTGCCAATTTTCGTCTAGAGTATAATAATCGTAGAAGACGGGAAATTATAAGTTATTAATGAATTGAACTCGAACTTAATAGTTTTAATTGGTACGAATAGTTAAAATTGCTAATACAACATTAAAATTGTCTATATCAAAAATTCTCTAAGACATTAAGGATAATTAATTAACTTAATTAATAATTAATTTTACTATTTACGAGAGAAACTGTAAATACGCTTTTTGAGGAAATGAACGGCTCTAACTAAGGATAAAAGTTTAAGGGTTCTTTCTATAAAAATATAAAAAATATTAAGAAATTATACAGCGGAATTATTTTTTATGTCTCCAAATGTGAAACATTAAAATAAATTTATGCGAGCTAAGTCTCTCACAGTTGTTTCTTTTAACAGGCCGATTAAGTTGTCACTGTCTACACAAGGTTTAAAATTTTCGGTTTTTTCTCTAAAGCAAGGCATCTAAATTCAAGACGATTCTCCAATTAGTTGATCGATACTAGAACGCTATCTCGAGGAGAGACTTTAATTGCACATGATTTCGATGCTTTCTTAGTGCCGATGCAGTGAAATCAGAGCGAACCTCTTCTTGTTTCTGTAAAAATGCGTTTCATTAAAATCTACGATATTAGTTTTTATGATTAAGCAGATATTGAACTAGCTAAGCATAACACCGCAAAGGCAGGAATAGCATACCGCTAGGTTGAATTTAAGGCGTCCGAAGATTAGACAAACGACTTTATTCCTACAAAATTGAGACTATGCATTCCCAGATATTTAACCCAAACTAGAGGGGCGTCGTTACTGTTACAGTAATACTTCATACAAGTACCACTGCCGTTACCTTATCACAAGAGAGTTAGTAATTAATCTAGGAGTTCCTCGTTGTCATTGTTTTTCGTAAACCCCCTTTTAAAGAAGAACCGAAAGTCTGCGAGAGAACGGGGAAAACGAACGTCTGGTTCAAACTAGCGTAACTATTGGCCGAAACCTTACGCACGCGACGAATAAAACAGAACAGATGAATACGTGCATAAACTGTACGAGAGAGAAAGAGAGAGATTTGAGGAAAACTTATTCCTGGTTCGAATGTACGCACACGCTCAAATCCTACGCACACTGAGGACGAGAGAACAGACGAATCATTGACGTGCTAGTTTGTTTGATTTGGCCCGCTAAAGAGGAAAACTCGCCGCTCCGTTACTCCAGAATTATTGAAAGAGTAAAAGAATAAGTAAACACGAGAGAGAGAGAGAGAGTACAAGAGAGTACGTAACAAGTTTCGTTTGACGGAAAAAGGTACGTTTCGAGGATTTCCCAGTATATTTCTGCCACATTTCGAAAAATATATGTACTAATAAATACATACTATTTACGTTTTTTTAAACTAGACTGACTCATGATGCATACTTACATCATTAAAAATTCTTTTCATCGTTCCAGCTTTCCTACATTGATTTAATACTGTGTAGGCTGTATGGTATTATTTATAGTATGACTGAAACGGAGAAAAATGGAAAAAGTAACGGACGAATAAATGATAGCGAATGTTTTACCGTCAACTAAAAATATGAACCATTCCAGTGAATAAAAACGTAAAAATAGAAATATACGCTAAATTAAATTGCAATGGGCGTTCTGAAAATATTTTAGGGCGTGTTAAAGCGCGGTTTATATTTTTTTAGCGATAAAAATAGTCCTTCTATGAATATCGACAAATATTACTAACTACAGTAATAAATTAAACATTCCACACACGTCATGACGTTATAGTAAAGAGAACTGCTACGTTTGAGTCAAAATATCTTTACGTAATTATTGTTCGAGATTTTGCAGTGCGCCTCAGGTGACTTGCTTTGGGATGGGTTTGTCTCCATTATATACATAACATTTAAAATTTCTACTTTACGATGGCTCCTTGATTAATTATCTCAAATTATCTGCATACAAGGCACTGAACCTCTGCACTGTTTTTAATCACTATCCTCACAAACAGGGACGGGAATCAAAATGTCAACGGTATCGTCCAACAAGATTCCTCATCTAAAACTAATATATGTTTCTCGGTAGAAAAAATGGAGTAAAAATCCAAACTTCCCTCCTCTACAGAATATTTTTCGGAACGGAAGTTTGTTACCATGTTTAACAATCCGGTACGGTGACGAGGAGACTTAGAACGTCACGGCGCTAAGTTCCCAATTATCTACCATACATTCTTTCCTGCGAGACGTCTCCTAAAATTGGTATACGTGCTCCTCTCTCTACTGTTTTGATAGAGAAAAGGCTTTAGAGTCACGTGAACGTTTCCACATCCTCCCATCCCCTCCGCCTTACTGTCGCTTCGGCAAACTTCGCAACGATTCCGTCTCCTTCCTCTTTCTTCCTTTCATACTCCAACTGAAATAATTTCCTATACAAAAAATAGCTTATTTCCTCCTCAAGGAATAAATAGGTCAGGGAGAGGTTTGTATCGTAGTTGAAAAATCCGACAGGTAATATCATTAAAGTTACGCGTTCAATCAAAAATGTCATAGGCACAAAGAAATATCTGTATGGGGGGCATCCATTTCTCTGAGTTGTTCGGAAGCTAAGTTATACCGAAAATGCTAACTGGATACGGTAGGTTGGGTCAGCACGAAAAAAAGTTGTCATACTGTACCACCAATTTAAACTTCCACAGAATCCTGACATTTCTTGTATGATGTTTTAAGCGAATGGCTTTTAAAACTTACGTATACATTTTTAACCTTTCCACATGCCACGACTTTTCTATCGATGCATCTCAGAGAATGATGTAATTATTGGTTAATAACTACGTTATAACACAAAACTTGGGGCAGGAACTTCAATTTATGCGCAATAATGAAAACTATTTAGTATTTAAGCATATTATAACGAAGTATTTTTATAGTCTTTTTAATAAATATCAAATTTGGAATGATTAACAGTGCGTCGTAATGAAAATTACGTTATTTTTAAGCATATTCACACGATATTTTACTGTGAATGCCTCTCAAACAACCTAACAAAACAAAAATTTAATTTTTTGTGCTACATTTCATGCAGTCATTCTCAATTTTATTCATCGCTTGAATCGCTACGGTTTTCTTACCTAAGAACACACTTTAATAAAAAAAAGGGTAATTTTAAATCAGGACGACTACTTCCGCAAAGATTCAAAACCTATTGCACCAGCGGGATTCTAATCAGCCATGTGAAATGGAACTATATCTGGTTCCGCTCCGTCTTCTTAGAAGTCGTCCACAGAAATGTTTACCCGAGCAGCATTTCTCCCTCTATCCGTAGATCTAAAGGGAATCACCCATGTTGCAACCATATCCTGACTGATTGGTTCAATTGCCAACACGTCTGTCTTCTTGTCTCCCTCTCGTCACTCCATTCTTTCATTCATGCAGTATCCTTTCCTTCCTTATTCCATTCTGCCACAATCCGAGGCTCCGTTTACTCTTCTTTAATCGTATCGCGTCCTCATCAAACAGAATGCGGAAAGCGAGAGAGCCGGTACCTTTTAGGGCGAGAGAGAGAGAGAGGACCAAAGCCTATTTGTAACTGGACTGTTACTAATATCTCCGCTCCTTTGCGAGGGAATCGTGTACTCAACTCGTTGTCATGGCGACGAAACTCAATAATTGGCCCATCGACCGCAATGGTTCATTAACCAGACTGTAAGGATAAAAAAATAAAACATCGAAAGCAGCGGGAAATTTGAGAAGTGAACATTTCCTTTAAATCTTCCACAAATTCTGAACGCGCAATGGAAAACCAATTAGGAGCAGAACGAAACTAACAAACTTCAGAAAATCGGCAAATTTAATTAAAATAGAAAAAAATAGAAAACCCGATTTAAATGAAGAACCGTTTCCGCCGGCAATTCTATAAAAATTGAGCCGAAATATTACGCGGCGGCAATTATTTTAATCGAAGACGCAATGAGCCTCATGATAATACAAAGCACTATTGGTTAATGCAGTAGTTCTAAAACTTTTTTTAGTGGCGGTACCCTTTCCCTTCAAAACTTCGACGGAACATTATAAATCAAATCCTTTAAAACTTGAGAAAATAAATTCCACCTTTAAACTGGTACCAAGAACGTAAGGCTAATTTAAAATAAAAATTTCTCAAGTTTTCAGATAAATTTTATCCAGAATCGAACAGTCAGATAACTCCGGTAAGTTTACAATTACTTATTGAGAGGGATGAGATTGCTTGCTATCAACGAGAATTTTAAAGGTGCGATAGTAGTAGTTTTATGCAATTAATCGACTATGATATTTTGCAATTTTTGCTGTATATCGACTTCGACTAGTTATGCAGACTGAAAAACTACAGAATCTCCCCTTCCTGACCCCGTAACATCGGAGTGAATAGCGGAGCTTTAACGTCGAGTAGATGGAATTGGTGCGAAGGATTTTCTGACAATAATTAATTTCATAACATTAATACGATTTCGAAGTTTCCCATTATTATATAACTTTACATCAATAAAACTGAGCAACTGGGGCCCATAACAACCTTTTCAACAGTAATTAATTTGTTTACTATTAACTGTAACTGTTTTCGGTCGCCATTGCTGGACCCCAGTGTTCCGAGGAACACAGTTTGAGAACCTAAGAGTTAATGCAACATAGCATTAGCGAAATCGAGTTAAAGTATCACAAATCAAACAAAGAAACTCAATATCATTTCGATTTTTCAGAGACATTCTAATTCGATCGGGTCTTCTAAATGTAAATAAAGCAAAGTTTGAAATACCGGTTGAATATTAATAAGTAAACAAAAGTAAACAGAATCATGAGATTCGATTTCCGACAGAATATATAACAAACAGTTCAGATTCAATTCCTTAATGTCTTTGGCTTTTCTAATATAGGACTCGAGATAAAATGAGGTGTATTGTTTAGAAATAGCGCGTGGATTCCTCATAGAACTTCCTTTTTTTAATGTTTTAATGAAAATATTACAATAGTATTTTATCCTTATCAGCTGGAGAGATAAGAATAGGAAGATAAGAAGTTACACGAGGGAGAGAAATAGCGAGAAACATTGGCACGCCGTTTAGGAATGAGAGGAGAAAAGTCGCATGAAGGAAAAGTAGAATTTCCATTTATGACACTGGAAGCGAAGCACGTTTTCTATTAAATATAAAAAAAATCGAGCATGAGGAATTATTATCCATTTTTATGAGAATTTCCAAGGCGTATACAAAAATTCTCAATTTTTCTCAATTTCTTTTGAAAGAAGAGTAGACGAGCCTTCCATCAAATTATAAAACCTCACAAGGCTAACCATAATAGAAATCTCAAGTCTTCTAGACTTTCATAAAAATGTAATTTAAAAGTTTTGAGAGGTTCAACTACGAGAGGCCTTCAACAGATAAGAGATGAACTATGATATAAAAGTTGAATTTACTCTGATATTTCTTCAAATATCTCAAAACCTACTTCCTGATAGATTTAAAATATAAATGGTGACGGATCGTCAAAGCGAAAACTTTCATTAATGTCATTTGCAAAAAGTGCTAAAAAAACGGCTCTGAAACAGTCCACAGTCCAAGGAAAAATTGCAGATAATCAAATCAAACACAACATTACCAAACAAAATTGAAGAATATTATTGAACAATCAGCATCAAATTATAAAATGAAAAGGTAATTCCGTGAAAACAACGCTTTTAGAAAGAAGATATGATTAGCTAATAACATTTCCCAATAAAAGAAGACGTGCCAGCGCAGATTACTAACTCTCATAACGTAAAGAGGAAGTTAAACGTAATACAATTAAATACAGTCTATAAAACATTATACTTGAGAAACATTTCACTAATAAAAAATTGCAATATATTCCATTAATGTTATTATAAAGGAAAAACACGAAGGGCTCCAAAAGAAACACGAATATTTCCATGGGCGCTGGTTGTCCATAAAACTGATTACATCTCCTAGGATTTCGGGTAATAATATCGATAAGATAAAAGGAGAAGACTCTTTATAAATCTGCTGTCAGAACGCACGAGAGATAACAAGATAACATATCCCAAATAATAAACATATCATCATCATAGGTAGTCTGTCCGTAGACAGGTCCGTAATTATTCATGGTTAAACCTGGTTCTCCATATACTCCTATTTTCCGCAGTCTTCTTCATGTCCTGATAGCTCTCTTTATATATAATATTATATATACAAGTAGCTCAATTAGAGCGATGTCACAGAAATAAATCAATATTTAATTCGAAAGTTCCTTTCTCTCTACTGAACCCAGAAAATGCCAAGAGCAACCTTTCTGTATGCTCAATACAAAAATGACATTTCCAGTTCATTAGTTCACTGATATCTCGTATTTACGCAGTGGTTCATTCCTTGACATGGCTCTAGCAAACTATGCGAAAATAAAGTATTTTGAATCTAGTAAAAACAAAGAAAAATTGTGTAAGTTATTGAAAAGAATACCATTTTTACTTTATTTTTCGTAACTTCTCCATTAGCTTCCACTACAGATTCGAACGAATAATTTAATATTATTTTAAAGACATCACCGGAAAGAACATAATTTTTACCTGGATTTTTGACTACGTGGTATATTTGTTAAGGTCTGAAGGATATTTACAAGAGTGGAAAATGACTCAATAATTGGCTAAGTTCGCTTTATAACATAAACGAGAATTAAGCGCACCAAAATTGTGCTTTACGCGTTGGGCGCGTTTCCTGAGTATATATAATGAAGAAGCAAGCAATTGAGCGAAAGGAGTAGGATTCGGTGTATGATCGAGTCTATGGCGCGAAAGAAAAAGGATACAAACGCCTAAAGAAGATGGAAGGGAAGACTGAAGTGTTTACACCTCTAGCTGAAGGATGGCGGAAGCTGGAAAGCTCCATCCCAAAACCGTGTTATCCCGTGGACTTCCGAGCTATTGAATTCTCCTGGGATGCGTTTCGTTCCTATAGAATCTTATTTTCTTTATCGCGAGCTTTTTTTCGATGATGTCTTCCCTTTGTTTATCTTTGAGAAAATCGAAAGTATAAAAAATTTAGCAATTTCTCACCCCATAGATAGTAACGTAAACATACACATGGCCATAAGACTAAAGTCGATACAATCTAACTTGGGGTCTGAGAATGAAGAACAATTAGAGTGGAGAATCATCAAAAATGGATCCAGCCATCCGCTGAACCGCACCGCTGCCACATCGTGCACAACCGCCTTCTTACATTTCTCCCCGGTCCTTTCCTATCCGATTTGGCAACCTCATCCCTCTGCTCTGCTTTGTGCCAGAGCTCAAGGTAGACTACCCGACACTAATACTTGTTGAAAGTTTCACCAATAAAAAAGCCTAATAAGACAAATCGGCAGCCGGTCGAATGATAAGAGAAAGCATTATTTCTGACCGTAAAATAAGTTCTTAGCGCATATACTCGGCAGATCAGAAAAGCACTAGATAACGTCAGCTCCATTTGCTACCTCCTTTAAATGCAAAGGATAGTTTTCTACCGCTGCTACATCGAGCGGAATTGAAACCGTGAAAACTGACAACGGAAGAACTACGCGAGTCAACCGAAAGGGCCCCGTCGAGCGACAGAAGCGAAACTTCAGACCATAAACGTCAAAGCCCTGACGGAGCGGCATTTGTAAAATCGAACGCATACTTCCATAGAGGAATGTGAGCGGGCCAGCGTGATAATCAATGAGAATTCGTATTTCGGGAGTCCAGCGTCGATGCAATGCATCGTCCCAAACTAGACCCGTGTAGCGTTCTGTTGAACATGGAAACTTCATTAGATGGGGAAAGTTTAATGACTTGCGTGGGATTTACAGGACAGATTTTAGTAGGTCGTGGCACATGAAACTGCGCGACTGAGAAATGGTTCACGTAGTCACAATTGTTGGCGACATTTTCACGCATTTGGACCTACGCAATAATATCTAAGCGACTGCAGTAAAGATGAAATTTCCGTGTTCCTCGAAAAGATCCCGAGAGTGGGCGGAGAATAGGCAAGGAAGAAATGTCGCTTCTTTTAGAAGTGCCATAAAACAGTTTATCTTTAGAAAAAGTTGAAACTACGGCGATGAATTCTGGTAACTTATTCAGTGAATCTTCGTCTCAACCAAAGTTGCCTTAAATAACACTTTATTTTTACGGACAGAGACTCATTAAGAGCATGGTTGAGGATTAGATATTATATAATGAAGTCTTTATACAATAAAAGTAATAATTAACTCACCAAATAATCAGGAATTAATTCCAAACACCATAGTGCTCTCAAATTTATTCAATAGGTATTTTGGGATTTTAAACCTGTTAAGTATATCTCTGTGAACTAAAAGATATTACTCTGTTGTATTAAGTTTTGCTATCACTTAGTTTCAACCCTTTATAGCTGTTAAACGACATCAGGTATATAAATTTCTTTTTTTTTTAGAAATATGGCTATAAGATACAGTTTACTATATGGACTCTCAACGTAAAAAAAAATTCTTTAATCAGCATCATAATGATGCCAGCGAAAAAAATGCGCTCTAAAATTGATTACAGATGGGTCTGGCGGCAAAACCGGTAAAAATAACAGCACTGGTATTATCCGAGATGACCTTTACGCAACCGAAAAAGTTTTTTTTAAATCATAAAAGCGATAAAAAATAACCGTAGGGTGGAGTGCCTCCTTTACTTCGAGAACAATGTTCAAAGAAAGCACGAACGCTCGATCTCTCTGAGGTTTTAGGGATTCTATTCCGCGTTTATGACTGCCACTACGGAAGGGTGGTAGAAAGGTGGGATTCCTATCCACCTTACTCCTCAACCTCCCTCCTTTCAACCCCCTTTCTACTCCACCTCCATTCCTATCACTCTCTCCCTATCTCACTCACTTTCAAACTCTCTCCCTATATATATATATATATATATATATATATATGAATCTCTCCCTCCATATACCTCTCTCTACCCCTTTCTTTGCGCCTCTATACCTCTCTCTCCCGCCATTTTCCTCCCCCCTCCATCTTCCTCTCTCTCTCTCTCTCTCCTCCTCCATCTCCCTTCCTCTCGCATCATATCTCCTCCTCCATCTCCCTTCCTCTCGCATCATATCTCTCCCTCCATTTCACTTCCCCTCCCCATCCATCTTCCTCTCTCTTACTCCCGTCTCTATCTTTCTCTATCCGTCTCGCCCCCATCTCCCTTTATGTCCCTCCATCTTCCTTCCTCTCTCTATATTCCTCTATTACTCCGTACTCCTCTCTCCTTCTACCTCTCCCTCCATCCACCTTTCTCTCGCACAATCTCTCTCCCTCCATCTCTCGCCCCCTCTACACTTCGCTCTCCTTCATTTCCTTCCCCTCTCCTGACGCAGGAACATTTTGCAAGCAGTGGAGAGGAAAGATGGGAAAGAGAGCAGGGGGGGAAAACTGGAGGAGATTGCCATTGTAAAGTAGAGAGGGACGCCCGAGAAAGGAGTGGTCCGAAGGAAAAGACATGGAAACCACTCAACTCCGCTCTCGTTCCCTCGTGATCCCATCGACTGCAAACTCTATTTCTCCGCATCGCTAGATTTTTTTTCCCCTTTATTAACCTCCCAAAAAATTTAATTTTTCTACCGCTTTTAACCTCCATCTCCACGATTTTTATCCGTTGAAGAGGTGGAAGAGGATGCACTCCGAACCAAAAAGAGAGCCTTCCGACTTGAGCTTTTAAACACTGACATTACGTCTGCGAGGAGTAGGGTAGTTTGCGTACAAAACGACGTAGGATCGAGCAAAACTAGGACACTTCTATAGTTCCGGTGAGACTTGTCTAACACTGAACTCATCTGCGTTTCCAAAACATTCTGGGCCTTTCCCTAAGCCGACAACTATGTAGGAACTTTCGTATGAAGGATATTTTTAAAAAACTTCCAAAATTCTTCCTTGAGTTCCTCTACCCACTCACCCGGTGAGATTTCCACGACCATCCCATTCCATGAACATCCCAAAAATAAGCTTTCATTGTTGTCCTTTTGCATCTATCAACACCTTCATGTCCAAGAAGTTTCCAAAACCGACATGCATTATTCATTTGCGTTCGAATCTATCAAAACTAATAATCCTTTCCAACGGAGAGGAGGCTTACAAAGGGAATTTGTCTTAATCCCAACTTTTACATTCTAGATTTTTTCTAATGATAGGTCGATGGAGATTTGAGGTTCACCACGAGGTCAAAGGTGAGAATCGTGACGTGGTTATATAAGCATTTTCATCGAAGCGATTGAATTTACACTCAAAATTTTAGTCATTTCATGACTAACTAGGGTTACGTTGATTATTCACTTTAGCCGTTATGCTAGATCGATAGCGCATTTTTGGAATCAATGAGACCGCCGATACGCCCAATTCGATTGTCCCGTTTTCCTATAAGAGCTGTGCAGATTCATTCTTTACCTGCTTTTCGCTTACATTTAACTAGCGTAATTGCCCGTCAAAAATGACGAGTATGCATGAATACGTAAAGCATTAAATTTAAATTAAAACACTTCCCATTCTACTTTCCTCTCTTTCTCTATCCGACCCTTTCTTCCTCTCGCTCTCCACTAAAAAAATTATCTAACTCTCAGCGTTAGCAATAGAATATAATACCTACATCTTATGCAGCCGATAGTTCATTTATTTGCGCGTGACGAAATCACAAACGGAATTACAAACAGCGTTAACGGCGTTCTGCTCATTATTTTGATAGAGTTACAAAAGATAGATATAGACGCGATAAAGGACACATCGGATTTAGGACAAACAATCGAACGGTCAATTGAGATATTACGGATTTATAACGCACTCGCCTTGATTATTTTGACGAAATTAATTTTAACTTAAAAAAAAAACCGAACATGGTATATCCCTCCTTCCTCGCTTCCTTTTCCCTTCATCGCACTCTTCCCACTCGCCACTCTTTCGGACGAAAAGTCGGTCACTAATTTACTCTGCAGCAAAAGCACTCGCTTCGATTGAAAATTAAGTGCAAGCCGGCGAAGTTTCCGTTGGAACAAGTCAGCGGGCGAACGAAATGACCCGAACAAGCGCAGAAAAGGCGCTATTTTTTTTTCCTCAATCACGGCAGTGAAAGGCAGCGGTCGGATTCAACGTGGTGAAAAAAGAATCAGAAAGGTCGCGGTCCGAGCTCATAATATGGTCATACTTTCCGACTGCTAAGGGCGTCATACCGATAATTATCGACCTCAACTTTTAATTGAAAAGAAATTTTTAAAATTTCGAAGTACGAGCGCGGAAAATATAACATACGCCTAAACTTGTTTTTACGTCAAGTTCAGCTGAAGAAACATTTAAAGCTAGCCCCGCTACTGAAATAAAAATGAAAAATGTTTATTAAATGGCTATGAAGAACTTCGGACAATCGGATGCGAATTTTGGCCACAAAGTAACCATCGTCAGTAGCTACTCAGCGATTGACTTTCTATTTTCAGAACCATATATCGATGAGCCAACACTTTCGATGAGTTTTATTTCGGGGATTCCATAATTAATACATTATCCCTCCGGACATCATTTCGGTGGAATATTGCCGGATTCTGCGCAAAATACGGAAATAAATTGTAATCAGCTTCCAAAAAATAGCTTTCGTGAAATCCCAACCGAAATAATTGAATTAAAAACAACTCCCAGCCGTAAATGGGGTTACATACCTACTAAATATCACCCTCGTGATAATAACGTGTTAACCTGGGGTCACAGAAACATCAAACACAATTTTCGCAAAAGAAATTGCCAAAAATAACATTATTAATTTCATAAAGGAGAAATTATTTGCATGCCCTTTGACGTATGGAAATGGACGTTAACACCAAAGCCCGAGTTTTTTTTATTAAAGACGGTGTGAACATAAAAAACAGATTATGCTCACAGCGCGAAGTTTAATGAAGATAAAATATCTCTCGCTGATTTCACATCAGTTACTACCTCAAGCGAGCTTAATAAACAAACGCTCGAAACATAGGCCTTGTATAAATAATCGAACAAAGTACCACACTTTAACAATGTGTATCAAGTGAAATAACACACACAGATGATTTATTATCCATCAAGAGCTTCCCTCGAAGGCAAATACCCGTCGATGACAAAGCCGTTCGCGTTGATCACCTCAATTTTTCGGCGATATGGTTTCGATTTCCTAACAGCTTGCAGCTGCCAGCATTGCCTTTTTTTATTTCGTTACCTATCTGCGATCTGGAATCCTTCCCGTGAGTGATTTGCGTTATCTGAAGACCACTTCCTATTTGAAGAGATTTATCGTTCTTTGAAATTTTAAAGAAACATCAATAATCCATTATACAAATGGCGATAGATAATCTAAAAGCCCCTAATATGCAATCAAAGCATTGAACGGTGGCAATCATGGAGTTGACTCAGGCAGGCGATCGGTTAAAAGACGGTCGAGAACAAGAGCGGCGATGACTCGGAAATATAAAAACAAATATCCTCTAAAGTTATGACTATGTCCATGATGCCAACCATCGATATCCATGATTCGACGCGATGCCGCTACTGCGAAAAATTCCGATTTAGTAAAATTTTACATCTACAGAGAAATCGTACGATTTTTGTTCGGTCCTGCTTGTGTTTGTTGATTATCGTAATCTTTAGTTAACTTACTGCACTATATACAAACTCCAAAGACCACATTAAAAGAAACAACTAAGAACACAAATTTTCCTCTCAAGGAAGGAATCGAATCCACTAATATAAAAATAAAAGGCAAATTTTCTACTTAACCTTTAAACCGAAAGTTAATAGCTATATTGGCTATGTAATAATGTAAAAACATTATCACTTTTTCAATCGAATAATTTATGACAATAATCACTTTCTAGAATCAATTTTCGGTGAATCACCAATGAAGAGGGCTGCATTGTATCAGGAATGGGCATCTCGTTTTTATAACTTTTTTATGGCTATTGTAGATACGTCAGATAAGTACTTCCTTTTTCATTTTTTGATATTGAAATTCTTATTCTTGAATTATATTTATTTAACTATTTATAAATATTATAATTACCCCTCACATAAAACATTAGTAAAACTTACAAAAAATTAATATATACGCATATCTTGGTACGATTAATACAAAAATACAGCAAACTTCAAGTGAACTTTGAAAGGGAGAAAACTCTTCGAAGGCGATAGAAGAGCGTGCAACCACGAAACTGAAAGTAATATCGACCGACGTGACTGTTTTGAGAGATGAAAGACTACGCATCAACAAGACATCCGACACGATTTTTGTTGCGTGGTTTCAGACAAGAATAAGCCTTTTTGATTAGAACTCGTTAAGAGCGTGATCAATTGGGGGGACTAAGCACAGAAAAGGTGTAATCCGCCTCTTGTGGGAGACAGCAATTCTCGTATTCGAAGAGGATTACAAAAGCCCACGTCGAACAAGCTCGGTCGTCCCTCCATTAATTTCCTCCCACGCAAAGTGATACGTCAGTGGTTGGAAAAAACGAGATAAAACCGAAAGGGTCGCCACTTCCGATAAAATCAATTATAAATAACCAATAATAGGTCAGTTGCGTTTATTTTCTCAACCGACATTTGGCTTTTACATGTGCAACGGATGCTTTAGATTAAACGAAATTCCCGCTTTTAATATAATTCGATAAATTTCATTTTTTACGGATTAATTTCTGTATTACTCCGAAAGAGAACAACTTATAATGTTCCATGCATAAAATATTTGTTGATACTCAATGTCCTAGTCAAACAATGAACTTTCGAGTGCCTCGAACTGGGAATATTCCGGTCGATCGATATGCCTCCTTAGGTATAGTACACAAATGAAAAAATTAAGTAAATGTCAAGATGGTAACCACTTAAAATGAGTAAACTAACATTTTAATAAATCAATGAATACTGAGCAACGCATTAACTCTTTATTAAGAAAAGGACAAGTAAATATCCCACATATGTACTTACATAATGCAATATAAAAATTTTCAAGTTAAAATACGATAAGTTTTTAGAACTTCCGTTGTCAAAATTCCGCTTATCGATATATGGTAAATCTGGAGCATTCTGTTTGCAGCACAAACGAATTCCTTGCCAGATGATTATAGCTAACACCAAACGGTAATAATAATAATCCTTTTTACGTGAAATATTACGAGTGTAATAATGCTTCTTATTCGTAAATTCCATAACGTTGTACCTATGTCTGTGAAGGCAAAAGATCTATTGTATTTAGAATGACAGATAAGGAAATCAGATACATACATCTACCATAAACGTTTATTGATAAGCGGACGACCCGAGATCGATTCCAAGTAAACAATTCTTCTCCTTCTCTTCTCTAGGATTGCATATTTTCCTATTAATTTTGTTAAGAAATATACTTCCTACTATGCGGTGAACGAGCAAACAAATATTCCAATATTAAAAAGGGATGCGTGAGGAAGATAGGTTCGGAAAAAGAGCGAGCGTCACGTTATGTAACGTTGGAGGACCGCACATATAGTCCTCTGGAAACGCATAAGCCCGCGCAAACAATTCAGGGAAACAAGAGAGTAAATATTATAGAGGAAAAGATGATTTAAAAAAAATATATATAGCTCCGATAAAACGCATGACGAAATATAAATGAGAATTTTTTTTCGGAGTCGCTGGTGTAAAAAAAAAATCAAGCGTCACGACACGCTCTTCAATCGCTGTTTGCGGAGCAAATGAGATTATTTCGCGCTGTTTTCTTTTCGGGCTGAATAGTCAAGCGAGGCGGAGAGGTAGAAAGAGTGGGAGAGGGGGGAGGAGGAAATATAAATGGTAGAGGGAGAGAGAGAGACGGGAGGGAAGGAAGAAAAAAGATAGGCCTTTTGTAATAAAAGCGATAAGGAAGAATGCCGAAAAACGTATACGAACATCTTTCGTTCGCTGACCGAGAGACAAAGAAGGAAGTTAAATTAACTCGTTTTTTTATCGCTACAAACAATGAAAAGGCAAGGTTGATTAAACTATGCCAGTTGTACTTCACGAAATAGACATGGTTAACTGGAGCCAGCATACCAAAGTCGCCAAAAATAGTTATCGTGGACGAAACAAAAGGTGCAAACATACCCCTTTAAAAAATCTACGCATTTTTGACGAGTTCCAAATTAAATTTTAACGAAAAATATATCATAAACTGAATGATTAGTTGACTATCATACAATAGATAATGGTAGAGGTTACGGGGAAGATAAATATGATGGAAGAGATACGGTTTAGGAGTAACCCTTCACCATATAATTATTACATATATAGTACATACTCGGCTATACCCCACAACATACATTTTTTCCTTCTTTTTCGCGTTTTCTGAAGAGTATGGGTCATTTTACCGTTCAATAACCATGTTAAACATACTTAAACGTAGATGCTCCGCTAAGGCTCCATTGTTGCAAATACTATGTCAATAGAGACAATACTAACATTTCCGAACACCAGCAGCGACCTTCGACCAAGACAAACAAGGTAATTTACCCTATGTGTAACATTTTACGTCGCGTATTTAAATGTTTAACCCTTAATATCCTTCTACTAATATTTACATATTCTGTTTACGAAAGTAAAGATAATATTTATGCTGTTCCGTCTCCTCACATTAGCAAAGAATACAGTGCGTCAAGGAGGACGGAATTTACGTACGTAAGCGATCGGATCCGACCATTTCGATGTTCGTTACCAAATCCATCAACATGATCGATGGATAACCGAACTCTACTTCCGAAACAGATTGCCAGACATGGTAGATTCACGTTCGCGAAATTCCTTCTTTTGCCCGATTAATCGAGGCGTTGATTTCCGCGCACTCCGAGATTCTGCCGCAGATACGAATGGGACGATTTCCGTAAAATGGACCATGTGGGCTACATTTTCTCTCTTTTTGTATTACAAGATTTCTCGTTAGTTTCTTATTTCTGACCTAATCGCATAATAGCCGATAGAGAGATGAAAATTGCCGCTGCGAATTCTTTGCCGCGTGATTGGCATCTTCTTAAATGGCGATTTTTTTAAATCGGAAAAGTGTCTTAAAGAATGTACAAGATGAAAATTCTCTAAACGACATTTGCGTTAAAGAATTTAAGTAATAAAGCCTGTTATCTGCTGTGGTTAGCACACCCTCTATCGAGTGTACTTTATTAAACTTTTTATGAAGTTTTATACCTTTAACAAATTTTCCGATTTAAAATAGCATAGAGAACAATAACTTTAAAGAGCGAATTTTACAAGTGATTTCAACCAAATGTACCCAACAAGAGTATTAAATCGACCATTTTGAAAATATTAATCCTTTAAAATAATTTGGCACGATATTACCTTTCTGATATATCTGTTCCGAATACAAACTTACGGAAGAGGAAAGGTAAAAGAGGATATTTATGGCAACTACGTGTAGAAGGAAATCCAGTGAGCACTTACCGGAAGGAGAGCCGCTGGGGTGTTTCTGTCTCTCCAACACCCCAGCGGCTCTCCTTCCGGTAAGTGCTCACTGGGTTTCCTTCAACACCTAATTGCCCTCTATATATATATATATATATATATATATATATATATATATATATATATATAAGGGAAATTATTTAGACATATATTAATATGCAAATATTACGGAATTGTCCTTATTCTTTTCCCTAATGATTTGGGAAATGTCAGAATGATAACAGGGCAGCACACGAGGATTTATCAAATAAGAGAGGCTTGTGTCGCGAGTTTCCTGGGTGACTCCCAATCCGTAACTCAATCGGACCTCGAGATAGGTCACCACGGGACCAAAAAATAAACAAAATCCTCGCGAGGCAGCAGTCGGTTTTAGGTTTGCGCGAGAGAAAATAGGACAGGAAGAGGAAAAAGGCCCAAAGGAGATCCAAACGGATTATTTCCGCTGCATTTCGAATTCACGTCACTAAAAGAACATCCAGCACGGACTAAAATTCTTCTGTCCTCCCATATTTTTGAAGCGTAAAAGAAGTAAGTTTGCGTTGACAGCATTAAACGTAGTATTACCTGAGATGAATGTCATGCCCCATGGTAGACTTGTTCAAAATATACTGTCGAAGTAAGCATCTATATTTTGATCAATGAAAATGACCTACACAAAAATACGAGTGCGTACTAATAATAGCTTAGAAAATTGTGCTAAAACAATTAAAAACATAAAGTAACAAAGGAAAATATAAGAGGTTAGCTGTATTAAGTATGTAACGAGTTCAAATGTATGTATGTAATGCGTTCAAATCTAGTTCGGGATGTGGCCTTCTTTGTCGCGTTAATTCAACTGAAGAAGGAAAAAAAAGCTGTACATTTAATTAACCTAGTTATTTCATCCACAAAATAAATCCTTGTACTTACACAAGAATTAACAAGATCAAATACACAATATTCGTCACTTTGATTCTTGATCATCAGAAATAATTTTACTTCAAATCTTGTGAAATTCTACTAGTTTTGCAAAGGGTTTAATTTTGATGACTTGTTCTAAATTAACACTATATTTCTCTCTAACAGTCATAAAAAGGTTACGAAAACCATATGCACGTTTCGGCTAAAGAGCAGTCTCACGAGTCTTATTCACCAACAGTAGATTCTAATAATGCACAAATAAAGAGCGATAGTAATTAATTATTTCTTTATTAATTAACCATTGGTGAATCACCACCAAATCTGGCTCCTTTATGGCGCGCGTCTGGATTTTCTTATCTTTTTAGGGCTATTGGCGATAAATATCGTGCCAATTAGTATCTATATATGCACCATGTTCGACGTAATTTATTTCCTTCCGGATAGTTTGACATTCCAACAAATAAACGTTGATTCGCGTAATTCACCCAATGAGTGTCCAGTATGGACACCTCCAAATTAGTTCACTTACTCTGCCAAGCGTGGGTTTTCTAAACAACAACACTGGATAGGAAAACGAAATCAATATCACCGGCCAAAAATAGCACACTCTCTCTCAATAAAGTACGCCATCAACGCCCCTTTTGTTCTACTGCTCCCTGCTCCCCCCCTACCTTCCTTAATGGCATCTCACGCTCCCTATATCTCTCATCAAACTCTCGTTTTATAGTTCCCTTCTCTCATTCTCCATCTTCTTTTTTGTCTTTTTCATTTCGAATAAGAACCGGGTGCGTTTTCAGCTGCCAGGTTACGGCTTTCGGCTTCCACTCGTAAAGAACACTCAGACGTGGGATACAACTGGGGTATCAAATCTTTAGAAAACCATATTAACTATCGATATGCGCGTGGAAAAAATTAAAGAAACAATTATAATAAATATCCATCGGATCCTTCAGAATCGGGTACGATTGCTTTAACGTGAAATGATTAATTCGTTAAAAATTGTATTTGCAGACGTGCAATACGTATGCTTATGTTGCCATTAAATAATGATTCAGACGCAAAGCATACAATGGAATGCTAAAAAATTAAAACTGCAAGAACGCGCTCATGAACCGGGTTTCTCCAATCAAATCAAAACGTAATAAATACAAAGTATGCAGTGTCATACGCTTTATATATAAAATAACCAGAGGAATCATGGGATTAAATATCAAGGGAACGGGAGATTATTCCGAAATAATGAATCCTCATAAAGAGTAAAAACTGGGTGTAAAAGGCTGGGGCAAGGAGCTTAGCCCCCTCGTCTTGGATCTTTCATGGGAGTAATGTAATTTTATTAATATTTTAGAGTGTATATGTGTGTGTGTGTGTATGTATGTTCTTTATACGTTTTTACACCGTTGAAGCTATCGAATTCAAAAGTTTCATGAACCATCCTATGGACCAAAGGAAGAACTTGGTCTAGGTTTGCAGACCGTGGGGTCTCTTAAACCCCATGGGGTCAACAAAATATTATTTCCATAAGAATGCATGGGAAATGGTGTGGAGAAACCCCAAAATGCCATGCAGCCCTTCACTAATGTGGATATAAATACACCTAAATATTAACTTACGGTCATGGAAAATGGATTATTTTACGCACGAAAGACTGAATATTTTAATTCTGTTCATGTTTTGTCGTATTACATGCTAAATCGCTCGAAATATTCCTTTAAGCGCAAAATTTATCGGTTTAGATGTCCATTTTCCAGGCGGCAACAAAGCTAAATTTCGTAATTGTTGTCTTCTTCAAAGGGATAAAGATTACGCCGAGGAAGAATAGCTAACGCCAAGATAAAGGGTACAATGGAGTCATGCCTAAATATAGTCTATGAATACTTTTAAAGTGAGTCAAATGATTTTTAACGAATATTTGAACATTGTTATCTTTTACCATTCACACTGAAAGATTTATCGCAACATAAATCGATACATCTACTTACATTTGTTCAGTAACCAAGTTGTTGTTTATTGTTTACGTTTTGGCTAATGGTATTGACATAATCCACATAATTTTATTGCTGCCTTAAAAGCTTCGGTGCATCTATCCATGTGAATATTAAGTAAGACGTTAATGCGTAATTATATTAATGGTAAAACTTTACAATACAACACATAAAATAGTAAATGTTAATGTAAGCCTCGCTTGCGTAATTAAGAAGTGGGGAACGTTTGTCCCGAGCAATAAAAATCGTTTGCCACTTAAAAGAAAACTCTTTCCCGAGCGAAGCCGGGCGTTTCAGCTAGTCTTTTAATATAAAAGGCTAAATCTCTTGGTCATCATTTTTTGCGTAACGCTAAATATCTCAACATATCTCGGCCATTTCTTCAGCCCGTCCAGCCAAATTCAGTAGTATTGCTATGAATACGTTCAAAAAGCGAATGCTATAAAAATTTTTCAAATAAGTCTCGGGTTCGACGCCAGGAGAATGTTTTACATTCCACATTAATCTCAAAACCTCGCCCCATAAGTTTACACGCTAAAATTTAATTTTCAATGTGAAGAGTTTTACTCTCTTGGAAATTAAAATTAGAAAGAATTGACCTACGACCAGGGCCGCCGCAAGCCGCTGTGCAAATTGTGCACCGCACAAGGGCGCCGAACGAAGGAGGCGCCAGTTTCAGCAGGCGCAGAGTTCGAGCAGGCGCCCGAGTGCCTGGAGATAGGCTCTCGCGTGCCTGTCTGAACAGGCAGAAGCAGTTACAATGTAATTTGTTCCACGGCAGTTGCCTCGGCTCCCGTGTGCCGGCTCACACGTGCCCGTGTGAAAGAAGCCTATTCCTCCACCCAAAATAAATCGCAGGACTGGAGGAGTATTAGAGGCACGAGAGGGGAAGTAGCTGTGTGCTTCCGACGTTGAAGCTTGATTGAATCTCGCTGCATGCAAAAGTGATTGCTGGACGTAAGGTTAGTGCGGCAAAAATTCTGAAATCATAATCCCTAACGCGAATGACCCAGTCGTCGAGGTGTCAAACCATTTCAATTCCTATCGCACTCTCCAAAAATAAGATTAAAAACAATAATTATAAGTAGTTTTAAGGGCATACATAGCTTTAATGGACCGAGCGCCACTGATTAGTGGATTTCGGTTTTATTGCCTTTAGTAACTGTTTACATATACAATCTTATCATGCTTCCAGAATCGATCCCATTCTATTTATGGTGTTTTTTATTCATATTTATTCAAATTCATTTATATTTAATACTTTTTTACACAATTTTACCCTAGATGTCAGAGAGAAAATCAAAAAAGCTTTCCGGTGCCCAAAATAGAAAAAGAAAGGCTATGAGGGAAAAACACTTATATGGGACGCTAAACAAGTATTAAGAGAAAAGTCAAGAATCATCCATGGCTTCAGAGAAAAGAAAGAAGATTGAAGGACCACTGACTTTCGACGACGATGAAGTAACTGCAGAATTAAGAAAGAATCAAGATCCATCAACTCAACATGAAGATACAAAAGAAAAATACAGCCAAAATGCATCAAACATCGCACTAACTGATACTCTTGCAGAAGAGGTAGAAAAAACAGAAGAGGGCAATCTTTGGGAAAACTTCTCTGTACCAGATGACCCGGGTGCGTGGCCAGAAATTCTAACCATAAAACAGAGAGACTATCTCATTCAACAACGTCCTTGCCAGGTAACAGATTGGAGTTTTCCAAGAGATTATTTGGGAAGGAAATTTTCTACTTTGTATTACAGTCGACTACTTCCAAATGGAGAGAGAGTAATAAGATCATGGTTATTGTATTCAATTTCGAAAGATTCAGTTTTTTGTTTGTATTGCAAACTCTTTGCAGATGGTAAATCTCAACTTAGTAACAACTGCGGATGTAATGATGGGAAACATTTGTCTCATGTTTTAAGTGTTCACGAAAAAAGTGAATCACATATTAAAAACAGCAGTAATTATGCACAACTTCAGTTAGCGCTAGCAAAAAAATGTTACAATTGATTCTCAGGAACAGAGATTATAGGAAATCGAAAAAAAGTATTGGTATTCGGTCATTAAACGTTTAATTTACGCTATTCAGTTTTTAGCGCAACAATGTACAGCATTTCGCGGGTCATCAAAAGAGTCATATGCTCATGATAACGGCAATTTTTTTAAGTTAATTTTAAGTTAATAGAAACTTTTGGAAAATTCGACCCAGTTGCAGCAGAACATTTACGCCGTGTTCAAAGTTCAACTTCAAAAAGTGTAACTCATTATTTGGGAGACCAAATCCAAAATGAGATTATTACAATTATTTCTGACGCTATTACTCAAAATATACTAGAAACGGTTAAAGACGCAAAATACTATTCTCTAATTTTAGACACAACTCCCGATATAAATCGTGTTGAGCAAATGGCAATTATAATACGTTTCGTGTATTACAACAAAAAGAGAACAGTGGTAGAAATTCGGGAACATTTCTTAGGTTTCTGCTCTGTAGAAGATACCACTGGGCATGGGTTGTATGAATTTATATTAAATGATTTAAAAAACCTTAATCTTGATATTCAAAATCTTCGTGGGCAAGGATATGACAACGGTGCAAACATGAGACGTAAATACAACGGACTGCAACAAAAAATCCTGGAAACAAATTCTAGAGCGTTTTACGTTCCTTGCTCTGCTCATTCACTGAATTTAGTGGTCAATGATGCAGCAAAAATTTCTTTTGAAACTGTTAATTTTTTTAATATCGTCCAGGAACTATACAATTTCTTTTGTTTCTCCACAAAACGTTGGAGTGTATTGAATAAGTATTTTTTTAAATTAACTCTTAAACCTTTATCTAATACACGATGGGAAAGTCGGATAGAAGCAATCAAACCATTAAAAATTCACATTGAAGAAATTTATAACGCCTTATTAGAAATAACAAATGACAAAACAAAAGACTTGGACACAAGGACACAAGCAAATTCTTTAACTTTGAAGATAACCACGTTCAAATTTCTTTGTTCCATTATTATCTGGCAGGATGTTTTAAGTATGATAAATATGGATCGATTTTCTTCGTTTTTGTTTTATTCAACGGTTGAAACTATGTACTCTCTTATTATTGCGATGTTTAGATGTTACACGGTCGAAGTTTTCAGAAATACGCAACTTGTTTCGAAAATTTGTGGATTTTTCGTGCTCTTTCCGGGCGTTGTCAAGGCGGCCGTCATTGTTACCTCCGTTTCAAATAGACGAAAGTTTAGCGTTATTCGCTTCGCACTTTTGTTTAAGCAACGAAATTATCGTCGTAGCAGCGTCAATCCTTATACATACCAACGTAAATAGACACTAATTATTATTCAGAAAACTGCGTGTGGGAAGCGTTTACAACGACTAACCAAAGCAATTGAACCTTCTTTCGTCTATTGAATACTGGAATCTTACCTTTTTTGCAAGTAAATCATTACATTCTACATTGTTAATGTTTATTAACGCAAATAGGCCAATGTTGCCTTTTCATGGGTTTCTTACTTACAAGACATAAAAATAAACATTTCAGAAAGTCATAATTACGCTAGAAATGAAGCTGGATTTGGCGAAAGTGGTATAAGATAAAATTACCGTTATATTTTAACGCAATACGCTCGGAAACGGATCGTTTGCAAATTTGGTTAATTGTTAAGAAAAGCTAATTGAAAAAGTGTTTTTTATAAGTTATTTTCAGTTTTTCGTAGACTAAAATGTTTTTGTATATCCCGCATACGCCCCTAGAATTTGAAGCGAAAGTAGATTCACTAAATCTGTCGAAAGTCAACGGGCACTTACGCTAGATGTATAAAAAAATATCTGGATAGTTTTCGTATGAGAATAGCAAAATCATCTGGACTTTTACCCATTGTAGATCGGGAGGACGGTAGTCACTTTTTTCAGCTTTTGTAAGAAGGAAGAAATGTCTAAAACTTTTAATATCCTATAACGCAAGTTGTCCCTAAGGGACCAGCACACTTTAAGGGTATGTGACTGTTGAAGGAGTTCTATTTGTTTTTTCTACTTCTTTCGACACCGAGTTAACTAGCTTATTAATAAACTGCGATTGGAAAACTTTCGTATTAACTTTACTTTCCCCAAAAAGGTTTCCGATCCCAATTCGATTTTGTTGTTATAAGTCAATCTACTCTTTCTACGTCTATTTAATAAGATCGTTGAAAAAACTCGCAACGATTACAATAAAAATTACTGAATACATTATACGAGAAATCCAACAAGGCTTTTGCATTATTATTCAGTTAAAATTCTACGTAATATTTAGGAACATAAAAAAAGACGGTCAACTTTCAGTAGGTTTTATAAAAACATATGTATCTAGCATCGAGATTACGGTAGAAATAAAATTCAGTTGTTTAGTCTGGAGTACAAATAAAGGGTTATTAGAAAACTCACGCCACCCATAAAGCTGACGCTCTTTTCCAGAGGATTCCAAGGGATTAGAAACATACACATCGTACACTAATTCAATAGTGTTCGAGGGAATGTAGTCCAGAGCGCGTAATCGGTCCACTCATTACTTCCCACTCTTTGCGTCTATTGATTTGGAACACCGGAAGCGAGAGGATTTATTTTTCACAAGTGCAACACGTTTATGGTTGAACATTAATTAACGTTTTGTTTTTACATAAACTGCCAGAATGCGTTTAAGTAATCACATTCAGGACTTCCTGTTCCGGATGAATCAACAATATGTCTTCTCATAAAACATTTCTGCGAGACAGGCAGTATAAAGATAAGACGCGGTCTCACTTCAGTGTTAAATGATTAAATTCTTGAATACGTCTATATGATCTCAGCATAAATCACTGAGAAAACTTTCATTTCCAACATATTTTATAATTTTCTGTCACTTCAATTGTAAATTGTCATTTTTATGAATAAAATCTCCATCTCTAATGGGTTGCGTAACTTTTCGATCACCCTATATGGCAAATTACGAAACATAAACATGATGGTATACCACTGTCGGCCCTAGGATTTAATTAAAAGTTATTAAAAATTGATCCCAATGCAAGCCTAAATTATACCACGCGATAACGCCATTTTATATTTATTAAGTTTTCAGTCAGTATAATTAGTATCCCGACAAAGAAAATTCGCCGTAATAACCAAAATTATACGACCTTAACATGAGAGTAAATTGCTTATTAATGTGCCTTAAAAGGTCAGAAAAGAATTATTTTTTATAACTTTTATATTAATTTCACTGACATTTGAATATGATCTTTTCAAATCCGTCAATCATGCCTAAATCTATAAAAGGTGGGAGCACGACTAAATGAAATTTATATTCTTACAAAAATATTTATTGTTTAATGAAAAATTATTACGACTCAATAATGAATTTATAATTCATTTTTTAAAATAACTTTCATATTAGCGATATATGAATGAGGCAAATCTAGTGAACCACCAAATTTAAGTCCCTTAAGATTGGAAAATCTGTAGAACACCGAAAACGAAGCATCTCCTACTGTATTTCCCCATTATTTCCTTTTTAGCGCGTTAATACAAAAATAATTTCCTAAAAACATTTTTTTAGTTTATTAATCGTTACGCTTGTTCCGAAGCTCTCCGTATTTTCTTCCTTTACTCTCTCTTTCACTATTCATATCATTCCACTTAAAACGAAAACCCTTTTTTTGTGGGAATCGTAGATTATCGCATGAGAAAGGGTTTAAAAGGAGCCGCGTGAGAGAGCAAGAAGGAGAGAGAGGGTAGCGGAGAAAGAAAAGGAAGGGAAGAAGCAAAAAAATATCGCCACTTCTCGCACAGGTCACGTGACGTCCTCCTCCTACTTCCCGTCGATTTCCCAAAAGACCCCGGCAGAGTGAACAGAACGAGTTGCTTCTTTTTTTTTCTTCCCCGTCTCCTGTCATGTTTCTCACTGTCGGCGCCGATATCAAAGAAAATAAAACGAAAACTTCCTTCCCATACGCACGGAGACTTAGAAGGTGGCTCGTAGGAGGTCACCCGAGTTCTCTCTTGAAACGATTAGCGAACAGGGCAATTTACTTTCCTTCTTTAAACAGAAAAGAAACCATTTTAGAAAAGGAATCTTCGCAATTAAGGAAAGCCGGCAAATTACAAGAAGTTGAGAAATTTTATCATTAGTTTGCAGCTTTGCTGCTGGAGTTTTTATGGTCAAATTTTATATTTTCCGTGACTTAAATTACCTCATTGTAAAAGGGTTTTTATGCCTGTTGTTTTATTAAAACGGTGCATTTAATACATTTAAATAAATTAATGTTCTTAGCTTGGTTTCTTCCATAAGAGAATTTAAAAGATATATTTTATATCGGAATTTAACTACAAAAAGTTAATTTGTATTTTCTTTTTGTTCAATAAACAATACTACTAACTTTAAGTAAAAGCCTATTATTACGTTTCTCGTTATTAGACAGATTCGGATATAACGCGGGGAAAACCATATCCTCCGAAATACATATGTAAAAATTTTATAAAATATTACGGCTGATAGTAGTAACACACGTACGGAAAGGACTGTGTTATGTTGTTGCATAATTGTTTATATTGTTAAAAAAGATATGTATGTATACATGTGTTAGTTTTTCAATTATGCATATTTAAAGCGTGGTTTTTATAGCTCAGCGACCTGGCAATGCAAATCTTCTTTATACCGCGGATAAGTCTATTACGCATGTATAAACGTGTCCCCAGAAACCCACGATATCTCGAACATTTACTGTATATGTATACGTGAATATTTCAAAACTTCGAAACATAGTGAAATGCTTTAAAACAGTAAAAATGATTACAAAGTGTGATGATATTATCAGCAAAAAATAATTAATTACGGGGAGACACATTTTGAATCAATTTCTCGATTACCGTCTGCAAATGACAGCAATGACATAATTTATTACTGAGTTTCTTTGGCATTTTATGCTGCGTCATTCCTGGGGCTTAAAAAAAATGAAACTGAGGGTTCAGTTTGTGACTCGTACCTAATAAATGATGTAGTTGCCACCTTTAGCCATAAAACGGCGTGTGCCATAAGGGTATTTCATCAACAATTTAACCGACCCCTGAATTCTTAACACGCATCAGCGCTCGGTTATATTCCTCAGAATATGGCTATTTCGCAGTTGAAAGGGGCGAAATCGTTTACTTGACCGTTTCATGGCCAAAGCAGTAATCTATATGATTTAGTAGGCATTATTTTTCGACGTTTTCTGAATGCTCTATCTAAAACAATTTTTATACGTAAAATCGACTGTATTCAACTATTAAACGCACAAACTATAGCGCGTATAACTATTTGCAAATGCAAAAGGAGAGTTCCTGTCAAATATAAACAGCGTGAATGTGATGTATTAGATTATTTCTGTAGGTATCCAGCTTCATATCCTCATTAAGGTGCCAAATAGTAACTTAAAAATTACCTGAGAAATACCCGAGGGTTTTTAAGAGAATATAAAAATATGGGAAAAACACGAATTTCGCACAGCTTTCGATTTTACAAACATTGTATATTTTCTATATCGTCAGACGCAATTCAAACTCGAAATGAATATGGCCTTTGCTGCCACATCTACAAAAAAAAACTTCCGATCGACAATGAAATTGCCGAATTTTTCTAAACAAAACGATTTAGAATGCACAAATGGAATATGCTATATTTAAACAATTTTTCGTGCAAATTAACCTAAAATAAACAATCTAATACTCGATAAATTAAAACTGCACTTATTTCGCTTGGTTCAGTTGATTAATTGTTGAAATGAGACGCACACTCGCGACTGTAAACATGCGTATTGTTTATATTTAATCTCCTCGAACCCTCGCTACTTAAACATTTTTCCCTTTCCCCTTAACCGAGGCTGTGTATATTTACGCATGGCCGCAGCAGAAGCATTTGCGCAGATGTAATAGCGATGCGGCTGAGAATCAGATGCGAAGGTCTCTCGAAAATTTATGCGTTTACTGCCCCGACCGGAAACAGATTAATGAACGCAGTATACAGCGTTGCGTGAGCATATTATGCGAGTGGTGATCTCACAGTAAGAATCATGACAGCGGGAACGAAACCTTGAACAAGCTCTGGAGGGGGTCCAGATTTAAGACATGGAAAAGAAGTGATATCTCCAAAATGGTGCCGTCGATTATTATTGAACATCTAAAAAATAATAATTAATACTATTCAAATGATTTTGTAGCTGGATTCTTTTCACTATGAATTAATTTAGTAGCCTATACGCTTTGTAATTCTACGAGTGTACATTCAAAAACGATATACCGTATTTATTTGGATACCATTCGCCATCGAATGAGAAAAGTACCAAGTGTTTTTGTGAAGGAAAAATGTAAAACTTTTCAATAAATTTATTACATTAGTTGACATTAATTATTATAGATGTAGCTCTTTACAGTATCGTTCTTAATTAGGTTACACTCGTGTAATAGTTGACACCGCATTTTCTACGCATTGACGATTGCCTTCTTGAAGTAGAAAATAACTTTTTTGAAATCCTTGTATAAGGAAATTTCGAAAAGCATGCGTTTGGTATTCGAGTAATGCAGTATTAAAGCTTCACTGATTGCACAGTTATCTTTTTAAAAGCTGAAATTGTAAATTTTTTCGAATGTCACAAAAATGATCACATTAAGATCAAATAGTTTTAGAAGCGATTGATAACACAAATGATAAGAAAGATGAAAGTGAACTGGATAGAAAGTTTCCTGCGGAAAGGCTTTAAGATTATAGATGAGATTTAAGGAAAAGTGGGTGAGGAAAGAAAAGGTTTTCAACCGATAGACTCGATAAGCAAACGACGAATATTGCGACGGACAGGATAAAGTGGAGAACATGGTTTAATTTATAATCACAGACATGTCTACGGAAAGATTACTAATAATGATGATGACCTTCTCATAATGACCCGAATAAATTGCCACCGAAGGTAAGGACAGCCTCAACACTATTCATTCATATATATATTTCACCAAAATTAGATAAACTTTAACGAAAAAATAAACAACGCAGGAATAAAACAGGAGAGACGGAGAGGATTGGACACGCGAGGATACAGAATTTATAAGCTCACGGTCGAATTTTATTTTGATCGGCCTTCATTACATCACACTTTCCCTTTCGGCAAAAATATTGCCGGCATGGTTGCGAAGAGAGAATTTTAAACCAGCAGAAACACGGGAAGTAAAATTGCCCTTCCCTACATACGCATGCATTTAATTTCTTTACGTGACGAGGGGAAAAATTTTAACTCTAGAAAATTGAAAAACTTCACGCTACACGCACTGCCGGTGTAAATGAAGAACGCATCTTATTTCCCCGTCCTCTTTTCTCTCTTCTCCGTCAAGTAGACAATTCGCTCCAATTAATGCTTCTCTCTCTTTCTCTCATTTGCGCCGGAAAGCTCTAGGCAGCGCCGCGAGCGAGATCCCTGGAGCCCGGAGGCTGCGGCGTGTGCACTCGAGCGCACGCATCTCCTGTAAGCGTTTCCACACTCATTGTACGCGCTTCAATGAATGGGAACCGCGTTCTCTAATCGGGACGCCGATGGGGTCTCTCGACTGGCGAGGACACATGGAGCCCTAGAGTAGCGTCCCTAAGTCCATCATAGCTTCAGTAAATTAAAATCGTCCAAGCCTATACACACGAGCGACGACGTTAAGATAACAGAAATAGAAATGTTATTAGGCGACGAAAAAAAAACAGGGAAGGAAAGAGCTGCTGAAGCAGACAATAAATGGAGGTTTTTTTTTTTCAAACTTTTAGGCGTACAGACGGGCAAACGGATGAAACGTACAGAATGAGACAGAATACTGAATCGATTGGAGAAAAAACGATGTCTCGAGCTGGTTTGGTTTAGGAGTTTGTGCGTCAAATAGACGGACAAACCGAACGCGCAAGCAGATTTAAAAAAAACAGCATAAAAATTCCGGAGAAAAGAAGGGCGCTGTGACCCGAAGAGACAAAACACAGCGGAAAGGTGAGCTTAAAAATAATTTAACGAATAAATAACACATTCTTAAAATTATGAAAACTCATCGTAAGTTTTAAGTTTTATATGGAAAATTTCCGATATCACCATCAGAATCTTTTTTTTTAACTTTTTAATCTTACGTGCCCATAACCAACATTTTCGAAAGAGACCGTTTTAAATATTTTTCGAAAAAATAATGCCCTTGAAGAATAGAATATTTTGTAAGCCTATAAAATTTATAAAACCCAGCGTCGCACCCAGGAGGAAGGGGGACTCGAGCACTCCCCCGAAATCTCATTCAGGAAGTCTACAGAAAAAACCGAATGATTTACCTTTTTATTTGAGTTTGTATAAATTTCGCAAAAATATACAGCGACGCAAAACAATTTTTTAAATACCAATTCATGGATATTTGCATACATTGTGAGACCAATGAACCTCTCAAAATATTTTACAGTGCGCAACTGCCAAAACCCCTAGGGTATTCCGGGAAAAGGAACAAAAAGGCGGAAATTTCCCGTTTTTCAATAAAAAAAGAAACCATTTTCCGAGTGTATACAGCAGAAAACTTTCAATTTGAGACTAAGCTGCCGGAAATTCGACCTCCACTTTGGGGAGGAATACAGCCCCATTCCCAGAGACACCTATTTCTTTCACACGTTAATTTTTACAGAGGAAGGAAATTCCGTCGCCCGCTGCGATTAGCTGGGGGAATTTGTACGATTAAACTACGAAGAAGAGAAAATATACGGATTGCACGCTGGGAATAGAATCAACATTAACGTTAACATCCGGTCAAAATTTATTCTGCGTAAAACGACTCTGGTCCAATCAAGACATCTCAAATACCAATGGAATGAATAGGGAGATTAAGATGAAAAATAAGGAGAATCACAGTAGAAAAACTTTGAATGGAGAAAATTGTGCCAAAATAGAAGAAAAAATGCCCATAACGACAAAGATGTGAAAACAACTACTTTAGATAGGACGACATTTGGGGAAAATATTCGATCAATTGGCAACTTCTATAACGAAAAGAAAGGCTCAAAATTAAAATGGTGTATTACCAAAACAGGTATTCCCCATAAAATAATATTTTCCTGTCTAATTTTTAAATGACAAAGAAGAAAATGGCATCCTCAAGCTATAATGCAGTTTAACAGCTTTATAAGCATGCAAAATGTTCCAGGATAAGCACTTCAGCATTAAAATTTGACTAAATTACGCACTTGTCTTTGGTATCTCCAAAAGTCATGAAATGGTAAAACTAAAAACAAGTACCTATTCAATTTTTGTCACTTACATGCTTAATCCGGAATCGATTTCCAGCCATGAAACGACCGTGATAATTCTCTAGTGACGCAACAAGTTAACAATTCCCCATTTCTAAATGCAACGCTGAAATTAGTTCAACGAGAAACCTTAAGCCGTGCTCGTAGATGCGGCGCAGGCGAACACGTATAAAAAATTCCTAACGCGATGGGGTGAAGAGGATCAAACTTGGCAGGCGGGATTTTTTTTTGCTAAGCAACATGAAATGGAGAATGCACAGGCTCTAGCAGATACGAACAGGACTGGCGCATACGTTTTCCGAGAGCACGTGGTAAAAAAAAAGTACTCCGATAGAACAGCGCAAGACACCAATAAAACGAGATGACTTTACCGAGAGAAGATAAAAGGAACCAGAAAGAGAAGACTTCACCGCGGGATCTAGTAAAGCAGCATATGGAACCTTTTCTCAAAATCGACCACACTCAAGAATGATGCTATCTCATTATCTTTGTGAGATAAAAGAGACCCGTTTATTTAGAAAAGGATGCGAGGATCCAGGGCAAGGGAAAATAAGGCCTTCTCTCGGTTCGACGCACTCCAACCCTGTAATAATCGCGCCAAGGGGTCTAATGTAAACCCACTCCTATAACTCACACGCGAAACAAGACACGCATAAGGAAAAAAAGTGCCGCATTTCTGAGCAAACGGGAGAAGATAGTTTTCGGAAGCAGAGAGAGAGAGACAACATCGAATGCTATGTTGATGGAGGGAAAGAAACAAAGAGACGATATACGAATCGACTGCCGCCGAACTTTTCAACGGAAGAGGAACTCGCAAAGGGACTTGGCCGAAATTCGAAATATTCTCAACGGAATTTATCGCGAAACATTTCCAACGCCGAGGGGATTAACACCCGAACAGGATAAAATAAAGCGAAAACTTTTTTTTTGAATCTTTCAGATAAAACGTGCGCAAAATTCGAACGATAGAGGGTGGGGGGGGGGGGGCATGGGAATGAAAATGCCAGGAGCTGGTGAAAGGCAAAATAATGTCGACTCAAATGTAGAAGGAATTCCGCGAAGAAAAAAATTCCATTGGTGTATCTCACGTTTCTAGGAATTTCCAGTGTCATCTTTCAGAGCTCGCAAAGAGATTTTCGTTTAATGAAGTATCTCTAGGGAAGGCGAGCTAAAACGAATCTTCAGTTGATTGAATTTACTTAAAATACTGCGCTGTGAAGTCGGAGAAAAAGAAACTGACCGATTTATCGATGAATTTTCCTCACAAGATGAGAGAACTTAACGAAAAACGAAGATTTCTATGCCCTTCGAAATTGAAATTTATGTGAATAATTTATCCTGACTTTTAGCGACTAATAAGTGTTTCTCAATTTACATAAAATCGTAAAATAAAAGCACGTCATTTTAAAATATTTTATTTCGATAGAAGGTTCCAGACAATAAAGTTTTTAATTCACTTTTAGTTTAACTTCGTTTTGTTTTCATATATAGGTTTATTCAACCTCAACGGGTTTATAATTACTAACCAGGGAAATTTGGAGGCTAGTTGCCTCCAGAAAAGTTGTTCCTTGCAATGAGATCTTTCTATTGGTCATTTGATAGTCATTTGTAGAACTTCGTAATGACTAACTTAATCCGTATATATTTCGTTACCAGATACTAAAATTTTAAAAGACGACTTTTAGAAGATAGTTACATTTTCGAAATTTCTGAATAATTAGCGTGATTATCCGATGCCTGCTTTTGGTTTTTACCTTTTATTGCGCTCCAAAGAAATTGACTTTTAACAAAAATGTATTGGACTTGATTGATATTTCGTCTCACATACACGTATTTGACGCGCAGAATAAAATACGAAATTCACCTTCCATCTTTGCGCAAACAAATTACTTTGGCACCCTTCCACAAAAATAAAACTACCCCTCCAAGTTTATTCCTATGATATAGAAGCAGTACACAAACACATTAAAGCTCACTCATACTTATTTATTCGTCGCGAAACGTAAGATGTAGTCATTCTTCGTTAAAAACTAAGTTATGCGCGACAACGTGAACGAAAACGTTTATTTTTTTAAACGGATGATAAAAAGGGCCGGATTACGAAACGAAAAATACCAAGAAACAAAACATACGCGAATCCTTATACGACTGACCGAATAACGTTTCCAGCTCACGATCCCACGTGCGGAAACGAGCCTATCCCAACTGGCGGCAGATTAACGGACGAAATCGCGAGACTCCTACACACGGATGCGGAGAAAATACGCACCGCCAACACAAGTCGACGGAGGAGAGGAAATTGGCGAGGAAGAGGTTTAAACCACGAGAGGAAAAAAAAAACGATGGGATGAGGTGAAGGACGATCACCATCAACTCCGGGCTTTCCTCTCTTCTTACTGGAGGGGTTGGGAAGAGGGAGATTGGTGCGGTGGCCGAAAGGGGGGCAGTATTTGCACTCGCACCGAGGGCGTGGGCGCTTTAGAGAAGATAAGCAAAGAAAAGCAAGAGAGAGAGTGAGAGAGAATAAGAGCCCCTTGCGCATGCGCCCCCTCCTCTCGACGAACCCGAGCGCTAGGTCCGCGATGTCGATCCCCGTTTCAGTGACGGCCACGACTCCATCCGCGTCCCTCCGGAAGGACTTTTTGTTCGCGTGTGCCGACGGCGAAAGCGCGCGAGAGAAAGAGGGCAAAAACAGTGAGCAGAAAAGACGGCGAGAGAGAGAGAGGGAGAGAGAGAAAGGGAGAGTGAGGGAGGGATGGATGGCGAGGGAGTTTAGGAGGTGGCGGTGGTGGAGATGTCGGAGGTGGAGGAGCGAGGATGACGATCTCCCTCGGTGGACAGTGAGTGCGAAAGAGAAGTGGTTCTTTTTCGGACCTTCAGGGTAAAAGACAAAGAGAGGAAAAGGGGGAGAAGGGACCGGAAAAGGGGAGGCAGGAAACGGACCCGGGTGGTGGTCGCTCCCGGAGGACTACGGCGAAGATCCTTCCCGGAATCTCTTGGACCCTCGCGAGGGTAAGTCCAGAAAAAGTTGGAGGATTCGACAGAAAGCCACTCTCCCTGAGTTTCCGTTTCCTAGATATGCTAATTTATGTTATTTCCGAAGTTTTCTTCGAAGGGGATCGAACCGTTCGGAAAATATATAAAAGTGCAGCGAGTTTTACCTGTGAAAACGCTACACAGGTTATAAAAGCGCAATCTCGGTCGATTTTTTTACACAAAAAATATTTAGGGATATAACTTCCTTCAAGTTTCGTAGATGAATGACAAAAACTTCAGGCACGAGTTAAAAGTTTCGTTTCAACGCTAATGTTCCCGAGAGTTGACGTGCATAGGTAACGCTGCAAAATCCTCCGAAACTTGAAACTTAAAAGATATTAGAGTGAAGAACAAAAGTAGGAACTTGCACTCATAAAGTGGACTTAAAAGAAGTATGAATACCAAATCCGCCGTCGTTTAATGGGATGGAATTAGTTTCGAATCAGAAAACTTATCCAAGACCGCTTCGCCTCTTCATTTTTCAGCATCGTTCAAAAGATGGTACGAATCAAATAGGTCAATATGAAAGGATTCAATGTAATGCAATGCGCAATTAAGTCGTATCTCGAAAAATCTAAGTTGTGCGTAGATAACAATAAGAGATTAAAAAATAAGAGGAATAACTTTTAAATAAAAAGTGTCGTTCTGCTTGAGTGAAAAGCACTTTTATAGGCTTATAAAAATCGAGTTATGTTTCCATATATTTTCGACTATATAGAGGAAGAGACTAAATTAAATGATACATTCGAGTATAAAGGCCTAACTCAATCGATTTGGAAAATATTAAGTAGGAAACTTGACTTTTATCGGGAAAGAAAATATATATTGATTCGTTTAAATCAACCCCCTGAGAGTAAATACACTATTCCACAACTTAAAGCTCAAGATAGAGAAGAATGAATCATCGGCGAAACGAATACACCTCGGTGGACATGAAAAACCACGTCGTCGAGGTAATAACGTATACCTCTTTATTATAATAACATCAACATCCGTCCGCTTCAGAAACGCTCCGAAGAGAGAACTTTCGAAGTGTGTTGGAAGGCGAGTTTTCAAAAAAGTCCGCTCTATTTTTAGAAAGACTGAGCATTTTGTTTTAAATTTCGTCGTATTTTTCCCAAAGGGAAGTCAAAAAACGGATCGCTACAGAGGCCCAAGCCTCTCCGGTAAAAAGAACTCGGCGCATTACTGCTCTCTCTCCTCCGATGCAAAACTTTGAATATCGGTTCGAATCGACTAAAGTTAATTTTGCCATCGCGATCATAGTGACGTGACGACGTATTCATTAATACCGACGACTCAACAAAAATAAACAACAATTAAAATTCACAGTGCAATTAATACAAGTTTTTGGAGTAAAAAATTTAGATAAAATTACGTTACTTAAACATTTCATTCTAACACCTCAGAGTGCGTTTCCGGCCGAGTACTCATTTTCTCAAAGTTATTTACTAGTATGCAGGATCTCGGTAAATGACTATGCTAGGTGGTTGATTTTTCAGCCTCTTTGCCAAATTGATCCCAGTCTTCAAATTTCCTAATTATTTACCGTATTAGAGTCTTGGAGTTTCCCTTATCGCCATAAAAATAAATGGGATTCGGTGCAAGGCATTAAAAGTTTGCGTTTTTAATTAGGGTGGAACTGAGATAAAGCTCAGTACTTAGAAGTACGCATATCCAACCACATTTTTTTATCGATAAACATAATTACTTTTCAACCGAACTGAAAAAGTATTTAAAATCTAAAAAGAACTTTAAGAATGAGAAATTAAATTAACGATTATACTCTACAAATATAGATGAAGTTTACCTCAACGCATTCACTGGCGCATGATCGGACAAGTTTCATAAACAAATTATTTTAATGAAGTTAATAAATAGTATAACGTGAAATTGAAGCTGCGAATGCGGGCGATAAGATGTTAAAAACTGATCAAATCGTGTATTTTAACATTCCCATTTCCTTGAAATTCGCCTTTTAAAAGTCGTCTAATAATATCTTTGGAATTCCAATTGCTTCTAAACAACAAAAGGGTCATCATTGCCTCAGCCGAGATTTGAATATCCTCGCGTTCTTAGACCTAAAAGAGCAGCCAAACTTTTCGGGAAGGGATTTGTAACGAGGGGTATGGAAGACAGAAGAAGGAAACTACTTTATTTATTTTTATCACCTCTGAAAAATTGCTTTCTTGGCCTTTTACAACGACCTTTTAATCATTAAATTAAGAAAATCACAGAAACGCATCAATAAAGTGGGATACAAACTCGGAACCTTAGCATTGGGAGGCAGGCACTACCCAGCCCTCTTACAAAGCCGGTATTATGACACAAAGGAGGAGAGAGGTCATATACGAATCTAACACGATACGGGTGTAACTCCTTTCTTTGATCAAAATAGGTGGCGAAGCTCGTAAATAGAAAAGACAGAAAGGAAAAGAGACTCTTGGTTTCTAAGGCATCTGCTTCCGACGTGAACCTCCTTAGCCGAGACATTCGACAACAGTGAATATTGAATGGATTTTCGCGGGGGAGGGGAAGTGGAAAAGTACGAGTTAAAAAGAAAAGTGATAAGGAAAGTAAAGTGTCAGGAACAGCTGATGTTTTTGTTTTCCCACCTTTGCCATTGGTTCTTAAAGGTTTTCGTCCATAATCGAGTTGAAAGCTTTTTCTGCGCCTGCTTTGATTTTAAAAACCTTTTGTCGTCGAATTCTGATAGAAGTTATCCGGAAAAAAAATGAACGGCCTTGAGTTGTTTTGAACGTCTTCCAGCAACGTCTGGTAAGATGTGCGCGTATCGCTTCGAAAGTTTCAATCAACCAATACTCGGAAAATGACATACCAAGCACGATGCAGGCGAATTATTTCAACGCTTTCTAAGGACATATTCACTCGGAATACGAAGCATGCATGTTTCACAAAACAAAAATCACACGTTTTAATTACTTGGCGTTTTAAATTAAGCTCCAATAAATGGGGTCCTCTTCGGTCACTTATATACTTGATCTGCGTTATTTTACATGTGTTTTTATATTTTACCGGCAATACTGGCTATTTAGGCAGAAGTAATTAATATCCACTGAGTTTACCGCTGACAAAAATATGGCTAATTACAAATTCACTAATTTATAAATAATATGCATTATTTAAAATACAAATGTAAATCCTCGACTTCATGTAACCCGTGATCGGTGGCATTTTCCCTTTTTCCCCGCACTGCCTCCTATCCATTCCTGAACATGCATAGGGAATTAAGTTGAACTTCTGGGGATTGCATCGTTTAATGACAAAGCGTTCCTTTAGATATTTTTTTACACACTCGATTATTTTACCACGGTTCTCCCTCTGTACCAATTCTTAAACTTTTCAGCTAGTTCACGGGATAATGGAGAGAGAGAGAGAGAAAGAGAAAAATTAAAAATTAAAAAGGTTATTTTTCTGTCTCGATGAATTTGCGGAGAGTGCTCTGTTTTTTCCGCTCACTTTCCATTAAATCAATCTCAGACCCGCTTCCGTTCCCCCTATATTTCATTTTCGATCTATCTATGCTACGTACACCTACGTCCCTGTCCATTCCTTCCCCGTTCCGACTTCGTTCATACGAACCTTTAACTACGCTTCCGAATACCGTTGACCCGAAAAATTTCGGAAATGGTATTTTTCTGATCATTCATTCATCGCCTCGATACACAGTACAGCATCGATATCGGGAAGACAAGATGTACCACTAGACACTAAAGCGGATCGACCGTGTACCTGTTCTCAGCGACAGAGCGACCTTAAGAGTGGTTAGTATATACTCCATTTTCTCAAAAATCCACCATTACATGTCACCCCGACAGTCCGCTTTCGAAAGGCCAGTTTTTCAGATCGGTGACCATTTTCGGAGGCGAAGAATGATAGCGGTGTCACGCCCCCCCCAAAGTCCTCGTTAAAACGGAAACCCCTCAGAGGCTAATGATTTCAGCTTAAAGTCTGAGATGAGGTGAGACACAGAAGGAAGAGGGAGAGATGGGAAGGGGATGCCCAAAACAGGAAAGCATAAAAGGAGAAATAACGAAGAGAGATAGAGATTCGAATTCGAAGTTCCGACTGAGAAAGAAATTCGTAGAAGGAAACACTGTGCCCATATTTTGAACTAACAACCTAACAAACAGCGTTATTTGGTTCTAACAAGTATTGGGCCATCCTCCATAAGGAATCTTAACTTGTTCTATCCGTCTTTTTTTGGAAACGACGAAGAAATCGATATAACCGAGATTCTTATTTTGTCCATCCCTCTCAATTATCGTCGAAACGGTGGTCCTTGTATTTTTAACAACCGGGGGGAAAAAAGATAACGACTAAAATGGACCTTTTAGGGAAGAGTGACTGGCATGTCTGGAGGGGATATTGAATTTAGGGAGAAGGAGAGTTACGGAGGGAGGGAGAGAGAGAGAGAGGAGGAAAAAGAGTGGGATGTGATAAAAAGCGATTTATCAAGTCTCTTTTCGAAGGATTTCTTTCTTCTTCCAGTAAAAGTAACGGGAAAACTGCTGGAGTTCTTAGTCCCGCAGGGTTCGAACGGGGATAGTGTTGCGGAACTCTTGGGCTTTGAGCAAGAGGGCAATTTCTCTCAGTAATGCAAGTCCTGCACACAAAACAAAGCGTCTGGTCGGAAGTGCGGAGACATTCGCGCCAAAACAAAACGATACAAATGCACTGACAGCTTAGGAATTACTTCGATAAAACTTTAATTTCTTATGCCCCTCTGTGGCTGTACATTGCATCGGCTTTCTTCTTTGTTTTTCGTCCATCAATTTTCGCCGACAGCTACAGCATTGACGACACAAAAATTTCAACCATTAAACATTCTAAGAACAATCTGAAAGTTTTAAAAACAGCATCTGCTTACTCCAAAATATAATGCAGACCAAAGAAGGTTAAATTAAACGATTTCTCCCCAAATGCGTGACCAGATAATGTGTAGTGAAAAATTGAACGACTTAATTTAATTGCGTAATGCCGGTTTCATAAATGCCGTAAATTCGTTTGTGAAATCATATTGAAGGCATTCATCTTCATTAATAACAATTCCTTAGATAAGCCGATTGTATGATAGACCGTGCGCTCCATATAGCCGTTCTTTGCAACCTACTTCATCTCTTATAATCCGTTCCCTCTTAAAATTGTATGAAGGCTAAATCATTTCCTCCCATCTCCTATTTTACCTCCACATTTTCCTACAAGACCTCAGATTCTTCCTAGTAAAAGCCCGATCTAATCAGCCTTCCTCTTTTTTTATCAGTTTTGATATTCTTTTCTTTCCTATTCTTCTTCATAGATCTCAATCCTTTACTTACCTGCGAAATTTATTTCTAAGCTTCCCCAGTAATTTGCATCATTTTCCCTATGCCTTCGCTTTAATTCCCCGTAATTTCTGATGGTCAGTTACTAAAATCAACATTTTTGTACGCAAACGCAAAGGCTCATGCTTATCACAAAAGCTTCCGAAGTAACTACAACTTATTTTTTCATAAAACTACTTCTAAGCTTCACTTCACTTGACTTCAAGTGTAAGACATGACAAATGAGCAAATATGGCAATCGAAAATTAACTCTATTTCTTAAATTAAATTGAATTAACTATTTAATAAAAATGAATATCCAAGTCATAGATCCTCCAATTAGTGTCAAGTTCCTATACATTTGAGTTTTCTCAAATAAATATGCGTGCTACATTAGTCAGTAATACAAAAAAAATAATTGGTTTCAATTCTGCGCTTGAAGTTAGAATTTTTTTGTTTTTTCTGATGAACAGCATGCCGCAATTTTCATCTCGGATTTCTCATCTACACCTACAGCAAATATCATTTAATAATACAAATTATGAGGTATTTCACAAGTATAGGGCTATTAATTTTTGGAATCAGGTGGATGAGTAATGATTTTTTGTAGAACGAAGATTTTAACTTATATTACTCACAAACAATGTTATGGAAATCTCAATCGACGTCAGCTCAATCTTCATATTTTCATCCACTATTTACAATTCCGAATACTTAAGAAAATATTTTTCTAAATTCCGGTGTTTTTTCATCCCTTTGTTAGGTCTTATAACTCTTCGGCAATGCTGTATCGCAAAATTTAGTTTGTAACAAAGAATCACTGGCCTTGGCACGTTACACGATGAATGAAGTTAGCGTACTTCCCGTAAGGAATGAGTTTTTGTGTATTTGCTTAGCGTTTTGAATGACCAGAATAAACGTGGTAAGGTACTGTTTAATTTTCTGGAAGGGTGCCAAATTAATTATTTCGCAAGATGGCTGATGATAAATGTTCATGTTTTATTCTGCGTATCAGGTTAATGTGACAAGAAACAGAAAAAAACATACGCTAGTCACCATTAAAGTTTCTTGTCTGTAACCTACTTTCTGAGGATACGGGATTATAAAACGTTTAAAAATGACGTGATCCTCCTTTAAGATATCACGTAAATTTATGCGACAGTTAAGATTTATATGAATAATTTTTCCTTGCTTTTAGCAAAACGGCTTATCTCTGGAGGACATGAAAAGTTTCACTTTTCGTGAACTATTATCGAATCGCTCCAAAAATTGCCATAAACTACTTTTAGCGAGGAATAATTAATCTATCGGTCAGTGGTCTTGTTCTTTACGCACCCTTTTTCTCTGCAACGCTTTAAGCTTTTCTATTCTTGTTCACAACACTTTTACGGAAATTCAATTAACCGACGATTAATTTTCGCTTACCTCCCTGAGAGAGATTTCAATAAGCGAAAAAAGGTCAGACATCAATTACATCCAATTAAATCATCGTTCATTTGACGCATAGTGTGATTTTGTTAAATTACCTAAATCTTATTATACAACAGACATAAAATACAATGAATATAAAATAACCCTTTTTCTTCATTATTTCCCATTTAGAGGAAACTTGTTTAATGTAGTTTGTACGGCATCTCGAACGATTATGAAATAAAACTTGGAAAAGAGAGCTGCATTAAAAATACAAAACAATGTTCACCACCTTTCTCCATCGAGCATTGAACACACAATCAAAATTGGACCAGACAGGTGATTAAATTGTGGAAACCGACCAAAAGCTGTCAACGAAGGTCAACTGAGGCACAAAATCCAAAACGAATTGGGATAAAATGTCGATCCTTTGGGAAGTTAAGCCACCTCTCGCCCTCTGGTCCCCTAAGATAAAAACTAGTTATTTGGGAGGAAAACCCTTTTTATCAAGAAAAGAATTTTATTGGATTTTACGCGAACCTGCACAATGTATTTGTTACCGGCGAGTCAAAAAAAGAAGTAAAAGACGAAAATGCGTAATTAGAAAAGACGGAATGTACATTTTCAGAAGAAAATTCTGCATATAATAGTCTTATATTCTTTCAAAATGCTCTTAATCGGCATGAAAAGGATTGCGTATGCAGCGATTAAACATTGTTGGTAAATGACGGAAAATAAAAAACTATCAAATTAATTACGTAACATTTCAGATTAAGAAAATGGAGAATATTCTCCAAAACTAAAAGTACAAGTACGGCTGCTTCAAAATGCGTCCGACTACCATCCACTCGAGAAAGGCTATGAAATTGAACACTAGGGAAACGCAAATGAACAATATAGCCATTTCTTTAATTTCAATTAGGTTTTTAAGCCAGTCTTCTTATTACGAACCCTGATGAATCTGTCCTTTTATGCCACTAAGAAAAAATAAATATTCGATAATCAGCAAGTCGCTGAAAAACTGAAACAGTGAGACAGAAATGTTACGAGGATCCGGATTCTTCTCATTATTTTACCATAGATTTTTACGAAAATTTCTGAAACTCCATAACCCGAGTTTTTTTACAAAGCATTTCGGGTTAGAGAAAATTAGAGCGTAACATTTCTAATCAGCATATAGGAATAAAACTAAAATAAAGAAATACCCATTTCGAGTAATCGAATACTGAAGCTACAGGGATTCCATTTATAGAAATTTGAGTCATAAAGGTATGAATACAAAACGATAGAGAAGTCTTGCGACAAGTTGCCCATACGCATGACGATTCAAAAGTAGCTGTAAAACTTCTGTATCTCACATATTACTGTGAAAATGTGCCTTCTTCGTAGCGAAATGTGTTACTGAAACAGAGACATATATGTACTTCAAGTTTTATCCCTTTCAATTACAACAATTCCATGTGACAAGAGGAAGAGAAACGAGACAAGCCAGCGATGCACAATCTTGGTGCAAACACGTTGCGTAATGTGCGATTCATCTCAGACAGAGATTGCACCTCGTGGATTTATGAAGTACCTTTTGAACCACCATGAATATTCCGAACACCAATGCCCGATAATAGAATATGTATTTGACACATATAGTGTAACTCGAACCCATGCTCTCAAACAATTCTTCCACGATGAAATTCCATCAGCATTTCGGAGCATAGACAAAGAAGGAAGATCGATTATTCAACACGTCAGTAAATCCATAAATGCACGGAATGCGTCGAAGAATAGGTCACGTACGCCCGAAATCTGAGAAGAGCGAAACACGAGCGCCACGCGCAAATGGCGCTCATCCATCCGTTAGAACAGGGGTGTCCAACATTTTTCCCCCATTGGAAATTTTCCATATCCGTTGGTTTTTCCAAATCTACCTAGAGGTGAATATACGATATTAAAACCGCCAATCGTTTTACTTATAAATAAATTTAGTATTACTTCAGTAATTTTGACAAAAAATTCATATGTAACAGTGGAAATGGGTTGTATTTTAAGCGGCAAATGACCGCAGCGGTCCGCAGGTTGGACACCGCTGCATTAGAATAATGATGGCCCCTAAGGCCGCAGTAGGGGGGAGGAGGGGGTGGTTTGAGAACCTAAAGACGGTGCAAAACCAATTTAATTTAGAAAAATGAACGAAAGAGAATGAGAAGGAATTGGGGGAGATAAAATGATTAGAGAGAGAGAGAGAAATAAAGGCAAAGACCTGTATTCGGTAGAAGTTAATATTATAAAGTTCCTTATAGAATGTAACACATGGACTTACATGTTACAATGGACTGCCATTTATACGTATTTCCTCATCAAGAAAAAAAAAGCTAATACATATAGCGTTTTTTTGCTACGAGTGACTCGCTGTAAAAAAAATCCATTAAGGGGTCAGGAAAAAACCTTTTAAGAATCTGCACGGTTTTGCAAGAGTACTCAAGTCTTGATAGAATTATGAGTAGCATGATATGACAGTAAATATTTAAAAGAAAGGAAAAAATTGCAATCAGATAATTGCTATTTTGCCATAAACATGTAAGTCACCACTGATGAAGGCTGCTCTGTAGACAAAATTTGAAAATGTTATTCTATAACTTTTTACGACTATTAAGAACTACCTAAATTATTAACTTAATTACAGGCCTCGATATTTGATTAACTCGATAATTATTTTTTAGTTAAATTGAAAAAGTGTTAGCCAAAATCAGAATATCCATCTATCGCCGTGGAAAAAAAACATTCTGTAAAATGTTTCATGTTTAGTACCATTGCCTATCGGGAATCTGTAGAGAGGATTTATTTCATAGTTCTGCATTTGAGGAAGAGGTAGAGATAAATAGAGGGAAAATAGGAATAGATATGTTTTTTAAAGGACTTTTTATCAGAGCCTGAAGAATGGGAGAGTAGGAAAGGGTGGGAAGTTCGACGCACTGACGCACGGCCATCGCGTGTTGCCGCAGTAACGACCGCTTGATGAATGGATACTCGCAAAAAGCGACTTTAAATGGAAAAGACAAAAAAATCTGGATGGGGAACTCGCCTCGAAATACAAATTTATTCTATTCATTCATCGCGGGCGGCTTCTTTTATTTATGGGATTAATCTGGTCGCTCTTCTCTTGACTCATGCGATACCACGTTAATATTAAAAGATTTTTACGACGCGCGGAGGTTTTATCCATGCTTACTGCAGACCAATAGGATAATGCCCTGCTTACGCACCGGAAAGTGAACGGTTGCCTGTTTTTTTGGGCATTATCCTGCTCGAAGCTAAATAAGCAGCTTTTATGTTTCCTCTGAGAGTAGGAGAGCTGTTTTCCCTTAACAGCGCCACGAGGAAGACGCAATTTACCCTTATTTTCGCATCGAGCAGACATCTATGTACGGCACAGTCTACGAGAGCATCTATTCTCTCTTCCCCTTCTCGTAATGAAGGTAACTGTGCAGTTTATGTTCCACATATAGTGAATGAGATCAGGCAAACAACGTCGAAAGTTCTAATCATTCTACTCCACTTTAAAATTCCTAAAATAATACGTTGTGTTTATAAACTATTAGTCATGACCAGAGCCGGATTAAGCGGTACGCAAAACACGCGTGGGGCCCAGAGGACAAGGAGGCCCACAGTGGACAGAAATCTGTTACTTGTTTCCCTTTATTCTTTTGTATCAAATGCTACGCTTTTCTTAGCAAAACGCTTTCTTACTTTATCAGTAATTCCAAGTACAGGCGGTCCTCGCACTTACGAAATAATTTGGTTCCTGAAGCGCATTTTCCCATAATAGCAATGTTAAAAATTTGGGTTACGTTCCTGTCCCAACGGCCAGATAATATATTTTTATAAAAGGGCCCACAATATTGTACTCAGGCAATGATAAACATAATATAACTTATTAAAGACTAGACAAATCATTTTATTCTAATCGGGATACAATAATGACTCGTAGAAACTTTCAGTGTTTCGTAATCGTGACGCATTTGGGCAATTTTGGATGGTTAACCTGTGAAGTTTGATTCCAGAGGATAATTTATATTTCCCATAACATAAGACGTAAAAATAGGTTTTTCGACGTGCAAGGTTTTGTTCTTTTGCAAATTTAAATTGGAAAACAAATCACCTAGACTCTCCGAATATGGATTATTTCATTGGAAAATGAATAAAAATTTTATAGTCGATTTTCGAATATGGATCGAATCCGTCTAAAATTTGGTTTTTGGCGCGAAAATTTAACGTTTTTTAAGCTGGATCCTTCCGTCGTCAATGGCAACCATTATGTTGCTGTTAAGCGAAATTGCAGACATTGCATTGGATTTTATAATACGGGAATTTAGTTCATTGTTTACTGTCTACGATTTCGTGGAAAGATTAAGGTGGAGGAAGGAACTGCGGGAGATAAAGGTGGGGGGGGGGGGGGGGGGAGAAAAGTAAAAAAGGACGGATAAAAAACACACGTGCTGTGAATGAACGGGTCTCTAAATTAATCCGGCCCAATTTTAGGCCGGGGCCCAGAACGTGTGCTTTGCGTGGAGCCCATGAACCGCTTAATCCGGCCCTGGTCATGACGCCTTGATTTTACAAAGAAACTACGCCATATCGAATCAAAGACACCCTTGGATTTCTCATTAACGACGCTTTAAGAATTATTCTATGCAATCCATACGTAAACACATTAGCATTTAAAACTAAGTTTAAGTCGCCACATTCCATAACATATTATAGTGATTTCTTTGATTTGGTGATACAAAGGAAATAACAAGGGTTAATCCGAAATTCGTGAATGTTTGCCTCGAAAGTTCTAATGAACCGAATTTAACACAAAGTTACATTCTTTAATCAGAAAAAACACATAACCGCTGTCTTTTGTAATTTCCACAATAAAATCCTGGAAATATTGATATCCGTACATAGATATTCGTGGAACAAAATATTAAATATGCTGATAATATCTATATTCTACGTTGATAAATAACCTTACGAAATATAAAACGATGAAAAAGTTGAATGAAAAAAAAAGATGAGACAGAAGGGATGTATCTTGATTGGCTGCATACGGCGTGGGAAGTCTTCGAAGATAAGCTTTAGATCATCTTGATTTATTTCCCTCTCCCTATACTTCTTAAATACCGCAAAATCTTTAAACCCCCTCCTTAACACTATAACACGACCTCCAAACTTTAACCACACCGCCCCACCGGAAAACTTAACAGCATCGTAAAAGTGCGGTAATAATTCGAAGCGTAAATAAACATGACAAAAGAAAACCCTTTGTAAACTAAAATGTACGTTTATAGTTCGGAGGAATTTATGGTAATCTATTTAATAATAGCTCGAGTTTTCAGGTAACCCAGATACGCACTTCTTCTATAGGATTTACTATTCGTCATCTGTACAATGAAATAAAAATTATATTAAATGAAAAATAATAAAATGAAGCATAAATCGCCGAAAAAACAACTGAAACTAATATTGTTTCTTTTTCTAAAGAGGCGAATGGATATCATAAATAATTCATACTATTGTGTTGCTTTTCCAATAACTGTTATAACTATTGCTCCTGAATATACAATAGAATACACGGTGAAGCAATCCAGCAATGTGACAAATAAAAACAATTGTTATATATACATATTTAAATATATTATATTAGATTCCGATGTGTGTACCAACACATATCGTGGAGGCGGGAAGGGAATAGATTTTCCAATATTTATATTGCTAAAAAAGAGGCCCATACGCTTATATTTTCTTAAAGCGGCAAACTGAGACAATCATTCGCTAAACTCATACTTCGTTATAATAAATATCGGTTTTCACGCATTATTCCAATTGCTCACTCAATTATTCTTCAGCATAATCCAGGGGTCGGCAATCTTTCACAAGTAGCGTGCCAAATTCACGTCAGTATATGGTCCCGCGTGCCAGTAACAAATGTTAATTTAATTAAACGACAATTTTTATTATTTTGTCACCCCCGGTTTACGGTTGCAGCTGTATCCGTCGGTTTGAATTTCGGCATTTTGTGTTCATTAGTCACAAAGGCGGCTAGAGAGAACACGAGACAGGCAGACACATGAGTTATGTGAGAACAGTGTTACGGAATAAGAATAAGCAGACTTTAGAGGTGAATAATTACTCTTACTATAAAATATAACATTAGTTCACTATATTTCCAAAAATCATTGATTTTACTAAATATATAAAATATGAATTATTCTTGTGTAATTTTTTCTTTCGCGTGCCATTCAAAATCCCCTCGCGTGCCACTTTTGGCCGACCCCTGGACTCTTATCTATGCTAAACCTGATGATATGACATAAAAATTCTCGTCAGAGGCTTAGTTGCACTTAATTTTTTCTGAAACGTTTTTCTTATCAAAGTGAAAGATTCGTAAAAAAAAACGAATTTCAATATAAATTGAGACCAAGTCGACCGTGAAGAGAGGTGAAGTGGAACTAAAATGTCCCGCAGAGACAAATTACCCAAATTTGGAGATGAGACAAAAAGGAATTCTAAACGATATTGTCGAAAATAGGATTCGCTTCCAGCGTCATAAAGACACGAGGTTTTTTTTATAAAACGTCGCATGCACTAGAGGCGATTCATTTGCGAGTAAAAAAGCACGAATCGGAAAAATAATATCTCTTTAAAGGAACCGACCCTATTTTCCGAGACGCATCCCTAGCTAGCATTTCTATCCACATTATTCCTCAACGTTCTACACGTGGCTACGACGCCACGTTAGCAAAAAAAGGGAAGCTCTAAAAGTTCCTAGGAGGAGGAAAAAGACGTTCATGAACGAAACTACGGCATATGAACAGTTCACATGGAGAAAAGCCACTCGTAGTTAACTTTTTTTTAATGCGTGCTGATATATAGTTCCCACCTTTGTGAACGAACAAAAAGGTGGCTTGATGAACTAGAAGAAAAAGAATTGATATGAGCAACCTATTTTACTTTGATTAAAATTACCGTAAACAATTCCATAAAATAAGAAAGTAAAAAATTAACGAGTGAGGTAAAAATTGAACAGAACATTACATAGGGCAACTTTTATCTTTTTTTCACAAAAAATAAATATTATTGAGTCCTGCCAAAAAGCAAAAAAAAAAATTAAGAATGAAAAATTCGATATTTAAAAATGAACTCCCGCTGAATCGAAATTTAATTTTTTTTAAATCCGATGCGCTATCCATTACACCAACGTTTCATCCATTGAAGCTTCCCTGCAAAAATCATGTTTTCCTGTTGGCAATAATTCTTCTAGAGTTATTGGCAAAGTTTTTATTACCCTCCAGCACCTGCTCCCAGGACCAGCAAATTTTTACTATGCCATGCTCTCAAATAGACCTATCCCGAAAAATTGGTTTCTCCAGGTGGCAGGATTCCAGAGATGTTGCCCACACAGTCGGACGGACAGACAGACGGAAAAACCGATTTTTTTAAAGAAAAAACTGTAAAAATGGTCAAAAAATAAAGGTGAAAGGTTTTTTCTGTTTTCATTTTAAGCCACAGTCCGTATTTTTCTGGATAAAAACTATTATCGTCCCGGATTTGGCCCACGAGGCTTAGGTGGAGAACTACTGATCTAGCTTGATATATGAATTCGATTTCAGGGTTCGCAATGCGTACGGCTGCCGGCCGGGTCACATTTCATAGGTTAACTACGTCACGAAGAGAGTCAGAATGCATGGATGGATGGCGAAGCGAAAATATTTTTTTTAAATCGATAAAAATAACTTCTGCGAGGAACTAGATTTTACCTTTGGACTCGTACAACACATCGTAAGTAATAAATTATCAATTCGACTTTGCTGCTGAGGCAAACTGGCTTAAAAATAAATTTAAAAATACAGCTGAAATCGACCTCTCTGGTGATATTTAGACTGCTATCGTAAATGCCAAAAGCTCCACCGTTCCAGGTCGCCGTGCCGTATATGATAAGTTCACAGCAAAAAAGCGCGTAAATAAAAGTCAAATACTATTACGCTAAATTTGCCACGTTTTGAAGAAGAATATTTGTACGAGTCATCTTATTTACCTTCATAATGCTATAGTTTATTGTGATAGCTGAAAATGAAAAATATATTGGTTTGAATCGAAAGAAAGTTAAAAGGCTAAAACTAAAAATAACGAAAAGAATGGCACAAAATTATCAAAGAAAAAATAGAAAATGATATAAGAAAGTGGGCAGAGAATTAGGTTTTATAATATCTTCTTTTTGAAAAGCTTGACATTTTACGGCAAAATAAGCTTTTATATCTTAAACGTATACTAGATTAGCAAATAATGAAGCCTCTTTGGCCTTAGAAACTCCGGTAAAAATCAAAATAACGTGGATTTGAACGTATGCTCGGGTAGAAAATGATGAAGCCGTCGTATACTCACAATCTTAGAAAAAAATTGAGCGAACGTGACCTTGAACGAACAGTGAAAGAATTGAAATTCACGCTGAGTAAAGTAAAGAAACCTCGTGGAACAGGATGAAACCACAATTTTGAAAAACAAACTAGCTGAAGGATGAAGTGATTTCTTGGAAAGGTTCCACAAGGAAGGTTTGGTAAGCGGAGATGAGGAGAGATAAGTGATACTGGATCGCCTAGTTTAAAAAAAAGTGATAAAGAGGCCTTCGCATGGGATGATCTAAAACATGACATATGAAAGATTAATGAACCATGGAATTAAAATAATCACCTTCGCCTCTATGAAGCTAAAACCACCAAAGCAGATAAAACATTTCTGACAAGCTAAATAAAACCCCTTCGCGAATAAGAATCTATAAGCCTGTATATGCTCCAACATCAAAATAAACATGAATGACCAGAAAACATCAAAATAAAAATCAAAAGAGATGCTAAATAAAACGTCTTTTTAATAACCTCTTATAAACTACGGGTACGATTTCGAGTTTCATATTATCGAAAGAAAACACCACTTTCGGAAAGAGAAGACGAGTCAATTATCTAAGGTTTCGTAGATATGACCGAGGAAGAGAGGGTCTATTTCGAAAACCGAGAAGCGTAAAAGGAAAAAGGAATCGGAGAGAAATAGAGAGAGAACTTTACCGAAAGGTAGAAGGAAAGAGATGCGAGACGAAGGAAAATGCGGTGAATATACGAGGAAGCGAAGACCAGAAAGATGAAGTGTCAAACAGAAAAACTGGGGAAAATGGAGGAGAGAGAGAGAGAAAGAGATGGAGATAAGAGAGAGGGATGGGTCAGGAAGGTCGGAATAAGGTCTCTGTTGGCCGGTTCGGTGGTTTCTGACCAACGGATCCTTCCCGAAGGGATAATGCTTAAGGCCGATCGCCGAACGTAGACCGTAGCTTCTCTGGAAAACCCCTAGAGCATTGGTCAGAAGAAGTTGTTCGGAATCACCGCAGAGGAGGATAAACGGGAGAAAGGAGAGGTATGCGGAAAGATGGCGGAGAGAGAAAGAGAGTGGAGTGTAGGGAACAGATGGAGAAAGATAAGAAAGACTACAAACTGCGCCTCCTGCCATACAAATTTACCACGGACAATGCCGTTCTGCGTAAGAAGAAAATCCTCAGAATGATATTTTTCCGAAGAGTAAAGAAAATTACTCCTTAATCCTAGCGAATGCTATCCACCGATAAGAATGGGAAGAGGCGTCCGCTTCTTCCTGCCGTAGAATGAAAGAACAGAATGTAAAGGAATTGAGTGCCACAATCTCGCCTCGACTTCTTTACCATTCTAATCTAACCGATTACGGTCGTCTCCACTAAAACAGTGTCGGTGCGAATGATTAAAACATATCTACTTCCCTCTCGGCGAGGAATGAGAGGTTTAATGGACGTTCTAAATCAAGATAAATGTCACCTTGGCGCGTGAGATAAGACAATAGTCTTCGAAAGTGGTCGGCTCTCTCGCAGATTCCGAAGAAAACCCATTAAGACGAGCAGAGATTCCACGGTAACAAACGTTTGTCGAAGGGCTTTCTCAACGCTGCTCAGTACGACGGTAACCGCACAAAAAACGAGAGAATGGAGAAAGAAAAATTGATAATTAATGATAAATAAATTGTCCAAAGAAGGGATTCATTGAAATGTTGTGCTATAACCTTTACTGCAAAAAATTAAAATAATATGGAGCAATATTATAACCTACAACGACTAAATAACTCCTAATCGAAGTATACAGGAATAAAAATATATATAAACCATTTTTAAGTAATACTCTTTTTATAGTGCACTGAAATATATAAAATAAATTTTGGGTTCAAGAAAATATCTGGATCTTAATGAAAATTTTCATTGTATATGATTATGAATCTCTTTAAAAAGAAGAGGTATGGCATATGTTGATTAAATTATTCACTGCCATATATGTAAATAGACTGTAAATTCTTGTTACTTTGCTTTCCTCTCCTCCGTCAACCTAGTAAATAAAGGATATTTCGAGCACCTTTTTCACCTGATGATGCTAGTTATTTAGCGAAACTGGTCGTAAAATAAAAAATTGTGGAATTTAACTAAGTTAAGGGAAGTTTGTAGCAATTAAGCCTTAAGCTTATCACGACTGACTTTAGCATAATTTCCATTTAAAACAGATTTGTCTTTACTTACTTAAACACAAAACGTTTACGTAATAAATTTAGTGCAAAAACATGTTAGATCAAAAGCGGCAAGAGTTTTCAAATGCTTACTGGTCCACGGCACGTAACTATTCGCATTAGAGAATTCATAGAAATGAACGATAAACAGAAAATTTTTTATCACAGCAATGTATGAGGCAAGGACGTTCTAAGGTAAATGTGTTCGTTTGAAACTGCAGACCTAATAGGCATTTTATAAGTTTGTATACAAACATTGTTACCGTCACACTTCACAACTTTAGCTGAAAGTTTAATTCGTTCACTCCGTCTCTCTACGAGAGCTCCCTCGAGAGTAATCAAATAAAAGCCTTAGCAAACGTTGTGTGTAATGCTTTTTGAAGCTTAATATCTCGCAAACGACTGAACCGAATTTGATGAGATTTTCAGTATAACATTAAGATATAATAAAAAAACGTTTTATTGTATCGGTAATATATAAAAGCCTTTTCTGTCTCTTTGCCCTTTTGTCACTCCTTCTGTCACGCTTTGAAAAACAGAAATATACCTAGCAGGAGGGAACTAAGGTCAACTTTTGAAGCACAATAGATACTCGCGGCGAGGGTTTCGAACCTTCGCTCGGATCGAAGGCAGTACTCTCAGCAGGAGGTATGATTTCAGGTCAAAGAAGGCTGCCTCAATTTTATTTCAGAATAATCGACCATCCCCGTCATTTTTGACGGGCACTTATACTAGTTTATTTATAAAACGCGTATCCTCTAAAGATCAACCGCTCCAGTAAACTTCAACTTCATTCCCTTAATTTAGCCGCAATTCAAATTTATGCAAATTGACCTAGACGTATGGAGAGTCGCCTCCTTTTTTTACAAACAAATAAATCGAAAGAAAGCTTTAAAAAATCGGTACAACATACATTGTACAAACTTTCTCATATACCTACTAATGCTTCGTTTAGTTTTCTTTAGAAAATGAAGATTGTATGAGCATGTTTTTTAGAAAATACTATTTTTGTTCAAGTTGCCCAAGAATAAACTAGCCTTATATTCATTCATTGAGAAAAATAAAATACGTAGTATTATTGTAGATGTATACTCAAGTAACTGTACGAAATTTGATTAAAATCGTTTGAGCCGTTATTGAGAAAATCCAATTATTGTTAAAGTTGCCTAGAATAAACTAGCCTTATATTCATTTTTTGAGAAATATGAACCCTACAGTATTATTGAAGACGTAAACTCAAGTAACTGTAAGAAATTTGATCAATATCGTTAGAGCCGTTTTCGAGAAAATCGGATTGTTGTTAAAAATGCGTAGAATAAACTACTCTTAATTATTGATCAATGTCAACCATTTCTATGTATACTCTGCTCAGTATGATAAAATGCCTAAGTACGAGATTTCATTCATTTTCTTTCGACCGTCTAGGCTCCAGCGCCAGTAACATACAGACAGACAGACGGCATTGCAAAAACCACTTTTTCGGATTCAGCGACACCTAAAACGTGTATATCCGTCAAAATCTCGAGGTCGAATTTTTTCGCGAAAACAATACTTTCTCGATACTTCGTATGAGAAAGTAAAAACGATAAGAAGCGTTTGTTTAATTTATTTTTAATTGACTCACCTATTCCGACCACCGGTATGTTTCTTTTGTAATTTTTAGAAGGCGGAAATTTGCTGTAGATTGGTAAGTTCGAATAAGAAGAAATAATCATCCCAACCGTTTCATTTTTGGAGGACAAACATTCTTCAAAAAAACACCTTTATAGAAGTGAGGGAAATGCGAGTGCTCGTACGAACTCTTGTCAGTAAAAAATGGCATCGCCGTTTACATCCGAAATGACAAAAGATCTGCCCATTAGGATGCCTAATTTAGGGACGGGTGAAAAAAAAGTTTCTTGTTCGTTGGAGATATATTCCTCATTTAAGTAAGGAAAGGGAGAACAACGGAAATTGCTAAAAAAAACCGAATTTACAGCAAATTTTACGAGCTATCCGAGAAATGACAACCAATTATTTTCCGAAACTCGTAAACCAAAATTTTTTTCCATAAATTCAGGAATGCTACAAAAGCTTTTCCCATTTCCCTTGCAGAGAGGACAATTAAGTCTCCCGCGAAATAGCAAAGATCTACGGCGCCATACCATCCTCGAAAAATTGAATCCGTTAACATTGAACGTTTACTTAAAACCTTTGGAAAATATAGCATAAACGTCGTCTAATCTACGCTAACAAAACAATGCGTAAAATCAATCTACCACATTAAAGATGTTTCGGAAGTTACGTTACATTAAAAAACATGCACAGAGAAACGGTCATGCGGACGAAGCGATAAATAAAATAAATAAACTTCGGAAATTTACGAAAACCGGTGCCTTATGAATGAAATATTAAGCAGACGTGGCAAAAAAGGACCTACCGATGGTAAGAAATTCTCGAGGATCGTTCACAGAATAAGTAATGGGGAAGAACCAAGGACTTGCGATGGGAGGAGGAGGAGAGATTTTTAGGTTCGGAAAATGTAATAAGATTGGGGAGAATATTGCTCCGTGCGCGAGGGGCAGGAACTAAGAAGGCGAAAGGGCAACGGTAACATTCTTCCTTGGACTGCTTCGAGCACAATGGGACGAAAAGGTTGGGGGTGTGCAATAGATGAGAACTAAAGGACTGAAAAGCGTACGCAGAGTGAATGAGATTATACGGTCCCGGCTCAAATTTTTGAATAAAATCACTATTTTTAGGAAAATGACTCGAAACGTCGTCGAGATTTCTGTAACACGAACTCTTGGAGCAAATCTTTTGTATCAGTTTCCACAAAGGCGAACGCAGACGGTTTGAGTGTAAATTGAAAAACTAATATCATTTTCACATTTTAAGATTTCATAATAAAAATGCCAAGAAATTCTACTCGCTAAAGATCATAATCGCATTTGCGTTGCAGATGAAAAGTTACAACTCTTCTGGAGTAAACACGGACGTGTTACTAGAGTGGTCAATTCGGACAGATCAGGCATTGATGAAGAAATAAAACAAGTTTTCAAATATAAAAAAGATGTCGATAAAAAACATTTCTTCCTTTAATTCAAGAACCAACGATGAGTCGACAATTTTCAGTTAAAACCTCATTTCCATATATTGTTTTCTACATATTACACTCTTCAAATTGAATATGAGGGCGGTACACACAATTTCCAAATAATTCCAGAATGTAATTTCTGTTATGGGTTGGCGTTCCACCATACCACTGTACAAACTGAATTCATTACTATCTAAACTGTTTTGATTTAATTAACGAAATGTTTTACATGCTGCACTAATTAACCAAATAAGAAAACAAACACAATGGCAATAACAAGGGAAAATACTTTTTTTTAAACATGAACTCATCCGGCTTTTCGCATGGTAAACGGAAGCTCTTGTTAAAACATGCATGAAGCTCAGAGATTCCGGCAATTGTGAAATATTTTGACATTATTACAAAAAATAATATGAAAATGAATGAATTAAACCCCAAAAAAACAAAACTATAGCCTCTTCTTTGATAATAGATTATGGTATTATGCGAAAAAGGTTACACGTTCTAAAATAAGATGTAGGCGCCCGGCACAAACGGCGACGAAATGTTAAATATTCGGCAATGAGTATTCGATAAACCGAAATTGACTATTTCGAGATTGTTTATAAAATGAGAGAAACAACGCGGGCATTGAATTTCATTTCATTGAACGGAATAAAGACACGGGCGGAACAAGAATACCCATTCCCAATTCCCAGAACGCCTGCTGTGAGCGAATTAAGTTTTACGGACAGCGGTTTTTTAAGAGACACAATGATTCGAAAGTCTACACAAAATGGCACTAATTCAACAAGGTATTGATTTTAAAATGACAGACGACCAAATAAAACCAACATTACGTTCCGTGGTGATAAATGAAGAAATGAGAGAACCAAGATCGAATCCCGACCATAGCACGACTTATCCTGGTTTTTTCCACCTAAACTTCAAGTTAACCACCAGATCTATTTAATCATTAGTACATAATAAAAGATAAACACTTATTAAATAATACGGGTTTCGAAAAGACACGTTTCGTCACAGACATAAAAGTAGTGCAGTCTTTAAGAAAAGAAAAAGTTCGAGTCACCAGACTTAAAACTATCCAACAATTTTAGGGACAAATTAGGAACAAATTTCCCCTTGAAAATAAAATTTTGCATTATTCAACGTAGTATTAATTTATGCTAATGTATGTTTTTCTTTCTCATATCTAAAAACATCCGGAGTCTTTTTTAGTTCCTCTAAACCAGAGCTGCAAACCGAACCGAACCGCAGCCATTTTGATGAACCGCAAACCGAACCAAAACCACTGATTAATTTTTCAATGAACCGAAAACCGAACCGTAATTTTTTCCAAAAGTTGTTCGGTTTCGGTTCGATCTCAATCCACAAAGTACGGACAAACGAAAAGACCAGGAATTTCTATTGGAAAAACCAGCGGGTTTGCTTCAAAGGAACGAGTGCCTATCTCTTTCCTCTCTGCTACTATGTAGGGTTATGGGGACACTAACTGCGACAATATCCGGGTCAACCACTACAGGCAGAAACCGACCAACAGAATATAGAAAGATCTTTATCTGAACGCAGGCAAAAGGGTCGTTTTACAATGGCCGTAATCTGCTTTCGTGCCGAGAGAAAAATCCATTCCCTTACCATCACCTCCTTCAGCATTGTAATTAGCAAACCTGAGAAAATATGCCCCGCTGTGTCTTAACTCTCCTCATATCCTATTCTTCGGAAAAATTCAAATTGTTGCTCTCAACAGCTTGAGCTTTCAACGACATAATTCCTTTTCCAACTCTCGTGTGGTTCTTCTATGATATTTCCATTACTTGTTGGTTTATATTCCAGCAAAAACAGGCGAGGACTTCGGCGGATCCCTTGGATCGGAGGCATTCATTTCCCGCAGAATTCCTTGAATTATCTAAAGTGTGTATTTTTAATAATATTTTAGTAAACTTTAAGATACAAATAAAATTAATTAACATGTTAGTGTTATTTAAAGAGGGTCACTCTACGTTTTATATTCGTTTGTTTTGAACCATAAGTGTCCGCACTTCGTATATTGAATAATCTGCCCCGAACTGTCGATTAATTTTAAATTATTCTTGTAACATAATTTTACTATCATATTAATTTTTTGATTCCTTTTCTAAGGTGGCAAAAGAAAAAAATTAGCAATATGTAATACGTATGGAATCTAGCTAAAAGTGTCTTTTTGAATTTATTATATAATAATTCGGAGTAATATTTTATTCCATATTTTTTCACCAATTAACTAATTTAAAATATTTTATTTACATAAATTTATTACTGAAAGTTGGAAAAATTGAGACGCCACGCATTATCGCCATTGGAAAGCAAGAAACTGTCTACTTCAATAATTAAATCTATCATTCAATCAAGGAAATCTTAATAAGGGCTTACGAAAAAGAATTTTCCTAGTCGATGAATTGTGTTTCGGTGAATTTTAATAGACCCTTGATATATATAGCGAACATTTTTTATTTTATTTGTTATAAATGAACCAAAGGAATAACGCTTTGTAATTTCCATTGTTTTTATTTCGACATTACAATGCTATCGTCAGGTGCAGATACGGTGAGAATAGAAAGTATACACGGAGAAAAATGGATAGAGAGGGTGAGGGAGGGTAGTTTGTAAGACGGAAAGGAAAGGAGGAACCAATCTCAGAGGGTTACTGCGGGGGGTAGGTTGTAAAGGGATAAAGGGGACGGGAAAGGAAAGGCTGGAGACCATCTCGGGAGAGTTTGGGGAAAGACGGGGGAAGGACTAAAAAGAAAGGCCTTGTGGAATACGGTGAACCTCAGAGAAAGGAGGGAGGAAATTATCAATGCGGCAATGGGTATCTGTGTGGGAATAAAGAAAATAAAGGCAAGTGAGGGTGGTAAAACTAAAGAGGTTAAATATTGGGAAATGGGCGGTAATGTCCTTGTTATATATCTTTTTTCTTCTAAATAATGTGTATTGCAGGTAAGAAAAAGAAATAAAATGCCTGAGGAACTAATTTTCTTTGATTTTTAATGATTTCGTTAAAACACTTTTACGTTTTCGGTTTGTCCGTCAATCCAGGGATAATCTCAAAAGCGGTTTAAGCTAGAGGGGCATTTTCTTTCTACTTATGTATGATTGTGTATGTTGGTAAATGAATTTGAAGTTAATCCATTCAGAGAATTTTTAATTGATACGTAAACAACAACGAACATAAAAATCATGTTAGGATCAAAAATACCATTTTTTTAAATATAAATAAATGAAGATGACGATGGGATTGTAATATATTTAAAATATAAAATTTTCCTTTCTTTAAATAAATTCTTCTCTCATTTAAAATAATAATGACTGCAGATTGATTTACTTACAGATTGATACTGAATGTGTAATTTTTATATTGGATAAATTATTTCTGAATAGTATTTCAAGTGATTGATTTAGTTGAACCGAACCACTTCCAAAAATTTAGAACCGGAGCACTCCCAAATTTTGAAGTGGTTTGCAGCACTGCGAGATGAACATCAAAACTTTAGGAGACCTTAAAAGTAACATTCTCAACGAACTCAAAACATATTTCAATAGGCAGATTTTCTCTACGTTAAAAGAATGGACCAAAATTGTAACGTTGTGACATTTTACGCTAGGATTTCTTTCTGAACTACGACCGACCGAATGAACCCAATCAGAACGGGTAAGTGGATTTTCGATGATTCTTAAAGAGTCGACCTAGAAGAGTGTCTTTAAAAAACAAATATCTGGTCCTGAACTAAGAAAGTGTCAATTAATCTCGGTCCCGAGTTTTTATCCTAATATGCCTTCCGTGCATTAAAAATGGAAAGAGGCAAAGGGCAATGAAAGACTTTCTACTTAAGCCAGCTACCAAAGATTAAATTCATCGAGAAAAAAATCACGAGACACGCAGAGGCGATAAATTTAAAGGAGGACTGGATTAAAGTCAGAAAAGTAGGATATAGGATGAACGGACGCAGAGAACGAGAGAGAATGACGTTCAGCTGTCTGATAAGAGCCGCACTCGATATATCTGATAAGGAAAAACTAACCGGGATTCTGAAGTATTACTACGTCTGCCTTTCATTCCTTCAAACATAAATTGAGAGGGTAACAAATGACCGTGGATTGAAAATGATAAAGATGACTTTCACAGATGTGCGCCGAAAAGGAAAGTCTACCATGAGAAAGGAATTCCTTTAACGTTTTCGAATATAATACATTCGAAAACGTTAAAGGAATTCCTATTATGATATCACATTATGATTGTGTTCCACTCTGATCAAGAAATATATTCGAAAACGTTAAAGGAATTCCTATTATGATATCACATTATGATTGTGTTCCACTCTGATCAAGAAATTCTGCACGTGCATAGAATAACCTTAAGGATAAGTTGATAAAATGTACTTGTTGTACGCCAGAATTTTGGGCCATAAAATTCCGATGCAATTCTGCATAAAAAGATATCTCATACTCACGAGTTATTAATTTTAGTCATTACATTACTTATTATCATTTAATACATTATTAAATATATTAACTCATTTAATAATATATTAGTATAAATAATATTTAGTATTATATACATTATGCTGTTTTCGTCTAAAATTGCTGTGATTAAAGTAAACCCATGCAAAATAACCTTTTCGGCTCGGGTATACCTAAACCATACTCTTAAATATTAAAGAGGGGATGTAAATTCTATTTCTGTATAAGTTTAAATAATAGTAGGTACACATCTTTTATGTTAATAAATAAACAGCAAAGAAAAATAAATTACAGTGACTTTGAAATTTGATTGATGTTTAATAAAAGAGGAGTAGCTAAATTTAACAACACGATTAGAATATAAATTTCTTTTGGGAAGAAAGGAAACAAATTATATTAAAAAATCGAAATGTGATGATAAATTTTTACTTTCTCATACGAAGTATCGAGAAAGTATCGTTTTCGCGAAAAAATTCGACCTCGAGATTTTTACGGAAATATACGTTTTAGGTGTCGCTGAATCCGAAAAAGTGGTTTTCGCAATGCCGTCTGTCTGTCTGTATGTTACTGGCGCTGGAGCCTAGACGGTCGAACGAAAATGAATGAAATCTCGTACTTAGGCATTTTATCATACTGAGCAGAGTATACATAGAAATGGTTGACATTGATCAATAATTAAGAGTAGTTTATTCTACGCATTTTTAACAACAATCCGATTTTCTCGAAAACGGCTCTAACGATTTTGATCAAATTTCGCACAGCCACTTGAGTTTACATCCTCAATAATACTGTATAGTTCATATTTCTCAAAAAATGAATATAAGGCTAGTTTATTCTAGGCAACTTTAACAACAATTCGATTTTCTCAAAAACGGCTCTAACGATTTTGATCAAATTTCGTACAGTTACTTAAGTTTACATCCTCAATAATACTGTATAGTTCATATTTCTCAAAAAATGAATATAAGGCTAGTTTATTCTAGGCAACTTTAACAATAATTCCATTTTCTCAGAAACGGCTACAACGATTTTGATCAAATTTCGTACCGTTACTTGAGTATACGTCTTCAATAATACTACTTATTTCATTTTTCCCAACGAATGAATATAAGGCTAGTTTATTCTAGGCAACTTTAACAAAAATTGGATTTTCTAAAAACAGGCTCATACGATTTTCATTTTCTAAAGATAACTAAACGACGCATTAGTACGTATATGAGAAAGTTTGTACAATGTATGTTGTACCGATTTTTTTTAAAGTTTCAGTCTCATTTAGCTATAAAAAATTACCTTTCATCAGGCTGATCCAGCGAAAAAACTTCGTTCGAATTTTCAATAAATTGATTACAGGAAAGATTTAAGTTCATTTTCTCTATGTTCTTTTGAAGATAAGCCTATAATACATGATAGTTTCACGCCTCGCGTAAGATAAAAATAATTACAATCGAAGTAACCGATATAGTACTTTTCTAATATCCTTACCTGCCAGCGTGTAATGTACCAAAGAAGTCTGTCGAATAAAATACAGCAAGAAGAACGCAGAAGCAGAGCACGAAAGATAACCCCTGCTTTCTCATATACAACGGCTTCACCCGGACGTTTGGGCGCACATCGTTATGAATGCAAACGATTTGGACGGAAACACTCCAAAGGGCCAGTCTGACAAGTTGTGATTGAAGAGCGGGGGGAGTGAGGAACCGAGCGTGCAGGTGAGAGGAGAAGAGGGGAGGAAAGAGACAGGCGAGCAGGAAAGAGATGGCGGAGATGATATAAAAGGTAGAGAGGGAGGCACAGGTGGATTAAGTATGAGAATTGTGCAAAGAGGAGAGGAAGAGAAGTGGGAGAAGATGAAGATAGTAGATGTTTCAAGAGGAGGAGGAAGAAGGTAGAACACAGAACAAGAGAATGTGTTTAGCAATGAAGGCTTAAGAGAGGAGAGATTGGAATGGGAAAAAGGGGTTAACTGAAAAGGGTCGCGAGTGAGATAAAGGAAACAGAGGAGAAAGTAAGAGAAGAATGGGAAGATAAATGGGTAGTAGATCAAATTAGGAGTGGAGTAATGGATTGAGGTGGAGATTGACTCCGCAGAGTGACCCTTCTTCCGCGAAGTTACACAGAACAATTCATGTCAAATCAGTCAATGAGATGAATGGGATAGTTGCGATCATTTAATATGGATTTAACACAATGAAAAATGCCCGGCCACGCATCATTAAAAACAAATGTTTCCTCAGATGCTGCCTCCAAATAAATTATCGAGAATAATTCAATTCAATTCGTAAATCAATACCGAATCAAATCCACTCAGACAGAACCTCACAGGAATGAAACTTCATGCAAATGATTTTAGCAGTATATCTTAACACCAAGTGCAACGCAGTCAGAATGAAGCTATTCTATAATCCCATTAAAACAGATAAAAAATAAAACCCAAGTACCAGAAAACACGAATAATGGTGGAAATGATTACTGCAGCATTTCAGCTACAAAATATTTGTCATCATTTGTAATATAATGTCTGCTGATTCTAAAAGGTCTATCCTCAACTCGCCATATCGGTTTTACAACTTAAATGTGCATCCAACTCGCACGATATTTTTCAAAGCTATAGGAAGCTGTGTTCATCAGCTAGTGGATTCGAACCAAAAGTTGAACGCGATAATTCAATTGTAAATTATTCAGCTGTGAGCACCCAAGAGTACCATATCAAAACGTGTTAAGCGATCAAAGCTATATGAAGAGCCATTCATCGTACACATGTGATGTACAACTTCCACTATGTATATCCATTACCTTTATCGCCATTCTGCAAATACGGGCAATCTATGTTTAGATAACTTCAGCGTACGACATACCTCACGTAGCACTTACGCTTGTTTTAGAGTCAATAAGTAACAAGGATCTCTGGGGCGCTTAAAATTCAAGTAGCATTCTCAATTATAAAACTTAACCGTCCGCGTGCTACCTAGAAATCACGTAAATGGTGTTTCTGAATTCGGTTTGCGCGAATGTATAAAGACAGCACTTGTTTAATCTGGTAAACTCCCGCGATAAAGTGCAACTCCCCCAAATACCAACTCTAAAATTCAAAAAAACCCTTTTTCAAATGCGTAATTTAACACAGACGACACGGCACATACAGACGTCCTATGACTGTACAAATGCGATTTTTAAATTTTTTATCAATAAAGAAACATGCATGAGTTTTTTCCTAAATCACTACTAGAGAGTAATTTACGTCAGTGTATTGGGCCACAGTGCTAATTGACGACCGAGCACGAACATTTGGTAGCGACACCTAAGATTTAGTAGACGCATGAATAATTAGTGCACGACATCGAAGACGGCACATGAAAGGCAAGATTAATTAAATGAGAAACAGAACAACCGCATAAATCGTACGAGGGAAACGATCACAAAACGACATACGACACCTGAGACATGCCTAGTTGAAAACTCTGAAATTAATTACGAGACAGACATATACATGGAACGATGAAATAAAAACAATATGTCTACCTCTATACAAATTAGTAGAACTCTATTGCCAACTGAAAGGTCAACTTTTTACCAAAAAACTATTCACATATAGATTAAGCAGAACTTATATATATTACAGCAGGTATGTCAAATTGGTAGCCGCATGTGGCCCCTTTTCTACCTTAATGCCGCCCGCATGCTAATTTTTCCCTCAACTAAATCGTTCGAGATTTTATATAAATAATTTATTTTTGTGAAAAGGAGACAAGGTTTTTCTTGGTTAATGAGATAAAATAGAACGCGGTTTGTAAATAACTGTTTTATATAGCAAACCAGGCGACCAGTCTTCTAGATAAAGCTTATTTTGCAAAGTATGGCTCTCATTAAACAACTGTAATCCTAATGCGGCGCTTCTATAACATCCATCGCTTCAATGCGGCTCTGATGCGTCTTCAAGTTTGGCATGCTTAACAGATATAAATCATTTAAAAGTTATATGTGTAAATAATACCATTTCTATAATGAAACGAAACTAAAGGAATTTTTTTTGGCTTTACAACGCTACATACAGATCACAGCGGCAACCATTCATGTTGAAGCACCAGTAGGGTTGAACCTGTCTTCCTAAACAGTCAAAAAATAAGACCAGAACCTTTCTCATTTAACCGAAGCCACTGAACTAAAAATAAACCTCTTCCTTAAAGACGTTTCCGAAAGATGATTTTACGAGCCACAGATATTATTAAGAGTGCTTTCGGTCATGCGATAAAAATTGCGCCAATTACTGAAAACTCGCTTCCCAGACACTCCAAGCACGCTATGGGGCAATTAAAAAAAAAGGGAAAAAAGTTCGATTTGAACGCAGAAGGTTGAACGACGCAGGGATCACGTTTAAAATCCTCAAGATGGCTCCTCAGGAATTGACTAGCGTTAAAACTATTCCTGGAATAAGGTGAGAGCGAACGGCTATGATGCTCCTCGATGCAATGAATTGCATCATGGGAAGTCTAAGCGCGTAGAGCGTGCGAAAAGGATCTGGAAGGTGGATGATAGAAATAGAGAGAAGGATTTCGCAAACTATCTTCTTCCTGTCTTGTACCGAAGTTACAGTTACTACCTGAAATATGAGGATCATTAAATCTCCAAGATGCGGGTCATAAATTGGCCCTGCGTGATTATTACTGTTATAGGAGGCGATTCACGTCCATAAAGAAATTTCTCGTGGGAATTAAGTCATCGCAAATAGGCCGGAGAAATTTTCGTGTTCTTTTCCTTCCACGTCCGAGTGTTCTCCGTAAAATGGATTTATTACGGAATATTAATGATGAAGCGCCTTCCTTAGAATGAAAAGAATGTACAGGCAAATTTATACCCCTCGTAAAATTGGTTAAAAAACAAGTGTTAAATTAAATTTAAAAAATAACAGAAATAGATTTTATGCATGTACTGCAATAAAGCGAAACTTACATAAAATTTAAAAGGCCGTCTGGGATAAAATTAAAGTCACTGCATGTGAAAATATACCCCATAACAATTTCAAATTTTGCAACTGCTTGCGAAGTTATTAAAGCACGTAAGCCCTTAATTAGAATCTACTGCATTGTTTATTAGACTTCGTGGTATATTAATAATTTGTCAGCAAGGATAATACTACAAATAAACATCTCATATGTAATACTGAAACACTTTCACAGCATCGTTCAAGATATAACTTAATAATTAACTGTGATAATCAAAGAGTGAATTTAACTGGCATTTAATTACCTTTTCCGGAAATTTTTCGTTTTATCTTCACAGTCTGATCG